>CM076088.1:44758151-45451022 GCA_038088585.1 Chrysina gloriosa | reverse complement strand
GGTACCGTCAAACGTCGAGAAGAGACTGCACCCTCCGCACTTGGGTCTTAGGCGGGGGCCTGTCCTGGTCGAGCTCTGCGATATGTTGGAGCACCGGGTTGTCAGATCGGGCTATCGTCTCTATCGTACCTCTCGCGAGCTGGGTGATGAACTCGCCGAGAGACACGACTCCCAGATCGTCATGGAGTTGTTGGTTTCTGACAAACCACGGTGCCCCGGCGATCAGCCTTAGCATTTTGTTTTGAGCTCTGCTGAGTTTCTGCAACCGAGACTTCGCTGCGGTTGAGCAGGACAGCGCTCCATATGTGAGTATAGGTCTCAGAAAGATCGTATAGATGAGCACCTTTATTCTTAAATTCAGAGTCGAACTTACACATAGGAGCGGCAGCAGCGTCCTTCTCGCATTAAGGTACTTCTTCATGACCAAATCCACGTGGGCCCTGAAGGTCAAGCTTTTGTCTAGAGTCACGCCGAGATATTTGACTTCTAGCTTCCAAGGCAATCTATGGTTCCCCGCAAAGATGTTGTCTGCGGGGATACCTCTTTCCTAGTAATCTTGATAGAGCTGAGCACCATAAACTGGTGTAAATTCCAGGAACATAAGATGCATTGAAGGCCTTTACTGACATCAAGCGGTACAAAACAACCAAGAAATTCAAGCCGTACCAATATGCAAAAGCGTGAGACAATAATTGTCTTGCATCTATTATTTTATTTAATCTATATTCGGAAAGTATATTTCAAGAGGCTCTTCCAAACTACGAAAAGGATATCGTCCTAATTGCAAATAATTTAGAAAACCTGAATATGGATATCAGTATATAAAAAAATTAATGACCATCTCCAAAGAGTTTAACACATTCGGGCCTGAACGTTGACACGTTGTCTCAATTGTCTCTGCCTTGTTTACTTCATTTTGTTACAATTAAACAAGGCGTATGTGTAGTTGTAAGATGGAGCACAGCAAATATAACACGCACTACACAGCGTCTTAATACATCGACGGTGTTGTCGGCACTTACCCATAGATACTAATTTAATACACAATTTTTAATACAGTGGTTGTCGGAAATATATATCTTGTTGCTTAGATCTTTACTTTGTTGACGATTCTGTGCACCTGTTCTATTGTTCCATGGCTTTTCCTGAATCCAAACTGGTGGTCAGGTACTAGTTGCTTATCCTTTATTATTGCATTTATTCGCTTCGCAAATATTTTTTCCAAGACTTTTTATATAACCGGTATTAGGCTAATCGGTCTTTATGAGGTAATTTCAGTTGGAGGTTTTACAGGTTCTAAAGTCATGAGTATTTGGGCTATTTTCCAATTACTAAGAAAATGTCCAGTTCTCTAGAATAGCATTAAAGATTTGCGTAATTGCTTTGATGGCCTTAGTTGGTATTTCTTGTAGTATTTTGCCTATAATTAGGTCAAAGCCGGCCGATTTTTTGGATCTATTTCATGCTTAATAACTTTTCTGGTTTCAGTTATTGTCATTTTGTTTAATCTTATATGATAGAGATCTACCACTAATAGGTCAATAAAAGAAGACTGGTTTGAATGATAGTTATATTTTCAGAACGTTTACAAACGTTTTCGGAACACCTTCGTCAGTGAAAATATAACTAGATAAATATATAAACAAACTTTTGTTTTTCATTTGGGACTATCAACAAAATAACTAATGACTAGGATTTCTTGATATAGAGGATGTGTAACCAACTTTTATAAATATATAAATTATAAAAACTAAATTAATGTGTAAACATACATGCAAATTAAGTAAAACCTTATATCAAAAAATCTTTGTCGAAACCTTAACAATTCTGTTCAAGGACTAGGGAAAACCAAATTTAAAAACCTAGCCAAAGGTTTCCTTCTTAACCTTCCTATACTCACGCATACGGTCTGTGAGACCGACTTATATAGTATAGTATACGTCTTTCATTTTAACGTGAGTATAGGAAGGTTAAGAAATGCAAATGTCATTTTAACAGATTGCTATATACATTACTTAAATTTTGAATATCGGTCCTGAAATTAATAGTTTTAGTGTCTTTCTGTATATTTATCATTTCATATATTAGTCTTTTATAATTATTCTCTGTTTTTAATATAATTGTGTTTTCAAAATCAAAGTAATGCCCAAGATCTTTGTAATGCTTTGTTACAGCGGTCATTGCACCGAAATCATTATTTAAAGAATACTTATGGCTATACAACCTTTTCTTTAAATATTGTTTCGTCTGACCGATGTAACAACCATCACAGTCCTTACAGTTTACTTTATAAACTACATTACTCTGATTTTGTTTAATTATTTTAGATTTAGTATTAGTAAAAAGAGATCTGTTACTATAATTTGGAATGGAAGTAATGTTTATGTTGTTTTTATTAAATTCTTTTTTATTTTTCGCTTAAACCTTTTTTATAAGGAATAGCGTTATAACATTTATTGTTATTAATTTTAATTCCTCTATTATATAATTTGTTAATTCTATTTTTTATTATTTTTTCATAAAAACTATTTGGATAATTATTTTTATCTAAGATTTCTTTAACTTTGTTTAAATTCTTTTCCCTAAATTCAGGATTAGCTAATCTAACCGCTTGATCAACTAAACCGGTAACTACATTAATTTTATGTAATTTTGATGTTTCTGAAAAATAATTTAAATGTGTTCCTGTATTGGTAGACTCTATATGCCAATTTGAAATGAAGACATTTAAATTATTTTTCAGAAACATCAAAATTACATAAAATTAATGTAGTTACCGGTTTAGTTGATCAAGCGGTTAGATTAGCTAATCCTGAATTTAGGGAAAAGAATTTAAACAAAGTTAAAGAAATCTTAGATAAAAATTATTATCCAAATAGTTTTTATGAAAAATAATAAAACTAGAATTAACAAATTATATAATAGAGGAATTAAAATTAATAACAATAAATGTTATAACGCTATTCCTTATAAAAAAGGTTTAAGCGAAAAATAAAAAAGAATTTAATAAAAACAACATAAACATTACTTTCATTCCAAATTATAGTAACAGATCTCTTTTACTAATACTAAATCTAAAATAATTAAACAAAATCAGAGTAATGTAGTTTATAAAATAAACTGTAAGGACTGTGATGGTTGTTACATCGGTCAGACGAAACAATATTTAAAGAAAAGGTTGTATAGCCATAACTATTCTTTAAATAATGATTTCGGTGCAATGACCGCTGTAACAAAGCATTACAAAGATCTTGGGCATTACTTTGAATTTGAAAACACAATTATATTAAAAACAGAGAATAATTATAAAAAGACTAATATATGAAATGATAAATATACAGAAAGACACTAAAACTATTAATTTCAGGACCGATATTCAAAATTTAAGTAATGTATATAGTAATCTGTTAAAATGATATTTGCATTTCTTAAGAAGGAAACCTTTGGCTAGGTTTTTAAATTTGGTTTTCCCTAGTCCTTGAACAGAATTGTTAAGGTTTCGACAAAGATTTTTTGATATAAGGTTTTACTTAATTTGCATGTATGTTTACACATTAATTTAGTTTTTATAATTTATATATTTATAAAAGTTGGTTACACATCCTCTATATCAAGAAATCCTAGTCATTAGTTATTTTGTTGATAGTCCCAAATGAAAAACAAAAGTTTGTTTATATATTTATCTAGTTATATTTTCACTGACGAAGGTGTTCCGAAAACGTTTGTAAACGTTCTGAAAATATAACTATCATTCAAACCAGCCTTGTTTTATTGACCTATTAGTGGTAGATCTCTATCATATAAGATAAGTATCAAAAGGTCACGAAATATATATATATATACATTTAATTTTGTTTAATGGCAGCTCCATTTGGTATGGTGATTCTAATCATTTTGGGAATTTCTCTTCTGTTTCTAGATGCTGTTTAGCAAACGCCTCGACTTTGCCCTTATCATTTTTGGCTCAATCTGTAGACACTTCAGTTTTGTAGTTGCTTTCCATAGCGTATAGTTGTTTGCTTGCGTGGGAGATAACTCCTCCAAGTATCTTTGAATTCCTTAATTTTTAGGATCTAGCATCAGTTTTTTGAGTTCTTTTGTTGCTCTATTTAGAAGGCGTTCATTTTCCTCTGTTCGGTGAATTTGTAATCGTTTGCAGATTTTTCGTTTTCCTAGTATTTTCTTGGTTATTATTGGGCAGCCTTCTTGTGATATTGTTGAGTAGGAATTAAGAGTTGCACTCCAGGCCCCGGGCTGTATTTTTGTAGTTAACATGTTTACTGCATTATCAATTTCTAACGGTGTCTTCAAGGCTATCTTTAAACCAATGGATTCTTCTAGATCGTTTCTGAAGGAATTCCAGTTAGGTTTGTTGTTGAAGACATGAGGTTTTAAAGAAGTTGCAACTGTTTTAAAGTGCACTGTAGCTATGCTAGGTCAAGCGATGATCGGATTTTACATTGTTTTGTATTTACAGCTTTTGTAACAAAGAGGTCAATCAGTCAATTGTTTGCGGTCGGTGGGCCAATAAGTTGGTTCTCTTGTTGTTAAGAAGTTCATACTATGTTCAATCATGGCAGCTAAGATACTTCTTCCATCTGTTCTTGTTATTCTGGATCCCCACTGCCGGGGCTATGCATTAAAATCTCCTCCGGTGATGAATCTATTGCCCAGAGTTTGGAAGTATCTCCAGTATTCTGCTTTTTGAACACTGTATTTGGGGGAGGGGAGCAGTATATTGCTAATACATTTAATATTGATAAATTGTCTTGTATCACTATGGTAGTAGCCTGTAAGTACTCCCCATTATAATTACTTACTAGGTGGCGTTTTATGTTGTAACAGCTGTTCCTCCATGAGCTGCACCATATGGGTGGTTTGTGGTGTAAATTTTGTAAGCCGGGAATATGACAAAGCTTTTACTTGTAAAGTGGATCTCTGCTATTAGTTAGATACCAATGGCGTTAATCTGTAAGAAGTGTCCAACTTCCTGTGTATGTTGAAATAAACACTTGGAAATATAATTTTTACGGATATTATATTTGTCCTAAACGTTTCTGCCAGCATATTTGTCAAGAAATGTTCTTAAAATAAGGTTATTAAGTTTTTTTAACGGAATGTTTCCGGCTAAAAAGCTTTACACAATTCTTCATAAAAATGATCATTGTCGGTTGCTGATTGATTTCAGTGATCGGCAATGCATCGTTTTTCGCTATTCATACTGACTCATGAAATTTTAAATATAAGTGAGTAGGCATCATTTAAACTCAACTACTCTGATTTACTCATACTCCCGATAACGTTGATTCATAAGTACAGGTTGCAATAAATATAAATGCGACGGCGACATCATACACATACTGTACTCACACTCATAAATCACCTCAGTTTGATTTCTAATGTCAGGAAAATACTTACACTACTTACATTGATTCAGCTCACTCGACTTATCCATGTATATTTAAAAGTTTAGTCATTAAACAGTTTGCAACCAGTATAAAGTGTATAAAAATATACAAAAGCATAAAATTGTAAGTTTATATAGAAACATTTCGGGAAAATTATTTTTTATTATTTATCATTTTTATGAGCAGGTAGTGAAAAATGGATAGCAATAGTGAGATTGAGGAAAAAATAAATAGCGGAATTTTTCAATTAGTGCAAAAATGTAAGGGCAAAAGCGCAATATAATATGAAATAAGCAACACAAATCTACACATATTTCTTTGTTTAACTTTAGTAAAAAAACAACAGTAAAAAACGCAACAGAGCAAACACACAACCTCAAAATGAGTATATTAATGTTCGTATGCGAACCATACTTATTTTGCATCGTCTATACATACTGAGTTAAGGAGAGTCGAAATCAACAACGTCATAAATGCTGTTAAGTATGAGTTCGATGAGTACTTCAAACTTTCGAGTGGATATGAAGTTGGACAACATTGCAATAAGTATGAGTGCGTATAAGTACAAGAAATTATAAGTCATGATTCAACTCTACTCACTTTTTCACTACTCATTGCTGATCACTGATTGCTTTATATCTCTCAAACCCGTTTGAGAAGCTACATAACGTTTGATGCTCCACCTTTGGCAGCTTTCCAAAATTATTGAACATTTTTTGCAGTAAATTTCTGTCACTAACAATGAACAAAGGGTGAGTGTGACCTAATACAGTTTTGCCATTGTTTGCCATTCGCTTCGTTCCTCCATATTGGTGATAAGTAGAGGTCGGATTATATGCAAATGAAAGTGGAAATATACGCATAAATATGCAAATGTTTTGGCCTAAATATGCACTTCCTTATGAAAAATATGCAAATAAAAAGATAGGAGTAATGCTAGAAAATATAATACTATAGAAAAAATATTGTATTATGTTTACTACAAGTTTATTTATAATATTTTAAAACATAATTAACTATGAAATTTACAATTACATATTTCTCCAAGTTTTCAATAGAAAAATTGTGGCGCTTGTCTGATAACATGTATTTATATATTGAAAAGGTTCGTTCTACGTCCACGCTTGTTATAGGAGCATATTTCAAATTAGAAATATCCTCTATTGTCAACTCAATATTTTCTACTGACTCACCACACAAGATTTTAGCAATATCCTTTAGCTTTTTAAAACCCTCAGTTTTTTCTATTACCCTTAAAATTTTTTCATACACGTATTTTCCCACCCTTCCTTTAACATCAAAACATAACTTTTCAAATTTGTTTATTATTTCAACTCTCCCAATTAGCGACATTAATTGTTTTTCCAATTGCCAACTGTTGAGGTATTTCTTTACTCGAATACACCTTTTGGGCGTCTAGCACAGATTGTGTATCGCTATCAAGATCCATAATAATTGTCTCTATTTCTTCATAATGATTTGCATGAAAAATAGCAGCTTCCAACCACGTTCCCCATCGTGTGATTACTGGTTGAGGAGGAAGCGGAATACCGGGTAGATGTTGTTTGTAAAACTGAACTCTTAATGGAGCCTTTACAAACACTTTCTTAACACTACTAATTAAAGTACTTACCAAGGGAAAATGGTTTCTTACTTCTTCTGCAACACGATTTAGTCCGTGCGCCAAGCAAGTTGTGTGAATTAAATTTGGGTAAAAGATTTTCAAGTTGTAAGCTGCCTTCACCATGTATGGTGCGGCATCCGTTAAAAACAATAGAACTTTTTCTGTTGGAATCGATTCCGGTAAGATGAAGGATGCCAGTTCTTCCTGTATAAATCTTGTAATTGTCAAATTATTAGAATTTTCCAACTGTTTGGATGAAATTAAATAAGATTTTGCTGGAACCGATACGTTAAGGATACCTATCATTAAATGAACTATGTATCGGCCCACACTATCAGTAGTTTCATCTACGCATATGTAAAGGTAATTGTTTGACACGGCCTTCTTAATGCTACTCAATGTTTCTGCATAGGTGTAGATACGGTGAATATAATTTTTCTTAAGGTGCTCTCGTCGGGAATATTATATTTGCTGGTGTACTTTTGCCAAAAACTTGACATTTAAATTGTTCATTTTATGTAGCGGAATATCTGCCGACACAAACATTAGGCACAAATCTTCATTAAATTGTTCTTGTTCCGATTTTTTGGAGGTTGATGGCAAACATTGCGGTAATGTTTACTGACCCTTCTTCGCCAATTTCATCTTTGATAGTTTTGCAGCATGAGATGGAGTTTTAATATGCTGATCGACTTGAAACTTTCTCTCACTTGTAACCTGCATAAAAAAAAACATCATCAGTTGTTTTCTTATAAAATAAGTCTTAGTAAAAGATAAAGGAGTAATAAAAAACTAATCGGAATAAACGACATTCAATAAAATAACCAACACAACGCTTCGACAAATAATTTTATTTTAAAATGATTTTTATTTAAAAATCATCAACAGAATACGGAATATCAGATATGCCGTATTGTGCTGATGATATGCGAAAAATACGCATGAAATATACATCTCATTTTACTCATTTTAAAATAAAATTATTTGTCGAAGCGTTGTATTGGTGATTTTGTTAAACATCGTTTAAAAATTTTTACTTACAATCTTGCTGCATGCTACGCAAAGTACTTTTTCTCCATCCATACGCAATTCGGAATAAGGTGCAATCCATCCAGGCACAGTCGCTATTTTCGACATTTTTGCTATTATAATTAATAACAACCCACAAGTTTACACTTCGAAAAACCAACATAAAATGACGTTTAAAATAAATAACCTTGCTTTCGAATATGGGAATAAATTTCTCCGAATAACAAAGAAACACCTGTGCTCCTAATTTTCTGGTAAAATGTATTTTTGTATTTATTTAGAAGTTTCAGGGAATTAGCTTTTCCTTGAATTCTGTCCTGTTCTAGATGTATGGGAACAGCATTAATAAATTTTTGGAAGGGCTTATCGGAAAAGTATCGAGAAGAGGCTTCATAGAATGCTATTTTTAATTTAAAGAGGGATGTTTAACTCTTTGTTTGTTACAACCACGACATATTTTTAGTAATGCCTATCCTATAATAAATTATATCCAATAAATAAATAAAACTCGGATACTTCAAATATGCTGAATTACTACAAAATATGCAAATAATATACAAAATGCATATATTATGCAAATATGCCAATTTATGCAAACTGCATATTATTCGGCCTTTAGTGATAAGAAATTTAAAGGATACACCGATATCTTCTAAATAAATAAATAAATAAACTAGTAAAACTCAAAAGGAAATTGTAAAACCAAATAAATAAATAGGAAATTCTAATATAAATGTATATACAACAACAAGTAAATACACTAAATAAAACAAGAGTCCTAAGATAAATAAAACAAAAAAGACTGCTAAAAAGAAGAGAAGAGATTCTGAAGAAAAACTAAATACTAAACTAAATACACAATACTTACAAAGTCAAGTTTCAGAAAAACATACTCTAGCAATGAAAGCCAATAGCCAAATAAAATATTAGAAGAAAGGAACTTATACAATAAAATAAATTGATAGAAATTAGAATAATAGAATAATAGAACGTAAATAAGATTCCGATTTTTCAGTGACGTAGATGTGTATGAGGTGATAAAAATTTTAAAATGGAAAGAAGGGGTGAATAAGATATTAAAGAATCAATTTAAATATGTTTTGATCTAATTTTCGCTCTTTATATTCACATTTTCAAATAGGTTACATTTACAAAGCATGTGTCACGTTAAATACGATTTATTGACTGATTATTAAGATATAATTTAAATTTTCTGCTGTTAAATATGTACGCGTGCTGATTACTAAATTTTTAAATATAAAGAAACTAAGCATATTATAATCGCGTTGTACCTTTAAGCTTTCCAAAGAAAATGTGATTCTTGAGTTTCACCATGAAGCAATGTTTCTCCAGCGAACTTCAATGCACCGCAATGGACGCACACAACCTCCATAGGGCCAATTCTGACGACAGAGTGCGAGCTGTAGTCAATTGTGGAATCGTATTGCAACGCTCCCCGATTCAAATTAACACTTGAAGCATTTCTTCTTGCGGCTCAACGTTGTTGATCTTTGTGTTCCGCTCGACGATTTCTCATTGCCAACAGAGCCGTTTTACGTATGCCCTCTCTTTGTTCTTGTGTTTGTGAAGCACGAAGTCGGGCGGTACTAACACGGCGCCCTTCTCTTTTGCGATTTCTTCTTCATCTACAATGGATTGATTCGCAATATATCGCAGTCTAATTGCATTACGGCTTCGTTGTTAAAGATTGGATCTTCTCGCTCGCGGCATTGTAAATTTGCTTCTATTATGACATAACAATTATTCATGCGCGCACAATCACAAATGTCATAACATTAATTGGCTTTGCGCGCACAATGACAACTATCATAACCTAAACCACCAAACGTCATCAATTTGCGTAATTTCTAATTTCTTTTTATTAATTTTTCAAACGTTTTAATAGTTTTCTTTTTTCCTAAATCTTCGCATAGCAATTACAAACAAATCCGCAGAAGGAAGTATCCAATTCGGTTCAGTCGTTTTCAAGTTTTAAGCATCCGAACAAACCACGATCCATTTTTATATATATAGATTACATGTATATGTCAGAGAATAGTTTACGCTCAGTTGTTTACAAGTCTGGGAATCCCTACTCATGAATACGAGCGTCACTATTCCCATTAGCCTTTGTCGATAATATCGAAACCGATCGCAACTTCCCGTCCAGTGCTATCTATTGAGAATTTATCCTACTATATTAATGGAATCACATGCTTCCATTTAGGATAACAGACCTTGTCAAAAACAAATGTATAAACAAACATTTGTTTTTATTTGGATACTATCTACAAAATAACTAACAATTAGGATTTCTTGATATATAGCATCTGTAAGTTTTTTATTATATACAACTGATTTAATGTGCAACAACACATTTATGCAAACCATGAAAACATATATATATATATTAAAGAATCTTTGTCGGAACCTTAACAATTCTGTTTAAGGACTAGGGAAAACCCAAAACAAGAACATACCCAAAAGTGTTCTTCTTATGAAATGTAAATGTCATCTCAATAAATTTCTATATAGATTACTTAAACTCTGAACATCGATTCTGAAATTAGTAGCTTTAACATCTTTTTGTATACCTATTATTTCGTCTTTTTATAATTATTTTCTTTTTTTTTTTAATAATTATATTTTAAAAATCAAAGGAATGCCCAAGATCTTTCTAATGTTTTGTTACAGTGGTCATTGTAATCATTATTTACAGAATACTTATGGTTATACAACCTTTTCTTTAAATATTGTTTTGGCTGACCGATATAGCTTATGAAAGAATTTTTAATTAAAGAAAGGAAAACAATATAAATAAAGTTAACCAATTAATAAAAAATACAGAGGTTGATTATCCAATTTCACAAGAAGATTGGATGATCAACCTAACTGATAAAGAAAGTTGCCAAAATGTGAAGCGTCCTAAGTTTTCAATTTATTGTAATATCATACCGGTCGATTATTTTATTTGTAATATAGAAAATATCGTTCAAAATTATGAAGAAAACTTAGAACCTACCTTAAGAGATAAGTTGGTTAACATTTTGAAAAACTATAGAGATAAAAAGAAACGAACAATAATAAGAACAATAATAATAATAATAATAATATCTTAAAAAAGCTTTTAATGAAATAAACAAATTTTTGAAATCTAATAAGATAAGTATTAAAAGGTTACGACAAAAAATGTATACATATATACATTTAACTAGTTGTAGGTATTGTAAGTTTTATATAGTGAAAGGTTCTATCTTTAGGAATTTGTCAGACGAAATATTAGTAAATCATGATGTATACTTTATTATTATAAACACTTACATATATACGTCTAAACAATATTTTTATAGTAAAACTAACTTGATTGGAGTGAATACGTTAATTTTTGGAGTAAATAATTTAACAGTAAACAAGAAAACTACATATGTAGTTTGTTCTTCATCTTTTAGCTTTTTATACTCGTAGGTGTTGACGACAAAATTATGTTTTAGGAATTAATTCGTCTGGAAATGTGTGAATCTTTTTATATTATTATGAAAAGGTAAAGAAATAGATTATTACGTCACGGAACCTTACACGGAGCATAGATTGTTTAGGTACTCTTTTAAATATCTATTTCACGAAATTACATTTAGTTTGTAGCACGGCTAGTAGACTGCAGACTTTTATGAGAATTTTAAGCAATAAACTCTTATAGGTAATGCATTTACTGCAGACATCAAAAGAATTTTTTGAAATATTTCTTTCAGTTAGATTACCTCACATATTTCGATAATAAAGCGGAATGATTTCCGAACCTGGATAAAATTAGATCCATCTCTTCCCATACGACTAATTAAAACTGTTCTAGTTATGTAGTGTTTGTTTGGCGTCGGTTGATAAATAGAAAATCACAAAGAGTATTTTTATCATATTTTACTTTATTGCTTCCATAATACAATACAT
Source organism: Chrysina gloriosa (assembly GCA_038088585.1). Taxonomy (NCBI): domain Eukaryota; kingdom Metazoa; phylum Arthropoda; class Insecta; order Coleoptera; family Scarabaeidae; genus Chrysina; species Chrysina gloriosa. The sequence continues at coordinate 45,439,016 of CM076088.1, read as the reverse complement.
GCACGAAAAGTTCACAAAAAGTTATTATAGTGTAATGAAATTTCAAAAGAATAGTAGCGCCAAAACCGATTCACTAGGTTTCGTTCGCAGCTTTTCACTTGAAGGGAAACATCGTCCAGTTGAATTTTATGACTCCCATATCAAGGCAATTTATTCAGGATCGTTATAGCACCAAGCGATGTATCACAAAAATTTCGCACGGTACAGTAACTATCCACGGTTTCTTTATAAAGCATAAACAACATAGTAGATAACGAAAGGAATTGATAACTTGCAATGAAAAACAAAGATTATTTTAACAATGTTAATCAAAACAAGATTGTAGAGCGAAACAAGATGAACTAGCGCAATCAAGATCGAAAGTTTACATTCGTATAAAAAAGTTATCAATTTAGAAGGATTGCAATGAGTAAATGGGATAAACCGACTTTCACTATAAAAATGCCAGATTACGCAACAATCCGACAAACGTTATTGGAATTAGGATGTATTGCCGCAACCACCATATCATCCTAATATTGGACTACTAGGTTACACTGGAAAACAGCATGTCTGCTGCATGAGATATTTTACATGAATCTGAATAGTTTTTCCACGCTGATTTCAAAAATATATGCCGTTTTCATGTAGCAGCTCTAGTTTTGGAGTTAAGTGACAGGATTTTTCATTGAAAATGCACATACTTTAAGTTTAAAAAATTTATCAAATATAATTATTCTGAATAAAATTTCCTTTTTTGGATTTTCTAGAGTGAGATGTTATATGAGTACTATTTTGAATGCTCCAACAATAATCAGCCATCATATGTTCATTCCAGTGACCCCGATACCTCTCCTCCATAGTGCGAATATCCTGGTGAAAGCGCTCTCCTTGTTCCTCGCTTAGGTCACCGAGATTTTCAGGAAAATAGTCTAGATGGCTGTGAAGGTAGTGAAGCTTAATACTCATGTTGCATCCAAGCCGCTGGAAGTGTATCAGCAACTGTTCAACGTGCTGAATGTAGCCGTCACATTTCCTATTGCCCAAAAATTCCTCACTACCCAAACAAACTCTTCCCATGCACATTTCTCGACAGCTGTCATATGGTTGATGAAAATTTTATCATCTATCAACTTCCTGATTTGTGGGCCATCGAAAATACCACCTTTGATTTTCTCACTACGCAATTTTGGAAACACTTTTACAATGTATTTGAAACATTCGCCATCTTTGTTAAGAGCTTTTACGAACTGTTTTATCAACCCCAGTTTTATATGCAAAGGAGGCAATATAATTCGGTCTCTGGATACTAGTGGAACATTAATTACATTTTGCTTACCGGGAATCAAAGCCTCCCTAGAAGGCCAGTCTCTTTTTGTCCAGTGCTCAGCTTTCGCTCGGCTGTCCCATAAGCATAGGAAACAGGGATATTTTGTGTAGCCACTTTGTTGGCCCAGGAGAAAATTTACCATTTTCAAATCAACACATAAAACCCAGTTATGTTCCTTGTACTTGATTTTGTCGAGAACGAAAGATATTGTAGGATATTCTTCTTTAACCTTTGTAGAATGAGCAATAGGTAAGGAACCAAGTTTGTTACCATTATGTAAAAGTACACATTTGAAACTTCGTTTTGACGAATCAATGAACAACCGCCACTGATTTGGATTATACTCTTTTAATCCCATTGCATTAATTAGGCCCGGAATATCAGTACAAAACACAAAATTATCTTTTTGAGTAAAGAAAGGAAGTAAATCCTTTTCCCTGTTACGGTAGTACGATATCTTCGTTCCTCTGGTCAACAAATTTTTTTCTTTCAATCGGGAAGCTAAAATTTCTGATGCCGTTTTAGAAAGTCCAAGGTCCCTGATCCAGTCATTTAGATCATCTTGATTTAGTGGTCGGGGACTACCGTAGCAATCAAAATCACTGTCGCTACCACTGCCGTCGTTTTCGGTTTGTCCGCTGCACTGGTCTGAATTTTGCGAAGATGTACATGGGTGTTGTGGTGTTGATGTGTCACTAATACTCAAGACTGATCTTATGGCAGATTTTAAGTTTGGATATATCCACTTAGAGCAATTTTTATGGGTTATTCCTATGATTTTCGTTACACAGAAATAACAGTCGTCATGATGGTTGGATGGTTCACGCCAAATCATAGGAGCTTTGTACTTAAAAGTGGGTCTTTCTTTGTTTGCCCACAGTCGCAAAGATTCAACACATGTTTTACATACCAAACTTGGTATCCAAGGTTTAGCGTTTGACGGCAACGGAAACCCAAAGTAGTCCAAGTATGCCTTTTACACAAAGTCCGACACATTTAAACGAAATTTTTGGAACATATATTCTCCACAAATAACACAAAAACAAACAGGATTATTTAAACACGTCCTTCTTGAGGAAGACATACTGAAATTTATAAAGGAACTAGTTAAGTTACGCCGCTATTGATAGAAACTATCGACTACTTATGTAAATTTAAGACGGTACCTGTATCTCACTAACTAGAGCTGCTACAAAAAATGTGAGATTAGATTTGAAATCAGCGCACCCAAATTAGTAAACAACAGTAGAAAAACTTTATGCAACAAAAAAAGTGTTATTTTGTTTTTTTGTGTTATCATTCATTTCATTCTAAAACTCCTAGAATGACAAATATTTCAATAATAATGATGATGTCAAATCTCACTTCGTGCGGATTTACCGATAGAAATATCAGAAATGTGGCATTATGATGCTGCTTGAAACATTACAAAAGGGTCATTGATAAGAAAGGGCATTGCATTACTGAATAGTTGTTTCGTTCGATTAAAAAAATGTCTTCTATTTTCTTCAGAAAAATCGCAAACAGCGGTAATTACGAAATAAGTTACGACAGCCTACATATATGGTACACGGAACTACGCGCAGCTGTATGCGAGATATACTGAGAGTAGAGTGTCGGCGATGGTGTCGTAACTTATTTTGTAATTGTGCGCTGTTACCGTTGCACGTCGAGACTACTTACCAGTATACATTGCGATCCAAGCTGCGGAAACAAGCAATTTAGTGGGTAAATGGTGTGTTCCCAATCCATACTTTTCTATCAACAACATTATCGCTCTGAGGAACTTATCTAATATAGCGAATGTTATTATAAGCTAACGCTTAAAAGATTTTTAGCGATAATGTCCGAATTGAAGTCAACAATAGTCAATGGAAAATTATGACGTGCATTTAACCCTTAACCAGGCGCGCCAATTTTTTGAACATAACTAGGCGCGTGGAGCACTTTCTGTATCTGGTTTAGAATGTGTTTGTATTGTTTCATATTAATTTCGAATGAAGAAATAAAGACAAATAAATGAATTTACATTGCTTTATATGTATTATTATAATAGAGAATTAAGAAACGCAAAATTCCCGAAAAAGTTGCAATTATTATGTCAACTTCAAAAAATTGAAACGCTCTTGTTAGAGTTTTTACTTTAATGTGGTAATGGAGTTTTCTCCCATTTTATCACCTTGTTTCTAGTCCTAAAATAATCCATTAACACATCACCGTCATATTCCTCAGCTACTTTAGAGTTTGGATCTTCACTTATTTAATAATAAGTACCTCGTGGACCAAGCCTTGCTCGGAGTTCCCAAAATTTCTTGACTAATTTTGAACCAAATAATAACGCCCTTTATTTTAGTTTTCATATTTAATTTATATTGTATATTCCAAGTATATATAGTAGCACATATATATTAAAAGTTTATAAGGTTAAAAGTATGTCAATTTACATGTTGTTTTATATATATATTTTTCTTTTATTAACACACTACTTTCAGCGCCATCTATGGTTTAGTAGTAAAGTTTTAATTACTTATAATTTCGCTTGGCTGCATGATGTTAAAAAAGTTGCTAACCCACGTTTAGGCCGCAATTGGTGAAAACCTGGACTAAATGGATTGAATCGAGACCGGGACCATGCTAAATCGGTTTCTCGTCCCCAAAAACTCGCACATACTAAATTGTAACAAAATCTTGAGAGTAATTTTCGATAACACATTTTATGTACCGCAGAAATAGGTAAAAGCAGGACAAACAAATTTTCTTGGGACCGGGACCATGCTAGATCAATTTTGTGTTCTCGAAAATCCCCAGATACTAAATTGCATAAAAATTGCTAGTCATTTTCGATAACCAATTTCATATACCGCAATACCAGAAATGTGTGTAAACCGGTCAAAATGGATTTTCCCGGACCGGGACCATGCTGGATCGATTTCTCGTCCCCGAAAACCCCCAGGTACTAAAGTTTATCAAAATCGTTAGAGCCGTTTTCGAGAAACCAATTCTATATATATATATATACAAAAATTGCTCGTTTAAATATGTTACATAATAAAGATCTTTATTCTCAAAAAAAGAAAAAGTATACGTACTATCAAAGCATAAATTACAAAAATAATGAAAATCTCAAGGCAAGGTTCAAGTTTATGTGAATAAACTTGCTCTTCCACCTCGACCTTGATCTATGGTACAAAGAAGTAAGAACTAATGCCTAACCTACATATATTCTGGAATAGCGCATTTTTTAATGCAATGCCGCCCGTAAGTTTAATCATCTCTAACGTTTTTATTTAGGTCCGTGAAACTTTTTGATTTTCAATACTTTTGTATATTTATAAGTTATAGTTAATGAAAAAAAAGGCGAATTACCTGGAACTGCCGCTGGGTGATCTTTGTCCCGTCAGTATTCTAAGTAATTGGAAAAAAATTAAGCCAAATATGTAGGTTTGGTTTTTGTAAATTCAAATAAATACATACTTGAAACAGAAAAGTAACGATGTCTATTCTGAAATACCCGTCGATAAAGAGAAACTTTAGATGGAAAAAATTTTAAAAATCTCAAAAATTTGTTTGTTTTTCATACAAAATGTACAGTTTATAAAGGAGAGATAAACGAGTTGGAAAACAAAAACAATTTTTGTAATTTTGTTTTTGTTTATATTTTTTTCTGTGTAGAGCATCTTTTTAGCAGTCGATTGCCCGTCGTTTTGCGTAGAGAGTACGCGTTATTGTTATTCTAAGGGCATTCCTCACATATTATAGATATGTCTAGTCAACGCCATAAAATATTGAAAACGCAAGAAATTGTGTCTTGTTTGACTGATATTTTAGAGGACGGATCAGACGACGCACCTTTAGAATACTTAGACGATGATTACGTATTGGAAAACAGTTCCAGTTTTTCTTCTGACGAACCTAAAGATACTATCTAAATAGACATACCACAAGGTAATTAACTACATTATTTTTATCTCTGAAATACTGTACTGCGCTATTTATTTATTTTTTATTTCTGTATTTTTGTAGTTATTTCAATAGGTATTCTAATTGTGTTTATATTTCAGAAGCAACAAGTTTGATGAGCACCATAAATGAGGCACAAGATCGAGGGCGAGGTCAAAGACGAGGACAAGCTCGAGGTGTTCGAGTCCATCGCGGCCTGTCGTCTGCAGGTAGAGGATAACGTTGATGAAACTTGTAAAAGCGATTGGCAACTAATGTTTACAAAATAAAATGATGCAACATATCTTGGAATCTACTATGGAAGAGGCTCGACGCGAATTACAAGATGAGAACTGGTATATGACGATGGAAGAATTGGAGGCCTTTATTGCTGTACTTTACATTCGTGGAGCAATTGGTGTAAAGAAATTAGATAAGGATTCATTACGGTCAATGAAATGGGGTAATCCCATAATAAAAGCAATAATATCTCATAATTGCTTTCGTGAGATAATGAAGTATTTGCGATTCGATCACTAATCTAGTACATGCCAAAGAGTGAATGAAAATAAGTTTGCTTTAGGACTAACAGCCAGCCCAAACCCTTGAACCTAGGAAGCTGAAATTTTGCACAGAGGTTCCTTTTATTTAAGCGAACACTTATTTCGTGATGACAGACTGACAGGCAAACAAACAGATCTGTGGACAGATCCTATAAGCGTTCCGTGTTTTCATTCTGACAAGCAGACAGACAGATCGTATACGAAACCCCAAAAATAGGTAATTATAAAATGAAGAATAGGTAATTATAAAATATAAATATAAATTTCTTTTAGGTTGCCTTATTTCCGCCAGAGTCGTGCGCGTTGCTTCTCGGACAGTATATAAGCCGCGCACGAAGGCTCATTATAAATGCGACATTTGTTTCGGTGACACGTGAACAGTATTTTAAGTATTTTAAGTACAGTAATTTAATTGAATTAGGTATTTTTTTCTAAAACATTAAATTCATTTTTTTTAAATAGGTTTGCTATTTATCACAATGGCTGTTGAATCATTGAAAATTTGTGGGACTATGGTGCATCACAACGTAGTTCCTATAATTGGACATGGGGCCTGTCTGTTTAGGGCCATCTCTTATCTATTGCATGATACGCAGGTAATGGCTAGAGAAATACGCGATCAAATGGTTAGCCATGTGGTTGCCAACTGGGAAAAGTTCGCCATTATGTCACACGACACCAACGGGGCCAATTACTCAAGCGCCGCTGCATTCTTCATTGACATGTCACAGCCTTTTACTTATGGTGGTTTATGTGAGCTTGAAACGGCAGGTCGACTCTTCTCCTCGGTCTTTGAAGTTTATCGTAACGGTGACTTATACGTAAGTTTTGGCACCGCCGGTAATCCCGTAGGACGACTACATTTCCCACTTGATCTATCACGCGGCCATTTCGATGTATACGTACGTAATGCCGCGGGCTCAACATTACCCGAGCCCACATATTCTTCTTCCCCTCACCCTGTCGTCGCTGAGAGTATAAATATAAGGAGAAGTGAAGCGACTGCTTTCTCATGACCACCACCAGGACCAGATTGTGACTAATCTCTCTATCAATCGTCATCTCTTACCGTTCCTATCGAATGCTCTAAAAAACGGCGTACCAGATGCACCGACGCTATTCGGAAGAAACACCTTCAAAAGGCTTCTAAAAAGTATGTGCAAAAGATCCATCAGTTCACCGTGTTGCTGTGTCTAGACATCAAAAAAATAATCCTAATCTGAACAGACAAGCAGTGGCTAAGTACAGGTGAACACAGAAGCCGCGGCTCGGTACCAGCAAGCTCACCCTGAGGTAAATAGAGAAGCCGATAGTGCCGAAAGAAACTCGAGCTGACGAAGTTAAGGTTTGCATTAAGGCTTCAAATCTTTGACCCTTTGTCGAAAAACTCCACCTTACAAAAAATATGCGAGTGTACTTGAAGGGCGACGTTTATGCTGGACAATTCGTCGATCTCCTTAAAATAGGAAACGGAGAATATCGCGAAACCGAGGTCAAGATGACAATTCCATTAGATCTTACCTTAGTTGTGTCGACCATTAACGACCTAACAACGCGAATATATCCAGATGTACACAACTTACACAGCAAACCCACGGAATGGCTGTGCGACCGTGCAATTCTCACACCTAAAAACTACTAGGCTTCCGTCAGTAACGATATTTTGTTAAAGTCGCTTGAAGATGCAGAATATGAGCACAAATCTGTGGACACTGTAGTGGTCTACAGTAGACCAGATGGGTTGAGTCTCATCCGTATGCACTGGCGCGGTGATGCTACTGAGAAATCTCAATCCGCCTAAGTTGTGCGATGGGACCCTGTTGTGTGGGAAAGCCTTACATAAAAACGAGATAGAGGCCATTAAATTTACGGGCTGCGTTCGAGGTGAATCGGTGTACATACCGCGGACACCACTTACAATGAATAGATCGGAGTACCCATTCGAGTTTAAAAGATTGCAATTCCCCCTTAAAGTCTGTTTCGCAATGACAATTAATAAACCTCAGGACCAGTCACTGAAAACAGCAGGAATTCATCTAAGAGGAGATTGCTTCCCGCACCGCCAATTTTACGTGGCCTGCTCACGTGTGAGCTCATCTAGCAAACTGGTCGTGTTAGCACCCACGGACAGGACCTCTAATGTAGTATATAAAGAGGTACTTTAAGTATAAAGTGAAAAGATTAATAGTTTTAACCGTTAGGTATTTCCTTAGGCAGCCTTTCCGCGCGAACGAAGTCGCAGACAAAAGCTAGTAATAAATAACCCCTATAATTACCTCACTCCTGATACTGTATTCGTCTCAATCTCTCGCAGTTTGAACTGCTCACATAATTTTTACTTTTTTGTAGTGCATTGGTTAGACTTGGAAATATGGAAAATGCGGGACATGAGGGACGCATTAGACGTTATTTCGTATTCAACAGTTAATATAATATAATAATTTCTTTATACAACTTTGTTCTTTTCTTTTATTTTACATTTGATAAATTTAGTGTATACAGTTATTTAGAAAATATTTCTATAATAAACGTCCGATTCGATGTTAACTAGCGCCATAATTACCATCCATAAGTTACTTTTTACGGGAGTTGTAACTGTGGGCTCGATCAGACAATGGTAACTAAAGCAAGTACATACTAGGCAGTGAAATATAGCTACTATACTCACTATACGACGCCTTTTCTCTCGGTTCGGCTCGGCAATACGCAGACGCACACAAACGCACATATATATAACGCGTGGTAGACAAGAGTGGGGAAGCTATTCTATCTCATTCTCTCGCAGGATAAATCCTATAGATGTATATGTTTGATTCTTTTTAGTGTCGCTTTTGTTCGTTTCATCGAGTTTCAAATCACTCACAAGGGTGCTAAAGAAGTTTTCAAAAAGCAAACGAACGACGAACGATGGATGAAGGTTTTTTAAACAAAGTGGAATGCCATTCAAAAATTGCCTGGCCATCTAGCAGTACCTTCTTTGTTTTCCAGGAACGAAAGCACCTACAGAATGAGTATTTTCATTAATAAATGCTTTATGAACATTGGAAAAATCGTCACTTAAAGTTGAAACATTAGGTGCAATGCTCGTTGCAAAATTTAATATGGGCAGTTGTGAAAACTTTTATGACATTCTTAACCAAAACCTAGAATTAGTAAAGACATGTCACTTATATGAGAAGTATTATAAAAATAAATGATAACTTCAGTAAGTTGCATTTGTTTGTTTAAGTGTACCGACAAACCCTCACTCCTTCACACTCACACCCCCTACCCCCAAGAATGTCTCGCATTGACTTTTCATGAAGTTGGCAGCCTCATCAATAATAGCAACTTTTTGTTGCAACTGGGAGAAGAATTGAGAACACAGTGTATGAATAATAGGAAAACAACAACACCTGTAGAAATTCCGGGACACATACTAGAAATACAAGAAAAATAAGGTACAAGGTGATATCTAAGATAGCCTACCTTTGACAAAACGTTAAAAAGAATTTCAAATTGGTGGGTGTGAGAATGAATTGGTGATTTTTTGATATGTACAATACTCTGATATAATGTTATCAAACGGAAAGAAACTTTTAATCTTTAATACTAGTAATTAATAATAAAAAACTCGGTATTTAAAAATGCATACATCAATATTTTGTTATGCCACCATTCGTATCGATGATTGCAATATTTCTAAAATAATTTTGCTGCTTCAATAAATTTAGCAACGTGTTTCTTATTGATTTCCACAATTTATCTCTGTTATTGTACATAGCAAGTTGCATACATTTTACCATTTCGCCCCAAATATTCTTTGCAGGATTTATATCTGGGCTTTTGAGAACCAACTGGAACTGCTGCTGTATATTATATCTGAATTGCTGTATATTATAGCTGTGTAACTATGTTGCCGGTATGAACCTGATAATAATTCTGTTGATGCATGAAGTATAAAATTATTTTGGGGATAAATATTTCGAACAGACGGCAAAATACACTTTATAAAATATTAATGTAATTTACTGAATTAAAATGTTCAAATCATTTTAATTTTGCACCTTGATTAATGTCCAGTACACGTACATGCATTTCATAGTCACTGTGTAATATACTTTTTAAACAGTCTACTGCAATCATTATTACTAAATGCTAATTTAGTATTATTTAAAATTGTATTATGTATATTTAAGTTCAATTCGAAATCTAACTTTTCGAGCAAGTGTGTAAATATAAAATATGCACTACCTTTGCGAATTAGTGCACTGGCATTTCAATAATTCTTAACGTTACTTCACTAATTATGAAAACTAAATTTGAAACTCGAAAGATATGAGAATACCCCACTAGATATATTAATAAAGCCGTACATTAATGTTAATACATATGTATTGATATTAAATTATAAGCATGGATCACCATGTACACGTCTTGAAGAAGGAAGTGGTTCAGTATACTGCTGCTTAGCTTTAATAATAAATAATCCCATCTTACTTATCGTATCTTGATATTCAGATCTTCCTGTTCTTGCTATATAATAGGAATCTAAATTGGAGGGTGTTGTCGCAAAAGAAACAGTCGGACATGGATCAATTGCGGGCCTGTTAAATGCAGAATACCGAAAACTCGTTGGATCTCTATATCCATTTCCTATGCCAATCGATTGACTTTTAACTGGTACACCTACAGGAGAATCAACAGCTGGCATAAGCTTTATATACTGAGGAACATTTAAACCGCGTTTTATATAATCAATCTGATATGTAGTTTGCAGAACTTCATCTGTATTACAAGAGTTATCTATCATTTCATTGCTAAGTGTAACCATCTGCACATTAACTTCTTTCAATTCATCATGTAAATTCTTCTCTTTTTCCGCAAGTTTTTCATAGCGTTTCATGTATGAATCATAAATATGCTCGCCGCAACTGCATATTGATTCTATTGGTCCAGTTAAAAAGAAGTTCACTGATTTTGTTTTTATGGGTGGTTGTGCAGGTCTCATGATAATAGGCTTGTCGAAAGGCCATTTGTATTCACTTTTATTTGACGTTAGAAAGCTGTTCATTTTTACGCGTTCGTTTGGACTGTTCTACTCACACAACAAATTTAGATTTCACAGTAATTTAATTACTATGAAATTTAATTCTTCTTGCTTCTAGTACACGCTTCATACCATTTAATGCGAATTTTAACACCAGCCTACAACAATGATACAAAAATAAAATTTTGCGTCAGTCTTGACAAAATGTCTAAAAAATTCATAATTGACGCTTACTGATTTTATATAATTTTTCAGTTGTTTGTGTCAGTCTAATTTTATTGTTCAAAACCTTAGTATCTAATAAGAACTTGATGTTGCAATAAGAATTATTTTCAGTAATCGAGAATACCACAATGGATACAGAAGCAATAGCATAAATAAGGTTAATAAGTGCCAAGAAGAGGACGGACATCAATGTGAACATTTAAGTTAAGTCAGTTAGTTTTTGTTTATTAATATGTAATATGTAATTTCCTGTTATATTTGTAGCGCAATTACAGTAAATATGTCACAGGGTTTATTGAAAATCTTCACTAACCAGCTATCCAATTACATAAAAATATGCGGGCTGTTCTATTTGAAAAAACAAAAGTTAATGTTATTTGCGGGAAATCCGAGAATGATAGATTGATGTGAATGACGAGTCTACTGAAGCCAGCTCCTACTACTCGAGCTAAGTGCCGACGGCACCCAGAGCTTACTTCCTCTTTGGACGACGGCTACGATCTTGCCGCCTCGAAGGTGATGGAAAAATAGAAAATGTGGGGGAGTCCGGTCGCAGGGTAGGAACTGGAATCGTCACGGTCTAAATGAATATCCGGTGGTCGGAACGCTCCGCTCTTCTCCATGTCGACACCGCCAAGGTACGTAAATATTCCTTTAGAGGTGGAATCTCTAGATCGAAACAAGGGCTGCGTATGTAATGATTGGCCGCAGAGCCGATCACTAGAGAGTCCTCGCCCTTAGTGGAAGCTTCCCTCCCCGGTGTAAGAGGAGGTACAGGGTGCTCTTCGCCGCATAAAATTTTGCGGTCACATGCGTGCACATGAGGACCCCAGCTGAGACGCTGGTCTAGCGTCACTCCGAGGTATCTAGTTCTTGGACTCCAAGGGATTCTTCTTCCGCCCACGGAGATAGTTTCGTGGGCAGGGCGACGTCTATTCGTAAGACGGGTTGCCACACATTTTTCATTAATGACCATTAATCACCATTCTACAGTTGGAGGCTCAATCCTCGAGTTGTTCCGTCGGCGTTTGCAAGCGGTGATATATTAGATCTTCGGCTCCGGACGTCGTATAAAACACGGTGTTATCCGCATAGACTGCTAGCTCCGTCCCCGGTGTTCTAGGGATATCGTGCGTGAATAAAGTGAACTAATCTGGAGTTAGCAGTGAGCCCTGAGAAACACCCGCCATTATGGTGTATAGGGCAGATCTGACGGACTTACCGACCCTCACTCGGAAAATGCGCCCGGAGAGGTAGAACGCGATCAGCCTCGTCAGTGCTTCGTCGAATCCAATTTGAGGCATCTTGAAAATGAGGCCGTCATGCCACACTCGGTCGAACGCATTACCAAAGTCATAAAATACCGCCCCGGTAGTCTCTCTATTCTCTAAACCCACCCGGATGGCGTCGGTTATTCGTCCATAGCTGGAGGTCCGTCCTTAGTCTGGCTCAAAAAACGAACTGCTCAGCCGGGAGGGGGTCCAATTCAAATATTTTGCTCTGAGGCGTGTAAGAATAACGCTCCCGACCACCTGGTCGATCGTTGGCAGAAGGCTAATGGGGCGGTAGTTTTGCGGGAAAGCGACATCTTTATCCAGTTTCCGCAGCATGACGACCTCAGCCTGCTTCCAAACGTCTAGAAAGTGTCCGTGGAGGAGCACCGCGTTCGTGATAGATAAGAGGCAATCCAGGGACCGGTCGGACATCCTATTAATAGCCTCGTTGCCGACTCCGTCGGGACCAGAGGACTTTTTGGATTTCAGGCCCCGAATAATCGTCTTCAGCTCCGCTATCGTCGCAGGAGCGAAGGGCTGGCCGGCCTTCAGGTGCGGGAGCGACTCAATGGTGGCTTCCACTTGTTTATCCAGGACTTCGTCGTCGCCGGGAATGGCCGTCTCCGCGTCACTGATCCTCGCGAGAAGCTCCGCGAAGACGGACGCCTTTTCCTCGTTGGTAAAAACAAGTCCCTCTGGTCCGTGTAAGGGGGAATTTCGGTCTGCTCTGTTATTTTTTAAGGCTCGAGTTAACTTCTGCAGGAAACCGTTCTCGAGATCGGCAACAAAGCCGTCCCATCGCTGATCGCGAAGCTCCTCCAGTAAGCGACGCAGACCGTTTTTCAGTCTATTGACGTGAGGGATGACTTACGAGCACGGCGCTTCTCGCGAATGAGTTCGCGTATTTCGGGAGTGACGGAGAACTTATAGAGTGGTCTTGTTCTCCACTTGGTAGCTGCCTTCAAGGACGATGATCGGCCTCGATACTGGTGGGAGAAGATAGGTTGAACATCCTTCCCGGAACGGAACTGTCGAGACGAGCAGCGAAGTGTTCCCAGCCAACTCTCCCCAGAAGCGGAGGGCGACAACTCCAGGATCTCCCCTCCCTCCCCGACGACGTAGAGAAGGGGATTGTGGTCGAAAGACAAGTCAGAAAGTCAGAAAGCACTTGCTCAGCGCAAAGTCGAAAACGTCCGAGCTACTGCTGGCTCGGAAAAACGTTGGTTCGTTCTGGGAGTGGACGACAACATCCACACTCCGAAGGAAGGCGTAGAGTCTGGTTCCGGAGCTGTTGGTCGCCCTAGACCCCAACAACGGATACTTGCAGTTGTAATCGCCGGCCGCAAGGGTTGGAATATCTCCTTCGTAGAGGTCTTCCAGGTCCCGGGCCACGAATCCCAGACCCGAAGGGGAGTAAATCGGGATGATCCTCACCGGACTAACCCCTCGAAGAGGAATCTCCACCGCCGTTGCTTCCAGAAAGGCCCATTGCATGGCGGATCATCACGGCGGTGCCATCGCCTCGACCGCTCAGCCGTTCGGACTTGTGGGTGATGTAATTGTGGACTACGAACCTGTCGCGAGGTCGTAACCACGTCTCCCCAAGCTGCATGATCTCCACTGCTTGGTCCAGTAAGAAAGACTCTAGGTCGAACCTCTTGCTGCCCACCCCGTGGGCGTTCCAGGCGACAATCCAAATGTCGCCAGAAGAGGTAGATGGTAACACGCTCATCTTGAGGCCGTGGAGTCGGGTGGGAAAAAAAACGTCTGTAGCAGACGGGCGGTGCTATGCATTTGTGTAAAAGGTCTTGTAGCATATATAGATCGGATACTACATCTGGACCTTTGTTGGTTTCCTCAGCCAGGCGCCTACGACGAAAGTCGGCTCCGACTGGAGCGACATGAAACACGACTGCACTCGATGACATACGGAACACGACTAACGACGAGTCTAAATAAAGTAATGAAACCAATTCCTTTCACATGTTTTATTCCAATAACATTACAATTCAACATTGCTTTAGGAACCCACACAGTGGTGGAGACGGATCTTCCACTCCTCTGCAGTGCTGGACCTCTGACACTGGAATAGCCTTCAGCTGGTCGGTTACAGCCGTTTGAAAGTTATCCAGTGGACCAAAACGACGCCCCTTGAGGTGTTGTTTCAATCTCGGTAAAGGTAAAAGTCAGAAGGACTTAAGTCGAGCGAATAAGGAGGCTGAGGACCCGCAAGAATGTTCTCACTGGGCAAAAAACTGAAACTGAAATTTTTGTGTGATAAGGCGCATTGTCGTGATGCAACACCGAGTTCTTTTTGAAGTTTAGTCTTTCAAAAACCTTTTGGTAAAAGTGTTGATTAACTCCTCCACTTTGAGCCACAAACTCTGTGTAACTGATTCTCTAGCTATCAAAACAGCATGCAAATGCTTTTTGTCCTAGAGAGCTTGGAGTGTGCAATTACATGCTCCGGTGCTTGGTTTCCGGGTCGTACTCAAACATCCAAGTCTTGTCACGAATAATGACACTTTCTAGAAAATGGAGATCATCTTCAATCGAAAATTCAATGTGCCTGTTCTCCTCATGTCCTTTTGGTCCTGCGTAAGGTTTCTCGGGACCATTTTTGATCAGATTTTTCTCCTGCCCGATTCATCGGTGAAGATCTGATGAATGACGGTGTGATTCAAACTAAACTCTGCGTCGACTATTCTGACTATTACTATCAACTGATGATCCGAACGCACAAGATCTCGCACTCTGTCGACATTTACATTGATTCTTGAAACAAAAGACCTATCGATGCAAGGTTCATCTTCAATCGAGTCTCTTCCTTCTTCAAATGCCAGCGTCTGGGTTCTTCACAAAACACTGTCTCTGTGGGCCAGCCAAAGTTTTGCAAAAGCTTCCGTTGCACTGTGTCAATATTTGAACAAACCTGATCACACACCCTTACCCAAAATTCGTGTCACCTCGTATGTCAAAAAATGACAATTAAAAAATCTCAAAATCAGTTGACCTATTCGAATATTGGTTGTGCCGGTTGTGGGTTTTCCTGGTTTGAAGGGAGTTGTTTCTTCTGTGATTAACAAAACAATTTCGCTGATTTTGATCTTATCCGTTGGTTCACACGAGATGCATAAAGTAAAGCACTGTTTCACCCGTTTTAACAATATATTTAAACTTACATATGTTTAAAGCTATCACGTAAAATATACTATACAATAATGAAGGCGCGATTTCGAAACCCGTGGAGTTAATCTACTCTGGTGAAATAGAAACTCGCTTTAATAGCATAACGGCAACCCGTTCACAACTGGTTGGTTTGTCGTAGAGATTGGTACAATGCTTTTTTTTCGGAATGAGAGCTCTTCGGTTCTGGATCTTCGTAAAGACCCGCTTCAGTAAGGTAGTTCTATTAAGCCAAACGGATCTCGGATAATTTGCATACATATAATTTGTATATGTATATTTGTTCGATTTGGAGATGTTTATAACATAACTACTGATACACATAGATGACGTGCAAGTCGGAAATTATCTGTATATAAGCTCTTTAAACTTAATTTTAATGTCTGATCTGGCGATTTTGTGTTGTTTATGTTCTGTTTATTTCAATATACCGGGTGATATAGAATAAACTGCAATGCATAGCACCACATGATAAAGAACCAAAAAATAATAAGAAAATTCCTATACACTAATGTCCGATTTCTTCAAAGAAGATTTGGAAATAGGTGGATTGGTCGTGGGGGACCTATACAATGGCCAGCTCGTTGTCCCGATCTTAATCCCCTCAATTTTTCATTTTGGGGGTTTATGAAAAATGAAGTGTATGGCGTAGAAATAAATACTGAAGAGCAATTATGGAACAGAATTGTGGAGTCTGCTGATACATTTCGTAATAATCCGAACATATTTCAGAGATGCCGTCAATCATTAATACGAAGATTTGAAAATGTGTATTTAAGAACAAGCTCACCAAATTGAACACCTTATGTAGAGCTGAATACCTTACATTTTTAATGTTGTTTTATTAAATAAAAGCCTTTTCAATTAATAAAAACTTAACAGTCTCTGGCTTGAAAACAAAAAGCGATCGGACATTAGTGTTTAGGAGATTTTTTATTATTTCTTGGTGCTCTATCGCGTGGTGCTATGCATTGAAGTTTATTCTATGTCAGCCTGTATATATATATGTCGTTTCACTTTCAAGTTATGTATAACGTTCTAAAATTGTGTGAAGAGTAAAGACATGCAGAGTAGTGGTTCAGTAGAATCATCCTACTGAAACGCACTTCTACGAAGATCCAGACCCGGTGATCTGCATCCGTCCATAAGTAGTCGTACTAACAGAATCACATGTGGACAGGATCAAATAAGATCTGAGAACCGATGCCCGGCTTGCTAAATAATAGTGAAGCTGCCTTCGCGGTTCACACTAAAGACTCGCTCCTCAAGAGTCGGTTTGCATCTGACAAGGAGAAGGTAAGGTAATCGGATTTTTGTAATTTTTGATAATTATGGTACGTGTAGTTTGTACCTTAAATAAGAATATCTTGGAGTAGCTCGACGCAACGTTCATAAATTACCGAGATAATCAATATTGAAGTTTTATCCGCCAGTTAAATCCACTAGATATAATAGGATTCCCAAGTGGCACTTGTGGCCTAGTAGATAGCGTTTTGGTGCGATACTCACGAGATCGCTGGCTCGAGTCTCATCACGGGACATTTCTTTTCCTTCCATTCAAAACGCACGCATATGTTTTTTCATGCTTCTTCGCATATCAAAAATTATGAACAAACGAAATATATGAACTATATGCAGGAACATTCTTCAAGAAGAAGAATGAAAAGAACATATGGTGCGTTTTGAATGGAAGAAAACGAAATGTCCCGTGACGAGACTCGAACCAACGATCTCGTGGGTATCGCACCAAAACGCTATTGACTAGGCCACGAGTCCCACTTGGAAATCCTATTATATCTAGTGGATTTAACTGGCGGATAAAACTTCAAAATCGTTCATCTCGGTAATTTATGAAGGTTGCGTTGAACTACTCCAAGATATTCTTATTTAAGGTCCAAACTACACGTACCATAAATATCAAAAATTACAAAAATCCGATTACCTTACCTTCTCCTTGTGAGCCGCACAACACTGGTTTATGAGACCTTTTATAGGCTATAAACTAAGTGACAATACTTTAATTTAGAATTAATAGATTTCGTTGAACAGGAATACTTTCCTTTACCTAATCCGCATATTGAAATAGGTTATTAGGTAGCGGCAGCGAGCAATCGTAAGCGACGATTTTTCGTTGCTTCGGACATGTGTGTAGTATGTGGTAAAAGTATCAGTTGTTATGATGAATACATAAGTTATAGATTAAAGTGCGAGTGCCATTATCATGTCGCTCGTGCGCATCTATCTGAGGACAAATTCATCCAGCTGAAGGAAGATGGATCTTATCGAAATTGGTCTTGTAGAAGCTGCCAATCAAAACTAACTTCAAACGAAGGAAATTTATCACTAGATGTCAGTAAGTTAGAGACCTACGTAAGTGATAAAATAAATGGCGCTGTAGGAAAAATAACAGACACAATGTTATTAACATTTAGAGGTGAATTGGCTAGATTAAGCATAGAAATCAAAAACCTACTTCAAGAAGTGCAGAAGTTCAAATGTATCATTGAGAGGCACGTTTCTATCGAAGATCCGCTCAAATGTTGTACAGATGTCACAACAATATCTAACATAAGTAACCGAAATTAAAAACAAACAACAAAAAGCTTTACAAGGACAAAACATAAGAAAAACATCGCTATTTAATACAAACCTACAAAAAAACATTTATAAATAACTAATCAGCGAAACACCATTAAACTGACAAAAGCATCTACCATAATGAAAATAAAGTCTGTATCTGTTAGAGCCTTTCTTAGATTTATCAGATTGCAATGATTTTTAAAATGTATTGGTTTTGTTGCAATGAGACAAAAATAACACGAGAGTCACAATACACACAGAAAAAGTTACAGTCCACAAATCGAAGAATTGCAAGATCATATAGTTGAGAATGAGGAGAGGGACGACTGCTGAAAATTCATATTTTAAAGCAATAGGTGACGCAAAACGAATTGTGTCAAATTATAATAAACCAAATTACAAGTACGAGCAACATAGTAACCATGACGACGGTTGCGTTGCGGATAACGAAACAGCCGCCCCGCGTAAAGTTTAACAATTAAATTTACCAGAATTTTATGGAAATTATGAACAGCTTGTGAGTTTTCTTGACACTTTTTCCGTATTAATTGATGAAAATACAAAATTAAGTGAAGTTAAAAAATTTTATCTTATCTTAAATTAATAAGTTTCAAGCATGAATTATAAAATCGTTCGGCAAATGTTAAGAGATAGGTATGAAAATAAAAACTAATAATTCATACACAAGTAAGGGCCATTTTCGACTTATATCCAGTGAAGAGCGAGTCGTACGTTCAGTTGAGAAAATTGCTCAATACCTTCAATAAAAATTTACGAGCGCTTATAGCTTTAGCACAACCTACAGACACGTGGGATACGTTGTTAGTTTAAATACTTTTTCAACACTGGATTTAACAAGTGAACGAGAATATAAAAATACAGTCAGTACAATAACCGAACCAAAAATCACTGATTCAACAGATTTTAGTTCAAGACAATGTCAGTTACAGTCGAAAGCAAAAATGAAACAAGAAATAACGCGGAGAAAACGTTTACACATTTGGTCTCAGACATTATTTGTTCATTTTGTACAAAACCACATCTTAATTTCAATTGCGACAAATTCATCGAAATTAAATATTCCGGAACGCATTAATGAAATTAAACGCAAAAAGTTTGCATGAATTGTTTGCGGCCTGGACACATCCAAAAAGAATGCAAATCCGGAAATTGCAAACGCACTGCGGGAAAAAACAACAGCTTAATACATTCGCAACAAAGCAGCACAAACACTACAAACCACTCACATTATGACGAGTCAAATATACATGGAGGACCAAAACAGTCTTATCAGCCCGATTACGATAAAATCTAAACTAATAATGCAGTACCTTTGGCAAGTACAGGTAGGTTGAGATGAACCTCTACAAGAAAACATTTTCAAATCGTGGCAGCAATTCCGGATGCAACTCACACCGCTAAATGATCTCAACGTGCCGAGACAGCTAACTCTTAAGAACTTTATAGAGATTGAATTACACGGTTTTTGTGACGCATCGGAGCGCGCTTACGGTGCATGCCTGTACATCCGAACAACGAATCTGAGCGGCAAACATTACAGTGAATTACTTTGTGCTAAATCGCGAGTTGCGCCACTCAAGAAGATTACTCTACCCAGACTAGAACTTTGTGGAGCAGTCTTACTAACGCGACTTGTTTGCTCAGTTAGTGAAGCTATTGGTATTCATTTTAATAGACGAAGATTCTGATGTGATAACACAATAGTATTGCCATGGGTCAGTACTGAACCGACAATTTGGAAAACCTTCGTTGCTAACCGTGTGACGGAAATCCTCGATTTATCAACAACAAAGGAATGACAACATATAAATTCTGAGCTAAATCCAGCAGCTATTGTCTCAAGAGGTGCTAATTCAGTACACATATCGCAACAAAGTCTTTGGTGACATGGATCTGATTATCTCACACTGGACTCGAAGTTTTGGCCCGCACAACAATCAATCACGACCACTCCAGTTATAAAAAGGAAAAGATAGTATAACAGTAGTATTTACATCTTCTAAAGGTTTGGACAACATATTCAAACGATTTAGTAAATTTACTACATTGCAAAAGGTAATAGCATTTATGCTGAGATTTATGTATAATTCTAGACCAAGTCGCATTCCAAGATTGAAAGGTGATTTATCGTATGAAGAAGTAAATAATTCGACAGCGACGTTGGTGAGAATAGTTCAAAAATGTTTGTTTCCATTAGAAGTAAATTTACTAAAGCAAGGTAAGGGGTTATCAGAATGCAGTAAAATATTAACCCTAGACCCATTTATTGACGATGATGGTCTAGTGAGGGTCGGTGGAAGACTGAAGAACTCTCAAGAATCTTACGATGTTAAATATCAGTTATTATTACCTTCCAATCATAATTTGACCTACAAAATCATTGAGTATGAACACATTAGAAATATGCATGCGGTGGAAACAGTGCTAGCAGCTGTACGCACGAAATCTTGGCCCATAAATGGCAAAAACTGTTAAAAAATGCTACATAAATGCGTAAGTAGTTTTAAGGTAAAGCCTCACAATGTGGTTCCGAAAATGGGCAATTTACCGAAAGCATGCGTACTACCTGTAAAGCCTTGTCTTTCAGTAGGTATGACTTTGCTGGTCCTGCAGTTAAATCGGGTATGCTCAGAACTCATAAGTTTGTTAAATCTTATTTGAATATTTTCATTTTTTTTTTTTGTTTCTAAGGGAGTTCACTTAGAATTAGTGATAGATTTAACTGCGGAAGCTTTCTTAAACGCTTTACAGCTAGACGAGGCTTTTCTCATATAATAAATAGCGATAATGCTACTAATGTTGTAGACGCAAGAAACCATTTAAAAAATTTTATGTTTGGGTTCGCAAAATAATCAAGGATGTCGAGGTTCGTTATTTCTTATTGAAGAACGAAATAATATGGGCACTTATACCACCAACATCTCCGCATTTAAAAATATGCTTGAACTTATTTTCAGACCAAACGACAAACGACATCCTAAAACGTTAAAACGAGATTCCAAAATATTTGGTCAATCATACCTATAGTGAAGTTAAGCCGGGGACATAGTGTATATAATTCATTCTTCAAATTTTCAATCACAGCTTCCAATTTATTGAATTTCACTACATTATATTATCACTGCGTTGTATATTAGTTTTCGGTCCAACGTATTCTTGAAACATATTTCCATGTCCAATATGAGGTTTTCTGATCAATCCATTTTCATTTTCAATCCTTCCACAATTACGTTAAATTTTTACCACATGTTACAATTCAATTGACAGATGTAGGAGCAATAATCGAAAAAAAAATAATTTACCAAAAAGAGATATTAAAAACAGAATACTAAGACCCCAACAGGTCTTTAACAAGCACTAAATTGTCAAGTAGAGAGGAGCCCGAAAATAATTAGAAACGAAGTGTAACAAAGGAATAGGAACACGATAACTGCATTGATTTTGTCAGTTAACCACTGAGGTAAATACCAAGCCTAAGAAACACATCAGCGCTCTATACTCTATACTAAGGATTCCAGATCAAAGAAAAAGAAGATAATCGAATTATTTTGTCTGTCATAAAAACTTTACATAAAGACATAGAATTAAATTGCAAAACATTCCGACACCATCTCAGTAATTTTGCAGAAAAACGCATATATTGCATCAAATTGATATACTTGTTTTTTTTTTTAATACTGTATCATTTGTATTACTTCGCAGTTGAGTGGTGCTGGTCAAACTATTTCACTGAAAGAAAGTGAAATCCGTATGTAATTGTTTTTCCGAGTTCGGCACTCAATAATCCTAGCAGCATGTGTAGTTTTACTCCCATTAATGTTGGCCGGAATTAACATGAAAAATATACAACGCCATCCTCTATATATAACACGGAAGAGATACACACGAATCCTCTGTTCTGATTCTCGCGCAAACGCCGTCCCACCCCACCTATAATAATTGGGTTCTTAGATTGAGGTTGACAGTGCTAAAGTTCTAACGTGTAGTAGTACTCATTTTCTTGTAAATAATCACCATTAAAGTGACATTAGTGACTCACTGTCCATATTTGGGCGAAAAGAGTTTATAATAAAATATGATTTGCGAAGAAATTTGGTTACATACTTTTCATTGTACTTCCCGTCGTTGAATGCTGACAAATAATACCATAATATCATAACACAATAATTGTAAAATATAAATACAAGTTTTTTAAAATTTTATGGGTAATTTTGGTTAAACATGTTACTGAAAAATTGGATATTAATACTTTTAGTTACCCTAATTTACAAGCGAGGTGAGTTTCGTTGCATGGCATGCATTTAATCATATTTCTGGTGAAACTAAATTTGATCCTTGCTGGGCCTAAAATTTTCGTTAAATGTTTAAGTGGTAGCCGTATTTGCATTTCAATTGATGTAGTAAGACATTGAATCAGAACGGAATGTAATCTTCCAAAGAAATGACTAGTCCTATGGCACTACCCCATAGAGAGTAAAAATGTATATTTACTAAATTTTTGTATGTTCAACTACGGAGCATGAAACCAAAACTTTACCTATTTTCTAATAGGTCTGTTTTGTGTTTCTGTTGAAGTATATTTCAGTTGAAATGAAAATTAGAAATGTAACGAATGAGTTACAGAACACAAAAGTTGCATACGCAATCAATAATGTAGGGGCTGATTTACGAATTACTTTGAATATCCGTGTAGATCAATTTAATTGCATGATTTATAAAATTATGATATTTATTAGGTATTCGTTTAGTTTGGGAAATATTGCGATTGAGTATATTCCCCCATACAAACTACGTATGTAATAAACTGAACATAGACACGGATTAGATAAGATTATACTATGATATTATGATAGAGACTAATTAGGTACGAATATTTGTTGCTGCGTCCTCTGTTGGGAATTGTATTTAAACTTGTGTAAATTCATACAAGCAATAATATGAAAACTGCATTTGATCTGATTTTGGACGATCTATCATGTCTGCTCTTCAAAGTAGTGACTGAGGGTCTAGAGGTAATAGTGAAGTTAAGATCAAGTTTTAACTTATGTGAACAGTTACATTAATAATGTCTACAAAGTAGTGTTGTAATGATATAGCCGTGACAAGATATTCTATAACGGCTCGTTAACTTAAGCGGTTTTCGTTCAGAAAGGCTTATATTGGTTAATTTGCTAACGACCAGGATTTTTTTCGTTAACTTGGAATTAAAAGTTTTATAGAATTTTGTTGGATTAGATTGGTGTAAAATTAAAATGAATTTATTTAGATGGATGCTGCAATAACTTGTAAATATTAGCATTATAATATGAAGACTGGGCATTTGATCCCCTTTTAAAACATTTGTTACACTTGGCCTTTAAAGTAGAGTAGTCGAATATAACTGTAAGAGAAGTCCAACTTTAATTATTTTGAAAAGCAATTAACTTTCTAGCAATAAATACATAAGAAAAAGATCTGGATTTCTGTTGATATCGTTTAGCTTCAAGGATGTATACGACGGCTGTATACATAAATTCACAAATTATATACATACCTACATATATACATATGTACATGCAGCTCGATAGAAACAGGATTGCGAGTTGCGCAAAAGCATAGAATATTATCGGGATTTAGAAATAAACTAGAATAAGATATAATAATGTTTTGAGTATTTGCAATTTTCACGTAATAAGTTGTTAATCGTATCAGTTGTAACATATGAAAGAATAGTAAAAAGGCAGTTGCTAGTACTATTAGCGGACATACGGATACTACAAAGTGGGGACGAGGTAAATGCCAAAGCGACATCTTAATAAACAACCAAGATGGTTAACAGTGGTAAAACAGAAAGTAAAGGTGATGTTCAATTGAAGTAATTCAAGGCGGGAAAGCAAAACTAGTAAATTAGGAAATATTAGAGAATAAAAAATTGGAGAAGAGATAGATATTTATTGCGAAAAACAAGAATATATATGGTAGTTAAAGAGACAAACGAAGAACAAAAACTAGTGTTACTGACAGCGATTGGGAAAAATGTATACAAGGTGTTGCGGGATTTATGTGAACCAGAATTAAAATCAAAACTTATAGCAATCTCTATAACATGTTAAATTCCAGTTTGCACCAAAAGTTCCTATATTAAGGAAAAGAATAACATTTTTTAACTTACAACAATGTGACGAATCTATACATAAATGGTACTTAAAACTAAGAAACACAGCAGCACAATGTCAGTTTGGAACTCAACTAGAAGATAAAATCAAGGATAAATTTATAAGTGGTATAAAACCAGGCCAATTCTAGATCGTTTACGCGAAGAGCAAAAAGTTAAATGAATATCTGTATAGAGCATTGCGGTAAAAAGCTTGGATGTCACAAACCAAAGCAGTGGAGATACATGCAGTTCAGCAAAGAAGAGAGGTGAAGGTAAAAGCGAAAGTTATCAATAATCAAAGAAGGGTGACAAATGTACCTGTTTAGCGTGTAGTGAGGAAAATCACAATTGTAGAGACTGTAAGTATCGGAAGATAAGTGTAAGATTTGTAATAAAATAGAGCATTTGGCCAAGGTTTATACTAGACACAAATCATATTTCAGTCATCAAAAAAATAAAAGTAAATAATGAGTTAGAAGTAGACGAAAAACAATGTTCATTAGAGCTACATTGACAAAGTGCCAGTAGAAATGGTAGACACTTATAAATAATTGAATTACTAGGTGAAATTTTAGTAATTGTAAATATACAGAGCACAGAAAAACAATGTAAAATATTAGTAGCTAAAGGCGGTTATAAACTACCGTTTGTTAAATATTTGATCAAAGAATTTAAACTAAATTTAGATGAAATATATAATGTATGTAATAATGGAAACAAATTGGAATTAAGTAATGAAGAAAATAGAAACGAGGCCGAATTAGAGCAGATAATTAGTGAATTCAAGGAATATTTGAAAACAGATTAGCAAAATATAAATTTAAGAAAATAGAATTAGCAAAAAAAAAATAATATGAAGTCTGTATATTTGAAGCCCAGGAAAGTGCATTTTGCATTGAAGGAAGAAATAGAATTAGGGCTAGATTCTTTAGAAAAACTAGGAGCAAAAACTAAAGTGATGAATAAGTTTCGACAAGGGGCGTAGCCAGAAGAAAATTGGGAGGGGAGGTCGTAATTCGTTCAAATTTTGCATTAAATGAAGAATGGATGAGAAAATAGCGCAACTAACGGGTAGGTCTTTTTTGTATTACATAATGCTGTACGTAGATTATTTTTAATGTTATTTTCACTTTTACACCAAACAAAAACCTTCACAAATGCATAAACCGCTTATAAAACGATATCCAGTCGTTTGGTCTTTGCAGCCATAATCGATTATTTTTTTCAATAAAAGTAAAGTAGCATTGATAGGTTACGAAAGGTATTAAAATGTCCAGATTTCGGGGGAAGGTGGCGGGAGGGGGCGAACCCGCAAAAAAACCTGCTTACAAGGGTACACCGGTAACCCGCACTTCCAGATTTCGATGAAACTACACAGACTGAAAGACTACCTTAGTGCTTCGGGATACAGCTCCCTCCAAAGATTTTTAATGACAGGCAGCTTTTGTGTCATACGGAAGTCTATTGATTTCGATGAAACTAAACAGCCTCAAAGAGTACCTTGGAATAAGAACAACACAATTTTGTTTTTCTGCGGAATCCCCTGATTTCTGGGTACAGCCCCCTTCAGAGATTGGAATGATTTTGTATTTTTTGTAATTATCTCGGTAACTATAACAGATTTCTTTTGTAGAATATAATTTGAAGTATATTACACAGTGTCAAGGACGACGCGAATTATTTTCTGAAAAAATTAATAACCGGTGACCGGGGATCCCAAATCCCCCATTTTCATATTCTTATTTTTCACAAATAAAGTATATTATATAGTCTTATGTATCACGCGAATTATTTTCGGAAAAGATAAATAACGGGGAGCTGAGCACCCCATATCCCCATTTTTTAACGTTTTTTATTTTTATTTATCAGAAATAAAGTATATTAGATAGTCTCAAAGATAACGTGAATTATTTTCGGAACAAATTAAACAAACTGAACCGGGTACCCCATACCCCCATTTTTAATTCTTTGTTTTAATTTTTATTTATCACAAATAAAGTCGGTTTTATGTAGAAAACGGTGCTGTTTAGCAAATTTAGATACTTAATAACAAAGATATAACAAAACCATAGGTAATGTAACTTTGCTTGTCATTGATTGTCGTTATAAATATATATTTATCTATAAATTATCTATTTCGATAACGGTTTAAAGAAATAGAATATGATGTGATTGAAATGTGTATAGGCGGCCGCTTCAAACAATGTATGAGAAGCATTCTTTTGTGCAATGTAAATTTACAGTTCCGCATGATATTCTCTAGAGCCACGGTGGGCAACAGCCGGCCCGCTGTATGATTTGATCCCGCCCGCGAGACATTTTGAAAAACCTAATTTAAAAAATTAAAATTACACTACTTACTCTAACTCACGGAATCAAGTAAGCGAGCAAGCCGAGTGTCGGCGATCATCAAAGAGTGAGGCGGCAAACATCAAAGCCTTCGATGTTTGCCGTCTCACTGGCGGCGCAACAAAAGATTATTTCTTCTCAACTGTTCTACACTAGACGATTCTAGATCATTCCTTCATTTTGCTTATATAAGCGGGTGGATGGCCCGAACTTTAGTTCAGTTCTACTTGAGCTGCCGAGGTAATAACTTCGACGAGCGATATCCTAGTAGACTGCTAGTGCCGTCAATTAGCTTTGTGACTTTGTGTGCTTTTTAATTATATTTTGTATACGAAAATGATGTCTGGTGGAAAGAAACGAAAAGTAGATGCAGAGGGTCGCCAGTTTCAAGAAAAATGGACTGAATTCTTTTATCTTGCACAATGGTAAGCCTATTTGTTTGCTGTGTAATGAATCCATTTTAGTGATGAAAGAATTCAATATAAAGAGGCATTACTCAATTAAGCATCCTACGCTGCACTCACTGACAGGACAAATAAGAAAGGGCAAAATCCAGAAGCTTACTGCAAATTTGGAAAAGCAGTAGCAAATGTTTCATAAACAAAGAACACTACTTGATAATGTTGTGAAAGCTAGTTTTATAGTTAGTTCAAAATTGGCAAAGTCATTAAAACCATTTTCCGAAGGCGAACTTATCAAGGAGTGTATGTTAGAAGTTTGCAGTGTTTTGTGTCCTGAAAAGAAAAATAAATTTGAAAAATTAGTTTGTCAAGACCAGGCATGGGCAACCTTTTTTGTAGAAGCTTTATGCTGCGAGTAATCTTGAAAAATATACATTTTTGTAGTATCCTTATGATTCATTATGAACTAAGTTTAGACGGGTCGCGCTAATATGCAACGAAAGAATTCAGTAGCGGGCCGGGCAAATCTTACTCGAGGGACGCATGTGGCCCGCGAGCCGGAGATTGCCCATACCTGGTCAAGACGAACTGTTGTCCGACGTATAGAAATGATGGCTAATGATATAAAAACAACATTGACTGACCGTATGGCTGGTTTTGAATCATTTTCCATAGCATTAGACGAGAGCACCGATTTGTCGGACACAGCTCAACTGGCTATATTTATTCGAGGTGTTGATAAAGAGTTCACTGTTACTGAGGAATAGCTTGCTTTACAGCCGCTAAAGGAAACCACTACAAGTTTTGCCTTGCCATGGTCAAAATTAGTTGAAGTATGCACAGATGGTGCACCTTCTATGGTCGGCTTACGTAAAGGTTTCATCGGAATTTTGAACGAAAAAGCAACTGAATTAAATGTGCAAAAAAATGATTTGATAGTCCTTCACTGCATTATCCACCAACAGAACTTGTGTTCTAAGTCCATTCGACTCCAGAATGTTATGAATGTGGTAGTAAAAACCATCAATTTTATTCGATCCCGAGGGCCTAACCATCGTCAATTCAAGGCGTTTTTGGATGAAATATCAGCCGAATATGACGACGTAACATATTATTCTGAAGTCAGATGGCTAAGCAAAGGGAAAATGCTGAAACGGTTTTACGGGCTTATAAATGAGATAAAGGACTTTATGCAAATAAAAGATAAACCACTATCTGAATTGAGTGACCCAAAATGGATACGTGACTTAGCATTTCTGGTCGACCTTACTGGCTATTGGAATGATTTAAATTTGAAACTTCAAAAACAAGGACAGTTAGTTAATGATTTGTACAGCCATTTGAAAGCGTTTCAGAATAAAATCCGCTTGTGGGAGGCACAGATGCTGTCTGGAAACAGTTACCATTTCACCACGCTCTCTGCGTATGAGAATATTGCTTATGCTCAATATGCTGAAGAACTCAAGGTACTGTCGGAGCAATTTTCGAAAAGATTTAGCGATTTCAGAAACATGGAAGACTTTCAATTTATTTCCTACTCCAACAAAAAGTACAAAATGCTCCAATACACTTGCAAATGAGGTTGATCGAGATTCAAGAAAACCCACTCCTAAAATCTAAATTTGAAGACGTGGAATTGTGTGATTTCTACAAGAAATACCTCGAAGAAGACCATTTTCCGCAGCTTAGAAAATTCGCAAGAAGATTGATTTGTGCGTTTGGCAGTACTTATAAATGCGAACAGTTCTTTTCACTGATGAAAGTTAATAAATCGAAATATCGTACAAGGCTGACTGACGATAATTTGGAAAATTCTTTACGTCTTTGTATCAGTGGAATTAATCCAAACATCGATTGATTAGTTTCCCAAGTTCAAGCTCAAGTGTCTCATTGATTTCGGTATCGCTATTTAACTTTCGTAGTTTGTAACAATTCCAAATTTAACCATTTAATTGTAATGTTATTATTTCATATTTTTATTTTCATAAATTGATATTATAATAACATTGTCGTATTATTTCATGTCTGATATCTATCGCAAAAAATTATGAACACTACAACACTACTTTAAAATGTACTACTTTTAAACGCGGCCCGCGAACGTATTTGCACACTAAAGTTTGGGCCACAACATGTCAAAGGTTGCCCATACCTAGTCTAGAGCAATATTAATATAGCTAACATGTGATAGTAACATATTTTCGGAAAGAGCAGAACTAAAAACAAACAAAATTCAATACACTACACACTCTAATGTGATTATTGATATTATAATTGTATGGTACTGTTATATATACAGTAATTGTACTTACTTAATCCCGAAACTCGTTCGACCGTGAAGTGTCGGGTTGTGTGAAATTGAGTTTCTTAGCTCGCTCTCCCATATTTGTTTCCAGTTTTCTCTCTCCCTCCATCTTCCTCTCATGTCCTCCCACCTCTCTCCGCTTGCCTTGTATGCCCTTTTTACTTCTTGCTCCCAAGTCTTCCTTGGTCTTCCTCTTCTCATTTTTCCTATTTGTTTTGATTCATATATTTTTCTTGTAAACCTTTCTTCCCCCATTCTTATAACATGACCAAGCCATCTTAATTGTCCTTTTTGTATTGTTGTTTCAACTGACTCTATCTTCAGTTTCTCCCTGTATACTGCGTTCCTTATCCTATCCAATTTAGTTTTATTTTTATTCGTCTTAGAAATCTCATTTCTACGCTGTTCATCTTACGTCTTTGTCTCTCGTTTGTAGTCCATGACTCGCATGCATGTGTCAGTACTGGTTTCACTACCTTTACTGTTTTTGGTATTTCTTTTTTGTGTAGGAATATAGTTTTTATCATGTTCTAGAGTTTTGCAGTTTTTCATATTCTTTCATTTATTTCGTCTTGCAAGGACCCCTCGCTGTTATTAATCCCTCCCAGGTATTTCAACGTGCTAGTTTGTTCTATTCTATGTTCTTCTATTTTTATATTATGTGTTACACTTTCTTTGCTTACTATCATTGTTTTAATTTGTCTATATTAACTTTCATGTTCATTTCTTTTGGTTGTTTAGTTCTTATATTGACATTTTCTTGCAGATGTCTCTCAGTGTTTCCTAATATCATCATATCGTCCGTATAGCTTAACTCAGTTATTTGTATTTTCTCCATTTTCCAGTATCCTACATTATATGGCTTCAGTTGTTGTTTACAGTTCTTAATCGCTTCGTCTAACATTATATTAAATAATAAGGGGATCAGCGCACAGCCTTGCTTTAGTCCATCTTTACATATGAACATCTCTGATTTTTCGTTTCTGTAGTATGTGCTCTTTATACAATCTATTAAGTCCTCATTCACACTTCTTGTCTCTAAAGTTCTCCATACATCATGTCCCTTTATACGGCCGAATGCTTTTATTATATCGATGAAGCGGATATGTATCTCTCTGCCTGTTTTTATTGCTTTTTCTATTACTTGTTTTAAAATGAATATTTGATCTTGAGTACCTCGCCCCTTCCTAAATCCGCATTGTGTTTCTTCTAATGTGTGCGCTATTTCTTTCCTAAGTCTACTTTCTAATATTCTTGCATATAATTTCCCTACATACAGTAATTATACTATGTAATTACTGCAGTAATGTACTCGGTATCAATGTATTCAAAACACAGGTTGCACCACGAACAACACAGTAGCAATAGCAGGTTTTTTCACAAACACTACACAGGACCATAAACTCCGCGTCTTTTGCAAAACAATACTCTACATGATTTTTAAAGGATCCCGGTCTTTTATCAACGTATCCACTTTTATACCACGAATATTTGAAGACATAAAAAAATCTCAGTGAAGAAAACTGATTGTGGGTCAACGATTGCATCTTAATAATACTATTTCTCTTATGCAAATCTATGTCGTAGTTCATCAGAATAACTATATCAGAAAGACTTCTAATACAATTTCTCCATAATAAAACCAAACACATCTAGAAGTTGTCCCATTGCTGTTGTTTTTTAGGGATACTTAAAATTGTGTACAGTTTTATCTTTTGGCACCAATTTCTGAAGTTCGGCAACACAATGCCCACTCCAAGAATCAATCAAGACTATACCTCTTGGTTCGATAATTAGAGAAGAAAACATCTGTTAGCTAGGTATCGAAATAATTTGAAGCGAGCTTTCCAGACGTCAAAGAAGAAATACCCCTAATCTTGTTTTTACACGGTAGATTGGTTCCAGAAAAAACCGTGTAAAAAGACATTGATCGTATGCAACAATAGGTGATTGGTTCCTTATCTCTAAAACCAATTAAAATTAGTGAAAAAACAAGGATTTTTTAAGAACAAGTATTAATGTTTATTTTATTAAGTCACATTGTATATAATGTGTATTTACACAAGTATAGTTATTAACCTTCCTATACTCACGCATACGGTCTGTGAGAGCGACTTATATAGTATAGTATACGTCTTTCATTTTGACGTGAGTATAGGAAGGTTAAAGAAGAAAAAGATATGCACTCTAAGCTTAAAAGTATATAATGTAAATTAAATGTATGACAAGTTCAGGAACTAAAAACAATTATGTATGTATGTAAAACAGCTATGTTGTTAACAAAAAGAATAGGTATAGGTTGTATGCACAAAAAGGGAATTTCCCTAAATTTGTGCTATTTACAATTGTTCTGACCAGTAATTTTGCTTGTATGTATGTATGCACAAAAAAAGGAATATTTTGAATCGTGTTAAATGGAATAAAATCGTGTAAAAAAATTAAAAATTTTATTTTCAAACCGTGTTAAATCAAAACCGTGTAAAAAAGACCGTGTAAAAGCAGAATTAGGTGTATACACATTTACGAGTTTAAACAATGATTGCGCGACTGGAGGTCCAAAAGTATTCGTAGATTCCTTTAATACCAAAAATAATGACGAAAGTAAGCGCCCATCTGCCGAAATGGCGGGTAAAATCGTGTTGTGCGTGCAAAGATTGAACAACACTTTCAACGGCTTTCTGACGCTTCACTCCCAAGGTACGGTCGGAATGCATTTCTAGATTAAATAACTTCCATCAGCGTTATAGACGTTGCTTCTGCCGATAGTAGTTATATAATATCCCTAACAAAATTCTTGCATTCTCCCATACCAGCACGTGTCGACCGATTACTATTATGTACTTTCTTGAAATGCCATATCCACCCTGCTTTAAACGTGTCGTATCCAATTTCTTATTTAACTTCTAAAGCCCAGATTCCAAGGTACACGTCATGAATCATTTTTCCATCGTTAATGCTATTTCGAAATTTTGTATGATCGTATTCTGTAATAAACAGTACTTTATTCGCATGCGTGCCACCTCTGTTAGTACTTTTGTCCCATCTTCTTCACGGAACGGTCACCCTTTCTGAATTTTTGTTTTATGCTTTCGACGCTTGGTTTTAACACTTCTCCAGTATTCTACAGCTTTAATTTTGTAATGTAGACCAACAACACACTCCTTTTACAGGAACATGTGCAATATTTTCATAATTGTCTTCTCCTACTACATTTTCGACAAACTGCGCTTAATGTGGTTCTTCTAATGGTGCAAACTCCAATCCTGTTACATATTCAATAGAGAATATCTTTCCTTGTTGAATATTTATAATCATATCCTTTAACGCATCATGCAATTCAAGTTCTTGGGATGTCAAAGGAATTATTGAGATGTTGGCTGCTTGAAACGTTGCAATTAACACTTTGCCGGCCGCTGTCACGTAGGCGTATAATTTTAAGCGTTCCAGATAAATATATATTTACTGTATACGTGACCGAAAAAGTGTACTGGTAGTACATCAATATCTACAGTGGGCACTTATAATTAATCCATTTCAATCACATTATATTATAGAATTTCTATAAACCGTTATCGAAATAATAAATAATTTCTAGATAAATATATATTTATAACGACAATCAATGACAAGTAAAGTTTCATTATTATTTTCTTATATCTTTGTTATTAACTATCTAAATTTGCGTTCTAGCATCGTTTTCTACATAATGTGATAAATGAAAATAAAAAACGGTAAAAAAATGGGGGTATAGGGTACCCAGTTCCCCGTTATTTACTTTTTCCGAAAATAATTTGCGTCATTCTCGGGAATATGTAATATACTTGAAATTATATTCTACGAAAAAAAGAAATCTGTTAGTTTCCGAGATATATACAAAAATTTAAAAATCATTCCAATCTCTGGAGAGGACTGTAGTCAGAAATCCGGGAATTCCGTAAAAAAGGAAAATGGTGTTGTTCTTATTCCAAGGTACTCTTTCAGTCTATTGAGTTTCATCGAAATGTGGAGGTGCGGGTTGCCAGTGTTCTCTTGTTAGTCAACAGACTTCCGTATGGCACAAAATCTGCCTGTCAAATTTTGCAAAGCATTGTAGAAAATTGTTTGCAGGGCATTGATGGCGTAGTAAATTTTATGGATGATTGTGTTTACCGGGAAAGATAGAGAGAAATATGCAAAATATTTTATTTTAGAGTTTAAAAGACTAAAAGCCGCCGGATTCTTGTCAAATTTAGAGGAATGGGCATTTCTTTTTCGAAGGAAATAAGTGATTTAGAATATATTATAAACGCGGAAGATTTAAGCAAGACCCGACAAACAATTGAGCCCATTTATTATCACCACTATATAAATTATTGCAAAAGAATACGAAATTCAACTAGACGAAGGGATGCGTAGATGTTTTTTAGAAGGCAAAGGAAATAGTAGCATCGGATAAGATTTTAATTCATTACAAAAGTTACCGAAAACTACTTTTGAAAGTAGCTTGTGACAGTACTTCCTTGGGAATTGGTTGTGGTTTACTCCATGAGCTACCAGATGGCTCAGAAAGACCAATAGCTTTTGCATCACGCGTATTAAGTGAAGTACAGAAAGCATGTTTTTGACATAATTATTGTCTCAGACATGATGTTACCCCCTTTTCTTTTAAAAGGTAACAGCAATTTTTGATGGCGCCTCGAAATGTGGAGGAGAATGTTTGTGTGCATACAGAACGATGATTTTTGAGATAAGTTACATAAGAAGCTTTTTGAGAAAAAATATTTTGAGTATTCATAAGATTTTTATTTGCGATCAGTTGTAATTTTTGTTTAAAATTAACAATTTAGAAAAATAAGTATTTCGAATAAAATCCAAGAAATGTTTCTTAAAAATTCAGTTTTTGTTCGTTTTTATTACAATTTGATCGTATTTGTCGTATAAATTTTTTTAATTTTTTTGTTTCAAACAAAGAGGTAATAGACGTATTGTTGATTCTGTGCTGCCAGGTTTAACCAACATTATTTATAAATAGTGAACTATTTTTGTGAGCCAAAATTTTAATAAAATAAAATGTAGAGAATTTTCTATGAACGACCTAATATATTAGGTTCGTTAATGGACAGTTTACAAGTAACCGTGCAAAAGCTTACAAGGTAAGCACAATTTGCATATGCCAATAATCTTGTATTTGCGTTTTGCGATTAACATAGTCAAAATTTCCTGGATTATTGGCACATGTAAATTGCGCTTACTTTGTAAGCTTTTGCATGGTTACTTATTAACTGCCCATTAACGAACCTAATTTAGTAGGTAGTTGATAGAGGATCCTCTACATTTTATTTTATTAAAGCGTTGTTTGTCTTTTGACTAATTGACATAAAACTACAAATGGTACGTATAAGTGAAACTTAAAGAATAAAAATGTTAATGATGATTGGTTTTGGGGACAAGTCCCGGACACAAGAAGAAGTGTGTGAATTGCTTAATAAAAAGTACACTGATCGGCTTATTTCGCAATCAACAGTAAGTAACGCAAAATTAGGGGCTTAGATCACGTAAGAGATAACTTTACAAAAGGTCGTCCGGGAATCCCAGAAGAAAAAGAAATTGTATATTGTACTAGCGTTTCAAGAAAATCTTCACAAATCAAACCGTGAAGTCTCATTGCAGTAGTCAATAAGTAACTTTACCGTTTTAAAATGTCTAAAATAGAACAACTGGCATCCGTACAAAATAAAATTGATTCAAGAACTTCACCAGGATGATTTTGACAGAAGAGTTGAATGTTGGACCGATGTAATATCACAATCTGGAATTTCAGGACGCATAATTTTCTCCGATGAAGCTGCCTTCTGTCTAAACTAGAAACTAGATACTCAGCACCTGAAAATCCACACTGGATAATGGGAGGACACGCAACAGTGCATTAAATGGAGAAAATTATTTCTTATTACTGCAGCGAAACATTATAATTGTTGGTCTCCATTCGAATGCAGAACATCTCTTGTCGGATAGCGCGTTATGGTTTCAGCAGGATTTTCTGAATATTGTCAAATTCAGTAGAGTAGCTCAAATTGTCAGGCTAATGCGGCATAGATAAATATTGATTTTAGTAAGATTTCGGGCGAAATTTAACTTGCCTTATAAATGTAAAATTTGAGTTGATGCAATGAAGTTGCAATGCAATCCTTTGATACTTAAATTCTAGATTTAATATAATAACCGATATATTAATAATTAATTATCTAAGATGTATCTATATAATAGAACTATTTTATAATTTTACCCTTACTTATTTAAAACTGATGAACTCGTTTATACGTATGTTTGTACTAGTCGAAGTAAAAGTGTATAGGCATACAATTTCCAATTCTGATAAGAATTTATTAGATATCAATTAATACAACGTACATGTACAAAATAATTTCGTAATCATACTAATTACAATTTGAAAACTTTTGCTGCTCTCCATGTACGCGTTCACGGTAGATACATCACTAATTTCCATAGGACATTAACACTGTTGTTAATAGAACTTGTATATACAACTCTAATATGCAAATGATCCTTTTTTAACACAATGTAGCATAATACCACAGAATAGACAGAAGTTCAAAGTTAGAAAATCTTGTGGTGAATTCTGTATGCGCATGGCCGGGAACCATGTTGTAAACACAACGACACTGTTAACTTCGTTAATGTTATTATTATCTTCCGAAGAGAAGTGGAAACGGTGGTACATGGGATCTCCGAGCTCATCGGAACCCCACTCGACCCCGCCTCCCCGACGAAGTTCCAGCCCTCATCAAAAGGCGCAACAACAAAAAGGCCCCAGAGGCGGATTGTATCACCAATCTGGCCGTAAAGTGGTTACCCCTCGAAGCTACGGAGCATCTTTGCCAAATCATCAACGTAATGCTCCGAATCCAGTACCTCCTCCTGCTGGAAGCACGCCGAAGTTTGCAACATCCCCAAGCCCGGGAAAGATCACAATTTCCCACAAAACTTCCGCCCGATCAGCCTTCTCTCCTACATTTCGAAGATAGCCGAGGCGATCATCCTGTCTCGGCTGAAAGAACTCAGCGACGATGTCATCCAGGATGAACAGTTCGGCTTCCGAGCCGGACTGTCCACCGAACTACAACTATTCCGGTTCTTGCAATACATCCGAAACGGGCTCGAAAGGCGAGTACCCGTAGGTGCACTTTTCTTCGACTTAAAGAATGCCTTTCACACAGTCTGGCATAACGGACTGATCTACAAGATGATCGTTTCAGGAATCAACCCCTCCATGGTCAAACTCATCAGGTCCTATTTGGCTGGCAGATCCTTCTGCGCCAAATCCCATTCCGTGAAGTCCAGCGTCAGACAAATCCACGCTGGCGTTCCCCAGGGATCACTTCTAGGCCCGCAACTTTTCTCCATTTACATGTCGGATCTCCCCCGAGTGCCCAGCACCGAGATTGCAGTCTATGCAGACGACACGATCATCTACACAGCCTACAGGAAGCAGACACTGTTCAGGAAACGCCCCCAAAGCGCTACTGACGGTTTTCTGAGTTGGACCTCTCGCTGGGGTCTGAAGGTAAATGAACCTAAGTGCGTGGCAGTTAGATTCTCGCACGATCGCGCAAACCCCGGTCAGCCGATTAAGGTAGGAAGCTCCGAGCTCCCCTGGAGCACCGAAGTGAAATACCTCGGTGTCATCTTCGACCAAATGCTCACATTCCAAAAACAGATCGACGAAATCCGAAATCGCTTCATCAAGGCCCGCAACTTGCTTTTGCCCCTCATAGGGCGAAAGAGTCCCCTTCACCTAGGGAGCAAGTTGCTCTTATACAAGACGACGCTTCGACCGCTTTTAACCTACGGCGCTATGACCTGGTACGAGCGAGTGAGACCAACATCAAAGGTTTGGAAGCACTCCAAAATCGAACTCTCCGCTTCATCGTTGACGCCCCCTACTTCGTAAGGAACGTTTAGATTCATCGAGAACTGAACGTTCCGACTCTACGTGAATTTCTGACGAAACTCCTGAAGTACCCGTGGGAAAGAGCCCGCGCCAGCCAAAACCACTGCGCCCAGATGGTCGTCGATCCCCAAGATCGCCCTCCCAAAAGAAGGTCCGTTGCCTTGCAGATGTCATCGATCTGGACTAAGACAATCCGCAGGTCCCTCGACGACCATCATCGTCCTCTAAACGACTGACAAACTTTTATTTTTCAGTCTAAAATTTCTTGTATGTGTTACAGGTGAAAAGTCATCCTCCCCCGTTAGCCCTTCGCTAACCAACCTCATCTCTCCCCAGGCTGCGTGATCGAAGCGGCCTACACCTGAAGATCAAAGGGCGTGAGGAACTCCACACCGCCCCTAGTATTGGCATGAAGTTCTACGGAATGTTATTATTCTGGGATGGTGTGTGTATATTAAAATTAAAATATACGATTATTATTGTTTATCACTGATTTAACTTTTTAGCAAATACTATTCTTTTAACATATCCAAAACTCTAATATTTTTCAATTAATACGAACAAATGTGCACCTTTTGTATTTTCAAAATGGCGTTAGCTAACTTCTGAGCTATTTCGAGGATATTCAAATCGACCACATGAACATCAAAGCTGCCGACACGTCTTGTCGCTTCTGTCTATTCTGTGATGATACTAAACTATATCGACACACCCTGGACCACCCAATAATGATCCTAGTGATGGGGTTAGTGATATTGTATATCTGCCCTAAACAAACGGAACCTTTCCTCCACCTTCCACTAGAGGTCGCTCTTCAGCAGCTCTTATGCGTGCGAGAAACGCCTGTTGCTCCGTAATAGTGTCAAAAATTTCTACAAAAATTATACTCGTCCCTAATAAAGCGGAAACTGTTTTTCTCCTTATTTATAGAAATAGTGCCTTATATTCTACATTATTGCCTTCCTATTATGCAGGATTAGTTTACATAGGATATATATCTTTCACTATCTTACTATCTAAAAGATTTAGCAATGAATATAATCATTAGCTTTGTTCGCAAAGTAATCATAAACTAGTCAGACCTTATTTAATTGGCTAAGGCAAATCTGAAACTGTCCGTAAATTAATATCGCAGCATATTATTAGCTCTGACTGCTTTGATTAGTTGCTGATTTAGTCTGCGAACAATTTGTATCATTGTCTGAAAAAGCTATTTTGTCTAAAGTTGTATTTTAATGATTATAATTGCCAAATAATAATCTGAGAATTTACTGCGATATGACGATTTGACAACAATGTGGAATGTGCTCATAAAACCTGTACTGCATAATAAGGTTAAGACAGATTGAAACAATTAACTATTGCTTGACAATACAAAACTAACTTTTGTCGTTAATAAGGTTTGATAAAAGAGCGGATGACGTCTTATCATTTAGTGTAAACCAGACTGACGTCCTTACTTCTCCGAATTTTAATGTGGCGCCTTGCACCTTAGCTATTAATGTTGAATTTTTTTGTTCATTCTTAAAACATCACAAGTAGATTGAAATTTATTATATTTCCAGCACGCTCCGAATCCGTTAATTTAACTACAGCGAGCAGTGCAAATTGGTCAGAAGAAGAAGAAGAAGAAGATGAGGAGGAGGAATGGGAAGGAGATGGAAAGTTGACAGTTGTTGGTAAACAATACAAAAATCCTAGAAATTCACCATCAACGTTGTGCCCTAGAGACGAAGAACAGGCAACATTATTAGTGAGTACATATACAATTTTATGCAGTGCGGATCTTGAGTGTGTTTAGACCACGGCAGTAAACTAAGGTGACTGACACACCAGTCTATATCTAGAATTATGGATGAATTTCTTCTTCATCATCTTACTTTCTTATAGGCATCTGCCTGTTTATTCCAAATTTACATGGATTCTACCTCCCCGCCATTAATTTGTTTCTGGCAATTCTAACAAGCGTATCTTCCTCCAATCTCGAGATGTGGTTGCTCCACTTTCTCCTTCTTGTTTCCGTTCGTTCTTTCAGTGGCTGATATTTTTTGATGCCTCTCTAATATCTGCAGTGCGTTCACATTCCCATAAGATATTATCCAGTATTCTTCTAAGTGTTCTCATTTCTTCAGTTTCTAGCATTTGTTTTGTTTTCTTAGTTTCTGCTCGGATTTACGTAGCATAAGTGAGTATTGGTCGTGTTACTGATGTATACACTTTAGTTTTTGCTTCCGTGCATTGATATTTGTTTCTCCAGATAATTCTATTTCGGGCGCCAAATACTCAAGCTGCTTTTATCGCTTATTGCTTTACTTGATCGTTGATCACGCCATAACTCATCATGTGGGTCCCGAGATAACTGAATTGAGACTTGTGAAATTATCTCTATAAATTTCCATTTTTTAACATTCAATTTTCTTTGTAGATATCTTCATATCTTCATGTAATTTAACATGAAGATATATAATAATAATAATAATAATAATAATAATGTTTATTACCCAAGAGTTTAAAAACCAATTACAGGGCAAGAGAAAGATACAAAAATATACTCAAACAAAAATACCCAAAATACATAAAATTAGAAAACAGTACAGTAAGGATATATAAACTAAATCTTATTCAATTAATTAGAAACCTAAATGAGAGTAAGTGCGTGCTCAGCAAAAGAAAAGGAAAAGTAAATTACGAAGTAAGTTTCAAAGCGCAACGTTCGAGTTGGCCCGTACAAGTTCCGTAAGATTGCAATGAAAAATATCGCAACTCGAACTAATGCCGTTATATGTTGAGCAAATAAATGATATCGGCGAGCGGAGCAATAAGTTGCTTCGAGCCGGGTCAATATAAAAAGTGTCAGAGTGCCGAGATGATTGACGGGGTACACAGAAATTTAACTTTGAAATAAGTTCGCTAGAATCAATTTGATTGTGTATTAATTTAAATAGAAAGGCCAGGCCTATATTATTACATCGAACTTCGAGAGAAATAAAAGAAAATTCATTCAGCAACGCGTCATAAGGAAATCCTCTATATGGATAAATATGATATTTCTTAAACCATAGGTACTTCAAAAATCGCCTTTGAACATTTTCCAGTGAAAGTTTGTGAGTCTGGTAATATGGGTTCCACACAAGTGCAGCATATTCCATCATGGAACGAACTAAAGTTGAAAATAAACACTTGAGCGTGGACACGTTGGTAAAAGATTTAGCATTACGAAATACGAAACCTAGCATTCTACCAGCTGGTGCTACCACATCCTGAACATGACAATTGAAAGTTAGACGAGAATCGAAGTGAACGCCTAAGTCACGGATACCCTCACAACGGCAGAGAACAACAGAATCGGCAGAATAATCAAAAAGTAATGGTAGCCGTTTTCGAGTGTACGAGATAGCCTTACATTTAGAAATATTTAGGTCAAGTCCGTTAGAAGCGCACCAGCTGCAAACCGCAAGCAAGTTAGACTGGAGATTATCACAGTCTCCTACTGTCTGTATAGATGTGTATAACTTTACATCATCAGCAAATAACAAGATATTACAATCAACATGTTGAACTAAATCATTTATAAATAACAGAAATAAAAGTGGTTCAAGATTGGAACCTTGGGGAACACCAGAGGTAATACTACGAATGTTTGAAACAAATCCATTATAAGACACAACAAATTGTCGATCCAGTAAATAAGACACGTAGAAATTAATAAGTGATGTACTAAAACCCAACCCCTCCAGCCTACGCAACAAGATACCATGATCAATACGATCAAACGCCTTAGATAGGTCAGCATAAATGACGTCGACCTGACCATGCTTATCAACGACCTCAGTAGCGTGTTGAAGAAAAACACACAAATTGGTGACCGTAGACCGTTTATTAACGAATCCATGTTGCTCAGGGGCCATAAGGTGGCTAACTTAACGGTAGATGATCCTGTAACGAACAGATTCAAAAACTTTTGCGATATTAGACAGTATTGATATGGATCGGTAATTAGCTATATCAGATACATCCCCGCTCTTAAGCACAGGACAAATTCTAGCCAGCTTCCATACTGAAGGGAAAGTAGATGTTTTCAGCATCAAATTGAAAATCGTTTGCACTCAGGATCATCAAAGGAGGAGTCACCGCTATGCAGTACACCTGGTATTCTAGACTTTTTTTGGCGTGAATGTACAAAAGACCAAAATTTCTTAGGGGTAGATTTAATAGAGCGTTCAACACTGTCGATATGCCGGCGATACGCTCTCTTCACTTGATACTTGATAAGTCCACGCAAATATTTAAAATTCCGTAGATCGTCAGGAAAATTATGTTTCTTGTACCTCTCATAACACGTGGATTTTAGCTTAATATTTTGTATAATTTCATTATCAAACCAGTCAGGATAACTATGTTTGTACCCTCTATGACCACTATAAACCGGCACAAACCGATCAAACATATGATAAAGTATATCATAAAAACAATTACATGCATCATTGACGTCGCTGTAACTACTTAAAATTGACCAATCTACAGATGTAAGAGCACCATAAAGACTGGGAAAATAAGCCTTACGGAAATTATACTGTTTTCGAGTACTATCGATTGGAAAGTTAGTATATTTAATTTCGTGAGAAATGCAGAAAGATACACGCAGCGCAGGATGATAGGCCAGATCTTCGCCAACCAGAGGTAGTCCATCGCGCTCAACTCTACAGTGTACATTGGAAAAAAGAAGATCTAACATTTTACCATCAGAATTACGGATATTGTTGTATTGTACTAGATTTAGCATGGTAGCAATATTACGAAGAGCTAATGTTAATTTACAATTTCCTTCAGTACAAAAATTTGGTATATTAAAGTCACCCACAATGAAAACCTTTTTATCACTAGAGAAGTACCGTACAAAATAGTCAAACAAAACTTCAAGATCTTCAAGAGATGGCGTTTTAGGTAGGTATAACACATATATGTACACAGTTAATGAACCTAGTGATATATATCTACAAAGAAAATTAAATGTGAAAAAATGGAAATTTATTTGAAGAAATATCTTCATATGTAATCTTTTTATTAGATCTTCTATATCAGGTATCAGCACTGCGTCATCTGTATAACAGATTATATTGATCTCTGCATTTTGCATTCGATATCCTCCCTCATTTTTGACTTCCTCAATTGTCTCATCCATAACAACATTAAATAATACATGGCTTAAGGAGCCTCCTTGTCTTATTTCTAAGTTTTTGTTTTATAGTTTCCAGATATTGTCCATAATTGTGTTGTTTATGTCAATTTTCTGTTGTATAACATACATATTTGGATAAATTTGCATATTAAAACACATGTATAATATATAGATTTTCAAATCAGACATAATAAAAATTAGCAAAACATGCAACAAGGAGATATAACAACTGAGGCGATTCCTTCGGTAGTGCTACAGAGCTGCAGAACGTCGAGTTGAACTGCATTGGTCAGTGGGAGTCGGCAGCTCATCTCGATGTTCTGCAGCTCTGCAACACTGCCGGAGGAGCCGCCTCTGTATAATAAGAAGAATTTAATGGGATGACTGCTGTTGCTCATCGACATCAGATTATAAATTAGTCAAGACTAAATTAAGAAATGAATCTATTGATAAACGGTTTCTTGATTTATTTTTATTATCACTACTAAAATTTTGTCGACCACTAAAATTATATAAACGTAAAAAGTAATACGTTTTATTTGTTAAGCATTTTCCTTATTTGTATTTAGCTACATAAAATAGTGCACTTCCACTGATACACAAATTCTTACAGATAAAACTGATTTGTGACTATACTTTCGCGTAACTGACATTTAACCACAGTATATACTGTGATTTAACGCTCAGAAGATTTTAGACATGCGCGTAGGTCACAAACCAAATTTTTCTTCAAATAGGTACATATGTGGGTAGGGGAGACTAGGGACAATTGAAACATTTCTGCTTTTTGTTTTTTTTCTCCGCGACTATCATAAATTTCTAAGTGTCCACTTTGTGAGTTACAGAGAGAATGACTAATTACGTTTCTACTTATACAATCCCGTTGATCTATAGTTGTATATTAAAAGATATTTGGAAAAAACGTTAGCTTGTGAAATTATTTCAACCGTCCCCGTGTCTGGAACAAATGAAACATATAACGTTTTCTCGTATTTTGCAGGATTCTGTCCATTACTATAATAAATATTAATGGACTTCAGCTGTCTCCTTGTTTTATTCCCACTTGCATTTCAAAATCTGCTGATCTTTTTCCATTCACTTGTACTATCCC
Organism: Chrysina gloriosa; assembly: GCA_038088585.1. Taxonomy (NCBI): domain Eukaryota; kingdom Metazoa; phylum Arthropoda; class Insecta; order Coleoptera; family Scarabaeidae; genus Chrysina; species Chrysina gloriosa. Next base: position 45,395,458 of record CM076088.1, on the reverse strand, counting down.
CTAACCTGACAATATAGACTATTGATTATTTGGCGCATTTTTCTTGGAACCTCTAGTTTCTCTAGACAGATATCTATACTCCCTCTATCTACTGTATCGAAGGCTGCTCGAAAGTCTATGAAATTGAAGTAGATTTCCTCCCCTGTCTCAATTTTACGTTCTATGATGTTCTTAATTATGTGGGTATTATCGTTCGTTAGTTTCCCTTTTCTATAGGCTGCTTGTTCTTCTCCCAGTTTGTCTCCTACTAAATGTGTAAGTCGTTCCGCTATTATTTTGGTATAGACCTTAAAACGTACTGTCGATAGGCATATTGCCCTATAGCTTTCGCACTGACTTTGATCGCCTTTCTTATACTTATATGGGAGTGATGAGGTTATTTTCCCAATCCGCAGGAATTGTGTTCGTTCGCCATGTCTTACAAAAGATGTCAAGGATCCACTCCTTTCGCACCTGTCCGAGCCATTTTACCATTTCCGGTTCTATATTATCCGCACCGCAGGCTTTTCCTGTTTTTATTCTTTTCAGGGCTTTCTCTACCTCTTCCATATCTATCTCTTCAAGTTCTTCATTATATTCATTTCGTGTTCCTGATTCTGGCAATAAATCTGTATGATCTCCTGCATCTGTGAATTTTTTCGTGAATAATTCTTTTCATATTTCAAGTATATCTTCTGTTCTTGTTTTTAGTTCATTCGCGGTATTCCTAATTGGTTTTATTTCTTTCTTTTTCTTTCCATTCATTGATCTTATTAAGTTCTAAAATTTCCTGTTATTTGTTTTATATTCCTCATTTATATCATTTCCAAAATCTTCCCAGCTTTTCTTTTTCGCTTCTTTGGTTCTCTTCTTAACTTCGTTTCTTATTTTAATATATTGTTCTTTGTATTGCTGTTCTTTTGTTAAAACGTATTTTCTCCACGCATCTTTTTTCTTTTTGACTTCCTTTTGTATTTTCTTAGTCCACCATTTTGCCCTTTTCTATTTTTTCCTGTATCTGACTTTACCACATATTTCTAGTGTATAAATAATTTCCTTGGAAATTCTCCACGTCCCTTCTAGTGTCATTTCTTCCTGGTCATGTCTCTTTAGTAAATCATTCGTTTTCTGTTGGTATTCTGCTCTTTTCTTCTCGTTTCTTAATTTGATGATTGCTATTTTATGATACTCAGCTATTTGTTGTTCTGTGTTAATTTGTTCTTGGAGTTCTGCCGTTAGCAATCTGTGTTGAGTTCCCATTTCAGCCTCTTTCTGTGTCTTTATGTTTCGTATATTAGTTTTCATACTTTGGGTATAGACTATGTAGTCTATTATACTCTTCGCGTTTCTCTCTTCCGCGACAAAGGTGTATCTCTCTTCCAGTGGTTGCTCCCAGAAACCGTTCCCTATTAGGAGATCATTAGGTATACAAAAATCAATCATTTTCCTACCATTTCCGTTTGACGTTTCTTCTCTATATGCTCCCAAGCAACCCAGTCCCTTATTTGTATCATTACCCACTCTACCATTCCAGTCCCCCATTAATATTACTTTTGAGTTTGTCTCTCTTATTTCATCCAGCAGTTCCTGGAGTTTTTCATAGAACTCCTCCATTGTACTTCCATCTGTTCCTTCTACTGGTGCATACATCTGTATTATGTCAACGATTCCTTCTCCAATTCTATTCTCAGGCGCAACCTTGATGAGAGTGATTGATGTATAGTTACTCTTCTATCCAGTTCCTTTGTTAACAATATCCCTACTCCCTCTTTCTTCCTTTGATCCGGCCTCACTCCTGAATAGTACAGAAAATATTGACTTCCTACCCCTATTCTTCCTGCTCCGGCTTTCTTTGTTTCACTTATTCCCAGTATTTGAATTTGGTACTTGTTCATTTCTTCTGCTAGTTCGTATTCTTTTCCCGTTAGGGAAGTTATGTTCCACGTTCCAACGCGTTTCTTTCCATTTTCCCTGTTCATAGCTGTGGTCGTCATCGTGTTAGCATTCCTCTCTGTCTCTACCTTGTTGTTCCTATTTCCCATCCTCACATCCATGTATTTTTGTGTTCGAGTTTGTTCTGTATCCGCTCTCATTGCCAGGTACGTCCTCTCTATTCCCTGCTCGTTCACGCCTTCTAGTTTTTGATCTCTGTATCTGTATCAACTTATCCTTCTGTCTATCCTATCTCCATTCCTCATTCCCGATATACAACTTCCTAAACCCAATTTTTGTTTGTTTTCCGTTTTCCCTCTCAGTTTTAGCTCTAAATCTAATTTGTTCTTGTATTTTCCTGTCCCGCTTAGATAGATCATCGTTAATAAAAATCCTTCCTCCTATTTTTGTTCTTAATTTCTTTTTGTTTTTCATTATCTCCTCCTTATCCTCGGTCGTGTCTAATTGAACTAGACAGGTATTTTCACCTAATTTTATGGCCTGTTTTATATGGACTCTTATTTGTAACTCTTTATCTATGAGATTTTCCATTGCGTTTTTTAGTTTTTCCCTATCCTCTGTATTTATTTTTCGACCCTGAATCACTACATTATTCCGTCTTTTCTCATTCTCTACTCGTTCCAATCTGTCTTCCATATCCATTACTACCCCCTTAATGAATTTATTTTGCCTTTTGAGTTCCGCATATTCTTTTCTTAACCCTGACATTTCTTTTCTATATTCTCTCTGTTCCTCCCGCATCTCTTTTATTTCTATTGATAAATTGTTCATCTTCGCTCCCATTTCCTCAATCATCTTCATCATTACTCCAATGTTTTCTTCCAGCTTTTTCTGGGACTTCATAGGCGATCTTATTATTTTTTTTATTTTTCTTGAAAATATTTTCGCTGTTCTCTTTTTCCTTTTCTCTTCCTATCTTCCGAGCTGTATTCCTCCGTATCTATGATATATACAATTTCCTACTCCGCCCCTGCTCTCTACGGATATGTATTTTCTGTTTTCTTTTCTTATCACCGCGCAAAAAGCCGAGCCCCGGTCGACCCGTCGGAAGTCTGACTTTTATCAATGATATTGGAATAAATTGTTTAGTTTTATCTGTTATTTTGATTCCCAGATAATCACTTTCACTTTGTTTTTATATTTATCACTGTGTTACCAATTAAAAGATCACAATCCTCCAGGAACCTTGGGTATAAACACGGAGCAGACCGACAACACACACACACCGTCAAACACCCCAGGACCGGACCTAAATACTGAATACTTACATACATACGTTATTTTTCTTGTGCCACACTTTCTGTAGTTGCGTAAAACTTTACATCGATGGCATCAAAACACACGGCGCGAAGAATACACTTATACTCAGAAATGGTGGCAATGTCCGATGGATGGCTATGAGAACCACTCAGAGACGCTTCATTTGGTACAAGTACGGGCGATTTAAACCGCGAAATCCGTCTAATATAACGGATGTTTCTATTGTCCCCTGTTTCAATTCTCCCCAGTCTACCCTACATATAAACATTCTCTATATTGCAAATTTTTGTTGTATCTGCACTAATCTTATCTTTATCTTCCATACCCAGGCGTTGGCGAAAATATAATAGTGGCGCTATCACAAAATATTAATTTAAAAACTATATTATTCTTTTATTCATCATATTTACTAATATGATTTTTATTTCAAATAAATGCGTTACCGCACAATAAATTAATTTTTAAAGTTGATTTTGAAAAAGAAGCAATGCAAAATGTAATTGTTACTATTTTTGATTTTAGGGGCAGAGATGTTCCAGAAAATGCTCATCTGACGAAGACTGCAAAAGTAAAAAGAAGAAATGTCTCTGCGATGGCTTATGTGGCATGTCTTGCATTAAGCCAGGTAAATAGTCACTGAGTACGGTTTAAACTAAACTAACTAACTTATAGAACTAAAGACTTCAATACTATTGGTATGCAAACCTTATACATTTTATAATATTCTAAGCTTTCTTCAGTTCAGCGAAGAGGAAGCAAGCTAAGAGTTCTTGTAGCAATTAATATAGTAGTTAGAAGACTGCAATTCGACAGATATGCATACATACATATATGTAGAGGATATTATAGGAAATGGTTGAAATAATAATTATTCCAAACATTACTTTTATTGCCTTTAATTTTCTTGTTTCTTTATTATGTTTTCCCTTTTTCCTTAGAAAATGAGAACTTAAAAATTCGATCATCCAACAGTGTGAAGATTATGATACATAATTATTAATTATAATAATGCATTTACCTACTTTATTTTTATCACACATTTTGCAACCACATAAATAATGACCTGAAAGTGGTAGAGATAATATTTAAAAGATAAAAACATATGAATAATGAGAAATTAACAAAATTTTATGGCTCTTTTCTAGCACTGAGTTCTTTTGGTGAACAACGAAAATCTAGGTTACTGAAAAATTAAAAAATTAAAGTAGATAATGAGAAAGAGAGTGCTTGTTGGAAAAAGAAACCATAACTCAAAATTATTTATTACTTTTACCAAGTAATGTCGAAACCTTTTAGACTACATAAAGAAGAGTAAGGTGTTCTTATACACCTTTCAAATGTTATTTAAAAAATATAGAAGAAAGCGCTATTAGCAGCTACAAATTTTCTGGCAACTGAACTGAAACCCCTGAACGCATACTTTAATGATGAGTAATGTGGCCCTGCTCTGCTCGTAGATTGTGTGACGATTGGTGTGCTGGCCGTAGTAGAATCCGTGGCCCATAAAATGGTTGTCGAATTTGTTAAAAGGGATTTATACCACAATAGATTTTCCAAGTCGTACTAACTGAAAGAGAATTAATTCTCAAACAACCTGCTGAGAATCTACGTCTTGCTAAGCAAGCAGACTCAAAACACTTTGTATGGTTTATCTTCACATCAGGGTTACATCAATAGTGTTGTGAAAACTTTAGTTGATGTATAAATTGAGGATTTATTCTTGTGGTTCTGCAGCTCAGCTGCACTAACGGAGGAGCCGTCCCTGTTCGAACGCCTATTACACAGAACCCACTTAATACAGGCGTTCAAAAGACACAAACGTTGCGAACGTTACGAAATGTTTTATTGGTCACAGGCCACAGCGTCCTACGTTCTACGTACTAAATATAATATAATAAACATACAGTAGACCGCCCTATAACACGGTAGATACATTCCGTGTTGTACGAGGCTTAAGACACTACATGACAACAATTTTTATGACTGTTGAAAAATAAGTTTTTTTTTTCAGAAGAAATATATAAAAATTTATCAATATATATTTTCTACCTTTTCTTATATGGACTTAATCGATTTAACAAATAAGTGGCTTATATCTATATATTAATACCCAGTGGGTCGTCTTCTCGTACATATTTTAGAGTGTTCCCTCCATGAATCGCGATGGTACATATATCGTTGTTTTCGTATTATAATGCAGATTTGTCGAATGTATGTTTCCTCGTGATACGTGCAGTGGAACGCAGGTGAGAGTCTGTAACATATTGCATATATTACATATTGTAAATGAGCTTAAGTGACAGGTATCAAGCCACCTGTAATCAGAGTGACACACGCAACGTGATATACGTCAACGACGTCAAGTAATTACATATTATTATAGTAAATACGTTCGAGAAACGGACAAAAATTGTGTGGCATAATATTGATTGCACAAAAGCAGATTAAGTGGATTAAGTTGGCGTCTCAATACATTGCGAGTGAGTAAAATAATTGTATGTTCAGCTCATCCGTAATTGCCAAGCATTCACATTTGCGGAACACCAGGAGTTTCATGAGTCTTATATATTTAGGTATGAGCTTTTGTCCTAACGTGCTTTATTTTTTGAGAAAATCGTTGAAAAAAGAATTGAAGTTTCCTATTTGTCCCTTATATTGTTAATTTTAAGTGTTGTTTAACAAAGTGATCGTAGTACAGTGGATAAGGTCTAGGGTTTACACCAGTAACAAGTCTACTGTCAAATTTGACAGCTTCGATCGATTAATTTTCTCTCACAATACATTACTTAATCAACTCCACTTATTATTAGTGAAAGGTTTCCTTGTATATCTTTAATACTATTTGGTTACACAGTACGGGTCAGGGGTACAGGCGTGGCCGTCGAGGCCGCGTGAAAAATCCTCCAAAACGTTGTGATTTATAACCTGTCTCTCAGAATAGTGTAAGTAGACAAAGGACATATAAAATTAGTACATAAGTTAGCCTTGACAATTCTTGATTTGATGAGTGACACCAATGATGATTTAACTCAGTTCTCAGCCGAAAATAGAAAAAGATCTGCTACAATCGAAAGCACGCGTTCATCGTTAGATGACGAACAGGTAATTGTCAAAATGAAACAACACAATCGTGAGAATTCAGTTAAATTGCCAAGAAACGAAGGCGAACCACCGAGAAAGATTGCAAAAAGCAAGACCCAAGCTGCACGTACCGGTAAATCGCACCTCTCTGAATGTAAGAGCTTTTTTCAAATTGAAATTAGCAACAAATTTGATGCACTCTCCGATGTAGAGGAAACTAGCGAAATGCACGTCGACGACAATCACCAAGCAGCAAGTCAAACACGGCCCATGTTCTCCGGCATATCTGAGGCACCTGAAGCCGAAAACATAAACGGAAAACCCGTGCATGGCGGCGGAAAAAACGCAAAACCGCCGCCAATATTTATCGCCTCGAGACTCGGCAAAAAATATGCCGAGAGAAAATATGCAGAAGCGTACCGTTCCACACGTTCACCCCAAAGGGAGAGCGCACTTATGCTTACATGATGAAAGGGCTGCATGAAGACGTAACGGCAGAAGACATAAAAATTTAATTGAACGAGCTTGGATTTCCAGTAATTAGAATTCAGAAAATAGAGACTAGGTATCCTACGTTTTTATTGATTGTTACAAAAATGGTAAAGCTGGACGAACTACGAACGCGCTCTCAGTACATCCAACGCAACAAAGTCTACTACGAAAGGCACATTACTAAGAAGCATGTGATACAGTGCAAAACTTGTCAATTGTGGGGACACGCTACCGCAAATTGCTATTACAACGTAGTAAGGTGCGTAAAATGCGCGACAATCACCACACAAGGAAATGCACTAAACCAAGACAGGAACCAGCCTTTTGTTGCAATTGTCGGAGAGATCATCCTGCAAACCGCAACTCAAAAAACAGGCAGAAAAGCCAATGTAAAGAAGTTAAATACGCAGATGCGCCTCAGCCTACAAGAAACGTCTGGACTGAAAAATCTACCAGCAGCAGGAAAAAACCCGATGTAAACTTCTCTAGTCGCGACTTCCCTGCACTGCGTAGAAAGATGAACGCACGTGCCCTGGTGCGGTCGGATAGTGATGGTAACTCCTTCAGTGATTCCACCGATAATTATGACAGAATCGCGACCAAAAATCGCAGCAATGGCGGTAGTGGCAGTTTAACTGTTAGAGACATGTATGACCGCGCGCCTGACAGCAGAAGAACGAAGTCGACAAATGACTGTGACAGCAATACTAACTTAGACCGATACCAGCGCCGCGCGAATAATCAACATACGCCAAACGCGAGTGCCAACCAAGATAGTCCCAGTGAGTTTAACAGCTTAAAATATATTAGTCAGTCGCTACGGTCGGTAAGTATGTCAATCTATAACAACTAGCAGATAAGCTGCGAATAATTGCACGTAAATTGATCGATGGTGCTTCAGTCCTGGACTGCTTCACTGACTTTGCCGAATTGGACGTAGCGATTGATGGATAAGTCAATCTGCCTCTGGAATTGTTCAGGCATTGTCGGCAAAACTGCCGAGGTAATTGACTATATAAGCCGGGAAAAACAAAAATAATGTTGGTGTGCGAAACTAAGGTGCGCGCGTGTAACAATGTAAGGGTGCGCGGTTACGATATCGAGCGCCGCGGTGGTCGGAATGGGCATGAAGGTGTGGCGGCCCTGGTGAGCAGAACTGTGCCTTACCGCCGCATACGCCTAGACCGTCCTCCTCTCAACGAAGCGGAAATTGTTGCGCTACAGCTCGCTGATAGTATAATGGTGGCAGTCTTCTACAACAGCCCCAGACGACGTCTAACTCCCAACTTGCTGGACGCGATCTCGCGCTCGGTAGCAAAGTGATCATCGCCGGTGATTTAAACGCTAGACACCAGCGCTGGGGATGCCACCTCAACAATACCAACGGAGTCGTCTTAGACAACTATGTCTTCGATAACGATGTGCTGTTGCACCACACTGCCACGCCAACCCACTACCCATACAACGGGAGAACACCTTCAACCATCGATCTCATACTGACCAAGGGTAACATCAATCTTAACGGACCCTGGCTAGATGAACTGCCGTCTGATCACCAACCGGTGGTCTTCTCACTGTGGTGTCGCCCCAACCTTCGCAGAGTCCCGGATTACAGCAGAGCCAGATGGGACCTCTACAGGAAACATCTGGTGCTTATGACCGTAGTGAAGCCAACCATCCCCACCGTGGGGAAACTTGAGCAACAGGTCGAAATGATCTCCACGAACATTGTAAAAGCGGCGAAAAAGTGTATACCTTACGTTCAGTTGGACTTTAATAAGTACGACATCTTGCCGCAGAATATAATAGCGCGAATAAAAGAAAGAAATCGACTTCGAAAAAGATTCTAGAGATTAAGGGACAGTAACATCAGGAAAGATATGAACAGGAAAACAAGAGAGATCAGCTGTCTAATTATTGAACATCGCAGCAAAATGTACGAGCGAAAACTCGAAGCACTGAACGTTAAGGACGGCTCTATTTGGCGAATCACCCGCAACCTCAAGAAGACATTTCATCCTGTTGCAACGCTGGAAATGGACAATGGATCGGTAGCTTACACAGATAGTCACAACGCCGAAACCATGGCCAACGAATTCCTACACTTCCATGAAATGCCTGAAGCAGACGCTCAACACGAACAAATGGTAGGCGACACGGTAACGGAATTCCTGTTGAACAATCCTGCTTTCCCCCTCCTAGCCAATAAACTTCGAATTAAACCATGCAGAATTCTCAAGATCATCAAACACCTCCAGCCTACTCTCCAACATTGAGAAGATTCGGCAATTTACCTCCAGAATTGCTGAAAACTTCTACCAAAGAACAACAGCCAGTGAAAATGCGCTCATTAAGAACATAACCAAGATGAGAAAGGGCAAAACCAAGCATAAACATACATACTATGGGCTACCGATCTACAACATGTATTTCCCAGGATGAGCTACAACGGCGGTCCTTCAAAATGATAAGTCGGATGACCGCATCCCTCCGACAATAACATAACATAACCCGATTCGACAGGGTTTTTATCCCACACGAACAATCAGACTATGGGTGTACAAGTATGTCTAAAGTGACGGAAACGAAAAATAATGCGGCAGTGCGTGCGATTATTCGCGCAAACTAACGTCAATCAAACAATGGAATTAATAAAACTGACACGACAGTAAAACATACAACAATAAGGTGTATATTCATACGTATTTGTAATTAATTGTAAGGAAACCTTAGTTTAAGTTGATGTACATAATTACTGTAAGATTACTGTAAGATCAAGATATAGAAATAAACGTATTATTATTATTATTATTTTAGGGTTTACACCCGTGGGGATGTGTGTTCAAGTCCTCCTCATGTCCTTTTTCTTTAAACTCTTCGTGTAAAATATTAACAAATATATTTCATTTCATGGAAGATTATTCAAAAATAATGTATTTCGCCCTGGTAATTTATTCGGAAAATTACCATGGCGAAAAATATTATTTTTGAATTATTTTGCATAAAATGAAATATATTTGTTGATATTGTGCAGGAAGAGATTAAAAAAGAGCACACGAGCAGCAGTTGAACACACATTCCCAGGGGTGTAAAACCTAGATCCTATCCACCGCGCTACGATCTCTTCGTTGAACAGCACTTAAAATTAACGATATAAGAGACAAATAGGAAACTTCAATTTCTTTTTCAACGATTTTCTCAAAAAGTAGAGCGCGATTTTTATTTTATTTTGCTCGAAAATACAATAAAGATTCAATGTAAATCAGGTGTGATTGTTTGTATTAGACTGCGTATTAATATATAGATGTTCTGGTCGAATTTCGACCGTCGGGCGATCCTAGTACAGATAAATATACACTTATATACACACTTAATAAAGATGTAAAATACATATCTAATGTGTAAGAGTTAAAATATTTTGTATTTTTCTTCAAAACAAACAAATATTGAAATTAAAAATGTTTTGTTATTCATTTTGCGTTAAATAGAAGAAGCAGCTACTCTTTTTCTCCTCTAAAAATAGGGTTTCCCCGAAATTTGAGAAGCACAATGACGTTTAGTGTTACTAGCCAAAAGTTATATTCATTATTGGAGCTAAAACGTAATAAAATCGCAACATGTGTCTCATTCTTTTACCGTGTTAAACTAACTTTTTAGCGTATTATACGAACATGATCACAATTTTTCGAGCGCGTTACACGATTCCGTCTTATATGAACCAGTGTTATAAGGAGATCTACTCTATATTCAAGCAAAAGAAATATTTGGCTGACTAGCGTTCGGCATAAACGATAGACCATGTGTTCATCGCCCGAATAGAAAGCGCGCTATTATTAAAACTAAAGGGGATAAATATAATTAATTTATCAACAAAATGCATCCTAAGTCAGTAAAATAAAATAAAGACTAGGTGCGGGTGTATTCTTATAACAATCTTAATAATACATACATACAACAATATATTTAACACCCGACAGAATGTATCTAAGAACCCAAATTATACATAATAACACAAACAATTATAGAAAGATATAATTATATAGATATCAACATATCCCTGAAAATAAAGGTAGCGTTACGTTCACAATGCACCATTAGTGCCCTGTGAAGAATATTAGTTCAACAGCTATAATACTGAAGGTTTCCATAACTCTTGACGCAATCCGAGACACATAAAAGTTCAATCTTGGGGCAGGTCGGGAGCGTCAATTTGATCAGTAACAAGCTTTACAACGAGTAGTGCAAGTGTCTTCTTCGGCGCTTGCTCGGCTTCCAGTACCTGTGTCTGCTTAGTAAGGCAACGTATTCAATGTTTAGGGTAACTTCCACCTAGTTTGAACGGCATGGAAGATCCTCACATCATCAGCGTATGTTAACGCGAAGCAGTATGAGGCAGTAATCAGATTGTTGATATAGAGGCTTCAATCCATATAGATAGCATCCAACTGACCTTCATGATAAAAAGCCTGCAATTTGTTAGGTTATATCATACAAGTTTATTCATATTGGTCGCTGCGGAATAAATCCATGTTGGACGGGAGCAATAAGGCCATCGCACTTAAAAGACGAGCCAAGGTTTTCGAATTGGTTATTCACAGAACCAATTCGAAAACCTTGGCTAACGTGAAAAATTATAGATATTGGTCTGTAATTTTGGATATCTGTTGTTGTCTTTCCACTGGAATTGTTCAAGCAACCTTCCAACAATCGGGAAATTCGGATGTTTTTAAAGAAAAGTGTATTCTGCTTAAATTTTGTTTAATAATAGGTGTGCAATACCTCACCAAGTAAAACGTATGTTATCGCTTTCGCCAGTTGAATTATTCCTCAACTTCTTTATACAACTTAGGATATCATAAGAGAATCAGCGAATGTATGGAAATTGTGAAGTTTTATAGGAATCCTAGACGAACCGCCCTTTGTACGAATGAAATCTCAGAACAGATGTGGTTCCTACACCAGATGTCCTTGGTACGGTGGCTGAGCAATTTCCAATTGGACGACTTTACGCAATTCTTGGAATTCAGATTGAAAGTATTCGTTCCTGGTTGATGCAGTATTACAAAATGAAAAATATATATTAAAGATGTAGGTATAATTTTCTATAAAATTAATGAGGTGTTCGGTCCCGGAGTGTTCGACAGTGTGTGTGTTGTCGGTCTGCTCCGTCTTTATACCCAAATTTTTGAAGGATTGCAATCATTTGATTGGTAACACAGTGAGAAATATAAAAACAAAGTGAAAGTGATTAACTGGGAATCAAAATAACAGGTAAAATTAAACAATATATTCCAATATTATTGATAAAAGCCCAGATTTCCGACGGGTCGACCAGGGCTCGGCTTTTTGCGCGGTAATAAGAAGAAAAAACAGAAAAGACAGAGATACTAGACATAACTGTGACGCTTTAACTGATACATATTCCGTAGAGAACAGGGGCTTCGTGGGAAATTGCATACGGAGTCATACACTTCAGAAGATAAGAAGAGAAAAGGAAAAGGAAAAGAGGATGAAGAGAACAGCGAAAATATTTTCAAGAAAAATAAAAAAATAATAAGATCGATGAAGTCCCAGAAAAGGCTGGAAGAAAACATTGGAATGATGATGAAGATGATTGAGGAAATGGGAGCAAAGATGAACAATTTATCAATAGAAATAAAAGAGATGAGGGAAGAACAAAGAGAATATAAAAGAAATGCCAGAGCAAAGAAAAGGAAATGTGGAACTCAAAAGACAATGAGAAATCTCATAGATAAAGAGTTACAGATAAGAGTACAGGTAAACCAAGCCATAAAATTTGGTGAAAAACCTGTGTAGGTCAATTCGACAGGCCAGAGGATAAGGTAAAGACAATGAAAAACAAAAAGAAATTAAGAACAAAAATAGGAGAAAGGATTTTTATTAATGATGATTTATCTAATTTATCTATTAATCTAAAAATTGGGTTCAGGAAATTGTATATCGGAAATGAAGAATGGAGATGGTACAGAGAGAAGGATAAGATGACACAGATACAGAGATAAGAAAACTAGAAGACGTGAACGAGCAAGGAAAAAGGAAGACCTAGCAATGAAAACACAGAACAAATTCGAACACAAAAATATACGGCCGTGAGCATGGGAAATAAGTACATAAAGTAGGCACAGAGGAGAATGCTAATAGAATGACAACAACAGCTATGAGCAACATAACCTCCCTAATGGGAAAAGAATACGAACTAGCAGAGGAAATGAACAAGTACCAAATTGAAATACTAGGAATAAGTGAAACAAAGAAAACCGGAGCACGAAGAATAGGAGTAGGAGACCTACATTTTCTGTAATATTCAGAAGTGAGGCCAGATCAAAGGAAAAAAGAGGGAGTAGGAATATTGTTAACAACGGAACCGGATAGAAGAGTAACTATACATCAATCACTTTCATCGGTTGATACGCTTAAGAATAGAATTGGAGAAGGAATCAGTAGACATAATACAGATGTATGCACCAGTAGATGGAACACATGGAAGTAAAATAGAAGCGTTTTATGAGAAACTGCTGGATGAAATAAGAGAGACAAACTCAAAAGCAATATTAATGGGGGATTGGAACTTTAGAGTCGGTAGGGATAAAAGCAGGGGTGGTGGATGTATAGAAAGGTTTAGAGAAGAGACTCTAAACAGGAATGAAGAAAGAATGCTGAACTTCTGCATTACAAATAATCTCAAAATTGGAAATACGTTTTGGGAACAGAGGATGGAAGATAAATATACGTATAGTATGTAGTGGATAGTAGAGGGGCGAAAAGTATTATAAATTACATAGCATACACAGAAGATATGATTTATTCCGCAAGAAACATTATAACAGAGAAGTATGCTAAAATTGGGGCAAATCATAGATTAGTAATAGAGGAAATCAATATATGTACATGCGACGTAGAAGGAACAGACCAAACAATATCGTAGAATAAGGATAGCCAAACTGGAGTGTGCAGAACATAAAAAAATTACTACTTTAAAACTGAAAATGAATTTAGAAAATTGAATGAAGAAGAGCATGGACTGTGGAAGACAGACGGTAAAGTATATTAATACGTATAGCAACAGAAATATGCGGAGAAGTGAAAATCATTTCAACAAAAAGGAAAACAAGGTGGTCGAATAAGGAGATTCAAAGGGAAATAAGAGATAAGAAAGAGGCGTGGAAAAAGACTCAGAATGTAAATGGCAAAATACTATACCAAGAGAAAGGGAATAATGTAAAAAAAATGATAAGACAAGCAAAAATGAAGGTTTGTATATAAAAAGCGGAGTAGTAAAACAGCCAAATAATGCTTCCTATTGATACCGTGATACTGGCATATAGTTAGTCAGTTTACACTCTAATATCCGCTGTTTGCTTATGAGGTCGATTACAAATACAGCAATTAACGCAAACGCCATCTTTGATCACAATATTACAACAAGAACATGAGTTTACTTTCGCAAAAAGAATGATTATCTAAGTAAAAAATAAAACAACTAAAGAAAGAACAAATGACACTGTCAATTACATGCAACATAAAAAAAGTAATAAAAGTACGTAAAGAGCAAATAGCACAGAGCAGTAAAAAGCAGGTTCACAATGTGTGAGAATATTTCCAATCAATTTTGCTTTTCTAGCTCTTCATAAATTTTGACATCAATTGCAATGGGAAGCTGGCCATTTGGACCCAACGAGAATACTTTCGCATTGCCATCTAGAATCAAAGCCACGCTTACAATTAGTCGTGTTTGTTCGTTAGTTGCGTTTGGTAATAGCTCGTAATCTATATTCGTACCAATATAATAAATAATATTGAACAATGTAATGATTGAAGTTATGTAATAGGTTTTCAAACGGTTGAGTTGTTCATCGCCAACATCATGGTCGGTTCACGTGCACACACCCAAAGTTTGTCTTAAATGACTTATGACATACATATATGGTATAAACTTTATATTAAGCTACCATACTTTTCCAATTTTTTATTTGCGTATAAATATATAAATAAAATTATTGTATATACTGTAAATTAAAAATAACTGGATGCCACGGAAATATACGTTTCTCTCAACAAAGTTTGTCCCATAAGCCAGTGCAACGGTGGATATGGGGTACGCTCAAGTTAAGTGCAGTTTCACAGAGTCTGACTAGTTCCAACTCACAAGGATTACCGCGTATATTAAACAGCCGAAGTCATGGATTTCTATGCATAGATTTTGATATACACATATATGTATCTTTTATAACGCTGTCTGGAATCACAGATAATACTGTTTATTGTTGCGAATTCAAGACTTATAACCTAGTAAATATGCCAAATATTTATAAGAATGGAATTTTTAGATAAAAATCGGTTTGAAAAGATATATATGTGTTAGCTTAGCCGTTACAATCAAGAGTACAACAATGACATAACAAAGAAATGCAGCCAAACATTAAACCCTACAGAACACATCGAAGAGATCTCTTTGGTCAACCCTAACTCCACACTGTAAACCAGAAAATGCTCTTGAATAAATTATACAAAACCGCAAAAGACTTTCACTTTGTAAAAATAATTATATTTCTAGTAAAAATAGACGTTTCATGCCATGTTGAAAAGTGAGAAAAGTAGGTGAAATGATCATGTATAAAGGAGCTGTTCTAGCTCCAATCCTTTTAAATTTATTTAACGATCAGCTCAGGCTAGACGATACAAAACACGTGATAATCTACCCATTAAGTCAGAAGGAAGAACCTTTGAAAATGTGGAAAGCAAACTGAAAGCAGTGTTTTCTATTATGTCGAAGTATGGTAATACTACGACGTAATAGACAAAGTCTCTTAAACGAAATCCATCAAAACCAAACTGGTTTCCCACATTGGCCTACACAAAACAAACAGAAAGCTTTATATTATCTGGGATGGCATCGCCTTAGGGCACATAGATAGTTCAATTTCGGTTCATTATTATTTTTATTTTTTAATTTATGCGTTATACCCCATGATCTGCTCGAGTATCTGTGTTCGAGATTAAGATAAACAACATGGCGATCCTGGAAATAGGAAATTGGGAAAATGGGGTAAAACTTAGAGGAAGAATTAAGAGAATGCATGTGTGTTTTGACTCTTTTCGTGATTTGCAAGCCACTGAGTACGCAATACATGTCTTGCTCTTACGCTCCAGATTTGTAATGTGATGAAAAATTTAGTGTCACTGAGAGAAGTTTCGCTGCGCTCGCCAATTGGTGCCGCTACTGATCAAAACAAAAAATTCGCAGTGGGCCGACCTAGACAAAGAGACAACCCTGACAACATTCCCCTATTTATATCTACCAAATATATATTTTGCTATTTTCGGTTTTACATTCCTCTGACGTTATTATAAGTGACATCTACGTTGTATTTGCAGTTTTTGTTCACTTACAAAATTCTCTTTTGAATTGAAATTTTTAGTAGCCCCATAGAAAAAGTCTAATAGTATTGGATCCGGGAAATGGATTAGCCAGGGTAGGGCTAGAAAAATCGATGCTTCAAGTATTCACGGAATGGCCTTGCATTATGTGTTGTATATGTACATATCCTGACTTACAGTTGACTGACAGTCGTTCAGCTTTAGCATGCGTATACGTTGGTAGTGGGGATAGGTGTCAGTCAGTACTACTTGCATGGTCGTTTATTTAACCTTCAACGTAAATCGTGTGCTCTACAAAATGCCATTTTTCAGTGGCGTAGATGCGTATTAGGTGATACACATTTAAAAATTGTAAGAAAATAAATTTAAATATAATTTGATCTAATTTTCGCTCATTATATTCATATTTTTAAACAGGTTACATTTGCAAAGCATTATATATGTCACATTAAACATGATTTATTGACATTGTTTATTAAGATGTAATTTAAATTTTCTGCTATTAGATTTGTATGCGTGCTGGTTAATATATCTTTAAATATAGAGCAACTTCTTTTCACATCGTAGCTAACATATTGAGCATATTGAAAATGAGATTTTTGAACATGGTATTTCAAATCACATGCATTACCTTCACTATAGAGATTTTTTAATATTACAAAATTAGGATTCCGAGCAAAAACCTTGTAAGACAGTTTTGCATTTAACTACACTGTGCGCGTTCTCATCTAAACAACATTTGCAATTTTTCCATATTGTCGGAACAGCAGGCTTCTAACCACGTACCCCATCTAGTTACGATAGGTGACGAGGGTAATGGAAGTAAGGGATATTTTTTTTTTGTAGATAGTAACTCTTGCTGGCGCTTTCAAAAAGATTTTCTTAGTGCTGCTAATTAATTCATTTATGTTTGAAAATTGCTCTTTCACGAATCCTGCAATTCTGTGCAAAACATGCGTGGTGCAATTAATATGAAGCATATTTTAAAATTTATTTTTAGTAGCTTTTATCATACAAGCGAAAGCGTCACCAACAAAAGATAAAGTTTTTTCCCGGCTCACAGCACCTCCTAATATATCATCAATACTGCTATCAATGGCATTAGTCATCGTATTTGCATTCAGCAATTCAATTATTGTGGCCGCTATCAAATACGACTTAGTTGGCTGATCAGAATGCAAGACACCTACCATAACATGAACCATGCTCCTGCTTAATATAACCACGGTCTCATCTGTGCTATTCCAAAAATAGTTGCCTCCCACATGCTCCCGAATTTTATACTTTACATTGGCATATTTATTTTGGAAGACAATTTTTGCGTAAAGTTGATTCATCTGGAATATGTTTACTTGTATATTTTGCAAGAAATTGTCTATAAATTGGATTATTAAGCTTCTAAAATGGAATATTCGCAGCCACATGCAGTTTACAAAGATCGCTAAAAATCTTCTTTCTTTTACACAGTACACAAGTAACCGAACATAGATAGTAAATCTCCGTATTATTAACAATTGCGAAGCAGTCATGATTTTTAATCAAAGAAGTCATGATTTCTTGACGAGGACGTTTGTGAGAGGCCATAATAATTACGGGAAAATGGCAATGAAGACTAATATGTATTGCTATTTTCGACAAATAAAATTAAAACAATCCGCTTAATATGACAAAGAGAAATAGATCTGGGGAGGTCTACTCCAAGAAAAAAAAATAATAGAAGAAAACCAAACCTTGCTAATCCTAAACCACATAGAATAAGTATATTTATTAAAAATTGTATTAACAAAAGATCTGGAAGATGCAAAAATGATAACGGAAAAATCAAAGCACGACTACTCTATCTTATTCTTAAGAACGCACTATTCGTCGCCCGAATAATCGCCACTGCAGGTGTTCGGCACGACTCTGTTCGTGCGTCTCTGGGACGCAATAAAGGGAGTCGTCGGCCGGTCCATACTTATTATACCTATCTTTTTAATTATACTCCATCACTTTTATAGATGAATTAAACAATAAATAGTTATTTAACTGCTATATTTCAGAACGTTAGTTAATAACGTTTTCGTACAACCTTCGTCGGTGAAATATAACTGTATGTAAACAGGCAACTTTTTTAATTTAATTATTAATTAACATTCTGGTAATATAGCTGTTAAAGCCCAATTTGTTGTTTAATTGACTCATAAAAGTGATAACGAATCATTAAAACGATAATACGAGAGAAGGTCTATCCCGATGTATTCACCTCAGACACAACAAATTAAAACTTCGGCGAAGGGAAAAATTAAATTCTCGTGTCTCTATATGCCTGTGAAGGACGTAGCAGTATGGCTGCTCCATCGCATTCTTTACTCCATGATAGAATGTACTGGTTTGAAGTAGCTTTTCTATTTTGTACCGCTTTAATAGATAGATAAATCAAGGCACATTTACAATAACAATATAGAAACTAAAAATGTATCCCAGCGTACTAAATGTATAATAAAAATATGTATTCTTATGTACAGTTTTCTATAGACGAAGTTTCTTGGTCACAATCATATTAAATTGTATCGCTCCGTGTGCTTCTATTACTTTTATTATTTTAAACAACAATTGCACTTTGCCTCTTTTTTTTATTTTCCGGGCGTAGCATGTATTTTTATCTAAATAATTGTATTTGCCCATTGTTGTTTTATGCCGGACTAATCGGTCAAATATTTCACTTGTTCGGAGAAATTCAGTATATGTTTATCTATACTTAGTACTTAGCGCATATAGCATTGCGGCTTGAGACTCTGGTATCGCAACGTATGCAAGCGCGTCTTCGCCAGTACGGAATGCCGTGGTAAGGCGGATTTCAGTTCAAAGGCGTTCCAACAATACGATTTTAGCTCTCAGGTTTCTTTACAATATTCTCTTCAACGTTACCTCACCTCACGTAGTAGTGCGCAGGTTGCAGATTGTTATTCACAGTAGTCGGTCGATGAAGTCCGAAAGCCGCAGTGAACCGCCGGTATTCTGCCACTTGGTTATCGCTTCGTGACGTATACTTTCTAAACTAGTTATTGCCGCTCGACCATGTTTCTTCTCGTTTGATTTATAATGGTTTTTTAATACACAGTCAATTTATTGGTAATAGTCGCATCCAACGATGTGAAAAGGAATCTATCATCAATTTCATTAAAATCCCAATAAAAATGCGTCGACACGCATGACACACACAAAGTATTGCCCCGTGCTCGTCGCTGAACATGTTTTCTGGTTTCTTCGCCTGATACTTTTTATTTTATTTTAAATTTTAAAGGTAGAAACAAATCTCGGAATAATGTTGTTAGTATGTTGCACTTTCCTAGCACGCAAATATACAGTACAGGCGCAGATTCACAAAAAGATCAACAGAAGCGCACAAAATCAGCGAATTATGTGACTTGTATCGAGTGTGGTTGCAGATACAAATTGCCTATTAATAAATGTGTAGAGTAAAGCCGCGCACACATCTGAGCACGAACGGTAACCAGGCGACGCAAGCCCGAACGGATGCCTCGTTCGTGGTTCTTTTGGTTAAATCGCGTACACATCTGAGCACGAACGGTAACGAGGCGAGACAAGTCCGAACGGATGCCTCGTTCGTGGGTATTTTGGTTAAATCGCGTACACATTGCACATCCAAGCACGCACGGTAGCGAGGCAAGCCGAGGCTGAACGAGCGTATGTATGTGGACGTGTAGTCAAGCCGAGGAAACTGGCCCGCGTGCGGACCGAGGCAGCTCGAACCCCATCCGCCGGGAGTCGGTACTTCAAAGAGAATTCGGTTCACCGTGGGCGGCGTTTTTGTCCGGACACGTACGAACGCGTACCGTACGGCTCTATTCAGTAGCGTACACAACTGAGCACAAAGAGAATTCGTTCCTTCGTTGAAAAGGACGACGATTTGGTTGTGGCTTCATTTACGAGCTTACAGTATATGTTCAACGTATCGAAGCAGTTGATCTCGAGAATCATACCAGAAGTATGTAGATCGATAATTGCAAAACTGATTGAATATGTGACGGTATGTAATTATTTATTCTCAGAATAATTTACTTACAGAGTTTTAAACGAAGAATAATACTCCGTCTAATGATTGAAATTACAATTTTCTTCTTCTTGTTGTTGATTATGTAATGGGTTTTGGGGCGATGGAAGTGGTGATGATGTATAGGATGAAGCTGGTGATGGTGTAAACTGTAAAGTAATGCCGAGACGGAGAATGGGATGGACTGCAATAGTATTCCAATGGTCTCTACATGTGCGATTGCATTTGACTGGTATGGAGCCCCATTTCTGTTTGAAAAATCAGATTATGAATCTAATGTTGCAGTATAGCTCGCGTTCGATCGTCAAGATTTATAAGATATAAATCTCCTTTGGGAAGCTTAATTGTACTGTTAGTATTATCAGAATCCTCTACAAGGCTTCGTCGCTATCTCTGATGGAACAATCGTCGTCCTTCTTCTATTAGGCATTTCCATTATCTTCATTACCATCTTCAGCTTCAAATTGTGGAATATTCTGGAACATACAAATTTTTTATTTCAGGTACCTTCCACGCTAGATGAATGGGTGCAGATATCTCGAAAGTTTGCCGAGATTTGGAATTTTCCACATTGTTTGGGTGCACTTGATGGAAAACATATTTTGTTGCAATCTCCAGTCAACAGCGGCTCTACATATTTCAACTACAAAGCCAATTTCAGCATCGTGCTAATGACGGAATACACCCCAAAGTTTCTAAAGAAAGGATCTTTAATTATCGATTAAGCAGGGCTCGCCGAGTGGTCGAAAATGCTTTTGGAATTATGTTATCTGTGTTTCGAGTTTTAAGCAAACCCACGTTATTAGAGCCAGAAAAGGCGAAGCGCGTAACTATCACGATAATTTGCTTATACAATTTTATGAGGAAAAGCAATGCATCTAGAAATATGTATACTTCCGAAATAACCTTCGATCGAGAAGTGAATGGGCAGGTTATTCCTGGTAATTGGAGGGCTGAAAACGAAGACAACGCTATATCGCTGACTCCTCTAAGAAATATTCCGCGTAAATCATCGCGTTCTGCGAACGAAATCAGAGCCGAATTTACTGAATATTTCTACTTCAATGGTTCAGTTGAATGAGATGACTATAACAGCAAATTAAATATTACTCACAACTTTTGATGTCGTTGGTCTAATTTCGTCGGAATCTTCAAGGAATTGCATGCTTTCCCAAGCAAACCATTTAGAAACGTAGATATCTTTCCGACCTACAATGATTACATTAGAATAGACATTAAAGATTATGAACTGAAATTATAGTAATATACATACCTTTACCCGTTCCCGTGCTCTTCAGTATCCGATTTTTTCCCTTTGACGCGAACCACGGATATTATCAATCTTTTTCTTCAACACGTCGACTTCTTCTACCAAAATATCGCTTATCTCCCGCCAGGCATCTTCTTTTCTCACGACATTAAAGGAAAAAAGGGTGGTCTTTTTCTGCACAAAATAGGACGCTTTTCATATTCGTTGATCAGCTTCAGTATTTTTTCGTTGTCCCAATTCATTTTTTATATCAAGTAACGAACGTAGGTTTTAACTGACAATTAGTCCAAGTCTCCAATAGAGCCGTACGATACGCGTGCGAAGCGAATTCTCTTTGAAGTACCGACTTACGGCGGATGGCGTTCGGGCTGCCTCGGTCCGCACGCGAGCGGGTTTCCTCGCCTCGAATACACGTCGACATACGTACGCTCGTTAACTTTGTAAGAAGGGATTTAATTGTAATTTTCGAACATGCTTCTTTGCAAATACATCCAGAACCTCTTCAGGATCTACTACTATGTCTTTATTTATATTCATCATGTTTAGCCCATTCAGCCGCTCCTGACCCATGGTCAATCTCAAAAATGACGTAATCTTTTTAAAGTGTCGAAAGATCTTTCCGCAGTGACAATTGTCACTGACAACAAAAATACATACATATTGGGGAACGTTGAAGCCAATTTAAGGACTTCTATTGGGTTATACGCTTTATATGATTGTTTTATCCGTAGTTCCTTCCATAAATGTAACTCCCCGGAATGGGATTTACTTGCAGAGTGAAGTCAGGTAAGTAATATTGACCGGCTGCTATAATGCCTCCATCAGCGAAATTAGATTTACAACAAAATTTTGGAAATACTGGCTGTACTTTTCCTATTATACGTATTATTATTTTGTTTATCAAAGCGGACATCTAGCTCGTAATTAAGAAAATCCATTTAGGGTAAATATATATTTACGTGAAAAACGTCCATAGAATCAATCATGCGAGCATTAGTACGATTTTGTTGAATAATAGTAATTCTAGGAATTCTTATTTCAAAGTCCATTTCCTCAGCCATATTCTTCGAATACAATTTTAACGCAGATTTTCAGCCTCAACGATTGATATTCCTTTGTTGTAGTCAAGATCGGAACTGTACAACTGGATTGACAGAGGAAACGTAATTACTAAAAAGGCTGCTAAAATTTTAAAACAACAAAAGCTCAAATTTACCCTCAACGATATCAACGAAATTCTGAGACTTCATTACATTGTTTTTATGATACTCGATTTTTTCATGCGGTCTAAAATCTTGTTCAGTCAGTCGCCTCAGCACACGATCTGCAAGAGCAACCACCAAATTTGTTACTCTAGAAGAGCCATGGAAATTCTTTAATCCAATGTAACTTGAAAGAACGATTTTTCTTTCCTTGTGGAACATAGAAATTTGTAATTTTCATTTTACATCGTTCAGCGTCGGATTTTAACCAATCAGTAGAACTTGTGACAATATTAGTTGTTGAACTCGATACGATACGCGGAACAAGCCCGAGAAACTACTCTCTCCCTCTCCCTCTCTCTCTATATATATACTAGCGGATACACGGGAAAATTTTTGTATGGGAAAAGTCGAAAATCGATTTCGTGAATGGACCGAATGTGCCTAACGCATTGTTTTAGTGGTCTAAAACCATCTTCGCATTATTGCCTTTCTAATGAAACCGATTTGGGGCACATCGGTTGGATGGTTTCAAAGTCTATAACGGACATAGGTAGAAACAATTTCTGTGTTTTATATATATAGATGTAATAAATAAATGTAATAATACGGTTCACTGTCATCCATTTTTATGCAAGATGAAACTCACATGACAAGAGAAAAATAGTGCAGATATTAGGAATCTACAGCATACTAAGCACTTTACAAATAGATACATTATTTGTAAAACAAACGATTGATTAAATAAAAAATGAATATTTATTTAATGAGAACAAACTGCTGCTATTACTAATAGGATTACATTTTAGGACACACATATTAGCATCTTTTTTTTCAGACAGAGAATGTCCAGAACCTGAACAAATTCCATTCGGTACAGTAACTGTAACTGGAAGGCTTTTTGGTGATCGCGTTACTTACTCCTGTCAACATGGATACCATGTAGTAGGATTGCAAAGCAGAACGTGCCAAGCTGATGGCCAATGGGCCCGCACAGCACCATCTTGCAAACAAAACAGTAAGTAACATTGAGACACTTTGTCAAGATGAAATTCATAAATTCTTTTATTTGCAATACCATTTAGGATCGCTTATCTATAAATTAATACAAATATCAAACGGTCGCGCAATGATATAATTGGGCATAATAATATGAGCACCACTTCAACCAATAAAACGTAAATGCTAATATGATGTAAACTAGACTATCGACACAAAAAGTTCTGTTAAGGCATTTCTGAGAATTGTGTCATTATCGGAGCATTTCCCAGGAAAAAAGTGATCAAAGTGTTTAAAAAATGATCATTTGGCAAAGCGCCATATAATTAGAGTTCGCCAAAGCCGATTCAATCCCATGTATGACTCATCCGTACAGACTTCGGGTACCGGCGCAAAACACATATACATGTATACATGTGTATTTCGTAAAACGTATGCCTTTTATTGCTTTTTGATAAAACTCTGTCGCCTAGTTTCTAGAGTTGGAGTGTAAAGCAAATTGGGCGTTCTGTATTTTTGTAATGTGGAACTGTACAGTAATCATGTCGGTAAATGCCCATTCCCATGTAAACAGCGCAAAACATAAGCAAAAGAGAGAAGGCCGTATTCGAAATTCTTATGCAATTTTATTTTTGTTAAGCTTGTGTAACGTTTGGAAAAATGTAGTTGACAACGAACATTTAAAAATGTTTTGGAAGATATACGTACCTGCTGTGCATAGGATTCACCTTGCTAAGATTTCAAACTACTATTGATCTCTAGTGAACAAAATTAAGTTGTTTCTCCTATATTTCGTTTTAGAAAGCTCACGAAACTGACTACACAAAAGAGAAGGTTAGTAATTGTAAGCATAAGGTTATCCCGGAGGCGATAAAGTTATTGAAAGGTTACGTATGTTGTTCCGAGGGGTCGCCCCGACAGACACACGACTTAAGGCGGTTTGAGAAGAGTTCAGAGATCGAGGTTTCGAGGAAGAAACTACAGTGGGTGGGGGGCGATACTGCGTGGTGGACTACAGTAGCAGTTTGAATTGCATTTTAACATATACGAGGGTCACTCCATAAGTATTTAGCAACGGATAGTTAAATCGCTACGATGGATAGTGACGAATACACTACAGACGAGGGAAAAAGGAAGGGAAATATGGAGAAACTGGCTGAGACCTTTGGGAGAAGTTCAAAGACAAGAAGAACACCGGACAAGAGAGATAAGAATGAGGATAAATTAGATAAAATAATGGAAATGATTTTAGACTTGAAGAGGTATATGAAAACTGATCTAGAGGGAATTCGATCGGAATTGAAGACAAATGCGGAAGAATTGAAGAGAATTAAGAAAGAAAATGGTATTCTACAAAGTGAAAATAAAAATCTGAGGGAGGAGATATAGAAAATAAATATGAAATTGGAGAATATGGATATCGATAAGAGGAGAAATAACATAATAGTGCAAGGATTGGAAATAAGGGGGATGACCAAATAATGATGAAGGACAGTATGAAAAAATTCGTCAATGGATACTTGGAGATTGAAGTAAAGTTACGGAATGTAAAAAGAATAGGAGAGAGGACCTGCTTGATAGAAATGGATAGTATGAGTGACAAAATAATGGTTATGAGAAATAAAAACAGATTGAGAAATGTGAAAGACCAAAACATCTTTATAAATGACGATATGACCAAGGAACAGAGAGAAGTACAAAAATAATTTGGAGAACGGCACAAGAAGAAAAAGTGAAGGGAAAGAAAGTAAAAATAGGGTACCGAAAGTTGAGGGTAGATAACCAAGAATGGAAATGGAGTTGTGAGAAACAATTATTGGAAAAACCAAGAGACCAAGAATTGAAAAAGGATTCAAAAAACTAGCAAGAAATACCAAAGTAACGATGATAACGAATAGGGCGAACGAAAAGGATATGAGTAGGGAAAATATAAGTAAATGTAGAGAAGAAAGTATAAAAATGAACAAGACAACTAGAAATACACACAAACATAAAATTCAAACGAAGCAATTACTATCTGGAGTTGTTAGATTGGGAACATGGAATGTTAGAGGAATAAATGGGAAAGAAGATGAATTGACGGAGGAACTGGAAAAACTAAAATTGCATTACGTAGGAATTACGGAAACAAAGAAAAAGGGAAAAGGGTGTAAAAGGTTCCCTAATGGATATTGGATGTACTGGTCCGGAGTTAAACAAGAAGAAAATGCGGCAGCGGGAGTAGCACTACTGATAAAAGAGGAAAGGATAAAAAATGTGAAAAATTAAAGATTTGTAAATGAAAGAATAATATCGGTATCAATTAAAGAAAATGGCGGAAGCGAAGAATATACCTTAATAGTGTGCTACGGCCCAAATGACAATGCGACAATTGAAGAAAAAGATAATCTTTTTAGTGATCTACAAGAAGAGATAGATAGCACAAATAATAAGGTAATAATAATGGGCGACTTAAATGGAAGAATTGAAAGAGAGAATGAAGGAATAGAATGGTGCCTGGGAAAACAAGGAGACAGAGTGAGAAATAATAATGGAGAACGAATAATAGAAATAAGTTTAGAAAATGAGTTAAAGATTGGCAACACACACTTTGAGAAAAAAGAAATCCATAAAATAACTAGACAAGTGATATCAAGAAAGGAAACATCTATTATAGACTACTTCTTGATACATAAGGAAATTTGGAGAAATGTCAAGGATATTAAAGTAAAAAGGGGCCCGGAGATAGGCAGCGACCACTTCTTGTTACAGATGTTACTAAAATTTGGAAAAGAAAACGTCAAAGAAAATAAACACAAGATTGTAAACTCTAAAATAAAATGCTATAAACTAAGGCAGAAGGAAATAAGAGAGGAATATCAAAAGAAATGTGAGGAAAGACTGAATATCAATAACGAGGAATTAGAAATAGAAGAAAGCTGGAGAAGACTTAAAGATATCACTTTAACTGCGGCCGAGAGCACCTGCGGCGCATCAAGGATAGTAAATAGAAAAGTCAAAAAGACAAACTGGTGGACAGATAGAGTAAAAGCAGCGGTCAGTGATAAAAAGAGAGAGTGGAAAAAATATTTGCAAACAAGGGATCAAACAGACTATGAGAAATATAAACAACGAAGGAAAGACGCCAAAAGAGTGATAGGGGAAGAAAAGAAAAGATCATGGCAACAATTTGGAGAACGAATGAAAAACGCGCATAAAGAGAACCAGAAGCTTTTCTTCGGTGTAATTAGGAACATGAGACAGAAAAGAGCAGGAACAATATTAAATATAAAGGACAAAGAAGGAAATATCATAGAGGAAGAAGATAAAATTATGGGCAGATGGAGAGAATATTATAAAGATCTTTTAGAAGGAGAGGACATAATCGCCGAAAACCAACATCTGAGTGTAGGACTAGAGCACGGAATAGAAGTAACACAAGTAAGTATTAAGGAAGTAAGGGAGCGTTAGCAGAGTTAAAACTGGGAAAGGCACCGGGACATGATGGAATTACAGCAGATATTATAAAAACACTACCAGAGGTAGCCATACAAGAACTTACGATGATGATGAACAGGATACTGTTAGTTAGTGCACCAAGGGACTGGACAACAGGTATAATAACACCTATTTACAAAAGAGGTGACACAAAGGACTGTAGCAATTACAGAGGGATAACACTAACTAGCATCGTATCAAAGGTATATACTAGAATATTAGCAAAACGTATGAGAGATAAACTGGAATATACTTTGGAGGAAACACAGTTTGGATTTCGACCGGCTAGAGGGGTAAATGATGCAATATTTATAATGAGACAAATAGGAGAAAAGGCAATAAAAGAAGACAAAGAGGCACATTTATGCTTTATAGACCTACAAAAAGCTTTTGATAAGTTTAATAGAGAGGACATATGGATGACACTAAGAAATAGGAAAATGCCGGAATTAATAATAAGAGGAATACAAAGCTTATATAAAGAAACAACAAATGATGTAAGAACAAAACAGAGGAAATCAGATGTGTTTGCAACAACTAGAGGTCTCAGGCAGGGATGCATTCTGAGCCCGATGCTCTTTACACTGGTGTTAGATGAGGCAATGAAGAGAGTAAAGATGAAAGGAATAAGAGCGCATGAAATAGGCTACTGGAAAATGAAAAATATAAAAATATCGGAGATATGCTATGCGGATGATATACTTATAATTGCAAAGGACGAAGAAACACTTAATATGAATATACAGACTTACAAGGAAACATTGGAGGAAATAAACATGAATATCAATATAGAGAAGACTAAGACAATGAAGAATCCGCAAAAACACACAATAAAAGTAGGAGAAGAAATACTAGACCAAGTAAAGAAATTTAAATACCTAGGCTCAATATTATCAGAGGACGGAAAGATAGAGGACGAAATTAAAGAAAGAACAACAGCAGGAGGAAGACTGTTTAATTGTATAAAAATACATTTCTGGGAAAAGAAGAGATACCAAAGGAGGTTAGAGTACAAGTATTTAAAAAAGTGGCTATGCCAATACTTTTATACGGTGCGGAAACATGGATCATGACTGAGAAACAGAAAAGAAAGATAACAACTGCAGAAATGAGATTTGTGAGAAAAATAGTAAATAAAACAAGAGGAGACAGAATTAGAAACATAACACTCAGAGATAACCTGAAACTCAGACCAATGGAGGAGAATATTGAAAAAGCACAGCTGAGATGGTATGGACATGTGAGGAGGATGCCGGAACAGAGAGTGGTTAAGCAGGTATTTGAAGCCAGGACGAGGAGGAAGAGATCGAGAGGAAGGCCCAGGCGGACGTGGATAGAGAACGTGATGGATGCACTGGACGGAAGGGCAGTATCGTGGGGAGAAGCTCAGCAAGCCGTAGCGGATAGGAAGCGATGGAGGGAAATATGCAACATTAATCCCGGGGGCTCAGCTTCACACACGCCTTACACCCCAGGACAGGGGTAGAAAAGGCTTAAGGATTAAGTAAGTAAGTAAGTAAGTAAGCTCACGAATAATCTCACGAGTACCAATCGGGCAATTTGTAGATTTCAGTAAATATGGCAGGAGCATACAGTAGCTTTTTTCTCTTAAGGATGTGATTCTGGGCCCACCGCATTGAAGCGCAATGACTTATTCTGCCCCTTAGTTTCTCTACGTCATTGGTGTCCTAATCTATGTAACCCATTGCGAATCTTATTTTACACTTCTTTTCGCTGATCAGCTTATCAAGATCACCATACACAAGATCTTACAATATGCATATGGAAGGCTACAAACACACAACATGTCCCTGGTGTCTTGTAGGGGTTGCTCCTAGTCTCGCTTCCTCCCTCTGGGCCTCTGGGTTTTACAAGAATAACAGTTAGAATTCATGATAATAATAATAATAATAATAATAATAATAATAATATTCATTATTGTCCAACAGTTAACCATTTACAGGACAAATTATTGAATATACATACATCATTACAAATACATAAGTACAAATATTATGTGGGAGTATATGAAATGAAATGTAAATCAAAAAGTAAAACTAATAAAATTGATTAACAGTGTTAAAGAAAATGGCGGCATATAGCAAATCGGCAATTCTACCCATTGATGTAGTACGAGATGAATGGAGTAACAGATTTGTTCTAGGGAAGGGTAATGCAAATGTAGAAAAAGAACGAGATGAAATACGGGGTCCAAGGATATTAATACGGGAAAGTATGTGATAAAGTGAAAAGGAAATTACAAAGACAAGAGCACCCATCCTCCAACAAAGGGGTTATCCTGGTGACTCACAAAGCACAAATAGGGCACGCAAAATGCATGGAGTAAAATACGAGATCGAACAATCTTAGAACACGATTATACTATACGGTATTGTAAGAAGGAATAGTGACTAATATTAGTCGTCATCGCCAGGATTTTCCTTTAATGAAAATTTGGTTTGGACTTACTTTAAGACGTCATCAACATTGTGACAACATTGGAGATTGGCGACCAGTATTGCATATCTACTTTTTATTATGTATCACTATTCTGTTTAAAAGCAATAATATTCTTTCATATTTCAGTTTATTGTTTGCTGCCACCTACGATTGACCATGCACGTCATAACGCCTTGCCTGAACAAACTACTTTCGATTTAGACTCAACTTTGCAATATTTTTGCCACAACGGTTATGTAACTAATGGATTTCCCAGGGCGAAATGCTTGGCAATCGATGGACAGGCATCTTGGTATGGACCAGACATTTCTTGCGAACGTAAGTTAACGTTAACTTTTCAATGTCCACAAAGTTCATTGCGTTCACCGCTAAACTCTTAGATTACATACATATATTACAAGCCTTGGATGCCTGACTATCTTGTAAACATTTCAACGACACATGTTCTTCCATTTCTGTGTACACATGTGTATGTGCACAGGATGGAAAGTGCGCTATACATAAATGCTTAAAATTAACAAATTAGAGCTTTATTATTAGCAACGAACAAGAAAAACCTTTTATTGACTTGCATCACAATAAAGAACTACATTTTTAATTTACTTAAATGAAATGAAAATTATATTTATTATATTGTCACTAATGATTAAGGTGCGACAAACGAGTACATGATAAATTGTGTAAATCGCATTGACGCTGCCATTCCTCCGAATTTTAATGTCGCACCTTGCACGTAAGTGGCGCAAGCGGTGGAAGGACAGCGTCAGCCCGGGTTACACTGCTTATTGATAACTTAATATGTACCTACTCGCTTATTGTACCTTGCCAATGATAGGGGGTAGATGTCAGTCGTGGGTCAGTCAACAAACTTTGACGTATAGTTATGAATAATAAACCTACGAACACACCTTTTCGGCTTTTGGAGTACAACAAGGATAACTGTACAGTGTAGTAATTTGTATAGATGAGAAAGAGATAACTAAATACCCGCAATAAAAGCACTGTTGTATCTAGTTTATAACGTATAAGACCAAACTAACTTGTTTATATGCATACAGCTCGATCGTGTGGCTCCCCTCAAGATATATCCCATGGATGGCACGCAGGGGAATGCTATACTTATGGTTGCCGGATTAATTATCATTGCGCAGAAGGTTTTGAGCTGGTCGGAAAAGCGGAAAAATTTTGCCAGGCAGATGGAATATGGTCTCCCAAAGAATTACCTACTTGTGTTTGTAAGTTGGGTAATGTATTGAAAATGGGAACATCCAAGACAATACCATGTTGCAATAATACGTATGTATAGTGTATGCAATGCTCGATGTTTGCTGCTATTATTAGAGTGAAAAACAAGGAAAATGATAATCAACTTCTGATAATAACTCGACATATTATATCCAAGACAACAGTGTTAAAAGAAATAAAGGATATTTTTCTGATTCCAAAGAACTTCATATAATAATACAAACGTCGAATATTGTAGATACGCATTTATATTGTAGTTTCATTGTACATATTAACATACACGGCCGTTAGGAACTAAGCGGAAAAATGATTTCTGCGCATCTACCTATCTCTTTCCGTGTTGTACTGGGTTTGCATGAGAGAAGTATATAGGCCGTAGTCTTCGTTTGTGCAAACACTTCTAAACGGTTGTGTACGTTTTTGTAACAGTTTGACATGTCAGACGACCTGCAAGTCTGTGAACCTAACAGGCGTTTATAATATGACCTTGGTTATGGTACAAAAAGAGAAGCTTGGTTTGTAGGGTTGATGGATAACAGCAAGGTTTTTCCGACACCTGTCCAGTCCTTACGAAAACGTACGTTTAAGGTGATAAAGAAACTTTTTTTCGTTTTTGCATAGCAATTTTTCTTATTAATAAACTAATAACTAAGCTGTTTTTTGAGCAAAGCGAAGCGGTGCGTTACCAATTGCTAAGCTTAACCACCTGTATAGCACCGGAATTCCAAGAAAGTTTTAATACAGTAAATAAGATGAGACATTTGCGGAATGGTTGCCCCCAAGATTATGTCTTAGATGCGATCCTATTCAACATCTATATTGCTGCTATGTCGAAAACAACATCAACCAAATTTGCATACGCTGGCGATATGGTTTTAGCCGTCACAAGAACCTGAATAATGGCCACGGAACACATTTTAAGCAAGGATCTCCAAACTCTAGAGAAATATTACCGCAAAAGGAGGTTAACCTCGAACCCAAATAAAGCAAAATGTACTTGTTTTTACCGCAATAAGAGGCCAGAGACCAATTGACATCCAGGAGTATATTAATACTATACATTCTGGTTGGACACAATTTCACTCCAAAATATCTTAAAATCCGGTAGATAGAACTCTGATCTGACAGAACAGCTGATACGTACATACACTTCACACTCTACTGAATCATGCCGTTCGCATCAGCACAATCTTAGCACAACACTTAGACACTTCGTCCCGCTAAATCTCAGAAGACAAAAAGCCTTTGTAAGTCAATATCGTAACATAGGCATATAACATCAGCTACATATACAAGAGGACATTGCTAAAGTAACCGCTCATGGATTGAAGTCCAGAAGACCGCAAATCGGAATCGTAGAGGAACTGTACAAGTGGCTTTGAGATGCAGCAGAAGTGAAAGGACAACTGGAAACAGTCGATAATAATAGTAATAATAATAAATAAAATTTTATTTATTCTGCACAGGCATAGAACGCGTCATTATAAAAGAATGTAAACAATATTGCATTAATTTCAAAAAAGGGAAATACATAGAATCACAAATGATGCTTAAAGCAAAGAAATAAACTTAACAAGAACTTATAACAATGCATACATGTATATCAAACTAAAGGTAAAGAACAAAAAGAAATTAGTGGAAATCCGAAAAATAATCTTCGATTATATAATACGCTTTACCAAATAAATGATTCTTAAGTTCTTTTCTAAAGATTTTCAATGTACTTGTTTTATATACACGTGGCAACTGATTGTGGATCATCATGAGATGTTAGTGATATGGGTCTGTAATTCTTTATATCTTCAGTCTATCTCTTTTTGAAAATGGGCCTAATGTTTGATAATTCGAATTGTTCTGGAAAGGAACCATTATCAAAGCAAGAATTTATAATTTCGGAAATTGGTACACAAAGTATGTCAGCACAGGCCTTCACCACTCTGGTCGATATTTCATTAGGTCCAGTAGATTTTGTATTTGTCAATGTGTGTATAATATTGAATACTTCCATTGATGTTGTATCAGATAAATGCATCGATTTATATATATTCTTGATAGCTTAAGCTGCGTACAGACCGGCCCAACGAAGGCCAACGAAGGACATTCGGCGTCGGCTACCGTACGTTAGTTGGCGTTCAGAGATACGTCCATAAGTATTTGTTGGTTTATCAACCATTCGACGGGACGTGAATCCGGTCTTACTTGTATTGCCATGCGTGATGGATGACGACGAGCAAATTATAATATGTAGTTTCATATACCTTAATGAAGTACCAAGAAAAATGAAACGCAAGCGGAGGTGGTGAACGGTTAATTTTTTTTTAATAGAAAATTATATAGTGGAAGTAAAATGATGGCCAACTTACAAGTAGAAAAAGAGTATGGTTTGTGCAACGACTTTTGTAGAAGGTCTGCCCAAGACTTTGAATGGCTATTGAATGCAATTGGACCCGATATATCTAAACAAAATACGTATTATCGTGAAGCTATTCCAGAAAAAGAGAGATTAGCCATCACGCTGAGGCTTCTGGGGAATCGTACAAAGCCTTCTTTCCAAGCAAGCGATATGTTCAATAGTTCCAGAAGTATATTAAGCTATTATGAAGGATTTGAAATCACATCTGAACTGCACGTTCGCTCTCCTAATCCGAACAATTACTGAGCAATCATTCGTTGGCATTTGACGCCCGTCCACGCCGCGATCGCTTGAATATCCGAATTCTTTGACGTTTCCGCCTTGCTACGGGTAGCCAGCGATAATATTTTCCATGTTTAGTTTGAATTTTTATCGCCCATACGTATCTACTATGAAGTAAAAATAACCAGTATTAATATTGACATTTTCGCAATTTTGCGCCATTATTGGAAATTGGAATGTGCGGTCGGTGCTGCTAACATACTGCGCGAGGTATGTAGATGGCCAGGATATTATATCGAATCGTACTGCACAAAACGTATACAAAATTCTTGAACTGGCAACTAATCTTTAAAAGCGACTTTAAATTGTAGATGAAATGACTCTACTTCAAAGTGTACGAGATTTAAGGTTGACAATAAATTGCCACCTTCACCGATTAGGAAAGTAAGCAGAAGATATAGAAAAGTGCCCTACGATTCGATTGAGTAGCAGGCTGAACACCATATACATGTCTGCAATTAAGTCCTTACTTGTTCGCCGGATCGCCGTTTCTAAGAAGAAATATCACTTGCATTTAAAAATTAGTCCTTTATCGAAATGTTAATAAATCAAATCAGTGGTTAAACCGAGCCGTTGATAAACAATTGATGCTATACATTTGATGGAACCACAAGAATATAATGATCTGTACTGCGAGAAATTAGATATTCCAGCATGCAACGAATCCCTCAAAGAACTCGACATAAAGTGCAATACCTGGGACAATGACACACTTTCCCTCTGGAGAGACAAAACGGGAAAAATACATTGAGTAAACGTCTAATGCATTATGATAACTAAACATTTTAGTCACCCGTTTGCATTTTAAATGTTCAAAAGATACGTACAAAATGTCAAATTTTGTAACTTAAATTGAAATGAAAAACTAAAAATGGTTAAAGAAACTCGTTACCAGAGAATGTGTTTTCAGACGGCATCTACAAAGCTACGCATAACCATAGTGATTTTCGGCGAATGTAAATTCGGCCGCTTAACGGAATTAGCCTAAATCCTACATGTAAACTTGGAAAAGTGACCTCTTTAATCCTTAATGCAATCTTGGCCGGTAGGATCTTAATTGGCTTTACTAGGTGTAAACTCTAGTATCCGGAGGAAGTAATTAATATTTGATATTTAGAAATGTTTGAAAGTGTACAAATACTCTTGCGAATACAAAATATAGGAAGTTTACAAAAATATGTTAGCCACAGTTTTTCCATTTCATCAAAACCAACAATAAGAAGAAACTTATTGTAAAATGTTTTTTATTTTATAATTACACAGAAAGTATTATAACATAAAGTCTTAACCTAGTGTACATAGTTATAGATATTTAAAATATATTTAATTTTAATTTTAGTTAAAAATTGAGCTAAAATAGTGAAAAGCCAGATTAAGGAAATCTAACATTGAAACTTTGGCACTGTCAATATCTGCAATTTTATTTTGTAAAGCCCGTTTTACATTATCATATTAAATTGTACGTAAAAATTGAATACTATTTTATAGTACAATATAAAACACTGTATTATTTTCTGTGCAAAATCATGCTATGAAATTAGTACCTGTCCTATTTTCATAGTAAATGTTTTGACTTGCGCCCGCTCACTAGTCTGCATTGCACGTATTCTAATCTAACCTGATTGTTTTAATGTTTACGTCTTGTCCAGTCCTGTTGCAGTATAAAATAAACGTGGGTTTATACATTACACTGTGATCGTGTCAGCAAATGTTTTTATTGAGCGTTCTACTAGAAGTATTAGTGTTATTAGCTGAGCATAAAATTAATCTTTTTGGAGGTTATGAGAAATATTTGTAAATACTGTATGATACTGGTGTACAATTTGAAATGAGGATATAGTATGGCACACACAATCATAAACAGAATTTTTGTACAAGTTCATAATATATATGTAATAGCCCTGACGAATAGTGGAGTGTAAATTCATATATTAATCTTGTACAAAAGATTTGTAAAGCGTTTTACATTGTACTAAAATAGTATTCAATTGTTTGGTATCAGGTTATTCACATGCCCATAACTGTGGAGGAAAAACGACATCTTCAGATAACTGGTTATCAACTAAATAATCGGTAAAGAGTGATCCATATCGTTTTGTGGTTGAATAGGTAACATCGTAAAGACAAATGCGTCCCCAACATTCTCGGGGTCCACATACATAAGCACAAAACAATCTCCTAAGCATTTTCCAACTTCAGTTATGGGTTCTGTAATGTTTTACTAGACCAAATTCTTGAATCTTTCGCGATAAGATAAATCTACATCAATTTATTTTGATTTATAGCCACATAATGCTAGCAGTCTTGTGGGTGGTTTTTTGGAGTCTACGACCATTTCGGTTGGTTGAAACTATTATCGGGATACTTACGATCGATAAAATCTAAACAGTTTGTATAAGTTGCTGTTGTTTTATTAGGTAACACGCAGATATATGTCCGAAATAACCATGTATTGTAAACAATTGCAAATAAAATTTAGTGCAACAATCGAAAGTGCCGTCGACATAAACTTTACCACACTTACATAAGTTTCTTATAATAGATTCGTTAAACAATGCAAAGTAATTATATGTCAATCTTCACTATTTACCAAGAAGAAGTCTTCTTGGCAGTTAGTATGAAATTCAATTTTTTTAAGAAGTACATAAACTTCTTGACGACATTTTAGTAGTTGTGGAAGCAATCTCCTTCTGGTGTTGTACATATCTTTCTTTGTACACAAAATATCACCATTATTTATATCCATGTTATTATGATTACTTAATGCATTGCGCACTATTTTACTAGGACGTACGGAAATTTCATCAATAGCCTTACGTTTAGCTGCGCTTGAAAACAATTATCTTTGAATGAAATTCGATCTTCATATTGTGTAATCTGGACCCACTGTATAGGCAATCACTTGACACTTTGGAGCTCTGCATCTCCATTTTCCCTCACCAAACTTCAACCCTTCTCTGAAGCTGATTTAAAATTATTTACTAATAATAAAACTCTTCCTCTCTCACTGGTAATTATTGAAAACCTTTCTATTTTTACTATATTCGGTCGGTAATACAAGGCAAACGTCAGATTTGATTAAAGTAATGAGTTTGGAAGCTAATAATTTCATTTTCAATATCATTAGCTAGGAAAGAAAGAGGGTATCACCAAACGCACATGAAATAATATAGGCAGATCTTGACCGAGATAAGCAAATTGATTGCATCAATGAATATTCCCATTACGGTATTTACTTCTCAGGTAATAAAATTACCTCCTCGGCCGAATTTACATATGATATACCTTACAGGACACTACGGATTAAAATGTCATAAGCTTGTAAGCTAGAACAGTGAAACTGCCTATATACATATATGGATAGGCTCAAGTTAATTTGGATATGAATCCGGTCTTGCACTAACTTATTGGACAAAGTTGTTTACTTCTGTCGAAGAAAACGTATTATATTTTCGAGGCGACCCGTTTAAAAGGGTTCTTTCTAATTTATACTACATATAAAAATTTGATTGATATGTTTATATGCAAAGAGAAAATAGTAGGATGGTAACTTAATATGAAGTTATAACAACAAAGTTACACTAGAGCTATGTATGTATGTGATTTAAAACAAACTTTCGGTATATGCGCACAGTACTTTATTGCATATATATAGTGTAATTTTCATTCAACATCTAAGGCTGTTAAAGAATATCCACAGTAAAGTATTTGTACCTATTTATTCATTTAAACAATGACAATTTACATATATGTATATTTCTATTCATATTTACACCAGTTTCTCGCCAGATGTATGATACTATGTATAAGTAGTAATATCACCAAGATTATATACTAATACTGATTATTTCACATGTTTTCGATGTTTCATAACCGTGCAAAAATAATTATTAATACCTTTAAAAGTATTAATCAAATAATTAAACCGCATTGAACCAGAAGTTGTGTGATTTCATCGGCCATACCGTAGAGAAAAACATATTTGTACTTAGCGTTTCAAATTATATTATGTATGTATGTAATAAACACAATATTAACATACATGCGTATTTGTTTAGGTACTACGAAATTAATGGTATAATTAGTCCCACCTTGTCTTATTAAAAAATACACACGTCAGCGACAGTTGTCTCCTCAATTGAAACTCTACAACTAACGTAAATCTACAATTTCTAGTGCGTTTATCAAAAACTATAAACATGCATCGGAAGGGTATATAGAAGAATACAGACGGTTTATTTCAACTTCTTACTTTTGTTCAAAGAAAAAGCATACGCTTTGATTTTACTTCATTAGGCATTCACCGCTTTGTTGATTTGATTAATTCATTTTTCTCAGTATACTATTTTTGTCCGAATTGGTTAAATCAACATGAACCAATTGCAAATTTTTTTGCAACATTTTTATCATGCACAACGTTCCTTTAAGTTAATCTCACCTACCATTATTCCCTTTCTAAAGAAGTAACTAATAAGAGAAGTTGCATATAATTATTGATTGTAGTTGTAATTTTATATTGTTGAAAATTCAAAATGTCTGTTCAATTAGGAATATTCAAAATAACGCTTTTGTGCTCCATATGCGCCTAAATATGTACCTCGAAACGTATTATATTTTCGAAATGTTTTATTAAGATAATAATAACAACCAAATAAAAAGAAGATGATGCTACAAAAAAATATTCCCACTGAGATGCGGCCTCTATTTCGCCGCGCTAAAATGTGAAGTCAAGCTTGTCAGAAAGAAATAATACTGCTGCGATTTACTAGCATTCTAAAATTTATTATTTGATAGTCACATCATACTTCCATATACATACTATATATATATATATATATATGTGTGTGTGTGCAAAAATCCAAAGTATTCAGTTGCTAGCGTTGATCTTGTAAGCATCATGCGTTTGCTGTTGAATGTGTTTTTTTAAATGGTAATTCAGCAACTGTAGCTGGCGGCGTGAAACAGTTGAGGCGTTTGGTCGTAATCAATTGCTATACTGATGGCTTGTGTTGAAAACGCAAAAAGTTGAGTACCTGCGTTCATTGTGAACAAGTGGTTAAATAATGAGCAGAGTTCACAACGGTCTGCTAGACGACATTCCGTAGTATCTAATAGGACTGTTAAGCGGATATTACATATGGATTTGCATTTCAATCTATTTAAAATGCAAGTAGCTCAAGAATTGGTGGCTCGAGGTTTAAATCAACGACTGGAAATTTGCACGAACCTCTTAGAAATGATCGAAACACAACCACAATTTTTACCCAATTTAATTATGTTAGATTTCCATCTAAGCGGTTATGTCAATAAGCACAATTTCAGATATTCGGTACAGGAAAACCTGGGTTTACTTCATCAATCTCCTTTACATAGCGAGAAGGTAAGTTTGCTGTGAACTGACTTCGTTTGGAATTTTCGAACCGTACCTTTGTCAAAACGCCAACAATAGGTCAAGGACGGTAACGTCTAACAATAAGTGTTATATATCATATCCATGGTAGATGATTTTCTTTTACGAATGCTAAGTCAATTCAACGCTGATTACTCTCACTTGGTTTCAACTAGGGAGTGCGATGTATCACACATGTTCAGAAAAAGTTACCTCCCGTAATGGTGAGACTTTGGCTTCACGCTCACCTGATGTATCTGAATATGATTATATTCTGTGGGGATATTTAAAGTATAAAGTCTACGAGAATTGACCTCACCGTATACCTCACCGTATAGACGATTTAAAAGAATCAATTACGACTTATTTTTAAAACGTAATACTCACATAAAATACATCTATCAACATTTTAATTACAATATAATCAATCCTGCCACACCTCCTAAAATCCAAAGATTTTTGTAGTTTTGCGATATTATGATATGAATGATATTGTTGTGTATCTAATGCTACTACACTTACATAATTGTGCTACTAGCTATAGCAAAACAACATCTAGTAAGAATATTTTGTTGGTTGTTTTCGTTTGTTGTGGTTACAGCGGTGCAGTGTTCTATACCTGAAAATCCCCGATACGGAAAGGCTATATACACATCTTGCAGTTACAACTCGGTCGTCAGTTATGAATGCAAATATGGATACACACTTGTTGGAGAAGCAACACGCCGCTGTGGTGCAGATAGAAAGTGGACTGGAGTCCAGCCAGTTTGTAAAGGTTACATTTGTTTATTTCCAAAGAAA
The DNA here is from genome assembly GCA_038088585.1 of Chrysina gloriosa. Lineage (NCBI taxonomy): Eukaryota > Metazoa > Arthropoda > Insecta > Coleoptera > Scarabaeidae > Chrysina > Chrysina gloriosa. The sequence continues at coordinate 45,355,699 of CM076088.1, read as the reverse complement.
GTGTTATTAATAAAACAGACATACTTAAATCTTTTACAAGGCAAATTTGAATTTAAAATACATATCAAATTTGCATTTTTTAATGCTGTTTTCTTTTTCATTTTTAATTCTTTAATTTGTATGTTTTGTACTTACGTTGTATTTTTGTGTGTTTAGCATTTTAACCTTAAAATTGCAGCCTTAAAAATTTTAGTATTGTTTTAGGCTACAAGACCAACTCAATGAAAACTAAATGAATCATTTGACGGGTCAAAAAGAACTACACTAGTATTAGAAATTGCATTAGGAATCTTCATTGAATTAAAAATGTATATCAAACCAAACAAAAGTTTTTATATTTTTCATTCGTTTTAAACGCTTTTATCACTATTTCTCGATATAAGTTCTCCAATTCGATTTGTGCTTTTGATTATCAGATTCCTCCAGGTATCTTTTTCCTATATTTTCACCATTTTTCCTATTCGAAAACAGGAATCAAATTTAGCGACCCAATCTGCGGACCAAAATTTGTTGCTTAATATGACTAAATTGGTCATGTTGATTACAAATAAATGTGCCGAACTTTTTGTAGTTGAGGAATACCTTTTGCTTGGTCAAGTTAGAGCGCATTATATATCGCCCGAAAATAATGCCATGTAACATTCAAAGAATGTGACTGAGGAGTGCGTTCGTCCGCAGTGGTAATGTGTGGTATGAGGTTCAATCTTTTCATATGGGTAGTGAGTACCACACACAAGTGAAACAGACGGACCATCCTTATGAGAAAATTCACAACGGAATCTCTTTCAAATGGAAAGAATTATAATGCTAGACCATGTATTAGAAGACCAGAAATAACTATAATCTAGGCAACCCTCATGAGTTTACGTAAATGCATGGAATTACCTAAATGTTTCACTTATTTGTGGTAGTACAGTTTGTATGTAAAGTTATTCTTTGTAGTCAATAAATCCAATAAATATCAACCTCAAGGTATTTTAAGTCAAACAGTAGTTGCTCGGCCCAGCATTTGGAGGAAGCACTATTCTTACCAGGGCTTGGTAGGTGCACTTTCCTTGATACGAAGGATATTTTCAATGTTCTGATGATTTGGCTATAATCTTTTTATTGCGTCAATTTTCATCAAAATTAAAATGTAGGTCTTCAATATAATTTCCACTTAATCGAATACACTTATCCCAACGTGAAACTATTTTTTTAAATCATACTCAAAGAACCTTTTCGAAGTCTAGGCAATTCACCTATTTATAGCTTGTTTTACCTCCGTTAAGGTCTCAAATCGAACACCGAGTGATGGTTCTCTCAAATTTGGGAACAGACGAAAATCAGTAGCAGCCAGATCTAGTCAGAAGTGTAGATGTGGAAGAAATTCCAAGCGCAATTCGTTTTCAACATATTGCAAAGCTATATAAAAGATTAGAATAATATTTCGGTAGATAAACCATAAAACAGAATACAGTAAACATTACTTTTCCAACCTATGATGCTTTAACATGCTTTAAGCGGATGCTCTTCTTCTGGTTTGCGCCAGTCTTTCGACTGATTTTTGTCTCAGGATTGAAGTAAAGTACTCATGTATCATCAGTACTTATTACCCATTCTCTACATTGACCTCCGTAGCGTGCTAAAAACTCTTAAAGTTGGCATGTGTTGGACCTGTTGAGTTTCTGTTCCGGTCCCAACAGCCTTAGTAAGCAGCCGGCTAAAACCTTGATCACGTCCAAACGTTTGTGTAAAATCTTATGAACCTGTCGTGCACCTATTCCTGCACTAACACTGCAATTTTACGAATAATTATTCACCAATTACCTATCTTTCAGTAGGTTCATGACAACGTTTCTTTCATTTACAGTGCATTTAAATGTTCGACCATCTTTTAGTGACGTTCAGCCAGCTTTAAACCAGATGAAGATTTCACACTCTTTTTAAACAAAATGAAAATAATAGCTCTGTGTGATTTGGTCTCGTCTTCTATGATTGTACGTCTGTATCAGTCAAGTACCTAAAGTATACTAAACAATATTGGACGAGATGGCTGCGTAGACATGTCAAGATTTGTTTCTAGCCAATAGTGTGACCTATAAAATTGATGCAATTGAACTGGAACTAAATTCCTAGAACATTCAAAACATCCCATATGTAAGAAACAAGCACATAATGATCAGCAACTACACACTATACACTGCACGCAGTTGCACAGTTCTCTTATGAAATATATCCCGATGTTTTTCTGATATTTCTTGTATACCTTTGGTAGTTCGCTTTATAATCCTTCTGATTTTTGCTTTAAGTGAAATTATAATTTTTCCATTATATTGTTACCTAGAGAGGCAGGAAGTCATTTAAAACCGAAAATGATAAATTTTGTAAAATAGAGTAAATTCGGGGAGACTCGGGGTAGGAAGTGGGTTAACCGAATACTCCAAAAGATGTTCGACAAGTGCTGTTCAAAAGTTTCGGAAATAAACGGGCACCCCCTGCTCGGTAAAAGTTCGAGTGTTGTTTATTACAAGAACGAGATAAACAAATGCAGGTTAGTCGCAGAGTGCGAAATAGACTACGCTGTTTGGTCCTGTGGAAAAGGTAGCTCCTGCAAAGGAAATAGCACATTTTGCCAAGAAAATAATGGTTTATTTAATTTTAAACAAGAAACATCATATTAGATGTTCGTACATATGAGAGTTCAATTACGAAATTCGGCCATAATGTACTAATTGCGCATTTTTGCAGCTATTTGATTCTACAGAAGTAGACAACTTGTTTTGTCACAAACTCCTGTAGTAGCTACAATCGCGCACTCGGCTAGCCCGCCGTAGGAAAATTGTGCTTAATTAGAAAATTACTTTCACTATTCGCAGACGCGCGTTTCGCGGTCATACCGCTCATCAGTGCGACTGTGTGAAGTAGTTTTCATTTCTATAGAAGCCCTATATAAGCCCGGGTGTTAGAAGTTGTCTACTTCTGTAAAATCAAATAGCTGCAAAAATGAGCAATTAGTACATTATGGCCGAATTTCGTAATTGAACTCTCATATGTACGAACATCTAACACCCGGGCTTATATAGTGCTTCTATAGAAATGAAAACTACTTCACACAGTCGCACTGATATGACCGCGAAACGCGCGTCTGCGAATAGTGAAAGTAGTTTTCTAATTAAGCAAAACATCATATTTCTAAACAATCTTTTGTAACGTATTTCGAAATTCTAAATTTATTTTAGATACTTTTGGGAAAACTATACATTATGTGTCGTGTCAGTACAATTTTATCATAAGGGATATTTGACTATTCTTTATTCCGCGACTTTCGGTCGTCATGAATAGATAGACGTTGGTTCTAGTCTTCCACGGCGACGCCCAATTCCCCGTAAGATTTGATTAGAAGTCGAGGTCGCCAAACAGTTAGGCTTTCACCCCATTTATATGTTTATTCCGACGAATCAATATACAGAAAGCTTCTTTCTCCCCGTGAGGATTTCTGTTCCGGAGTATCGTTAGCTGCTGAAAAATACCGGACTCCGTAACAATTAACCAACCGACATTTAAACAAGCTTGAGTTCACCGCCACGACCAGCTGTAACAGACAGAAATTTTCAATTTTGTAAGGTAGAATTTTGCCTCTTTATTGCGTCCTACTTTTCGTAACGTTCCACCGAAACCAAGATCTTTGGAGAACAAGTGCCGCACGCGCAATAGCTTTCAATGCGAGTGCGCAAGTGCAAATCTTTGTTTATTTCTTGTCAATTTTACGGAAATGTAAGATCGATCACTTAATTTTATTCCCCTCTATTTCCAGTTCTGTAAGGAATTCCGTAAAATTTGAATTTTCCTTAAACGTCATTTGTAAATGCAAGATAACCTCCGACATTCGCGTGACACTCACATCGGTAAACTCTTCACTCAAACCGAATTGATCCGATAGAATTCATATCTAAGAAGTGTTTCCGTTGTGAATCGGATCATTCACCTGATGCATATGGATTTAAGAATGCAAAGTGCTGGTTTGGGCCACATTGAGAGAGCGTGCTTCGCAAAAAGAAGCGAACAAATGTGAAAAGGTTGTTCGGAAATTTATGATAATGTGTTAAATAACGTACAAATAGGGGCGTTACTAGAAAACTTGCAATAAAGGTGACTATGGACGGGTAAAACGGAAGTGGGCTCTGGTGCGGAGTTTCAAAACATTTTTAGTGACAATCCACCGGTGTTATATCTGTGGGGTATTATTCTCCGTGATTATCGAAATATAATAATAACCTACGCTACGTGAGTTCGACGTGTCGGTCAAATGGGCCGAAAAAACGCGAAATTGTCTCTAATCGTGGTGGAGGGCAACAGGGCTAGTCTTTTAGGCCGTAATTGGATTCCTGCGCTAAGTATATCGGTAGTTGGCATAAGTAACATCTCCAGCTTTGTGGATTTTGTGCGCAAATACCCGAAAGTGGTACTGATCTTGGAACTTATAAGGGACATCTAGATGTTGCCGGCTCGATGAATGGAAATTATTTCCTAACCGTTCTTGATGCATATTCCAAATGGCTGAAAGTTAGACTAGTTTCTGGCCCTTCAGCAACTGCAGTTGTAAAAGTTCTGAGAGAATTATTTGCAACACACGGTATACCAGACATTTGTGTCTCAAATAATGGAACAAGATTTACATTCACGGAGTTCCCAGGATTTCAGGTAGTAATGGCATCAGACAAGCACCGGTCGTTCCATACCACTCCAGTAGTAATGGACAAGCTGAGAGAATAGTGCAGAATGCGAAGTCAGCTCTGAAGAAGATGGCTGGAAATGATATTTTAACGAAACTGGTTCGATACCTGCTCACCCAGCATATTATTCGTCACAACTTAACCGATAAATTACCAGCCGAAATTTTAATGGGTCGTAGACTAACCACTATTTTGGACAAGGTTTATCCTGATTTCACAAAGGAAATGGTCAGTAAGCAGGATTCAAAAATTAAGCAGAATCCAGCGAGAATTTTCTCAGAGAATGAGAGAGTGTTTACTCGTTCATACACCGTTGGCCAAAAGTAGACGCCTTCTACTATTATCTAAACGATTGGTCCACTTAGTTATAAAGTAGCTATTCCGGATGGAACGGTAATTAAATCATTTTGTTCCTGAAAGGTCTGGATTTTTATCTTTTTGTTCACGTTCATTCGTCGTTTGTGTGCATATTTCACGAGTGCTCAGTATATCTCTAGGCGCTACTTGTACTTCTCTATTTATTTGAGCGGAATTCTATAACGCTTCGTAACGGTACTTTGAAAAGGGCGAAATACCTGCATATACTTGCAAATACCAATAAGGTATTTCAAACTTACAATTAAAATACATACCGTGACGTACATTTGCTTCTTATAAAATAAAAGTACCATGACGAAAAAGTTATTTTCGAACAATGTTGCATGAAACGGAATATATTTGTAAAGATCGTGTGAAATAAAATTGAAAAAAAAAAAGTGCAAGGGTAGGGATCTAACAAGGGACTTCCAGCGTGGTTGCCGTGTTCTTGACCCACTGCGCTACGCTTCTATGCTTAAGTTACAACTAACGTTACTAGTATATAAAGAAAGCATGGAAGTCACAGGTATATTTTTTCGAAAACCCAGCCGAACTAGGGCGAAGTGCGATTCAAGCCGTTAACCAGATACTCAGGAGAGGTCCGCCTATAACATATCTAACACCTGTCAAAATCGAAAGCGGAGTCGTCTGGTGTTCCCCTTATAAAACGATTCCTTTTTTATTCAGTAACCATATGTAAGCATTCAAAGGTGCATCGATAAAGACAATTTCTGACGGGAGAAGACGATGTGTATCTTATATTTTCCTACAGTTGCAGTGCACATCATAGCAATTTGTTTTATTCTATTTAACCATGTTGTTTGTACTGGGGCGACTCCTGTTCTAATTTTGTCTAGTGTTCAGAATCGGTATAATAAATCGACTAATTTTATTAATCCAATAAAATACATATGCGTGGTCACCCAATTTGCAAGAAATCGGTATCGTATGAGATTCTCTATCAACTCCACCATCAACTCATATAAGGGAACAAATTAAAACCATTATTATGATATTCGAGTATGTTTTATGCGTTCCTCGATCTTTAAATATTTGGGCTTAATGTATGTATCTGCGACTACAGAACGCAGAATGTATATGGTTGAGATTTAAATTAAATTTTAGTTATAAACCTTTGCAATGAAATAAATAATCGAATCAAACATTTTTTGAGGAATTTCTGTTCATACCTTCCAGAATTTTTGAGGTTGCTGACAAAAGGTAGTAGTGAATATCGTGACAGTAAATTTCATGTTTAGTTGTTTCTATTCATGAACTATAGTGCATATACGAGGGCGGTCCGACAAGTACTTAGCCTCACCGCTCGATGGCGCCACTATCGCCAGAGAAAGTTATTATCGTGTAGTATATTCTCGTAGACGGCTGCTGTCAAAATTTCAGCCGAATCGGACTCGTAGTTTTGTTGCAATATCGGTCCGTGATTCGATTCTTGTTTTTGGAAGGGAAATCCCATAGCAAAATCAAAGAACGCTTGGATGCTGTGCACGGTGACTCTTCTCCTTCGATGGCGACCGTTAAAAATTGGTTTAACGAGTTTCAACGTTATCGCACGTTGGTTTTGATGAGCCACGCCCAGGTGCCCCAAAAAACGGCTACCACAAAGGATAACGTGACAAAAATCCACCATCTCGGATTGGCAGACCACCGATTGAAGGTGCGCGAGATAGCTGAGACAGTAGGCATCTTAAAAGACCGCGTGGGTCATATCCTGCATGAAATTTTCGGAATGAGAAAGCTGTCGGCCGCGTTTACTCACTCCGGACAACAAGCGCAACCGTGCGGCCACTTCCGAGCAGTGCTTGACGATGTTTAAGCGCAATCCGAAGGAGTTTCTGTGTCGTTTCGTGACCGGCGAACGTGCTCCGAAGAAGGCGAAGACTGTCCTATCGACCGAAAAGGTGATGGCCACGGTTTTCTGGGATTCACAAGGTGTGATCTACATCGACTACCTGGAGAAGGGCAAAACGGTCACAGGGCTCTACTATGCCGAATTATTGGGCCGATTCGACTCCGACTTGCAGAAAAAACGGCCCCATTTGTCGAAGAAAAAGTGCTCTTCCACCATGACAACGCATCGGCTCACACCTCCGCCATCGCCATGGCCATATTGGTCGAATTGGGCTACGAACTGCTGCCCCATCCACCTTATTCTCCAGATTTGGCCCCGTGCGACTTCTTTCTGTTTCCAAATTTGAAAAATTCACTCGCCGGGCAGAAATTTGAGTCGAATGAGGAGGTCATCGCTGCCACGGAGGCCTATTTTGCAGACCTCGAGAAAACGTATATTTCAGATGGGTTAAAGAAGTTGGACCATCACTGGGTCAAGTGTATCGAGCTAAAAGGAGACTATGTTGAGAAATAAATCGCCACTTTTCCAAAATTTTCGTGTTTCTTTTGTAGGCTAAGTACTTATCGGACCGCCCTCGTACGTATGTCAGTCTCTATATACCAAGATCGTTTGTTTAAGCCTGACTGTGGTTGGTAATTTGTACTTAATTGCAAACAAAAATCTTAGACATGCCTTGGTCTTGAATAGGAAGTAAAACTGGAGATCATATGTTTGACACATTAAAGTCGCTATTGGAGATGTTAATTCCCTTAGGTTCGATCTAATTCTAGTTGGGTGTACAATGACCTTTGAAACCAAACTACATTGAAGCGTAAAACATTTCTACGTGCCTGATACTTAGTGCTAACAAAGAAAAACACTAATTATTCGCGTTTCACCAGAATAATGGCTATTTTCAAAATGCGTGGAGTTCTACAAACTATCAAATTTTATTTGAATCAATAGGATACAATCGAATGCATTTCCTTGTAATTACCAGCCTTAATGTATAATACATAAATCATACATGACATGAGTTATAGTTAGCCGAACACTGCACTGCGAACACTCTACAACGATCACACACCACTACGCGCTACACACCAAATTCAGTTCACCGAATGACAGTTCACACTCAATATTTGCTATCACTTATCAGCAGAGCGGGCCAAGTTTAGGGGATTATGATAACAAAACCACCTACTCTACTAATGAATAGTTCGCCACCAAACAAACACGGTGAAGAAAGAGACATATTAATATTTGCACGATTAAATAAACTTGTCGATATTATCCGTAGTATAAATGTTCGTTTTCAATTAAAAAGTATCTGAACTATTATCTCTATTTTTCTTTTGAAATTAATGTCGATCTACACCGAAAATTTTGTAAACTTTTAAGGTATGATCGCAATTTCCACATTCATGAGCGCATGGAAAGAGTAACTTTACGCAAATGTAAAATTGGTGGTAGTCTGTCTCCCTAAAATTGTCTCGCTCTGGTTATCGCACAAATAAGTGAGTAGATTAATACAAACATATATACTACATATTAGCACACTTACAATTTATATCATTATTTAAAATGTACAATTATAAATAAGTTGTACAAATTTGTTCATATCTATAGTAATCAACGCAACACTCTATTTTTACGTACTGATCTTGTATGTAATGTGTCAGTAGAAATAAACTGTGGACACCCAGGCAGACTCTGGAATGGTTGGTTAGAAAATATAGAAGCTGGAACAGGTCTGGGAGCATCAATTATCTTTCGTTGTCATGAAGGAATGACTTTGGAAGGAAACACATCTACTGTTTGTCAGATCGATGGAAAGTGGCGATACCAACTTCCCAAATGCTTGGGTAAGTTACCCACAAGAATATGACATAATACCTGACTCATTACTGATTTTTGTATTTTCAATTTTGCCTGCTTCTTTGATGTTAGTGTGATACAAAACAAGAACAAGAAATGTAAGAAACCACTACACACAAGAAAAAAACGCGATTAAAGTTTGGTCATTACACAAAGGTGATTGACAATTTTGGTTCTAAAGGTCTGATTTTCGAGTTAGACCAACTTCGAGAAAGGTTGCAGTTGGTGTCAGTTTGGTTACAAAGGCAATGTAGTGCGCATGAGCTACCTATCAAATAAATAATTTGCTATACAATAGTTTTATTTTCGTCAAGATCGCGCATGCGACGTAAGATCATTGATGATTTCAATTCATATTCATTGTATTATTTTACTTGTGTAACACGATTTTAACAATACGTATATATTGTATTTACAATTAGTTTTTTTGCATTACGGGATCAAAACCCATCAGCCACATTACCATCACAAACTATCAAAATTGTAAAGAACTTAAGATATCAAATTGTAATCCTGCAGTCAACGAGAAACTTAACAAGGGCTCTGTAAATGTCAATGTTGTTATAACTTAGTAGTGATATCATAGAAGTGGGTAATGTTATTTTAAGTGCTACTAAGTTCTCAAATAAAATTTCGTCTTTGGCGCTCATAGCCGCGGCACGGCAGAAAGAGGTGGTTTAAATCATCCACCCAACATCAACACGCGCATGCCGGGGAATTAATTTGTATAAATGGAATGGAAAGCAACCATGTCCGAATTTTAGTCAAGCAATTACAGAATAGGCGTATCGTGACACTTTACAGTTACTATGCCAACGTGTATGAATATGAGGCTTTCCACCTACTTTCCCATTTTTCTTCTAGAAAGAACCTCTTGAGGATACCTAAAACTTCCGATTCGTAGATTGTATTGTATTGTAATGATGTGGGGTCTGGCCCAAAATGGCCCTTTGCACTGCGACCACGTTGATCTATTGTGCTTCCTCTTGTTTGTTTTATTTATTTATTTAATACGCTGAGGAACAGGATCAGCTCCTTCAATGCGAGTGTAAGTAGGTCCTCCTCACTCAGCGTATATGCATGTAGTAGTGTATATCTCCTGTGGCCTAGTGCCCCACAGTTAGTGATCAAGTGTTCCATTGACTCCTCTTCTTCACCGCAGAATCTGCAAGTGTCCGTGTTAGATAAGCCCATTTTCTGAAGGTGCTTGTTACAGGTATAGTGGCCTGTGAGTGCCCCTGTCAGTGTTTTTAAGCTTCCCCTGTCCAGTTTTAGGGCGAGGTTCGCCCTCCTAGCGTCGAAGCTCAGAAATTTTTTGGAATGTTCCAGCCCGCTGGTCTCATTCCAGTGTTTCATTGTAATAGACGCTGTCCATTTCTTTATCTCACCTTTAAGGAGACCTTTGTTAAACACAAAAGGTGGGGTAGGTCCAGTAAAGCTTCTCTCAGCCCCTTTGCGCAGATGTCTGCCGTCTCATTTTCCCCGTGCCCCTCATGTCCTGGCACCCAGACCAGGGTGATCTGGTTCTGAGTGGCCAGGCCATTAAGCATGTTGCGGCATTCCAATAATAATTTAGACGTAATTGTACAACTGCTGAGGGCCTTAAGGACTGATTGACTATCCGAGAATATTTTAATTCGTATTCCCCTGTGTCCCCTTTCGGATAGGATTCCTACAGTTTCCAAGATTGCGTATAGTTCCGCTTGGAAGATTGAGGTGTCCTTGCTCAAAGTTATTGATCTGTGTGTTCTAGGCCCCACTATTCCTGCCCCCACTCCGTGGAGCGTTTTGGACCCATCTGTGTACCACTTTTGCGATCCATCCCGTAACCATCTCGGGTTTGCGCACCTTGTCGGGAAAACGACCCCGTACTTCCTATCGAAGCAAAGCATGGGATCCATGTGGTCGCTTGCTAGAGACATACAAAGTATGTCTTCGATTTCCTTCAGGATAGTGAGATGACCGGTAAGGTTCCCTGCCTTTTTCTTTTCTATAGATGGAGATTGCTTGCGTAGCTGCCTCCTCTTGCACGGCCACATTTAGCGGTGTTAGGTTCAGAAGAACTTTCATGCCCGTCGTTGGGGTTGATTTCATAGCCCCTGTGATGCATAGGCACGCAAGTCTCTGCACCCTGCGTAGCCTCGATATGGCTGTTTTCTGTTTGGTTTTACCACACCATACCAGAGCACCGTACAGTATTGAGGGTTTAACCATTTGGGTATATATCCAGTAGGTCATTTTCGGGGTCAGACCCCAGGATCTACCTAGTAGTTGTTTAGCAATCCAAAAGTTTTTTGTGGCCTTATTTATTACTGACTCGAGGTGCAGTTCCCAGGTAAGTTTTTATCCAGGATAATTCCCAGATATTTCACCCTATCACTGGGGATGACCTCTATGCCGTTTACTTTTAAGGTGGGGATATCTATCCCTCTTTTCCTAGTGAATGGTACGATGGTTGTCTTCTCTGGGTTAATTGATAACCCCTCCAGCCTGCACCATTCCCATGTTGTGTTCAGGGCATTTTGCATCCGTTCGGCAATCGTCCCTATATGGTTACCTCTAATTATTACACAGATGTCATCCGCATAGCCAATGGTTCTGTGTCCCTTCCGGTTAAGGACCCTAATCAGGTCATCAGCTAAAACCGACCATAGAAGGGGATATAGTACCCCACCCTGTGGGCATCCCTTAACCGCAGTGACACTCATGTCCGTAAATCCGAGTGAGGCTCTAATGAGCCTTTGGTTCAGCATGCAGCTGACCCATTTTACTATCGCTGCATCAGCTTCTCTATTAGAGAGCGCAGTTTCCATTGCAAGGAAGTTCGCATTATCGAAGGCGCCCTCAATGTCCATACATGCACATAGGGCTATCTCCTTGGAGTTCAAGGCCTTTTCGATATCTAGAACCAATTTATGTAATGCCGTAGTAGTTTATTTGCCTTTCTGATAGGCAAATTGAAGTCCATGCAATGGACTCAGAGAGAGTACCTCCACCCTAAGGTATTGGTCTAGTAACTTTTCAATTATCTTCAACATAAAAGAGGATAGACTAATTGGTCTATAGGACTTGGGAGATTCCGAGGGTTTGTTCCCTCCCTTGGGTATGAAAATAACTCTTACTTCTCTCCAAATCCTTGGGACATATCCCAGTGCTAAACTTGATCGGAAGATGTCGACCATCACCCGAAAGAGGGTAGTATTTCCCCTTGATAGTAATGCCGGAAAAATGCCATCCGGCCCCGGTGATTTGTAGGGTCTGAAACAGTTTACAGCCCATTTTATCTTTTCAAAGGTTACTATGTTCCTAATGACCTGGCTCGTCGTCCCGCGCCGACCATAAGGCGATGTTATCTGAGCATCAGCACTCGACGCTCCAAGTCTACAGTCAGGGAAGTGAGTTCTGAGAAGAAGCTCTAGTGTTCCGTTGAAACTACTTGTATAGGTGCCATTTGTCTCCCTTAGTGTACCTGCCGGATTTGTGGCCCCTTTTGAGAGGGCCTTGTGCAACCTGGCTGTGGCCGGGACATCTCAAGTTCTTCACAGAGAAGCCTCCATGATTTTCTTTTGGACTTCCTTAGCTCCTTGTTATATGTGGTTAGGGCCTCTCTGTACCTATCCCACTTTTTTGATTTTTGGCCTTATTAAATTCCAGTCTTGCTGTGCTGCGTAGTTTTTCAAGATTTTTGTTCCACCAGGGTACCCTCTTCGTGGAGGATTTTATCTTGAGTGGGCAATTGTCTTGAAATGAGGATATTGCATCAGTTAGTTTTCCGACTAATGAATCCAACTCCCCAATTGATGTGGTAAGAAATGTGTTTCCATTAATTTTTGACTGCAGATCTTCCGAATATTTCGTCCAATCTGTTGCCCTGGGGTTTCTGTAGAGCGATTGACTCTTCACATATCCCCTCACTTCAAAAAGAATATGTTTATGGTCCGACATGGAGACCTCTTCAGAAACCCTCCAGGCCCTGATCATATCAAAGGATTTGTTGGTTACGAGGGTCAAGTCCCTAATGGCATTGATAAACGTGGGATCATTCCCCTTGTTTACAATCCCCATGTTAGTAAATAATAAATATTCTAGGAGTGACTCACCTCTGTTGTTTGTGTCCGTGCTACCCCAGACTAGGTTGTGGGCATTTGCATCACAGCCGATAATTAGGGCCTTCCTATGGCATCTGCAGTGTTCCACCAGACCCTTGATATTTGAAGGTGGTGCTTCGTCCGTGTCCCCCGGCAAGTAGGCTGAGGCGATCACGACCTCTCTCCTACCTCCGTTTGAGTCCAACTCAACTAGCACCACTGCAGTGTCACCGTCCATATATTCTGTGAGAGGCAAAAAATTGATATCAGTGTTCATGATAAGCGCAGCTCTTGGTTTGATTGCACGCGTATCATAGATTACCTGAGTGTTTTGTGTTTTGGGGCCTTCCGATTCGTAGATATTAAGATTTGCGACTTTGTCGCTAACTGCTGATGTCTTCGCTAAAGAGTCCACTACCTCGTTTGGGGAGATCCCCACATAACTTTTAACCCAAAAATTCTTATAATGATATTCTGTAGTTTGAGCTCAGCACATTTTGCAATTATACCAAGCACAAGAGGATGAACTCCAGCAAACCATTTTCTGTGTCTGAGTGCATTAAGAACATTTTAAGAGTCTATCATAACCATTGCTTTTGTAAAACTCATTTCCTGTATATATCTAAGTGCCTCCAAAATTGCTTTAGACTCTGCGGAAAAAAACATCAGCAAGTTGTTTAATCTAAACGCTCTACTGATGCTATTGCTAGCATCAAAAATCACGCAACCACAACTATTTTTTAATTTGGAGGCATCTGTGTAGATAACAGCAGAATCGGTCAAATTATTTATTAATTTTAAGTGGAGTGTTTTATCCTTCACACTGTAGCCCGTGTAATAAGGAAAGAAAATTGGAATTGGGGTTATATATTGATTGTAATCAATTGTTGACAGACTAGGCTGACCAATGATATAATTCGAAATGCGTCGATAGGATTCTGTAAGTAAGGGAGATTTTTCTTTACCCAGTATGGAATAGTCAAATCTAAGATGGACAGCCGATGAATACTATTTAAAACAGTGCTCTGATCTTGGATCTTCAATTTAACTATATACTTGCCTGCCAAAAACTGCCTCCGCAGTTGAAGAGGAGGTTCCTGCGTTTCCACATATAACACCCCTTGTGGAGTCGACTGCATTGCACCCACGCAGATTCTAAGCGCCTTATTCTGGGTTACCCTTAGTCTATCCAAATCTTTATTATTTGCGTTGCCGTAAACAGTGTAATCTAGATGTGACCCAATACATGCATTGTAGAACAATCGTGCCACAAATATGCCCATTTTATTTTAGTGAAGAATCTAAGAACATTGATGTACCTTTCACATTTAGCCATTACATGATTTATGCGATATGACCACTTCAATTTATTGTCAATGATAACCCCTAAGTACTTAACGACCTCTTTACCAACTACAGTGTGTTGTCTAACTCAATATGGTCACCTGGTTGAACTCTATGGCGCAAGAAACAGACTACATTCGTTTTCTATGGATAGCTCAAAGTCGTTTGAAAAAAAGCCAAGTGTTTGATTGAGCCATTATGTAGGAGAGTCTGTCTTGTAATGTAGAAAAAGACTTCTCAGAAACGACAATGCAATATCATCAGCATATTGAATAGTTTTAAGCCCTGCACTTGTAATTTTATGGTAATCTGCAGTATGTATGTTGAATAACATCGGACTCAAAATTTACCCTTGCGCTAGCCCCACATTAACCACTCTTAGACCAACAAAAGATTTATTATAAGCTCTAACATATACCAACTGATTCCTAAAGATGTTTACTATATTATCTGCTATATAATCGGGCATACGCAAATCGCAGAGTTTTTGAAACAAAACATCCAAATCAACGGTGTTATTGAGATCTAGAAAAACTACCCCCACATATAGATTTCGAGATAAATCTACTTGATTCCCAGTAATTAAATCGGTTACTGCACCAATTGTGCTCAGTTGATTATGGAAACCGTACTGTTGTACGGGAAGTACGTTATTTTTCTGCATCCACCATTTCAGACGACTTTTAATCATTTGTTCATAAGTTTTTAAAATGCAAGATAATAATGAGATCGAACGGAAATGTTCACAATTAGCTTTCGGAATGGGTACAACTACTACTCTTTTCAGTTCTTCTGATTCCATGCCTTCCAACCACATTGCATTAAGTATAGATAAAGAAAATTGCGAATGACGAACGGTAAATGTGTGAGCATACTATAAGAGATGTTATCGAAACCGGGAGCTGGATTTTTCGATGTACTTAACGCTAAATTTAATTCGTCTAATGAGAAAGGATGGGTTAAAAGGGATCCTCAAGGCCAAAGCGACTGAGTACAGGTCTTTTGTTTACTATCGTCATGGACGCTATGGAATCTAAAAAGGAAACTGTCATCTGTTCATCTATAAGTGAGTGATTATGTGTTAGTACCCTATGAAACTTTTGAATAGTTCGCCAAATTTACCTGAATGGGCTATCTTTATTTAAATTAGTACAAAACTCAACCCAACGACACCCAAATAAAATGACCTTTTACTTTTTCCCTTAATTTGTTTAATGTTGTGTTCGGAAACATATTATGTTCGTAATGTTGACTCGTCCGTAATGCTTTGTGTCGTATACTTTTCAATAAAATTGCAAAAAACTTAATTCTTGAATTTAGCTAACGGAATGTTAGCGCAAATAAAATCCGTACAAAGTTCTTCAGAGAATATCGATTGTTTAGGTCCAGGCGTCGGTAAACTGGAAATTAACACTTACCATTTGTTATTTCCCCTTTTACGATTTTTACTATATGCATGTTTTCCTGTTTGGATGCTGCGTCACTTGAAACTTCTTTACCGCTGTAAGTTAAACTTCGCAGTATTTACAAAATAGCACACTCCCATCTATTGCTATAGTCTTCTATAAACTGATTTAAAATGACACTTGCACGCCTTTCTTCTTTTGGCATCTTGATAGATGTTAATACTATCGTAAGTAGCACACAACTAACGAAAAGACGATATTGAAATATATAAGAGCCAGGTTTTGACGGTGTGTGTGTTGTCGGTCTGCTCCGTGCTTATACCCAAGGTTCTTGGAGGATCTTTTAATTGGTAACACAGTGATAAATATAAAAACAAAATGAAAGTTATTATCTGGGAATCAAAATAACAGGTAAAATTAAACAATTTATTCCAATATCATTGATAAAAGCCAGACTTCCGACGGGTCGACCGGGGCTCGGCTTTTTGCGCGGCGATAAGAAAAGAAAACAGAAAATACATATCCGTAGAGAACAGGGGCGGAGTAGGAAATTGTATATATCATGGATACGGAGGAATACAGCTCAGAAGATAGGAAGAGAAAAGGAAAAAGAGAAGAGGATGAAGAGAACAGCGAAAATATTTTCAAGAAAAGTAAAAAAGTAATAAGATCGCCTACGAAGTTCCAGAAAAAGCTGGAAGAAAACATTGGTGTAATGATGAAGATGATTGAGGAAATGGGAGCGAAGATGAACAATTTATCTATAGAAATAAAAGAGATGCGGGAGGAACAGAGAGAATATAGAAAAGAAATGTCAGAGTTAAGAAAAGAAAATGCGGAACTCAAAAGGCAAAATAAATTCATTAAGGGGGTAGTGATGGATATGGAAGACAGATTGGAACGAGTAGAGAATGAGAAAAGACGGAATGTAGTGATTCAGAGTCGAAAAATAAATACAGAAGATAGGGAAAAACTAAAAACGCAATGGAAAATCTCATAGATAAAGAGTTACACATAAGAGTACATCAAACAGGCCATAAAATTAGGTGAAAAAACCTGTCTAGTTCAATTAGACAGCACAGAGGATAGGGTGGAGATAATGAAAAACAAAAAGAAATTAAGAACAAAAAATAGGAGAAAGGATTTTTATTAACGATGATCTATCTAAGCGGGACAGGAAGATACAAGAACAAATTAGATTTAGAGCTAAAACTGAGAGGGAAAACGGAAAACAAACAAAAATTGGGTTCAGGAAGTTGTATATCAGGAATGAGGAATGGAGATGGGATAGAGAGAAGGATAAGTTGATACAGATACAGAGATCAAAAACTAGAAGGTGTGAACGAGCAGGGAATAGAGAGGACGTACCTGGCAATGAGAGCGGATACAGAACAAACTCGAACACGAGAATACATGGATGTGAGGATGGGAAATAGGAACAACAAGGTAGAGACAGAGAGGAATGCTAACACGATGACGACCACAGCTATGAATAAGGAGAATGGAAAGATACGCGTTGGAACGTGGAACATAATTTCCCTAACGGGAAAAGAATACGAACTAGCAGAAGAAATGAACAAGTACCAAATTCAAATACTGGGAATAAGTGAAACAAAGAAAGCCGGAGCAGGAAGAATAGGGGTAGGAAGTCAATATTTTCTGTACTATGCAGGAGTGAGGCCGGATCAAAGGAAAAAGAGGGAGTAGGGATATTGTTAACAAAGGAACTGGATAGAAGAGTAACTATACACCAATCACTCTCATCAAGGTTGATGCGCTTGAGAATAGAATTGGAGAAGGAATCGGTTGACATCATACAGATGTATGCACCGGTAGAAGGAACAGATGGAAGTACAATGGAGGAGTTCTATGAAAAACTGCAGGAACTGTTGGATGAAATAAGAGAGACAAGCTCAAAAGTAATATTAATGGGGGACTGGAATGGTAGAGTGGGTAATGATACAAATAAGGGACTGGGCTGAAATGGGAACTAACTATAGGGCAATATCCCTATCGACAGTATGTTTTAAAGTCTATACCAAAATAATAGCGGAACGACTTACACATTTAGTAGGAGACAAACTGGGAGAAGAACAAGCAGCCTATAGAAAAGGGAAAGTAACGAACGATAATATCCACATAATTAAAAACATCATAGAACGTAAAATTGAGACAGGGGAGGAAATCTACTTCAATTTCATAGACTTTCGAGCAGCCTTCGATACAGTAGATAGAGGGAGTATAGATATCTGTCTAGAGAAAATAGAGGTTCCAAGAAAAATGTGCCAAATAATCAATAGTCTATATTGTCAGGTTAGGGAGATAGTACAAGTGAATGGAAAAGATCAGCAGGTTTTGAAATGCAAGTGGGAATAAAACAAGGAGAAAGCTTAAGTCCATTAATATTTATTATAGTAATGGACAGAATCCTGCAAAATACGAGGAAACGCACCGAAACTGTGAAGACATTGTTAGGATATAACAGACTGGAACCTGTAGCTGTGGATGCATTACTGTACGCCGATGATCTGGCACTAATAGCTGACAGTTATGTGAAAATGGAAAAATTAACAAAAATATGGACAGAAGAAATAGAAAAGATGAAGATGGAAATAAACGTAGAAAAAAGCAAACTAATGGTGATAAATAATAAAGAGCCAACTAGTAATCTAATAATTAAAATAAGCGATAAACAAGAAGAAATTGTCGACACATACGAATATTTAGGTACTATTATATCGAAGGATGGAAAAATTGATCTAGACATAGCAAAAGGAGGACGGAAAGCCACAAACATATACTACGCTCTGAATCAAACCATCTTTGGAAAAAAGAAATAGAACCCAAGATCAAACAGATAGTATACAATCCAGTAGTAGCCCCCACAATAATGTACGCAAGTGAGTCCTGGACAATACAGCAAAACACGAAAGCAAAATAACAGCCATGGAAATGAAATTTTTTGAGAAAGATCGTGGGGAAAACAAAAATGGACAGAATAGAAAACGAACAGATAAGGGATATGATAAATCAAAAGATATACTAAAAAAAAATTGAAAAATGTCAACTGAATTGGTACGGCCACACAATTAGAATGGAAGAAAAGAGTTTAACAAAGAAAATAATAGAAGCCAAAAATAACGGGAGAAGAAAAAGGGAAGACCAAGGAAAAAATGGATTGACAGAGTCAACGAATTGGGACGAAAGCGAGGGAAGACCATAGCAGAAATGAGAACAATGAGTACAGACCGGACACGATGGAAAGAATGGATTAAATCGTCGTAAGATCCAAAAATATCCGACGCTGAAAGGCATAAGGATTGACGAGAAGAAGAAGAAGAAGAAGAAGAGCCAGGTAAATTGAAGTACATTCCCACTCATACTATTTCTCGTTGTTCGTTGATCTACATACATAGTTCTCGGTAATCATCTTAATATTTCCAGGTAGTATAGAACTATTACTGAACTATATATAGTAATATAAACTATTGAACAGGTATATTAATCATTCTGAATCCACAATACTTGGAAATACTAAGAGGATTGCTGGCAATTATCTAGGTAAACAAACAACGAGAAATAAATACTAAGGAACCATTTAATTTTCAAGTACTTATTTAATACTTTAAAAGATTATTTAATTATCTCCTACAGAATATCTTTTTGAATTTCGGAACAGAAAATAATAGCATATTTGTAATTTCAACAGAAAATTTGAATTAATGTTCTGAAGAATGAAAATATGCATTTATCGAAAAATACCTAAAATATGCATTTGCATATGCACATATGTAAATGCATATTTATCCTCAGCCTACTAATAAGTCTCTTAATGCGTGACTTAAGATTGCCCGATGTAATTACTCGCACAATTCGAATAAGCAAATCAAGCAACGACGTATATCATCCGTATACGTCTTACCAATAAACAACGCGTCCTGCTTACACTTGACCTCTTCCAAAAATTCGCAAAAACTATGAAAATCAGTCACCTCAACCTTGTCCGCAAAAAGATCCTTGAATTCCGAGTAGGAAGACTGACTGTCAGATACAGGGTCCTCTCGTTTCTTCTTAGTTTTCGATTTCCTAAACTTGTGTTTATCATCTACCGTTGATATTGACTGAGCAGCAGACTCCTCGACTGAAAACAAGGTGGATTCTGAATCTGTAGGAGTAGACGCTGCTTGAAGTTTTTTAGAACCCTCGTTAAATTTCAATTTGCAGATATCCACCCGCGCCCACAGTTTCCGTTACTACCAACCCTTCATTATCAGATGGACATTTAGAGGCAATATGACCCACTTTCTTACATTGAAAGCATCTTATTTCCTCTGACGTTAGAAATACTGTAAATGCATTATCACGAAAATGGATGAGCAATGAATCAGGTAGTCTCTCGTGATCCTCGAAAACTACATACACTTGACAGCAAAAACTAAAAATATTTTTATAGCCCTCTTTAGGAATACCTGCTCCAATGAATCTTACTGGAGATACTAGGTACTTTTAGTCCAATTTGTTTTAATTCCTTTTCTGAAATTTCGTGAAATAGAAAGCAAAGTACAGAAAGTGTGATCATTCATTATTTGTTGTGTTAGTATATAAATAAAGTAGTTTATTGTGGATTGTGGTGCATCGAGCGTTCGCAACTCTACATGATTTTTATCGACACGCGATATTTGTTGTTTGTGGCAAATATGTCTGAAATAAAGAAGCATTCTGGTTCATTTTATCGAAAGCAAATCGCAAAGAGCTGCTGAACTAGAAACACAAGCGACTGAAAAAGCTTACTTGTACTGAAAGCGCAATCCCTCATACCTCGACAAACACGCCATCATTTGAATCCAATTTGCCTCAGGTAGGTGCCTACGCAAGTGGAAATAATAATAAATAATTTATACAACTTAAAGCAATCAACAGCAACATTTAGAATAGTCTTAGTTGTATGATATTTTTAGGAAGATGTTGTTGAGATATCCTAATCGTCTAATACGGGTGTCCAGTTGAAAGAAAAACAAATCAGTAATGAGGAAAATGAATCCCATTCTGATGATGAAAATCAAGAAAAATCATAGAAGCGACAGAATCACCAGTTGAAGTAAGCAAATAATGATAATAATGAAATTCGCAATAGTACCTAAATGTATTTAATAATACACTGGCGAGCAAAAAATTTAGGTCACTTTGAAATTGTGAGGTTTTTTTTGTTATTGTTTGTATGTTTATATTTGAGAATTATAATTCGTTGTACTGTCTTTTGAAGGCTAAATTTAATAGTCAATATTGAATAGGAAAGCATTCTTTTGATTTATTCTAACGATTTATTCTCAGGAAGCAACAAATTTACGTTTAAATATAAGAAAGAAAACTAACATTAATGAGAAAATTTATTTTTTAATCATGTATATTCCCTCCTCTTGCATTACTGACCGCTTGAAGACAATGAATCATACTCTCAATTAAATGACGGATCACATTCTGGTCGATGTTATTCCACTTCTGCAATGAAAGCTCTTTCAACTCCTGGGTACTTCTTGGAGCCAGTATGTGACTTCAGATACGTTGCCCCAGCTCATCCCAAATATGTTCAATGAGATTCATGTCTGGACTGAGTGTTGGCCAATCAAATCTTCTAATGCCCACCTCATCCATATATTCTCTAACAACTCTCGCTACGTGAAGTTTTACATTACTTGCATGGAAATGCCATGCTCGCCCATGGTGAGCATAAAAGGCATAACATGATCTTCTAGAACTTCCGTAATATACCTGTGATCTATCAGGGAGCCATTTTGTATGAAGACTAACTCTGTGCGTGCATGTGAAGAGATTCCTGCCCAAACTATAACCGACCCACCGCCAAATGGAAGTCGCTCGTCAATACAGACACCATATTTCTCTCCTAGTCTTCTCCATACTCGCCGACGTCCGTCTGAACCCTTGAGGCAAAAACGGGACTTATCTGAAAACAGAACCTTGCTCCAGTCCTCATTATTCCATGCCAAGTGATTTCGGGCAAAAGCCAATCTTGGAATTTGATGCCGGCGGAGCAATGGCGGCATATATAGCCATCTTTCTGCAAGGCAATACAGCAGCACGTAGCCTACTTCTAACAGACCAATTCACTAACTTCTTGGAGTTGATTTCGCAGCAAAACGGCAGAAGCTGTTCTATTCCGCAAACTTGCAGATATCAAAAAACGGTAATCTTTTGTGGTGGTGACTCTTTTTCGCCCGGATCCTACTTTTCTGGTTATTAGGTCAGTCTCCTCAAAGCGCTTGCAGTTTCACGTTGTCCTCGATAATCTTGTATCAAGATTAGAATTCGTACTATAAGATTGGGATCTAAAGACATTATGACCTGTTAAATAAACAGTACAAATGCGAAACCATGCAACTAATATGTTTTATAGAGAGAAATCAACGCTAAATTGCAAAACAACGAAATGTGAATTTTTAGTTAGAGCCAATGCTCGCTTTTTTAAAAGAAGTCGTAAATACCGTGGGAATACATGACAGATAACATTTCTCCGAAAACACATGACTTCAACAGCTATTGGCACAATGCTTTGCTAATTGCAAACTATAAACTTAAAACATAACAATTTCAAAGTGACCTAAATTTTTTGCTCGCCAGTGTATATATTTAATAATTCTGAATAATCCTGGAGCATGGCCGAGACACACTACAGACAATATTCGTCAAATGTTACTACAACTTGGACTAGAAAAAGTTTCAAATATTGAGTTTCCCGTGAACAAAAACGGACTCAGATTTACTGTAAACAATTATAGTAGACATTCCGCGCGTCTAGCTAATTTATTCACTTTCGAAAGATGTCGTTTTCTGTTTCTGTTGTCGCTTTTTTAGTACAATTCGATCATCTTTAACTACCGATTCAAATTATTCTGATTGGAAACATTTATCTCAACTCTTATCAGAATATAAAAGATATGCAGGCCACATGAAAGCATTTCAGTCGTGGACAGAATTCAGTAAGCGACTATGTTTAGGCAAAACCATTGATTCTGAAAGCCAAAGGATCATTAGAAATAAAGTGGAACGGTACAAACAAGTCGTCAAGCGGCTAGTTTTGATGATTGAGTTTCTTAGTTCACAGAATTTGGCGCTACGCGGTGGAAGTGATGAGCTCTACTAAAAAAATAATGGGAATTTTTTAAAACTGTTGGAGTATGTGAGGAAGTTCAACCCGGTTATGGCTGAACATTTAAGTAAAGTTACTTCTACAGAATCGTATATTCATTGCCTGGATAAAAATATTCAGAACGAGATCATTGGAATGCTACATTTAAAGGTGAAAGAACACATTTTAAACGAAGTAAATAAGTGGACATACAATTCCATAATTTTAGACTGTACACCTGACGTCACCTACACTGTACAGATGTATGTAGTAATTCAGTATGTCTGTTGTGAAGCAGGAAAAGAACCATTAAAAGAAGATTTTTTAACATTCTTTCCTGTTGAATGTTCTACAGGAGAAGCCTTGACAGATACCCTTTGTCACAGTTTACACAAGATTTAGATAGAGCTAATATGCGAGGCACATATGCATTACATTTTTCGTTCCTTGTAGTGCACATTCTATCAACCTAGTTATCAATAATACAGTTTCGTTATGCAGTAAAACGATTACTATGTTCCGCATTTTAGAGGAAGTATATAACTCCTTATCTGCGTCTACTTATGATGGTCAGTTTTTAAAAAACATGTTCCATCATTGACTTTGAAGCCCTTAAGTAACATCAGATGGGAAAGATATATTAACGCTGTCAATCCTTTTCGTTATCAGGCTGGAGAAATATACGATGCATTAGGTCAGATATCAGAAGACTCTACAACTGATGCATAGGGAAAGAACGCTGCTCTTGGAATGGCTCGTAAAATGGAAAACTTCAAGTTTGTTTGCTGCCTAATTATTTGGCGCAAAATACTGTTCAGGATAAATCTTATCAGAAAGAACTTCAGAAAGAAAAGACAAATATTGCAAAGCAACTCAGACGATTGAGAAAGCGCGATGTCATTTTAAGAAAATGCTAACTGATAAAGGTTTCAATATTGGTTGACACAGAAGAAATTGCAGAGAATCTGGAAGTTGAACCGACTTTTCACACTGAGTCTGTGATACCAATCTCAGCGTAAATGACAAGTTTGAAATATTTATTGATACTTTGATAAATGCTTTAAGTGAATCATTTCCTAAAAGAAAATTGTTATAGAAACAGAAATGACATTAATGATAGTTGCTTTAACGATGAATTAAGGAAAATCCGCGAAAATTTAAGATTTCTTAATGATGCTTGTGTTACGACCCGCTCTGGCGACATGATAGAACACTGTAATGTTTATCGTAGAAATTATAAACGAAATATAATACAAGCGGAGATCTCTATGAATAATCGCATCATAAGTAGGGCTAATTATTCGAGCAGAGTTATGTGGCAAGTAGTAAACGTGTATAAAAAGAATTGTAACACCGTTACAACAGACTTTAACTCGAATAAAGTAAATGATTTATGTTATAAACAATCCAAGAAATATAGTAGAAGCATGACTAGTTGAAGTAGTGATATGAGCACTTACACATATATATTAGTCAAATTAATTGCCACGGATGCCCTTTCTCAGTAGACCCGTTCAGTGTAATAGAACTGCGAGGCACAATAATCTTCCTCAAACCGACTACCTGCAAAGATATTTACGGATTTACGGTATCATTTATTAAAGGTATAAAAGATCTTTTAGTTATACCACTAACACAATTAATTAATCAATCCATAAAAGAAGGAGTTTTTGCTGATGTTTTAAAGCTGGCCCTTATTATCCCTATATTTAAGAAAGGTGATTTAAAAGATACTTTAAATTTTAAGCCAATATCACTGTTACCGATAGTATCAAAAAATTTTGAAAAGATTTGAAAGATAAGAATCTATAAGTATTTTGAAGAAAATAATCTATTTTGTGAGCATCAATACGGGTTTAGGCAAAATATGAGTACCAAAACAGCAGTATTTAATTTTGTAATCGTAGCCAACAAGTGATCTGCAACGATACTATGTCAAACAAAAAATATATTACTCTAGATATCCCTCGGGACTCCATTCTGTGACCACGGCTATTTTTAATATACATAAATGATTTGTCACTGTCTGTGCCGATGTTGTATGCAGATACCACTTAGATTAGCCGTGGCGGGAGCGCAGACGACGTCATTCATGCCAATCGTGCTGCACAAACAACTGCAAAGAAATGGTTTGGCTCCAATAAGCTTAGCTTGAACTCCTCTAAAACTCAACCCTTACTATTTACATTGAACAAAAATCCTTTATCAGCAAGAAATGAATATGTAAAATTTTTAGGGGGTTTTTAGACCCAACTCTTAAATGGGAAAAACACATGAATATGTTGTCTAGTAGGCTGAGCAGTAATATATATTTAATAAGAATTTTAAGCATGAATGTGTCTGGAAATGTACTTACTTCAGTGTACTCGCTCTTTACCACTCAATAATGAGCTGTTGCCTAGTTTCCTAGTGGGCTGCTACTTCATAGGAGAAGATTTTTGCCCTACAGAGGAGGGCAATTCCAATTATGAGTGGCATTAACAACAGAGATGATTGCAGAGACTTTTCTTGAAATTATGATATGATGATTAAATCTGAAGATGAAGCAATTTAGGATCCAAAGAAGACTTTTAGAAGTAGCTTCTATTTTTATGTAATAGACTGTGCTATCAATTTAACTTAGCAGTCAAAATGATATTTTTAATTCATGTATGACGACATAAGATCTGAAGATAAAAATACTTTGTTAAAAAACAGTTCCGATTTACAATTAGCTCTAACGGACAGAGACGACGGTGACATCGAAGGTTACCAACTTTATCAAGAACTATTGGTGCACCTTTCTTTATTGTCTGAGTCCAGTGGACATCAAGCAATAGACATATTGTCCTACAATACAACAAGAAATCTGAGTAATAACTTTTACAATGCCTTCATTGCTGTTCGAGTTGCTCCCACACTTCCAGTTAGTGTTGCATCAGCAGAGAGAACATTTTCAAAACTAAAATTAATCAAGAACTACCTGAAGTCAACGATTGCACAAGAACGACTGGTCGGATTAGCCATGATGTTAATTGAACATGAACGATTACACGAAATGGACCTTGACACATTTATTAAACATTTTTGCCGATAAACAAGCTCGCAAATGTGTTTTGAGGATAACAATTTTGTGATATTTCTTTTTTTTATCGTTTGTTGTTTTTGCTAATAATGTATGTATGTTATAATAAAATGTTCTGATTTCATGGTTATTTTGTTCTAATGGCGTCACCATATCTGCGCATTGTCATATCAGTATAAGTGTATTGGACCAGGAACTAGATATTTTAAGTCATTTTGTATTCGTTGTTCGTAGATAGAGGTACGTATGTGTGATTTTTGATTTGTGTGCGATTTAGCTTGTCTATCACCTCTGATGTACGTGAACAACGGATGGAATCCTCAAAGATTTTATTTTGCGTCATGCTTTCCGTGCACTTTTTTCCTCTTGTTTTGTATTCTACTAACTCCAAAGAGCCAGGTAAAACTGAAAATGAAGAAAAAATTGCGTCTTAACCATATTCTCCATTTTTTGTCCTTATTTCTTTCACAGCTCCGTGTGTTGTACCGCAAGTGGCTCAGGGAAAAGTTATTCTAATTTCCCAAAACGACACAGCCATTTCCTCCACAGTTGTGCCACATGGAGAAGCACTGTTCGTGGAGTGCGATCGGCAGTACGAATTTATAACTAGTTCTTCGCCAGTTACATGTAATAATGGAACTTGGACTCACATACCCAAATGCCAACCCGCCAAGTACGTCGCCTTTCATACTAGAAGTGATAAATTGCTTTTGTTACTAGCATTAAAGTTATAACTTGATTCCACGGAATATACATGATAAAACATCCTTTACTTGCCTACATAAGAAAATTAGAATTTATCAGATGTTTAATTCCAGATGCAAGCATTTGCCAAAATCGCCAAAACATGGAATGGTCATCGCTCCAAAAATTAATCATGGAATGAAAGCTAAATTCACCTGTAAAGACGGCTACGAATTAAAAGGGAATGAACTAATCCAATGTTCATTCGGGAATTGGTCAGGTGATCCACCTACTTGTCAAGAAGGTATTATCGTTTGCGTCAGGTTACTACTCCCATTTCTACAATGTATTTTTTAACTATTGAATACAGAAACAGCCCAAAATTGCAGAAAGTTATACTATCGCTCTTTTTTGGTAAAATGCTAACACGTGTGCCGGATGATAGTAATTATGTAGTGCGAGGTTACGATTGTTTTATATACAATTTAGTATTAGCTGAGGCTTGTGAGAACTAATTGCTTTAAACACAAGGCATGGATATATCAAGAGATTTTGATTGACAATGAGGGGCAAAAATATCTGAGCGTAGTGATTAAATGCTTCTGTTTTATATAGCTAATAACGTGGTTGCGGTCACTGCCATCTGTGCCTTCACTGTTACTAATTCTCAAAAGGTGGTGCAAGATTTATATTACAGCGACAAGAGATTGGCTTTTGTTATGGGATCTTCTGAATAAAGTTGAAAAGAATTTATTCCTGTATCCAGGTGAAACGGTCCGCATCTTACGATGTAGGAGTGATAATAATAAGTGGAAGAAACTACGAGCTATTAAATAATTTATTTAATCGAATCCTCGGAATAGGTAATACAGTCTTTAGTATTGCACATATAGGGCGCCACGCATGAAATGGCAAGCGCCAGAATGAATCACAATGTTTAGTTAACCTACTCCCGGTTTTATCAAGTTATGCCGGGTGATGCAAACATATTATTAACTACCGCCCCATAAGCCTGCTGTTCGGCGTATCTAAGACAGCAGAAGCCGTGAACCGTCTCCACGAACAACTTGTTGCCAACGAATTAATTCCCCATGAACAATTTGGTTTCCGGCCCGAGCTGTCTGCCGATTTTCATCTATTCCCGCTTACGGAGGCAGTCAGTGAGGTCATGAAGAAGCGTGAGACGGTTGGTTACGGTGTTCTTCGACCTGGCCAACGCTTTCGATTCTGTGTGGCATAACGGCCTGGGCCTCATGGGATGAGGACGTGATCTACTGGAGACTACAAGCGGCCACGGATGGAATCTTGGAGTGGGCAAACCGATGGCAGATGAAACTCAACAGCGACAAATGCGTGGCGGTGAGGTTTACTAAGAAGACAAGCATACCATCCGATAATGTCTTCGTGGAAAATTTGCGATGGCATTGGGGCAACGAAACGACTTATTTGGAGGTAAAGCTTAACCACCGCATGACATACAGGGCCCACTTCGATTACTACTGCCGTTCCTACATAGAAATTCCACGCTTAATCTCCGTACAAAACTACTGGTGTATAAGGTATATTTACGACCAATTCTCACGTATGGGTCAGTACAGCCACGTCGCATCTCCAGTGGTTTGCTGTTGCCCAGAACAAGATGTTAAGGACACTCGCCGATGCACCGTGGTTCGTTCGAAACGCCCAGCTGCACGCCGATCTGGATATTCCTACAATGCATGAGTACAATATGCAGCTGGCACGAGGAACATTAGCTAGGATTCAAAATTCAGACAACCCGGTGCTCCAACACATTGTCGAGCTTGACTAGGCCAGACCCCCGCCTAAGATTAAAATGTGGCAGTGCAGGATCTCCTCTAGGATTGATCTAAACTGTGCCAACTCTTTGCCGATATCACGATCAATCGAACGACACATTCATGACCGGATCTAGAAACCATCTCCAGTCGTCGGTGGCTGGAGTTGAGAACTATGTCGACACCAATCGAGCCCACACCTATTTTATCAGCGCCAAATCTAAAGAAAGAGCAACCCACAGTAGTAGTACAATTTAACAGACTTCTCATATAGCCTTTGATGGTTATTGACCAAGTTTAGTTTTTGTATATAGCTGCTTAGGAGTTTATTAATGTCCGCATTTCACAAAAAGAAAATGCTTGACTAGGTTTGATGTTTT
Source organism: Chrysina gloriosa (assembly GCA_038088585.1). Lineage (NCBI taxonomy): Eukaryota > Metazoa > Arthropoda > Insecta > Coleoptera > Scarabaeidae > Chrysina > Chrysina gloriosa. Next base: position 45,326,994 of record CM076088.1, on the reverse strand, counting down.
TTTCCTGATCGATGAACGGGTTTCAATTAAAATTGTTTTACAGGCTTGTGCCTTATATGCATAAATTGAATACATATTCAATTTATGCATATGGTATTAGTATTTAGTATGTATTGTGCTACCATAGTGTTGAAGTTAACTCATTGACGCCTCCTTCTAAAACTTGGATTCCCGCAGAAACTTGAGTGGATTCAGTAATCATAAATGCTTATTCTCAATCTGGTGGTATCCTATGTATCGGATCTTTAGGCAGTACAATTTGTAGCACTCTTTCACAACGTCAACTGTCTCCTTACAAAATCTTCAACTACTACTGCTCTCTATACCTATTCTGTGTTGGTATCCATTTAGTCTAGAGTACCTGAATAGGATACCTAGTAGGATACTTAATTGATATTTACTGAGATCGATAAGAGTTCTAGCTCTATCTCGGTGATAATTTCTGAGAAAACATTTAGCCGGAATCAGTCCTAGGAGGCTTGCCCAATGCTTTTATCTATTCAGCTCTTCTCTTTTCCCACAAAAGGGCTCGAATCCTATGAATGATGCTGATGGCCCCTGCCTTGTTAATTTATCGACGACTACATTTCCTTGTACTCCCGGTATCCATTGCAAAGACACCTGTATTTGATGTCTTGCTTACTTACGCATGTATAACTGCTTGACTATCACCAAAAATGACAATATCCTGTTTCTTCTCGAGTTAATCCTGCCGTTAGATTAAGCCCATTTGGTCCAATTTTTTTTTGCAAACTCAATAACTTTTTAAGGGTGTAATATATTGCTTTGAACTTTGGTCTCATGTGTTTTATTTTTGTAACAAGCCTAAATCCATAATTTTAAGTATCTGACATAAGCCTGAACTGAAAAAATTAAAAAGTTACATGTCTTGTATCACAGACCATTTGGTGCACTGAATATTTCAATTTGATAGAATACAAAATACTAAGCTTATTTACAAAAAAAAGTATGCTTTTATTGAAAGTGTGTTTCATTACATGCTAAACAAAATATTTTGCGGTTTGTTTTGCAAATAAAATTTTCGTAAATGTAGCATTTTATATCGCACTTAGCCTTGCAGCAACTACATATTCCCCGCTTTCTTGCCCCCGCTTTAGAAGAAGCAATATTTGAAAGCTTGCAAAATTCGAGGATGACATTTGTATATCAGTCAATAATTTCGCTGAAAACTGTTCTTGAGGTAATCGTCTCCGTTTTATCATATGCGCGTTAGCCAAAGAAAGTGCTAGTTTCCGTAAAAACTGTGGTCTCCTGCGATTTTGATGCAAGTTATATTATTAACGGTTCATAATTATATTTATAAATTACATTAAATTTCATAAATTCAATCAATTTTCATAAAAATTTACATTTGTATAGTATGCACCAATTGGTCTCTTAATACAAGATTCGTATATATTTTTTAATCTAACAGCAGGGTTAATGTCGACACATATGCGTACATCGTGAACTTCCACTTGAAAATATATTTAAATTAGATAAGCGCCTATTTTAATGCTCTTAGACTTTTGCATGGACATTCACATTTGAGGGTAACCACTACGACCTGATCTGGTAAATGCTAAATACTGTTAAAAATGACAGTTTTAGCAAAAATATTGTTAAGATCAAAATTAATAAGAATAAAATTTCCTATTAAATAATACTCGAACCAGGCTCCTGGAACAAATGGTTTCGATTTTAAGGACGAAAAACCTCAATGAGGCACGTGCTAGCATTATCAAAATGAGCTGAAACTTTCAAACATTTTATAGCCTATTGGCACATTTTAGGGGGTCCCCCGATGGAAAATTGATTTCATTTACCCAACAGAACATTACATTCCAATTAGAGGACAACACGTTTGAATAATAACTAAATTTAGTCATAGGTTATACAACAGCAAATATAAAATTAAATTAAATTAAATCATGTATAAAAAATAATAAAAATAGAAGGCAGAAATATAAATAAAGCATGGTAATCAAGCAACATATATGTAGAGCATATCTATTGCAGTGTTCGTTTATGATATGCTTAAATGAAGGTAACGAGTTGAAATGAACATCTGCATAGGAAGATATCTGATTGTAATTGCAGGACATTATATAGGTAGGTGATTTTATCGTTAAATTGGTTCTGGGAAAAGGAAGATAAAAAGTTGAAGAGGGGAAAGTGAGGAATTGTGGCACCACAAAGCTAAATAAAGATAGAACCTCCGAACAGTCGACTTCATTCTGAAGAAGTTTGTAAAGGAAATTGAGGCTGAAGAAGAAGCGTCTGAAGGAGAGGGATAGTACTAGAAAACGGGAAAGCAGTACGGAATGATCACAGCCCCTCGAAGAGTACACACCATCTAGTTTGTACCACAGGAATTTAACAAATCTCTGCTACACAAGCTCCAAGATATATTTTTGAGTTGGATAATGGGGATACCAGATCAATTCAGCATATTCCAACTTCGTCCTCACCAACGTAAAGTATAGCGTATTCAATACTGTAATATTTGTAAAGGATCGACAGTTCCGAATCACGAATCCTAAAGTCTGCCTAGCCTGCTTTACCACATTGTTAACATGAATATTGAAATTTAACTCTGCGTCAAATGTTACTCCCAAATCCCTAACGGTCTCAACTCTAGAGACAGTCACATCACCAAGTATATATATGTAGTTACTGGGAGTTAGTCTTTGGGTATGAGTGAGACTTTGCATTTACTAGGGTTCAGAGGTAGGCTGTTAATTGTACACCATTATTGTATATTGTCCAAGTCCATTTGCAACAAAACACAATCGCTAGAATTAATGATCGTACGATACAACTTCATGTCATCTGCAAAAGAAGGTTATCGGACGCAATCTTGTCGACCAGATCATTAATGAAGATGATGAAAAGAAGTGGTCCCAGGTTTGAACCCTGCGGAATATCAGAAGTGGTTATATAAGGCGAAGAAGTGTGCCCATTACAAAATACGCGTTGAGGTCTATTGCACAGATAAGAGGTCAAAAGAGCCCTTAAAGGTTCGCTAAATCCAAAGTTTTTCAACTTAATTAGCATGATCTACTCTGTCAAACGCTTTCGCAAAGTCTGTATATATAGCGTCAACTTGAAACCCAACATCCAAAGCATTAGTGACACTCTGTGTAAAGACCCCCTACGTTAGAAATAGTGGACCCCTTTTCCATAAAATCATGTTGATATGGAGAAACTGAGGGTCTGATTAGTGAATAGATTTTAGTATACATACATATATAGCTGTTTCAAAAATTTTTGCAAAGTTGCGTAGGATAGCAATGGGTCTATAATTACTTATGTCTGAAGAGTGGCCCGACCTCAAAACAGGAACAATTCTGGTAGCCTTCCAAGCCGTAGGAAATGTGAACGTTGTAAGAACTAAATTAAATATTTTTGCTAGTGGTGCAGCTAGAACATTCCCACAGTCTCTCACCAAAAGCAGGAATCTGATCATCTCCAGAAGTAAATCTATTTTTAAGCCTACGAATGCTACGCCGAATGTCGTCCTCGGACAAATGCTGGAGATGAATGGGTAAGAAATAAGCAGATGTATCTTGAACGTCACCAGATGCAGATGACGTAGTGTGTTTTCCCCAATGTAAGTCCAAAATTGGTGAGGATCATCCAAAAGTTGCTTTTCCGTTCTCACTAGATACGCCTTGTAGGCAGAAGATGTTAACTTCTTAACTAACGCTCTAAATTGCTTGAACAATTTCAAAGATTCAATGCATTTGGTGCGTTTATAATGATTCCAGTACTTATGTTTTACTTTCAAATTGGAAATAATTTCTGGGGTAAACCATTTGGGAAAGTTTTGGGATCGGTTAGTATAGGTTGGCACATGTTTATCAAATATGGAAAATAACGCATTATAAGAAGCAGTACACATGGAGTCGACATCAGAAATATTATCCAGAAAATTCCATTCCATATAATAAAGCACATTATACAATTGAGGAAAATTACCTCTACGAAAGTTGAATGATCTAACATAGTTAGAAGGAAACTGTACGAGAGTTTGTTTTAATAGAGGTTCTGACAAATAGCGCAGGATGAAAACTGTCTTCATGAACTAGTGGTGAATCATCACGGCGGACATTGCAGTCCATATCGGAAAATACAAGATCCAACAAGTTGTTGTCAAAATTATTACACTATTATATTGCCTGAGATTACACATGCCCATATATGACGCAATTGCCCGTGATTTAGCATCACCTCCACAATTAGTAAGAGCACTAGAATAGTTAAAATTATCTACAATAATTAGATTAGAAAACTTTCGAAGTTACTTCTTCAAATAATTCGAAGAAGGATTCAAAGTCATTAACAGTAGTATTAGGCGGTATATACAAAACAATATAAATTGACTCAAAATCAAGAACGCATTTAGCACCAACAATATCTATAAGAGGAAACTCACTAAATGTTATTGATAAATTTAAGTTTACAAAGTTAAAATAGTTTTTGTAAACTAGAAGTACTCCGCCCCCTCGCGTTAACTGCAGTTCTTCAAATCGACGGTTACAACGAATAACGGAGACGGAGTCAGCAAAGTATTCAGCATCATGGATGTCACTCGAAAACCAAGTTTCACTCAGACCGATGATACGTCCTTTGCATTTATTATTTGGTTTTTGGTAGTGAGATTTGATTCTATTTGTCTATTTCTATTTGTCTTTCTATTAAACTATTGTACTGTGAGACGCTTGAAATCGTCAGATGGACGCTTTTCTTCTATCCCTCTTCTGTCATTAATTCTTTCTCGCTCGCACACACACACACGTTTGCGTCTCGCCCCATCAGATGACGCTCTTATTATTCGGACTCGAATTTACTTCAAATTCAACTTCAACTTATTTACCATCGGTTTCGAAATGAAATACTATTTCTTTATACATTGTTTATTCAATTATAGAACTTTACCTTTTATTCAAATAAGCATTAAATGCGTAAAGAGCTTCACTCTTGCCGGGTGTCCCACGACACCTCCCCTTTTTATATTTTCTAGACAGTAGCGTTTTCTTTAATCAACTTTGTGGAGTACTGTCTATATGCTATTTTGTAATCTATAGACTGCATTTTTATTTTGTTGTTTACAGTCTTCAACCATCATGATTTTAGGTGATCTCTATATTACTAGGATTTTTTGCGAATTTTTTCCGTTCTACTGGAAACAAGTTCTTTTACTTAGTCACATATTCTGCAAAACCTATACTTGTTGAATTTTCAAATTTCAGAATTAATCACATTTTTTTTTGGGGAAGCTGTAGGGGAGGGAGGCGAGCTCTATCAGTTGTCATATATACGAGGGCAATTCGTAAAGTAAGTTCTTTTACCGCCTAGTGAGCAGAGGGGTGGGAGATATTGGGGCGGTCGCAGTGCTGCGGTGTAATCTGGTTTAATGTGAGTCTGGCAGTGCTAGTGAGAGAATAGTTCGGACATTCTTTCGTAACATTTGGTCGTTCAAAATAACTGCTGCAATTAATAATCCCACCGACTATGAACTGCGTACTGTTATCCGATTTCTGTGTGCAAAGAAATGCTGAGATTCATCGTGAACTTTGTTCTGTTTATAGTGAAAATGTCATGACTGACAGTATGGTTAGAAGATGATGCCGTATGTTTCGATAAAGATGAACTAATGTCCATGATGAAGAACGAAGTGGAAGACCAATTGTTGTGACGGACGGACTTTTGGTCAATGTCGAAGAGAAAATTCGTGATAATCAGCGATTCACATTCACAGAACTGAGTGCTTGGGTTACAACGGTTTATTTTATTTACAGGTGGCTGAGTTCTATGAAGAGGACGTTAGGAAACTGGTTCGTCGGTATGACAAACGTCTCAATCTTAATGACAACTATGTAGAAAAATAGCTGAAAGTAGTAGCTTTAAGTTGTATGTAATAAAAACCTCTTCATGTATTGGTGTTTTTTAATAACCAAACGAAACTAACTTTACGAATCACTCTCGTAATATAAGCTGGAGCAAATGTTGGGTCCACAAATACTGTTTTAGTATGAAGAACGAGATAGAGCTTGAAGCGGGTAATATATGTTGCCAAATCCAATATGAAATGACATACTTTAAAGTGAGGACTGCTTACAAATTTTAAGTACTGTTTCTCCTGAAACAGCTAATGTCCGTAAGTCATTTGCTGATCGATTGGGATATTGCGATGTGCAGCATTTTTGATTAGTTTATACATTAGTATTTACAAAACAGATTTACTTTCATTTTTACAATTACTTTGGATTTAAAGTTTTATAGATAAAGTTTGGTTTTGTATAGTTGCAAAGCAAATTACGTTTTTATAATTCCACGGTAGATCTTAGATTTGTCATTGTCTCTCGCTAGGACAACAGTATTTCAAAACCTAAGGTATGTACTAGCCAATATTGTATATTAATTTCTGAACGGCATATTTTGCTTGTATAAATTATTATTGCCCGTGCTAATGACTAGATCTGGAATGACTGTCACCTCCACTTATTTCGACGTGTTTGAGTGTTTCTGTGTAGGAACCGTGCCAACAGGAGATTCTTGACAAGCCCAAAGCTTAGACAAAATACTATATATTTATAATTACTATTCATTATATCATATTCATTCATATTTGTTTCCCCGTTTCAGTCTATTGCCCATTCCCTGGTCTAATCGATTTTGGAAAAATTTTGCTTGTGGGAAATATGGGCTTATATGACTACAGACCTTACGTCAGAAAAGTTGCCAATAACAAACAGATAATGTATGATTGTGATAAAGGATATGTTCTTGATGATGGTCCTCCTGGTGCTACTTGCATTGGTGGTAAATGGAGTCCTCCTCAGTTGCCCAAGTAAGTGTATACATGTTTCTATTGCATTTAAAAATACTATCTAATTCATAGGTGTACTCTGGGTCAGCACCCTCGCTTACGTTGGAGCCGAAGGAGACGATCATTAGCGGTTGAAACATTTAAAAGATCGTATATTAGACACACAGAGTTGTTTTATAAGCAACATCAAAAAATGAAATTTGCTTCTCGGATTGAACAATTATTCCATGATGAAAACACAGAAATTCGGAAACGGCGAGCATTAAAAAGTACAAGTACCAGTAGAACTCTTGGACTGGGACATAAAAGTGGAGGATCTTCTTTAAGCCTGCGCAGAAATAATAAAAAATACCACAACGATATTACATTTCCAAAACAAAAAAATAAAAAGAAACAGGTGATTAGTCCCTGTCCAGATTTACCAGACGTCCCTTATACACAAATTGAAATCGTTAAAACTAGTCGTGACACAAATAACACATACGGTAGTGGGACAGCAGTAAAGGTCACATGTGATAGCGGTTATGAATTAAATATGTCCGAAGATAAGGTTGCTAAATGTGTTAGGGGTAGATGGAGACCAGTAACGCCAATTTGCCTAATACGTAAGTACTTATAATATAATATTAGGTTTGTCATAACGTCAAATTTATTTACAATATTATATGAGGCAAAAGTAAGTCAATCAGTGTAAAAGAAAAAAGAATAATCAAACAAAAAATGGCAAAATAAAGGTGTTGTTGAACCACGGAATTATGTATCTTTAGGGTTTTGTATTGAATAAATCAATATGGTACCAGTATAATTTACTATTGTTTTAATATGTGAAACATATAAATATGTACAGCAGGTACAGGTGATATACAGGATTTTTAATGAGTTTTATTGCGCTTTGATTATCACAGCACAGATATAAATTGTCAGTTTTCGTTTAGTTCACTCAAAAGTTGCTTCAACCACATGGCTTCTTTAGTTGCTTCTGATGCAGCTACAAATTCGGCTTCAGTCGTTGACAACGCCACAGATTGTTGACGTCGACAGTTCCACGTAATGGCACCGTTGCACATTTTAAACATATATCCAGTTGTTGATCTTCTAGTGTCGGGATCATTTGCGTAGTCTGAGTCAGAGTAGCCAATTAAAGTATCCCCGTTGTAACAGTATCGTATTCCGAGTCTTGAAGTTGATTTCAGATACTTCATTATGCGTTTCACGGCATTCCAATGACACATGTTCGGGCCGTTTTGAAATCTGCTCACAAAGTTTGTCGCGTATGCTACGTCAGGACGCGCTGTGATTGTTGCGAAGATTAACGAACCTACAGCTTCTCTATATGGAACATTATCGTTGCATTTTTGTGAATCGGCAAAAGATATTGTCATTTGACAATCCGCTGGAGTACTGGACGGATTAGCATCTTCAAGTTTGAAGCGTTGAATAATTCTGTTTATAAAGCTATTTACATGAACGAATATGGATTTGTCTTTTTCATTTCTTTCAATTTCAAGTCCTACAAACTGGTTAGGTTCAGTGACAGTCACTTCAAACGTTTGTTTCATTTTGTCAACAATTTTTCTTAAAACGTCGTTGTTCTTGGTCATGATAAGACCGTCATCTACGTATAATACAAGTATAACTGGATCACCGTTAATATTTCCTGTAAAAACGCACTTGTCAGCTTGGCATTGTTTGAGACCAAGGGTATATAGAAAACCAGTGAATTTCCTATTCCAACATCTAGGTGCTTGCTTCAATCCATACAGAGCTTTTCTTAGCTTGCATACCATATTTGGTGGTATTACAGCACCAAGTGATGGATCCATGTAGATAGTTTCATTTAATTCTCCATGTAAGAAAGCGGTTTTCACGTCGAATTGAAGAATTTGGTAGTCATTTTTCACTGCAATTGCGAGAAGGATTCTGATAGTGTCATATCTAGTAGTGGGAGCAAAAGTTTCAGTATAGTCCACTCCTTTGGTTTGTGCAAATCCCTTGGCACATAATCTTGCTTTGTACCTATTGATTTCACCATTGGGAGATCGTTTTACCTTAAATACCCATTTTGAACCTATTGCTCTTCTATCTGCAGGTAATGGTTTTAATTCCCATGTCTTATTCTTTTCTAATGCTTCTAGCTCTTCTTTAATCGCTTCTTTCCACTTAATAACATCTGCGCTGTTCATTGCTTCTTCAAATGTAGTTGGTACATCCGTCTCGACTAAATTTAATTCGTAACATATAGGAGTTTTGTTTTCTCGTGGACGTAAGTTGTAGCTTCCTTTAGTGCTTTTATCTTGATTATGTCGTATTTCTTCTATTTCGTGTTCCATAATTTCTTCCGATTGATCCTCGCTATCGTCTATTCCTGTACTTTCAAATTCTATTGGTGCATAGTTGTTTCGAACATGATTGTCGTTAAAACTATTTTCGTTGAAGATTACATTCCTTGATATTGTAATTTTCTTTGTTCTTGTGTTGTATAACCTATAGTTTGTGGAGTTTCCATCGTAACCAGTGAGTAGTAGTTTCTCGCTTTTTGGTTCCCATTTGGATCGTTTTTGTTTAGGTATATGCATGTATGCTTCGCATCCAAAAATTCTAATATGGTCTAGTTGGGGTTTCTTTCCGGTCCAACCTTCATATGGGGTTTTCCCATCAATTTGAGTGTTTGAGTTAAGAATTCGGTTAAGAATATAAACAGCACAATTTACTACTTCAGCCCATAAGTCTTGAGTTATATCTTTGTGATACATCATTGAACGAGCACTTTCAACAATAGTCCGAATTTCTCTCTCAGAACGTGCGTTTTGCTCAGGAGTATATGGAGCAGTCTTTTCAAAGACAATACCATTCCTCTCCAAGAAGCTTTGAAGATGTTCATTGCAATATTCTGTCCCTCCATCAGTATGCAAGGTTTTTATTGAATAACCAAATTTGTTCTTTAATAAGTAATGAAATTTCTGAAAACATTCCTAAACATCACTTTTGTGTTTGAGAAAATATACTGTATGATAACTTGTGTGATCATCTTTGAATAAAACAAAGTATCGTGCACCGTGATTCTGTTTGCATTGGTCCACAAACATCACTGTAAATTAGTTCTCCAGGACCTTGTTTTACATGTTTGCCTATGTTTTTGAAGGGTAGTTTGTGTAGCTTGCCATAGGTGCATGCTTCACAAAAGAAATTGTCTGCATTACTACTATTTATACCTGTTACGAGTCCTTTTGTTACCATGTCAGAAAGGGTTTTTATGGTCAAATGTCCTAAACGTTCGTGCCATGTTTTTAGGTTGTCACTGGCAACGACACTGTTTGCTGCTGCACGTACAGTTTTAAAGAGCATTTTATACAAATTGTTTGATGCAAGAACACCACAAGCTACTAATTTGTTATTGTGATAAACTTTTGCATATCTATTTTCTTTTATGATTTTCATTCCTATTTTTGTGATAGCTCCTTCGGAGAACAGGTTTCTTCTTAACTCAGGAACATACAGAACATTATTTATTGTTCCATTTTCCCATGCATTATTAACTAATTTCTTAATATTAACAGTTCCCTTACCTTGTACCAATAAATTCCTATTATTTCCCAAAGTGACATAATTCTCACCATTTGTACTTTCTAATGTAAAGAAGTATTCTTTAACATAGCACATATGTGTGGAGGCTCCGCTATCCATAATCCAGACTGTTTCATCTATAGCCAGGGAATCATCTGTAATGAACGCTGTGTAATTATTTTTACCTGAATTGTTGGATTTATTTCCGAAACGGTTTGGTTGATTTTTGCGTGGTGCCCAACAATCCTTGGAAATGTGTCCTTCCTTTTGACAGTTGAAACAAGTAACACGTAGCTTTCCATTCTTTTCATGTTTCTGATATCTAGAATTACTGCCTTGGATGTTATTTAATGTTGATGTAGCTAATGCATTTTCTAATAGTTCAGTCGAGGTCAAATTTGACTCTTCATCTATTAGACGGGCAGTCAGATTTGGAAGCGTTTGCTTGGTTTCATCGAGTGATAACCATGCTTGCCTGAAATTTGCGAATTTCCTTGGCAATGTGCCTATAATTTTCGTCATGATTGCTGTGTCACTTATAGTGTCTCCAGCTTCCTTGATTTCTCTTGCTAGATTTTCTATCTTGGCAATATGTTGTACCACAGAATCATTCGAACCCATTTTGTATTGGTGGAATTTTTCATGTACAATCATTTTATTGGTTTCTGTTTTGAGAGAATATATACTTTGTAATTTGTCCATGATTGCTTTCGAGCTTTCACAGTTTTCTATTAACGTGATCTGTGATAATTCCATTGCTGAGGTGATGATACACATTGCTAGAGCATCCCTTTTTGTTGTATTCGTCTAGCTCCGTCTTTTTATCTATTGATGGTTTGTTTGTTGCACCCGTGGTAATTTCGTAGATACCTTTGGCTCTTAAGGCGCATTTAACTTGAAATTTCCATTGTTGGAAGTTCTTCCCATCGAATTTATTTATGAATGTTACGTTTGAATCGCTCATTTTTCTTCTGTTTTTCGTTTTCTTAACTTCTTCGTATCTTACTCACTTCCTGATTTGCAACACTTAACCTTACTTTTACTTTTCTTCTTATACTCCTGTTATGCTCGAACTACGACGTGTTCTGGGCCAGTAACCTTTTATGGTTTTGTGTTGAATAAATCAATATAGTACCAGTATAATTTACTATTGTCGTTTTAATATGTGAAACATATAAATATGTACAGCAGGTAAGCGGTAAATCTTGACATACATATAATTGACATTTAACGACTACTGTCAAAATACATTTTGTTTTAACGTGTTATGGAAAGGTGCAGACTAGATAAAGTCAATCCTTAACAGTATCGTCGAATGGTATTTATAAAACGCGGCGATCGCCCCGTTGGCGTACGATCCCGGCATTAATGTAAACAAAATACGTCCTGTTTTGATAGGATAGCGCTTCACCGTGCTTTACATATGGCCCAGATTTTACTGGCGTTTATATTTCTTTCCCTAACTTGAAAACATTTGTATTTATTTTTCAATCAGATGTTGGAAGAGTGTCGACAGATATGATTTACAGCCCGTACGGTAAAACGAATACAATCCACTTAGCTTGCTCTGGATAGAAACATTGTATTTGACCCCATACGAGGTGTCAGTCCACTGTATATTAATCTTTTATCTCAGGAAATGTCACCTAAACCGCGAAAGAAGTAAAAAATTAATGTTTTCTAACTTTATAAGTAATGTAGGCGATTGCTAAATGGTTCTAAAAGCTTAAACAGAATAAAAGGATGAACTATCCAAGTAATAGACTGGTCGCAGTTAATACCCAAAGTACACAGTTTTATCAAAGGAAAACCACAATCGGTTGTATGTTAAAACAGATTGAGAATCCCAAAATCAATTACGCAGAATATTTTCGCCAAAACATTTTGACAGCAAAGTTTGACAAGGGGAACATCAAGGTTGTGAATAACGGATTTTGATGTGTCTGGAATATGTTATAGAGGCACATCCTACGAGTATCTTGCTACTAGGTTTTGTAGCCATTCGTCCTAGTTCTCGAGAAAATTGCAAAAGTTTTCCTAATGGACTTTATATACCATTAATCTTAACAATTTAGTAAAGAAGTGAGTATAGCGCAGTGGTTAACTTCCAGGCATACTACGCTGGCGATCCGTGTTCAAAACCCGCTCTTGAAGTTTCTTTTTCTCAATCTTATTGCATATGATATTAACAAATATATTCAATTTCATGCAAAATTGTTAAAAACATTTTTCGCCATACTAACTTTATTAATAAAATTAATCGGAAGCAAATGTGCAGCATGGTGTATATTTTGAATTTCACAATCAAATGTTATAATTAAATCGTTTTATCACTAGTGATCATAATTTAAACTATTTTTATATTTTAAACTAAAATTGACTCGGGCGGAATTGCAGGGATTGAAGGATATTTATATATTTATTTTAAGGATATAGATAAAAGCGTATTGTAATGCTCCTTTTGCCTACAAAGCATCGGCCCAGAACTTGATGTTTTTAAGCAACCTTTATTTTTATAACAAAATAAGTGAAAACATGTCAAAACCAACATCAAAGGATTCTTGTGGCCATTTATGATATCTCTCCGAAGAAGCAGTGGGTTTCGTACTTTTTGATGATTCAGTTTCTCTCGAGCAAAAAGTAATAATTGGACAAAGCATTTAAAGAAAAAGAGTCAAATAATTTTCTAAACGTTCAAATGTTCTTTTTGAAGAAATAGCCGAATTTACCAACAAAGAACTGCATACATCATTTTGTGTCAAACACCACCTTTAATTTTCTTAAGCGATTTAAAATATCATGATTTTATTAATAAAATTAACATGGCGAAAAATATTATTTTTGAACAATTTTGCATGAAATTAAATATTTGTTAATATCATATGCAATAAGATTGAGAAAAAAAAAACTACTAGGGCGGGATTTGAACACGGATCGCCAGCGTAGTATGCTTGAAACTTACTGGACTATACTCACTTTTTTAGAAACTTATTAAGATTAACGGTATATAAAGTAAAGTAATTTTCTCGAGAACTAGGCTGAATGGCTACAAAAGTTGGTAGCAAGATACTCGTGGGAGGTACGTCTTCGAGACACATCAAAATCTGTTATTCGCAACCTTGACGTACCCCTTGACTTGTTATCCACGACTTTTCTGACCACAAACCGTTTAACCATTGATCAAAATCAAATTTGCATGTTAGATTTTTTCGAGAATACCTTCCAGGCAGATTAATCACTTCATACGTCAATTTCTAACTTGATTCTACTTCGTACAATAAATGTCCAGTGGGAATAATGAGTAAATAAAAATATAGAACTTAACCACTTTTTTCTTTCTAATTTAATAATCTTGTTTTTCATTAAATGCCAAATTTTATAATTTTGTTAATTATCGATTGCTTTTGTAGCACCATGCCTAAGACCTCCAATATAGTCTAATAATAGATAATAGTTTGAATACAGTTTTTAGATTTATTTGCCAGTAATACCTAACTATACTTTTTTCTTTTTACAAAACCTTTTTGATAGATTCCTCTATATTTTAATAACGGAACTTATGTTTTCCCTTACTTAGAAGGAGGAAGCACGGTCAAAGGAGATCAATCAACACAGTTGGAGTATGTCAGTGTACCAATAAAATTTTGTGGCCCTCCTGCAAAGTTAGTAAACAAATTCTTCTAAATGATATATATAAGTATATTTATTGAACATTTCAATGCTTTAGAGTACAAGGTTCTTTAGTGTACAAAAATGGTGAACCCTTGATAGACAACGGTCAAAATTTTCCAGACGGCACGGAAGTTGCTTTCAATTGTATAGAAAGTATTATGGGCGAAAGAAACACTTGGAAAATAATTTGTGAAGACGGAAATTGGATTGGAAGATCTTTGAGATGTGGTAAATTACTTACATTATTTAAAAAAAAACACATGAACTACATTTTACAAATGCTTTAGCAAACACTATTATTCTGAATTTGAATTTCAGATATTGAGGATTTATTAACTGCAAAATCTAGTAGTAAGAGCACCTGCGTGTTCAGAAACGAGGAACTAAATGTAATATCATTCTACAATGATCAACAAATTAGGGAAGATGTTGTTGAGTTCCCTTTTGGAGCGGTGTTGGTGAGCCGATGCGTTGATATCGGAAAATATTCTATGATAGGTAAACAAGCAATAAATCAAGCGCATGTGGTATTTGGAAGCCATATTTACTCAATTTAATACTGGAAAATTTTTGTCTCGCGTTGTGCTCATTATTAGGCTCAATATATGTATTAACAGTGACTCGTTGTAGTATCATAACTCAAGGTGAATGTGATTTATAATTTAAAACAAATTGATTCCTGTTTGGTTTTAGTATATGAGAAAATATTTCCAATTTCACATTTTGTCAGGAATTTTCAATTATAATAGTAATTTGTGATAATGATGAGATATTTTATCATATATTAATCACTCGATTCACTCCATTCTTTCTTTAATTTCAATATTCCACCAAACTTTTTATTATTTGGTAAATCTTGGGTCAATAAAATACCGTTGTAATACTTCTTCTTTTAGGTCCAAACAAACGAAGATGTATGGGTGGAGAGTGGGATGGGGTAAAACCATTATGTATTGGACTAAACCAAGAGAATGACTATTCAATGGAAAAACCACCGACAATTTTATTTAGGCACGAAATGGGACCGATTGCACAATCCAATGATGGTAAATTAATTGTATACCCGGGAGTTGTTTTACATATGGAATGTTTGTGGATGAAGCGATTCGGAAATCCCAGATGGAATATAAGTCATAATTACAGGTACGTAATGTATTACAATGTCCTACTGAAAACATATAAAAGATATACGCTGATTGTAGAAAATATCCTGAAGGGTGGACAACAGATCCAGGAAGGGATTCCCAGCTAGAGTATCGGCTGTCAATACATCATACCACAAAAGAAGATTCTGGTATTTTCACATGCGAGACTCCTGCTAGGCATATACATTCCGTTGAAATCATTGTGAAAGGTGGAGACGAAAGTGTATACTTTAGGTCATTTTCACTAACTTTAATTTTAGCTGTACACTGCCCTGCAGTCCCTAAGAAAAGGGGTTTAACCGTTAATACGCAGAACACGAAAATGAATACCCAGTTGAAATTTACCTGTATAAATGGAAACACCCTTATTGGCGCTCAGGAAATTATGTGCTTGCCTTCCGGGAACTGGAGTGCACCATTTCCAGTATGTGAGAGTGAGTTCATAATGACATTTTTCAGAATTAATACGTAAATACTCTAAACGAATATATTCTACAAGATTAAATATGAGGCAAAAATAATTCTTAAATTCATCTTAATTAAATCATCTGTTTTAAACAATATTGCTGCTCTTTCGCATCGTCAGTATAGTTATGAAAAATGAACATACACTAAGATGATACCATAGCCAATAAACCATTTCGCAATATAATTTTATTTTTTATTTTTTTATTTAACATCGCAGCGAAAATTCAATAATGCTAAATAATCTTGCTTTTTCAAATATTAATCATATTAAATATCCATGCTCGGGAGGTATGTATGTAAATACTTTTTATTATGATATGTTATTAGCTTTTTGTCCGTGTGGAATTAACAGTACACAACAGTGTGCCCCATTGATCGCTAGTCTGCAAGGCGAGCCGAAACGTGTGGACGTATTTTATGCCTGATTCTTTGATAATTTAAGTTTCTCTTGCTATTGCTGCACTTCGCGCACTAAGAAAATAGTATCTATTTTAAATCATTAATTAATTCTTTTTTCCTGCCAATACGTTTATTTATCAATACTTATTTTCTTTATAGCAGCTAGAAAACCACAAAACCTGCGTTCTATACAATTTGTAAACCATATAATAAAGTCATTCCTAAGGAATTCCTCATGCAAATTGGAAAAACCATAATAAAATTTTGTATACATATAAAAATAAAAACTTACCAATTCTTATTATATTAAATGCTTAAGTCGATCTCCTAATTGACTTGCAGAACAATAGCCTAAGCTGATGTGAAAGTTTTTCGGAACATTTTTATATATCGGGACCAATCCTTCGTAAGGTGTTTGTAATTTTTTATTTTAGTTCTTGTCAGTTAGTTGCTCTATTCTTTTGAAAACCGTAAATAGAAGGCTTAATATAACCCCACAGGAAAAAATCGTTTGTTGCTTACGGTGCTTACGGTGCTCCAGCCATTAATTAATTTGAAATATATCTTGAAATAAGTTTCTTTAAAACGTTTTCAAACTTCTAGCATTATGCGCAAGGCACCCATCCTGCGGAAACCAAAAATCTATAAAAGTGACAGCTTCAAGGGTCTGTATCGCTTGTATATCGTTTTACAGTAAATGTGAATATCCCTCAGCATTAAGATTCTCACTCGTAAAAAGGGTCCAATTATGTAATCTATATAAAAATGGACCGTGGTTTGTTCGGATGCTTAAAACTTGAAAACGACTGGACCAAATTGGATACTTCCTTCTGCGGATTTGTTTGTAATTGCTACGCGAAGGTTTACGAAAAAAGAAAACTATTAAAACATTTAGAAAAGTAAGAAAAAAATTAGAGATTAAAGAAATTGATGACGTTTGGTGTGTTAGGTTATGACAGTTGTCATGGTGCGCGCAAAGACAATTAAGGGACATTTGTGATTGTGCGCGCATGAATAATTGTTATGTCCTAATAGAAACAAAATCAGCAATATCCATCACAGTCTTATTTACAATACCGCGAGCGAGAAGATCGAATCTTTCACAACGAAGCCGTAATGCAGATGAAGAAGAAACTGCACGAGAGAAGGGCGCCATGTTAGTACGGCCCGACTTCGTGCTTCACAAGCACAAGAACAAAGGGAGCCCATACGTGAAACGGCTCGGTTGGCAATGAGAAATCGTCGAGCAGAACACAGAGATCAACAACGTCGAGCCGCAAGAAGAAATGCTTCAAGTATTAATTTGAATCGAGGAGCGTTTCAATACGATCCCACAATTGACTACAGCTCGCACCCTTTCGTTAGAATTGGCCCTATGGAGGTTGTGTGCATCTATTGCGGTGCATTGCAGTTCGCTGCAGAAACGCACGGATTGTGCTGCCTCAATGGAAAGGTTAATTTGCCATTGTTGCCTCCGAAACCTGAGCCATTCCATTCACTGCTTCCTGGCGAAGCTACAAAATCACGACATTTTCGTTTAAAGGTACAACGCATGTTTCCAAATGACTTCATTTGGAGCAAATATTATTGAAGAAAGCGGATTCAGTCCGACGTTCAAGGTAATGTTTATTAATAAGAGAGTAACCTTTATTTTTTGTAATCATAAATCACTAATTATCACTTCCATTTCGACTATACAGATACAAGGACAAATTCACCATAGAATTGGATCATTGCAGCCAGTTGAAGACGCACATCATAAAATTGTTACAAATTTACTTCATGGCCAATATGGAGGACCAACTTGATCGGCGTCTACTACTAAAAATAACGCAATGAAAAGAGAAATTCTTCAAGATTTGCAGCAAGTACTTCATAAACATCATGCATTGATTCGGTTGTTCAAAACTGCGTTGGATCGCATGCCAAGTGATGACTATAAGCGTCATAAATAAACGTCCCGCTGGAACACACGAACGACAATTCAACGCTCCGACAATAGATAAAGTTGCAAACTATAGTATATCACAAGGTGCTTCAATGAAGATAATCGACACGAGTGCAGCCCATGCAGCAAATAGTTTAACAGAAAGTTGTACTAAAACGATACGTGAATCATTTGGTTTACATTCAATAAAGCAAATGCTTTGCTCCCACGTAAATTTGCTCCTTCTTGAACTTTTATTCAACTTAATTAATTTTAGCTTAATATAAACAAGTTAATAAAACTCAGGTAATAACTTAAGACAACATTTATTAATTCTAAGGCGGTACGAAGTTCGCCGGGTCAGCTAGTTCCCAATAAATCTGCCCATTCTGTTTATTTTCTAACCAATACCGAACAAGCGAAAGATTATAGCACCCGTGTAAAGGAAACGAAGATTCGTCGCCAAACAAAATACTTTTACAAAAAGTTTCGTTCATCATCTATATATATAAAAACGAATGTATGTCTGTGTGTCCTTTATGCATTACTACACCATTCATCCGCACGCCATCTAACTTTCGGAACTTGTTGAGTACATTCCCGCAAAGATAACTGGCATAGTGGCATCAACGAATTCCAAATCAATTTATTTAATCAACGTTTTCCAAAAAACAAACGCCATGAATTCCCATACGTGTAATACTGATCCTACGATAGGTGGCGCGCGTGTATCGAGTGTTTTTGGCATAGTACATACATATATCCTACGATAGGTGGTGCGCTTGTGTACAAACAAATTCAATCAATTGAATGTAAATAATAACTAATGATAAGTTTCAATAAAAATGACACAATGTAAATTGAATGTTATCATAACGAGTTTCCTTTAATTTCCATTCTTCTGAGGTCGCAGCAACGCGCGACCGGTAAGCTAGTTCCATTACAGCTTCAGAAAAATTTATGCTCTCGTCTTGTCCCTGCGGAATGTCATTACTTTTTTGTAATTTATAAAAACGATATTTATTCCGTTTTAGCATAGTTATGTAGGATATAGCAAATTTCTCGACAATGTTTGATGTCGTCGGTTGTTCTTCTACAGCGGCTCATTAAAAGATCACGTTTCTCACTTTGTAGCACTACATTTTTCAATGCCTAGTATGGTATAATGAACCATGTTTTTCGAAATTATTAGTAATTAGCTGTACAATTTCCCTTCCTACGATGTCTCCAAATTTAAATAAAACTGGAATAAAGGCTCGCGCGCACTTACCGACTACGGACGGCTACGGCAATTTATTCCTTGCATGTGTATTAATGGAACTGAGCTCATCTGTCGGAAACCGCCCTACCGACGACACTAGATACACGATAGAATACTTTTGCTGATGTCGTGTGTTCCGGGAGAATTTACATTCTAAATTTGGTGTTTTACTCCTATTATTCGGGTTGAAGAATCGATAAAAGTTCTTTAAAATTATCGTAGCTGATTCTAAAGCATTGGAAGAAATTAATCTGATCGCATATTAGGTCACGAAACAATGTAACATATTCGCCTTCTGTATGTCCTTTTCTATATATTGTGCGTACCCATGTTCTCCTGTTCTGACTTTCTTCCTTTTCTACTTCTTCACATAATAGTACCATCATTACATCTCAAATACCATCCATATTTGTTAACATTTTAATCACGACTACGAAAATTTTCCGATAGTGCACGTTAAAACTAAAAATTACCGTCCGTATTGTAGTGGACCGAAGCCGTATGTAGTCTGTAACGGCACGCCAGCCTGAAACGTGCATTTTTTCTTGTAAATTACTTTCGATGGTAACATTTTATAATATTTTTTTTTGTTTAAGTTTATAAATTTCTAACTGGTAAATTCTAAAACAGATAACAAATTAAAATAAAATTGAATATTATTTAAGGAAACAAAATATCACAAACGAGGGGGTTTATTTGGGTTATGTCCACCCCATAAGTTTCTGTTAGGACCCCTTTATAATTAATAATTAATTCAGAAATGAAAACAAACAAAACGTATACGCGGTACGATATTTGTTGAGCCACGATTCCCAGAAAGCCGTCGTTTCTGTAAGTGGTGACTTCTGGAACAGGTTCGTCCTTGCGGTTAAAAGGGAGAATATTGAGGGGGAACGTGATGAAATCCTAGGGATATATAGATTTAGATCACCAAAAGGTTAGAGGGATCAACTAATCCATGAAGCAGCTTCCAAATAAAACGTAGCCCAAGTATTTCTCATCAATGATTCCGTGATTGAAATGAATATCTGTCCATAAGTAAATTAAAGTTAATACCTCGTTCGGGATACACGCTGTCAATTTTGAAAGAAATACATTTTGAGAATCGTTCTTAAACACCCAAGTCTCGTCGCCGGTAATGACGTGCCAGAAAATAAAGATCATCTATCGATTTTAAAAAGTCAATGCCCCTGTCCTTCTTTGTGTGCTTTTGGTGCTGCGAAAGGTTTCTCGGAACCATTTTTGAGCAGACTTTTTCATCCCCAATTCATTGATCAAAATATTCCCCGATCATTCTGACTCTCAACCGATAATCTGAACGCACGAAAGCCCGAACTCTGTTGACATTTGGATCGATTCTTGAAACAGAAACCCTTCTGCTGCGAGGTTCATCTTCAGCCAACTGTATTCCTTCTGCAAATGTCTTAAACCACCAAAATGCGTGGGCCCTTGACAAAACACTCTCTCCGTAGGCCTGGCGAAGTTTCTCAAAAGTTTCCGTTGGACTATGTCCAAGTCTGAAGCAAAACCTGATCGCACACCGCTGCTCGAAATTAATGTCACTCATTATCAGAATGAACAAGGAAAACCTGCTTCACTAAATCAATCGCTAGGGAACAAACAACCTAACTCTAGCGAATTCCAACTTACACTGATGGCGTATTACATGTTCACCTGCCTCCGCTGCAACTCCCGCATCACCAGTGTTGCCGGTTCGAATACTACGCTACCAGTCTCATTACTTTATTTACACATCTCGTAAAAGTAAAGAACAAGTTTTTAAAGGAACAATATTATGAAAATATTTGTAAAAGCCTAAGTTTGAATCAAATAAGACTCCTAAGACCCTGAATTTGTTCAACATCTGTTAATATTTGGTCATTCACAGTATATGACGAATCAATATAATTAATTTGCCTAGTGTACATAATAGAGTAGTATTTACCAATATTTAGTTTTAAATTAGATTTGGAAGACCAATCAGAAATTATATTCAAATTATGGTGTAGAAGCAAAATGTCATTCCAAGTTTCTGTACTTGTAAATATCTTTATATCATTAGTATATACTAAAACGCGACAAGATAGCGATTCGAGCAAATCGTTAGTATCAAGTATAAATAATATTGGGCCCAAATTAGAACTCCCGGGGATACCCGATTTAGGATAAACGTTATAAGATTTGTAGTCATTATAATGTACATACATTGCATAGCTAGATCTGTTATCAAGACAGTAGTGTAAAAGATTGATGAATTCCGAACCAAAAGCCAAATGATGATAACTTCTTAACTAGAAGAGAATGGTTGACAGAGTCGAATGCGCTACAAAATAATATATTCGGTAATAGTAACAAGATTGGTAACAGTAAACATTTAATGAAATAATGCTGATGTGGTGAGGAAAGGATCTGACATTAGTAGGTATAAATTAGTATAAATATCATTTTCAAAGATTTTAGCGAAATTCGATAAGATTGGGAATTGGCCGGTTATTCTCCACCAAAGGTTTATCGCCCTTCCTCAGTATAGGAGTCACCCTTGCATGCTTCCAAACACTAGGAAACACAAGTGTAGAGTTTGAGAGATTAATAAGTGAAACCAAAGGTTTAGGAAGGGCGTGTCTTGTATCATGAACAAGAAAGCTTGCGACCAAATCGTCTCCAAATTTATTATTTTGCAGGATGTAGTCATAATTTTAAGAAGTTCATCTTCAGAAACAATAAAAGGAATATCATCAAATGTCGAAATAAAAAATATAATAAAAAAATATAAGAAAGAAAAGAAGTGGCAACGAAAAAGGTAGTAATAAGAATGGCCTACGGAACCATCTTTGGTGTAATATTAGAGAAAACGGCAATCTGCTGAAAAAAGAAGATTCAATCAAACCTGGAGCACGAGTTCGACGTTTGAGGCCTTGGTTCACGAGCAATAAGGCTGAGGACTATAGACTATATCACACACAAGTCACTTAACGAGATACGTTAGAAAGTTCGCAACGAATTCGCATTCTTGTACTGACTGATCAAATCAAAAAGGGTCGAATAAACAAGTTGTAAGAACGAAATTGAATATCGCATAAGAATGTTCAAGTAATGAATGCCAAATACCGAATTTCGAATGTTAACTAGGAATCAATATAGAGTAATCTCCCGTGTTTGAATATCAAGTCACTATATGTAAGTCTCGAATTAATGTCACGTGTTTCCGGCTCAAATGAATCTCCTATTGTTTTCTTAAGGAAAAGATTTTAACATACCACTAAGATCAACTACAGCTAATCGGAAAGCAGGCGATGGAACACTTCCCAATATGGGCAGACTAAAGAAAAATAGAAATGAACTTAGGACGTAGGGCGATTGCCAGAGATATCTGGTTTTACCACATCTCTACGTTGAGGAACAATGTACGCTGTAAAAAAGAGAAAATGGGTGTATACCATACGTATTGTCAGTGCGGTATTTAAATGGTACTTACGGTCTGCAATCGGTATTGCCTGAAATAAATCGAATGCAGAATGGCCCGCTGAAAACAGAAAATTGACAATCGTTTTTGCTGGAGGACAATGCACGCTGAAAAACCAAAAATTTTTAAATTCGTGATGGAATTTCATATACAGTTTGTTTCATAAAGTGTTAAAAGACAAAATGACTTTATTACATGGTTTTAAAATTGTACGTTGAACGCGGATCTCGTCGTTTCCTAGCTACTACGAGAGACGCCTTTTAAGTTGTTACAAAAAGTATTAAAGAACAAATTTATGTTGGAACAAACTGTTTGGTTGGTTTGTTTTTTAAAGTTCCACCAGCGTCTAGAGCTGCTGAAAATCGGTGTCCACGCATTTTTCTGTTTGACATTCGGAAACAGAAGAAATCGTTAGGCGATAAATCAGGTGAATATAGACAATAAGGACATTGATTCAATGTTTTTTTCCTCCAAATAATCAATTGTTTAACGTGCTGTGTGAGAGCTGGCATTGTAATGATTAAGATTCGACAAATGAGTGTATGGTACGTTGTGTAAACCGGACTGACACTGTCTCTCCTCCGAATTCTAAGTGACGCCTTGCATGGAAGTAGGGACAAGCGTTTACACTACTTAATTATTATGCACTCCTTTATCGAACCTTAGTTATAATACAGATTAATGCGACGTTTTCGGTTGTGTTTCCTGATTTCGTTGGTAACTTGTAGCAAACAAATTGTTGTATACTATTTAGCATCAACTGTTCTGCAACCCTGTAAAGAAATGGAATGTGACATGTCCAATACAACCGAAGAAACAAGCGATCATTTTCTTGGAAGTGCTTCGTGAACGAATAACTTCTGTGGGATTCAGTTAGTTTTGGTTCGCCCAAACAGTGGATTGTTGATTAGTTTCCGGTTCATACGAATATATCCGAGTTTCGCTACCTGTTACGATGTATAAGGATTTTGCAGCTCCTTAATACGAGCCTTTTCATTCAAAATATGAGAAATCCATCGGGAAAAGATCTTTTTCCTGTAAGAAGTCACTTATCTGTATAAATGCTCATGCAAAATCGAATGTAATTTGGTCTTCGATTTGCCTAAGAATACCTCTATCTTACTGTAATTACGTGCCGATCTTCTTCAATCATGTTGGGCGCAGCATCTATGTCTTTTGGAATAACAACCGATTTTAGTCGACTTTCACGCAATTCATCACTGACGGACACACGATCACGGCGAAATTCTTCAAACCAATTGTAAAGTCTTTTTATGTGCTTCATCACCAAAATGAACAATGCAATTCTATGCATTATTATTGAGTAAAAAAATCGGAAAAATCATTCAGCGGAAACGTGCACGGAAAATAATAAGGATAATACAGAAAACCAGTATTGATAAATGAACGTATTGACAAGAAAAAAGGAATCGCTAATTAATGAATTAAGATAAATACTTTCTTTAGTGCGCGAAGCGTAACAATGCCAAGAGAAATTAAAATTACGAATTAATGGCGCATACAATACCTCCACACACCTCCAAACTTTCAAATCGAGCAAATGCGTTAGCACAAAATAGACAGCAGCGACAAGGCGTGTCGGCAACTTTGATATTCGTGTGGTCGATTTGAATGTCCTCAAAGTAGCTCAGAAGTTAGCTAAAGCCATTTTGAAAATACGAAAGGTGCACATTTGTTCGTATTAATTGAAAAGTATTAGAGTTTTGGATATATTAAAAGAATAGTATTTGCCACAAGATTTTCTAAGTTTGTCGCTTGTCTATTCTATTGCTAGATGGTACAACAATTCAAGATATCAATGGATTTCACCAAACTAGTGGCTCCATCTGATGAACAACAGTTTTCTTTGAGACCTGCCTAAGTAACGAACCACTGTTTAAGTTCGTTCAATTGAGAGTTACATTCATGTTACATTCTACTTTTTTACATTTGGTAAATTCTGTATGCGCATATAGAATTTCAAGATTTTCGAACTTCGTCGCTTCTGTCTATTCTGTGGCGTTGATAACCGACACTATTCCATACTGTATACAAACAACATTGTCGCTATCAATTACGTATTTAATTTATTCAACAAAATTATTTTACTCTGAATTTATTGTTTGTGGTTGTATCCCCGATATCGATGGTGGTGCACATATGATACGATGGGAAAATCAACGCTTATAGAATGCGAAGTCTTATTATTATTCATGATAATAATAATAATATATTGCGTGCTAGACAAATAGATTTGTATACACATGTCAGTTTGTTACAAAAGATAACATTGATTATATCATAACATATTTCGTATTCGTCAGTATTACATGAAAACAGAGGTTTTCATGTAATACTGACGAGAAGTTTTTGATATGACAATGAAACTGAGCACCGGCTAAATCCTTCCACACGCTAGGTAATAAATTATAAAGATTTATTGATAGGTATCTGAAAGAATTAGTATTACGAGTGAGTCTGAATTGCGGCTGCCCAAAACATCCATGTTATACGCAGCTTGCTTAGGAAAGGAATCCAAGTTGTTTCTGCCGTACATAATACATTCCAATATGTATTGCCCCACGCAAGTTATGATCCCTAATTGCTTAAAGAAAGGCCTACACGAAACATAATGTCTGACGTTCAAAATAATGCGAACTGCTCTCCTTTATACTGTTAAAATTTTCTGTATATGTGCAGCTCCTCCCCACAACACAATCCCGTAATTCATAATGCTGTGAAGAAATGCATAATATACCATCAAAAGTGCATCCTGATTTACCCTCATTCTCAGCTGTTGGAAAGATACACGCAAGCTGATAAGCGGCTCGAAATATTGTCTATATTACCGTTCCCATGTCAGAGTCCAGGGTTAAGCCTAAACATTTGACCGGAGTAGCATTTGACAATTTTAAATTATAATATAACGAAAATCTAGAGTTAGGCATTTGTCTAAATTTAGGCAGAGTTTAATATTATTGAAATAATTTTCGGCCTGTGCCAGTGAACTACGCAGCTAATTAGTTAGCTCATCTTAGTCTTTATTCGCCACTAGAATAGTGGTGTCGCCTGCATATTCTACATTTTTACACCCAACATATTTATTTCTGTCATTATATGATGAATAAAATTGGTCCAAGAATTGAGCCGGGCGGCATTCCATAACTTATTGTTATTTGTTTGAAGATATCTTCTGCATTCTGAATATATTGACATTTGCAAGTCACAAAATCCCTAACCAAAGTATGCTGTGGAAAGCACAGTCAAAGGGCTTAGTCAAATCAAGGAAGCAACCAGAAACAGTATTCCCCATTTCAAGTTCGTCGCTAATAAAAGTATACATTTCGATTATTGCCATTGTTGTACTTTTCCCATTTCTAAAACCGAATTGGCTTGCATTTAGAATACCCTCATCTTCCAAGTATTTCTTTGAAAGCCAGCTCTAATAATTTTGATAAGACAGGAACAATCAATATTGGGCGATAGTTGCTTAATAAGTTACTATCACCCTTTTTGAAAATGGGAACCACTTTAGCAATTTTCAGGCAACCAGAGAAAGATTCTTCGACAAAACAAGTATTAATAAAATGTGTAACATGTACAAGTAGTTCCTCTTTAGCAAGTTATAGGGCGATGCTATTTAAGTCATAGTAATCTAATGACTTTGAAGCACTCAATTTATTTACTAAGTTCCTGACCTCAGAAAATCCAACCGAACACTAGAAAAATTACGAGCTCACACATTGGCTACTCACTATGCTCATGTAGCCACTATTATCACTGTCAATCTTTTCACAAGCTCACTACCAACATTGCTAAATTAAATGTTTATTTCTTCAGCACTGAAGCTACACTTGTTTGATTGTGTACACTAGGCCTAATGATGGACCACGCAGTTTTCTGTTTGTTGTTTGACATAATGATACGAGAAGTATTAAAGTTT
This sequence comes from Chrysina gloriosa, assembly GCA_038088585.1. Taxonomy (NCBI): domain Eukaryota; kingdom Metazoa; phylum Arthropoda; class Insecta; order Coleoptera; family Scarabaeidae; genus Chrysina; species Chrysina gloriosa. The sequence continues at coordinate 45,300,317 of CM076088.1, read as the reverse complement.
ATTGTTTCAGATTATAGAGCTACTCTGTAATATACTTCTGTAAAATCAGAGTTACTTTTACTAAAATCGCGTATCATAAGCGGGTGTTTCCTCATCCATTTAATCTTGTCAGAATATTTAATATTGCGTTTACTTACTCTGGTGTAGTTCAAGGGAAAGGAAGTCTTCCAACAAGTGATGATGTAATTCAATAATAATTTAGTGATTTCCTCTGAGTTTTTAAGTCAGTAAAAACAGTCCAGGTTTAGCACTCTCTATAAACGACCTAATTAATAAATTAGGTTCGTTAATGGGCAGTTAACAAGTAACCGTGCAAAAGTTTACGAAGTAAGCACAATTTCCATATGCCAATAATCCTGTAGGAAATTTTGACTATGTCCATCGCAAAACGCAACTGCAGACTAATTAGTTTCGTCCTTGTTAGGACTCGTCAGTACAGTATATTGTTCTGCGAGTGACACAGTAAAAATTTCCAGGTGATACGTCGATATCTTGTTGAGATAGATATGGTTATAGTAATAACCCCATATCCCGAGCAGGAGAAATAGTGACATACCCGGTTACATCGCATTCCAAGACGGACGAAAATAGTGAACTATTTTCGGGAGCCAAAATTTTAATAAAACAAAATGTAGAGGACTCTCTATAAACGACATAATGATAAATTATGTTCGTTAATGGGCAGTTAACAAGTAATCGCGCAAAAACTTACAAAGTAAGCGCAATTTGCATATGCCAGTAATCTTGTAGAAATTTTGACAATGATTGACTATGTCATTCGCTAAACGCAACTGCATACTAATTAGTTGCGTCCTTGTTAGGACTCGTCAGTACAGTAGATTGTTCTGCGAGTGACACAGTAAAAATTTCCAGGTATTGTTTTCTTAAAATTTTGGCTCTCTAAAATAGTTGCCTATTTTCATTCGTCGTCGAATGCGATGTAACCGCGTATGCCAATATTTCTCCTGCTCGGGAGATGGGGTCATTACTATGACCATATCTATTTCAACGAGATATCGACGTATCACCCGGAAAATGTTTACTGTATCACTCGCAGAACAATATACTGTACTGACGAGTCCTAACAAGGATGAAACTAATTAGTATGCAGTTGCGTTTTGCGATTGACATAGTCAAAATTTCCTACAGGATTATTGGAATATGCAAATTGTGCTTACTTTGTAAGCTTTTGCACGGTTAACTACCCATTAACGAACCTAATTTATTATTAGGTCGTTTATAGACTCTGAAATTATTGCGATCCGAATCATGGACTTTTCGGCTCTCCGAACCAAACCTCATCAGTAGACCCCTATGATCCAATAGTGATAGTTCGACTACTCTAGCAGCAAACTTATAATAATCAGCATTAGATAATGCATTGTCAATTCTTGTTTTACTAGTTCTAGTTACCCAAGTATAATCATTAATGTGTACTCCTGCATACCGAAACTTAGGAAAAGATTTTTGACGTATTTAGAATTACTTGAAGTCAATATTAAAATCCCCCAGTAATATGATATCCCTATGTGAAAGTAGTTGATCAAAGAAGCCGGCAAGATTGTGACAGAGAGTGTCAAAGCCCCCTTCAGGAGATCTTTACAAACTACAAACAATCAAATTCAAATTTGGTATCTCACCACCGCACATCTCAGACTCAATCTCACAAGATAGAATTTTATCTATTTTATAGGTTTTAAATTTTAGTGTTTTTTCACAAAAATGCAACACCCCCGTGCTGGTGAGTAATTCTACAAAATGATGCAGCTAAAGTGTAATTATCAAATACAATACTCCTGATTTGACCGTCAAAACTCCAAGTTTCGCTAAAGCATATTATGTCATATTTATCTACTGAAAGGAGAAAATTCAATTCCAAGAGCTTATTGAAAATAGATTGTACATTAATATAAAATGTGGACAATTGACTCACATATACAGGCGGTTTGATTTGGGCTCTATTTTCAGTGGTGTTTATTAAAAGTTTGCATTATTAAAATTATCACCGTTACCATCTAACCTAATGTGAATTAAATTATTGAGATTGATACTTTCACAATTTATATATCCATAATTAATTGGACCTGCCACATATTTTTGTATCAAACTCTTTCCCTTGAAATTCAGATGAAAGCCATCTTTGTCTCTAAAATCTATCACACTAGTGATGTCTACGATGTGCACTATCATAACGGCAGATTATTTTACATTATATAATTTACGATCATAATCATATATTAGTGCATTTAAGACGGAGCAGCCCGACCAGAAGGATACACCCAGAAGTAATACGTTGGTGTCGCTTAACATATCAATCACTTTTTGTATTAATTTACAATCAAAAGGCAGATCCCTCATAATATCGTTAGACCCCGCCTATATAATAACAAAATCATTCGTGGAAAAATCTTTAGAGAGATTGTAAATGCTACTAGCAACGAAACCAAAGGTCGTATTAGGCTTACTAATTGTTAATACTGAGTTCTTACCATTTAATAAAGGTAATGATGACAATACATCATTCAATCATCCGCAAGGCATCATTGAACAGTGTGCTGATTGTTCTCTTCAATATATGTAGATATATACTGGGGAGTTGATAAAAAAGTATGGCACAATTATAGTGTTTTTTTGGTGTTACCAATATTATATAAAATGACATAGTGCGGGGTATATCTAAATTAAATGCCAATTTAAATTCTAGAGATGATCAAATTCCAGCCCTTCTTTAAAGCACTTTAGAATGGTATTTGGTGAGGCTCTTAAAAATTTTTTTCAATTTTACTCTTAAAACATGCACAAAAGAAAGATGATGAGGACTACCGTCCTGTAACTAATTTATGCAATTTTTAAAAATATTTGAACGAATTTTATATAATTCTATTTATCAAAATATTTGTTTCAAACTGAATCTTCTACTGAACATGGATTTGTAAGTGACCAATTTACTGTCACTGATTTGATCTGTTTCACATAGTGCTTTGGATAAACGAGGTAATATACTTAAACTTTTCAAAAGCCTTTCACAGAGTTAGTCATGATTTGCTGTCTAAACAGTCACAATATCAATTGGATTAAACGAAGTGTTGAGTTCACTAATAAAGTCATATCGCTCTAGTAGAATAAGTTATCTCCATTACAATGGATTTGACTTCAAAAGAGTACATTTGCTTAAGTGGGCCGCCGCAAAGATCTAATATAGGTCTTTTGCTGTCAGTATGACATGACTACAACAAACGCGGTTCTGTAATGGCAATTTAATGTCTTCTCAAACTGAATACGGAATAACACTACTACGGTCAAATTTGGAATCAGAAAACCAGCGACAAATTATAGTCTTAGGTGACCACCAACAAAAGCCGAAAAAAACGATATATACAATATTGTTGAATTAGACCACTAAAGTTGTGTGTTATGTTTGCGGTTTAATTTAGATAATTTAGATAATTCGGAAATTGTTGCCTATCCTTTAACTGCTAATGCTACTTTGCCTACAAATATCAAATTTTACTATAATGAAATTTCCGACATGCTATATGTAATATATTTATTGTTTATTTGCTTTGCTGTAGTAAAATAGTAAGTAATACTCCGATATATATTAAACCTATTTATTGCTTTCGTCAATTAGGTGTACATCTACATCTAACTTTGTCTAAAGACTAACCCTTTTCTGCTTATCTTTCTTTTGTTACTGGAGAGACAAGACACCGATATCGGACACCAGGTGTAAGATTCAATTACTCTTAAAGACGAGTGGCATCTTACTGTGGGTGCTATGTAATATTTTACATACGTTGACCTTGCTTTGACATTACTTATAATTCCACTATAGCAGTCTACATGGTATTTACCATAATATTTACCACGACGCTTTTCGAATTTTGCTATCAGACCGACTTTATAATCAAAAGAGAACGCTAAATTGCTCGTGAAAGTGTGGCTTTGCACTTACTCTTTCGTTACAATGCAGGATTTACAACTATAATTATATAATTATAATTATTACCACGCCTACTATGATTATCGTTACCTCTATTTTCATAATTATTGTACAATTATTGCGTTTCGTAATTATTACTACCATGTATCATTCTCGTCATTGTTATCACTAGTGTTAATCATTATCATAATTGTTGTTATTAAAAATGTCACTATTATTTCTATTAAATTTATTAAAATAATTGATAGCAGTACTATCACTAGTAGTGTTTGCATTGCCTATATTTTAATACAAAAATTATTTGAAACTGTACTGCATTAGTGACAACTGATTTTTCAAATCATCGTATTGTGGTACGTAGGTGTTGAATGTGGCGAAGTAAGTGATGTGCTGCCTCCTCACTTGCGAGTTGCTGTAAGTTCAAGACAAGTTGGGGCTCAGGCACACTTTAGCTGTGACTCCGGGTTTGGAATTCAAGGACCTCACCAAACAACCTGTCTTAGCAACGGTGACTGGGCTCCTCCCTTTCCTGCATGCGTAGGTACGTGATTATCCCTAGCATGCTTAACTTTTTGTATAATTCTATTTCGAATAAAAACTTGCAATTGTCTTTCTGTAAAACATTTAGTCGTGTCCACAGTATTAGGCACTTAGAGTTATGCATATATTTTATTATTTTTTGGTCTCTTTGACACACTAATTCAATTATTAGTATCGTAATTATACATAACTGCTGTTTATAATGATAAAAGAAAGTAATATTATTGTGAAATTTTTATTTTGATGATTTGAAAAGCTCCTGGAATGCAACTTGTACTAAAGCTATATTAAACCGAAATAACCACTTTCGATTCAGTAAATAGCGTATCTATTAATTTTCTCTAATTTTATTCACCATCATGTTTGTTTCACATGTCTCCTGATAGTTTATTTCTTTATTATACTTTAACTTCAAGCAAGTATTGAGTACACGCTTCACGCACGCTTAATATCTTTCAAAATATTAGTTGGTCTAATTATTCATCTATAATTTGTTGGTAACTAAAGTCATAATAATTTCTACATTTATTATTTATACGGGATATCCTTTTTAACGTGTTATTTACAGTTCATTTGTTCGATCTTTTCAGTCCATACCGTACCCTTTGAATATAGATCGCTGATTATATGTAATATATCCTTCTTGAATATATAAATATAATCAAAACCCATTCGATGTATTTTTATGACTGTGTTAGATGCCCACCGAATTCAGACATTAAGTGAATTCTTGTGTTTAATTATCTAGTAACGTTAAGTAGCTCTTAGCACCCCTTTTTGAGAAAATGCTCTAATGTTAGTTCTCACGATATCTCCAGTAATAATTTTAAGTCACCCCAATATTAAAAGCCCTCATCCGCCGGATGTTTATATAACTGTGTCCGCTATGAATTTCTGGCGATCCACTAAGTAAAAACTAAAGAATTATGATAACCATGTGTATCACAAATCTACATGTTCTATCCGACCTTTTAAGTCCCCTAGCAGACTTTCCTTTAGCCGCTCCAATCCCGTAAAACAGGGTGTTCGCCACTCCAATGGCAGGGTTGCATCCCTCCTATTAAGGCGGTTCCTTAAGAATGTTAAGTTACATAAAAACCTTTACTTAGAATATGGAATTCAGTAATTAATTTTCAGACGCTGTATAAGATCTATTGATTAGACTACGTGTTGTAATTACTCCGTTTACTTGCAAGTAAATAGCGATAGTTTCAAGTAGTGCATTTTTATTCCCCTACTTAACCGGTCACTCTTCAAGAAACGTAAATAAAGTGTTAGTATTCGACTCCGACGCGAAGAATCCAACAACTGGTTGCACTTTATCTCGTAAGAATATTTTTTTATTTATAATTCTAAGTGGAATTGTTATTTTGTTCCATATAATAGAACGGTTGAGTCAACGGAGTTGAGTGCGGCGCCGCGATAACCGGCATGTCGGCTCCGTCACGCTGATAAAAATTTCAAAGTAGTAGTGAAAATCAGCAGATTAAAATTGTGAAAGTGCGTAAAGTGGATAGGAGAGGTAGGACAAACTGACTACACAAAAGAGAAGGTTAGTAATTGTAAGCATAAGCTGATCCCGGAGGCGATAAAGTTATTGAAAGGTTAAGTGTGCTGTTCCTAGGAGTCGACCCGACACACATACGACTTAAGGCGGTTTGAGAAGAGTTCAGATATCGAGGTTTCGAGGAGGAAACTACAGTGGGTGGGGGGCGATACTGCGTGGTGGACTACAGTAGCAGTTTGAATTGCATTCTAACATATACGAGGGTCACTGCATAAGTATTTAGCAACGGATAGTTAAATCGCTACGATGGATAGTGACGAATACACTACAGACGAGGGCAAAAGGAAGGGAAATATGGAGAAACTGGCTGAGACCTTTGGGAGAAGTTCAAAGACAAGAAGAACACCGGACAAGAGATATAAGAATGAGGATAAACTGGATAAAATAATGGAAATGATTTTAGACTTGAAGAGGGATATGAAAACTGATCTAGAGGGAATTCGATCGGAATTGAAGCCAAATGCGGAAGAATTGGAGAGAATTAAGAAAGAAAATGGTATTCTACAAAGTGAAAATAAAAATCTGAGGGAGGAGATACAGAAAATAAATATGAAATTGGAGAATATGGATATCGATAAGAGGAGAAATAACATAATAGTGCAAGGATTGGAAATAAGGGGGATGACCAAATAATGATGAAGGACAATATGAAAAAATTCATCAATGGATACTTGGAGATTGAAGTACAGTTACGGAATGTAAAAAGAATAGGAGAGAGGACCTGCTTGATAGAAATGGATAGTATGAGTGACAAAATAATGGTTATGAGGAATAAATACAGATTGAGAAATGTGAAAGACCAAAATATCTTTATAAATGACGATATGACCAAGGAACAGAGAGAAGTACAAAAAATAATTTGGAGAATGGTACAAGAAGAAAAAGTGAAGGGAAAGAAAGTAAAAATAGGGTACCGAAAGTTGAGGGTAGATAATCAAGAATGGAAATGGAGTTGTGAGAAACAATTATTGGAAAAACCAAGAGACCAAGAATTGAAGAAGGATTCAAAAAACTAGCAAGAAATACCAAAGTAACGATGATAACGAATAGGGCGAACGAAAAGGATATGAGTAGGGAAAATATAAGTAAATGTAGAGAAGAAAATATAAAAATGAACAAGACAACTAGAAATACACACAAACATAAAATTCAAACGAAGTAATTACTATCTGGAGTTGTTAGATTGGGAACATGGAATGTTAGAGGAATAAATGGGAAAGAAGATGAATTGACGGAGGAACTGGAAAAACTAAAATTGCATTACGTAGGAATTACGGAAACAAAGAAAAAGGGGAAAGGGTGTAAAAGGTTACCTAATGGATATTGGATGTACTGGTCCGGAGTTAAACAGGAAGAAAGTGCGGCAGCGGGAGTAGCACTACTGATAAAAGAGGAAAGGATAAAAAATGTGAAAAATGAAAGATTTGTAAATGAAAGAATAATATCGGTATCAATTAAAGAAAATGGCGGAAGCGAAGAATATACCTTAATAGTGTGCTACGGCCCAAATGACAGTGCGACAGTTGAAGAAAAAGATAATTTTTTAGTGATCTACAAGAAGAGATAGATAGCACAAATAATAAGGTAATAATAATGGGCGACTTAAATGCAAGAGTTGAAAGAGAGAATGAAGGAATAGAATGGTGCCTGGGAAAACAAGGAGACAGAGTGAGAAATAATAATGGAGAACGAATAATAGAAATGAGTTAAAGATTGGCAACACACACTTTGAGAAAAAAGAAATCCATAAAATAACTAGACAAGTGATATCAAGAAAGGAAACATCTATTATAGACTACTTCTTGATACATTAGGAAATTTGGAGAAATGTCAAGGATATTAAAGTAAAAAGGGGCCCGGAGATAGGCAGCGACCACTTCTTGTTACAGATGTTACTAAAATTTGGAAAAGAAAATGTCAAAGAAAATAAATACAAGATTGTAAACTCTAAAATAAAATGCTATAAACTAAGGCAGAAGGAAATAAGAGAGGAATATCAAAAGAAATGTGAGGAAAGACTGAATATCAATAACGAGGAATTAGGAATAGAAGAAAGCTGGAGAAGACTTAAAGATATCATTTTAACTGCGGCCGAGAGCACCTGCGGCGCATCAAGGATAGTAAATAGACAAGTCAAAAAGACAAACTGGTGGACAGATAGAGTAAAAGCAGCGGTCAGTGATAAAAAGAGACAGTGGAAAAATATTTGCAAACAAGGGATCAAACAGACTATGAGAAATATAAACAACGAAGGAAAGACGCCAAAAGAGTGATAGGGGAAGAAAAGAAAAGATCATGGCAACAATTTGGAGAACGAAAGAAAAACGCGTATAAAGAGAACCAGAAGCTTTTCTTCGGTGTAATTAGGAACATGAGACAGAAAAAGGAGGAACAATATTAAATATAAAGGACAAAGAAGGAAATATCATAGAAGAAGAAGATAAAATTATGGGCAGATGGAGAGAATATTATAAAGATCTTTTAGAAGGAGAGGACATAATCGCCGAAACCCAACATCTGAGTGTAGGACTAGAGCACGGAATAGAAGTAACACAAACAGACGAGATAAGTATTAAGGAAGTAAGGGAAGCGATAGCAGAGTTAAAACTGGGAAAGGCACCGGGACATGATGGAATTACAGCAGATATAATAAAAACACTACCAGAGGTAGCCATACAAGAACTTACGATGATGATGAACAGGATACTGTTAGGTAATGCACCAAGGGACTGGACAACAGGTATAATAACACCTATTTACAAAAGAGGTGACACAAAGGACTGTAGCAATTACAGAGGGATAACACTAACTAGCACGGTATCAAAGGTATATACTAGAATATTAGCAAAACGTATGAGAGATAAACTGGAATATACTTTGGAGGAAACACAGTTTGGATTTCGACCGGCTAGAGGGGTAAATGATGCAATATTTATAATGAGACAAATAGGAGAAAAGGCAATAAAAGAAGACAAAGAGGCACATTTATGCTTTATAGACCTACAAAAAGCTTTTGATAAGGTTAATAGAGAGGGCATATGGATGACACTAAGAAATAGGAAAATACCGGAATTAATAATAAGAGGAATACAAAGCAATATAAAGAAACAACAAATTATGTAAGAACAAAACAGAGGAAATCAGATGTGTTTGCAACAACTAGAGGTCTCAGGCAGGGATGCATTCTGAGCCCGATGCTCTTTACACTGGTGTTAGATGAGGCAATGAAGAGAGTAAAGATGAAAGGAATAAGAGCGTATGAAATAGGCTACTGGAAAATGAAAAATATAAAAATATCGCAGATATGCTATGCGGATGATATAGTAATAATTGCAAAGGACGAAGAAACACTTAATACGAATATACAGACTTACAAGGAAACATTGGAGGAAATAAACATGAATATCAATATAGAGAAGACTAAGACAATGATAGTGGGAAAGAATCCGCAACTACACACAATAAAAGTAGGAGAAGAAATACTAGACCAAGTAAAGAAATTTAAATACCTAGGCTCAATATTATCAGAGGACGGAAAGATAGAGGACGAAATTAAAGAAAGAACAACAGCAGGAGGAAGACTGTTTAATTGTATAAAAAATACATTTCTGGGAAAAGAAGAGATACCGAAGGAGGTTAGAGTACAAGTATTCAAAAAAGTGGCTATGCCAATACTTTTATACGGTGCGGAAACATGGACCATGACTGAGAAACAGAAAAGAAAGATAACAACTGCAGAAATGAGATTTGTGAGAAAAATAGTAAATAAAACAAGAAGAGACAGAATTAGAAACATAACACTCAGAGATAATCTGAAACTCAGACCAATGGAGGAGAATATTGAAAAAGCACAGCTGAGATGGTATGGACATGTGAGGAGGATGCCGGAACAGAGAGTGATTAAGCAGGTATTTGAAGCCAAGACGAGGAGGAAGAGATCGAGAGGAAGGCCCAGGCGGACGTGGATAGAGAACGTGATGGATGCACTGGACGGAAAGGCAGTATCGTGGGGAGAAGCTCAGCAAGCCGTAGCGGATAGGAAGCGATGGAGGGAAATATGCAACATTAATCCCGGGGGCTCAGCATCACACACGCCTTACACCCCAGGACAGGGGTAGAAACGGCTTAAGGATTAAGTAAGTAACTATAATATAACGGTTTTATTTGTAGTTTTCATATATATTTTTTATATAACATCATTCTTTTATTTTATATTTGATAATTTCAATGCATACAATTATTTAGAAAATATTTCCACAATAAAAGTCCGACTCAATTTTGACTACCGCCACTATTACCGTTCAAGAGAACGTAGGAACGTAATAAGTTATTTTTCTAGTGGGGTTGTAACGGTTATCCATGATAAACGGCGGCCTTGACCAGACAGTTGTCACAGAACACCATCAGTTGGATCTCTACTATTTGGTCATTCCAGATTCTTTTCGCCGGCCTCTTTTCTTCTTGCTATTCACCTTCGCTTCCCATATACTCCTTACTGGTTTTAATTTATTCATTCGAATCAAGTGCCCGAGCCACCGTAACTGTTGTTTCTCGATCGTTTTACTTACTGGTCCCACATCCAATTCTTGTCTGATGTTATCGTTACCTATTTTGTCTCTTCTTGTTACGCCCTTAACTTTTCTAATGTATTTTATTTCTACTGCCTGGATTCTACTTCTCTGTGCTTTTGTTAACACCGAACTTTCACTTCCAAAACTTAGTATGGGTACATATATTGATTTATATACTGACAGGTTAGTTTTGCTCCTTAGCTTTCTCTTCCCAATAAAGGTGTCTCTCAATTTGTTGTATATTTGTGTGGCGGTACTACATATATCTCCTCTATTATTCACTTTCACTCCCAGGTATTTGAATACGTTCACTTGTTCCTATTTCTCGTCCTTTATTTTCATGTTTATTTCCTTTTCTGTGTTTCCTATCAGCATGATTAGTTTTATTGTTTATTTTCATTTTTCTTTTGTCGATTTGTTTTGCCCACTCTTTTATTTTATTTATAAGTTATCTTGAAATTGTTTCCCATGTGCTGCACATATCATTATATCGTCAGCAAAGGCACACTCCTATATCCTAACTTGTTCCAGGTTCCAGAAGCCTACATGTAATTCGTTAGTTTTCTTGCGTATTTCTTTAATTATGTCGTCCATGATTATTGTGAAGAGTGTTGGGCTTGGTACTCCACCTTGATGCAACCCTTTCTTTACTGAAAAAGTTTCAAATTATCGGTTTTCATATCTAACATAGTTTCATGTGTTAGCATATAGACTCCTAACTCCTCTTCTTAGTTGGAGTTTTACCCCTTTTTTCCTTAAGCGTTCGCATATTTGTAATCTGTGTTCACTATCGCACACCTTTTTAAGGTCTATGAACGTTATGTAGATTTCTTTATTTTTGTCCCCTTTTTTCTCAATTAGCTGTTTGACTGTGAAGATGTGGTCTTGTATCGATTTGCTGTTCCTGAATCCACGTTGACTTTCATCTAGTTGACTTTCTACGGTTTCTTTAAGTCTTTTATTTAGTATTATTTCATATATGCTAAGGAGAGCAATTCCTCTGTAATTTTCACTTTCTATTGTCACCTTTTTTAAATACGGGCACAATCACTGCCATCCTCCAATCTTTTGGTAGCTCCCCTTCCTTCCATGCCCTATTTAATATTTCCTTTAGCATTTTACTCCGCTATTTTTTATCATCTCTGGTGTTATTTTGTCATGCCCAGGAGATTTTCCAGCTTTAATTGTCCTTATGGCTTTTATTCGTCCATTTGTATTTCGTCTTGTTCTTCCGTATCCTTGTCGTTTTCTTCTTCATCTCATTCCTTCGTATCTGTCGTATTATCTTTGATGTTTAGTATATCACTGAAGTAATCCGCCCATCTTTCCATTTTCCTTTTTTCATCATTTATAATTACATCATTCTTGTTTCTTATTTTGTTTAGTTTGTACCCTCCTCCTTTCTATAAAGTTTGCACCGCTTTGTAGCACAGTTTCTGATTCGTTTTAGCGTCATTCTCTATTTTCTCTCCAAATTCTTCCCATGCCTTAATCGTGGCTTGTTTTAACATATCTTTGACATGCTCCCTTTGGTGTTTGTATATTTTATAGTTTTCTTCTGTTCTACTTTTAGGGCTGGTCTTCCATTTCTTTTTCTCTTATTTTAATTTGCTGATTGGATGGAGATTTTTATTTCAAATTTTTCTTTAAATTTTTCAGTTATGTTTTTTTCTGATAGTTTTTATGTCTTTATTTTATTCTTTGTTTTGTTTCCTTTGACATTTGTCCTGCCTTGATGATTGTGTGTGCTCATTTAACCATGACTAAGAAATGTTCGCTATATATTTCTGGTCCTCTTTTGGCTCTGACGTCTAATATTTCTTTTATGTGATTCTTTATTATATATATATATATATATATATATATATATGTGTATTTAATGATTTCATTTCAGTTCTTCACAATTCGCCCATTTTTTTCCTTATTGCCCCAGGTTTTAAAAAAAATCGCAAAAATTAAATAAATATGTATTTCATTCGTTTGCTTTCGGTATGAACTATAATTTTCTATATCTGTTCCGTATTTACTCGAAACCGTTGGATCTTGGCTCTTAATTGCTTTCATCTATCACAAATCTTTCGTATTATAACCTTAATCTATACTCAACTCCATATTCTTAGACCTTTACCAAAGGGTACAAGTCATCGAGAAGTCACCATTTTTGCAGTTTTCTGGATTTTATTCCTGTCTCTGGCTAGACCTTGCTTAGTCTTTATCCCCAAAGTTTTTAACATAAATTGTAAGAAAAATCAACCGACAAATAGCGGCGAACACAGTAGGCGTTAAATCGATAACTTTTAGTGAGGAAGATAAGGGGGCCAATCGTAGTCAGCTGCTGTTGATACATATACTTTGTTACATGTAAAACGGTAAAGTTTTGGGAACTAACGAATACAAAATACAGAGCCGTAAAGGAATTTTTACAAATCACTTTTCCTGGTCGTTTTATTGCCGGTAAGGGTACAATAGATTCGCCACTTAGCTCATCGGTTCTCATGCCTTGCATTTTCTATTCTGTGGAATTATGTGAAAGAAAATTTTTACAGATTTGGGAGGGTAGGTAACATACAACAGTTCGAAGAAAACATAGTAGGGATTTTCACCTAAAGAGTTTTATGACAGACTAGTTTATTGTTTAGCTAAGAAGAGTAGCTCGTTCGCACCTTTTATAAGATAACAGTTTGACATTATAGGTTAAAATTTTAATTTATTTTGTACATGGTTGTTAAGCTTATTTACTTTCATTATTTTATAAATAATTTGTTAGTTTGTGTTCAGAATCATTTCTTGATTGGTCATACACCGAGTGATAGTAACAAAATTAATACACAAAACCCTAATTTCTGAGATAATTAGTTAAACGCAACTACGAACTCCTTAACATGACATGTGATTTCCTTATCCTCCACATAAAACGTTATCGCTTCAACGCCTATAGTTTCCCCGCTAAGCGTTGGTTGATATTTTCCTACAATGTATACTCCAAAGATAGGTTTGATCTCCATATTTAAGACTGTTAAGGCACCTTGTTCCTTAAAACATCATCTTCATCAATGTGAGTATTTCCATTCTACAACTAGCTAGGGAAAGTTAAGTTACTTGGTATAGTATACCCACATATCCTAGGAATGCATATACGAGCGTAGGTTGCCGGATCTCCGGAAAAGGTGAACTGGGGTCTTAAGGGGGATCATGGCTATTCAAACAGCCTTGTCCTATACGTCTCACTGATTTTTCGGGTTTATCTATTTCAATTAGTTTTAAGGACATACGTGTCTCCAATATATATAGATATCAGGATTTAAACAGTTAATACACTATTTCAAAAAAAAAAAAGGAATAGGGAGACTGTGGTTAAAATAGTATATAAACAAAATTAGATTACCACACCTTTCAGAAATAATTTCAGATATGTATTTCGGCAATTAAGTTGCCATCCTCAGTAGAAAACTGGGGGAATTAAGTACCACCCGCAATATTCGGCCAACGTCCGAGACGAACACTACACAACGAGCACTGTACAACTCTAAAGCACACCAAAACACTGCTGACACTGTGTTTTAGTGTGTTTCGCCCGGGCGTTCTGTGTGTAATATTCATTGTGCAGCGCTTTAAAATTGTACAGTGCTCGTTGCGTGATGTTTGGCTTGGCACCGAAAAGTGTGGTTAGGGTAATTTAATATGTTTTAAATACACTATTTGAAGGAAGGTTATATTGTCGAAGCGATTATAATGAATATCTGGGTCTTTATAGACTTATACTTCTATAAGTACAATTATTTAGTTTATCTTTTAAGTTGTTTCTATCACTTTTAACCTTCCTGACCATTTTAATTTTTGTGAGACACATTCGCATTTTTCGGTCTGTCAAGCAAAAAAAAAACATAATACAACTTTTTTCTAACTCACAGCATCGGTTTATATTTCATCACATCATTTTGACATTCTTGATCTTCGACCACACAATTCATTTGTTAAAGAATAAAAATTGACCGCTTATGGCACATTTTCATTGTACAATTTTCTATTCGACAAAACCAACTTACCTAATGAAAATGTTACACTTAACTATATGTCGGTCTCGCAGACAAATTGATCAAGCAGTACTGATCCCTTCAACTCAAATGCACTCGTTACACTAAAGGGTGCGTAATGTGTAATTGCGAAGATACTGAGAGAATGAGGGAATTGACACCGGGGCAGGGAGGAGGAGAGTCCTTCATTAATTTGTGTTCGGTTGGTTTTATGCAAGTGTTGACATTAGGCGACTCGAGTTATTTTATTAGTCAGTGAGCTAAACTTCACTTCTGATAAGTTATCTATTTCTTACTATATATTTAAAATATTAAAGTGCCTTATATTATATAATATAATTTAAAATACAAATACTATACAGCAATAATAATCAAAGTTTGTTGAACAAGACCACATTTTTGTTATATCATAAAAGCTCAAATCTGTGGCACAAATAATCAAAAATACTTCAAAACATCTTACCATAAAACTTCGCTGTACTGGACGCACGTTTCCATAGCCCAGCTATCATTATTAGCAGTAAAGTTGAATTGAATGATCATTGCTGGTCCATTGAAACGCGCGTCCAATACAATGACATTTTTGTGGTAAGGTGTTTTGAATTGTTTAGTGAATTTTTGTTATTTTCCTTGTAGATATGAGTTGCGAAGAAGAACCTTTAGTTAAAATTTACTTACAAACCACAACATAACTTATGTGGACACTATAAAAAAATAAAAGGGAACTTGACCTTAAAATTCCTCAGTATTCGAATTCCAAGAAGATATGGCCATCGTATCTTACGTACCAAAAAAATATAAAAACGTAATTTTGGTGTCCAGTTTACATCACGATGATGCCATTGATCTATCTTCTGTTGATAAGTAAAGCCCGAGATTATCACATATTATAATCACACTAAAGGAGGAGTTAATACTTTGAATACGCTTTGTGCAACTTATGATGTGGCTAAGAATACCAGAAGCTAGCCTATGATCATATTATATTCTTTAATGAACATAGCAGGTGTCAATGCACAGATCATTTAGGCCTCTAATAACAAACTATATAACATTCAAAGAAAATTGTTTCTGTCACTAACTAAAGACTATTTTGAACGCCGTTCATTAGAAACAAATGTGCCTCAATTCGTCAGAGAAAGAAGACAAGAAGTGGCTGTAACTTCGGAAAGAAATCTTAACAAGGAAAGTCCACCTGGTATGCGTAGATGTTTTTATTGTAAGAGAGGCTCAAAAATTAAGTACTATTGTACAAAATTTTAAAAAATTGTGCGTCTTTCTCATCTTGTCCCTTGGTGTGAAACTCGCTCCAATTAAGCAAAAAATGATTAACAAACATTCTTTGTCACTATTTTCATTTATTTGTAACCAAAGAATATTGTTTAGTCTACGACTTTTATGTTTTTTCCTGTATTAAATGCAACATGTTAAGTGTTTCGTTTGAAAATTAAGAAGTTTAGTATTTTATAAATATCTATATTTAGTTAGGGTTTTTTATATTTTTTATATCAATAAAGGTTTTAACTTTCACATTATATGGTTATTTTTAATCATATATTTAAAATATTAAAATAAATTGAATAAGTCTATGAGACCCGGCGCCCCGACACGCGTCTCACATTAGGGCGTAGGGTTAAAGTAATTAACACAAAAGTGATGCGTCCATCTTACAGACGACGAAAATGGTCAAGAAGGTTGAATCAATTATGAGACAAAAATTCAATTCAACAGATTCTTCACTGACATACAATTTTATTCTATTATAAACAAAACATTTGTTTTGTTATAATAGCTAGTATCATAATAACCAACGACAAATATTTCTTGATATATTGAATCTATAGTAAATTTATATATCTATTATTTTTATGTCCAAATCCATGGTTATGGATAGCATAAAAGCGTAAATTACTAAAGGGCTTTTTAGTAGGAACTCTTTTTCAAAAAATACGCTATTCAGTTTGTGGTTATGTTGATATATAGTAGAAAGTCCACAATTTAATAAAATGAATTCAATTTCGCTCGAAAATTCCATAAGGATAATTCAAATCCATTATGAAAATGGTCGATCTATAAAAACCACATTTTGTTAAAAATGTATAATTTCGGTCGTTATAATCGTCCATTAGAGCCTGTAGTTAAAATTTAGTTGAAAAATTTTAGACAACTGGGTCATGCGCAACGTAACGAGATCAAAACGCGCTCGTAGCGATCGTCCGCAAGAAAGTGCTGCTTCTGTGAGTGATAGTGTTGAGGAGGATCCAAATGTATCAATTTCACAGCATTCTTAACAATTGGGCTTCATCGCGAGCACAATATGGCGTATATTGTGCAAGGGTTTAGCTCTAAAGGCCAAAGGCTCTAAAGTCCAGTTGATGCAAGAATTGACGCCACTAGATTATGATCTATGACTTGCTGATTTCATCATTTAACAAGGTGCTGGATTTTCAGACAATATCATCTTCTCTGACGAAGGTCATTTTTATTTTAATGGCTACGTTAACAACGACAATTGTCGCATCTTAGCTTCTGAAAATCCAAGCACAGTTTTTGAACAACCATTACGTTCATCTCGTGTCACTGTTTGGTGTGCTTTTTGACCTGGCGGTGTCACTGGACCGTATTTTTCTAAGATGAGGCTGGTGCTGCCATTGCGGTCAATGTAGGGCGCTAGACAGACATGGTAACCAATTCTTTATAGCCAATTTGGGATGATATGCTTGTGGTTTCAATATGATGGGGCAACTTCCCACACAAATCCAGAAGCAATCGATTTATTGAAAACCAAATTTGATGGACGTTTGATTTTGCGTAGAGCTGATCTAACACCGTTAGGTTATTTCTTCTATGGCTACGTGAAATATGAAGATAATCTAAGAACAATTGCAAAGCTCAAAGCCAAGATCAAGAGCGTAATTCCTGAGATTGAGCCACAATTGTGCCCAAACGTGATTGAAAATTTTGTCAAAAGGATTGACATCTGCCAACGTAGTCGTGGTGGACATTTATTGGATACGGTTTTTCACTCATAAATTGTAGTTTCTACAACATATTTCACTTGAAATATTCCGACCTTTCATCCAAAATGCGTGTTTTATTTACAAAAAAGTTCTTATGGACAATCGTTTAATTGTTACTTTATTACGAATAGAGTTATAACTTTTATTTCCACTATGTTTATTCTTCTATTATATCATTTATAATTTGTTTTTCTACTATCTGTTCATACATAATTATTTTTGTTGAAAATGTAATTTTGATGCTTCCGAATAATATTTAGATATACCAGTAGATATTGAAGTGAGCGTTGCACGTAATATAGGATATAGGGGAGGAATATAGGGGGAGGGTTGTAAACACTAAGGATAACAATAAATAACAAAAAACTGGTTTGAACGATAGTTATATTTTCAGAACGTTTACAAACGTCTTCGGAACACCTTCTTCGGTGACCAGAGATCTATCATATAAGATATAATGTTCTACGTAAAGCACCACTTAATCGTATGAGTCGAATATGATTTGTGCGTATACAGACCCTTTTCATTATTCTACCGCGCATTAGTATATCGATTCGTAAACTCCAGCTTGTCTTATGTTAAGATATTGTAGCGATCACATCCCATCCCTCACCTCACACTCCTTTCTTCAATGATTTTTGTTATACGTGTAAATTTTGATTTACCACACTATATTGTATTATTTTTACATGTATATTGCCCTTTTATTAGTTTTTCTGTTTGTAATATGTTGGGCAATAAAGTTATTATTATTATTATTATTACAAAATTTATTATTTTTCTTAGGTCCTATGCATTATTTTTTATGAATTTCTCTTTCATGACTACTGGCCCATAGTTATATATTGATCACAGGATATGTACACACAATAAAGTTACATATAAGAAACAGATAAACAATATTCACAATCGTGAATCTGTATTATTGAAAATACAGATTCGTGAAAGTTATCAGATATTTATGGAGCAGATTATTGTATATGTATAAGTAAGGCAGGGTTTCCTTTTTGAAATCTTTGTCTTATCATATATTTCCTTTTTCCTGCAATGCATGTTTCACCAATTTTATTGGTGTCATACCTTTTTCTACGCAGTTCAAAGGTCAAATTTATATACATATATAGACAACTGAGTAGAAGCAAGACAGAGGATGTAAAGTCGAACATATTCAGCTTTTCATATGTATGCTTTGGTCATTGTCTTGGTTTAACCTAAACTTATCCAAAAAGGTCGTACCTTCAGCAGTTCTTCTGATTGATATTAAAAAACAGTGTCAATAAATAAATAATATTTTGAATGGTGACTGGGAAAACTATAACTTGCTCATTGATAACCCTGGCAACGATTACCCTCAAAATTCGACAATTAAACAAGACCATGTATTCAGTTTTCACAATAAAAACCAATAATTGAAATATAAATATTTACGGATAAAATTGTATTACACATTTCCCTCTGTATGAGTTTTTTTTTATTAGTCTATGTTAGAGCAAGTAATAGTAATCGTGTTATGTTTGTATTTAATGTGAATTTTCGCATGATATTCTGTGCCAATGTAATGTTTTCCTCTTATTGTGCATGTTTCTGTAGAAGTTCAATGTGATAATCCTGGCGTTCCCGAAAACGGATACATTCAAGGAACAGAACCATTTAAAGCAGGCGACGTGGTTCAATTCAACTGTAATGCTGATTATATGATCGAAGGTCAACCTATAATAGCGTGCCAAGACAACGGCCGTTGGTCAGGTCCGTTGCCAAAATGTAAGTTATACTATGTTATAATATACGTTTTTGTTTACAAGTATTATATTGAAAATAGAGTTTGAGGACATTCAATTGCCACTTAAGATTACTCTCGGAGGCCCATATTACAGGGCTCAGTTTTTGGTGCGTTTCCACTGGCGAAAAAATTTTCGCACTTTACAAAAACTATTACAATACATACATGCATATGTGCACCCTCTAGTGACTGAATGGTAAAAAATGCATTTCACAATGAGAAGGTCTGGGTTCGAAACCCGGCCGCGGCGGAGCGTAATAGTTTAAAAATCCGAAAATAGATCTGCTACCTCCAATATGCTGTGGACAGGAAATGTCACTAGGCGGGCCGGAACGGTACGATATACGCGTATGTATACGGCTCGGTGGCTCCGAACAAACTCTAGGCTTTTAAGGCCTGTACTGCTGATATACATGTATATGTCACAGTAGTTAAACAGTTATACAGTAGAGCATCGTTTACTCGAACGTCAGTTATCCGAAGTGGTTCCTGAAAAAAGAAATCAAATCATACGAAATGTTAATATTCCGGGAAGACAGATTCAGTCTTTGGTTACCTCAGTTTTCAGAATCTTTTTACGGAAATCGTTAAAAACAAAAGAAAATGGTGTATAGTGAAGTGCTGAGACCATTCACGTATAGAAAACTTAATCAATTCTTAGCTATGTCAACATTTCTCTACTAAGAATTATGTTTGTGTAATTTGTCCATTGGATTTTTCACTCGTACGGTCGGTTACCAATCAAGCCTCTCAGTTTCAATTCTGATTCAATCCCTAGGTGTGCATTAATCTTGACAGTGGGGAAGGGAGTTCATATCGTAAAACCAGAAAAACCTAAATCCGAATTATTGGAAGATGCTAGATTCACTTGGTTTTTGCAAAAACGGTCCTCTGGGCAGACGACAAAAGCCTCTATTGGAAAGCTTTACCATCCAAGTCGTTAATTTCTAAAAATCTTCATAAAAACCGTAAATGATTATTTAAATAGTTTGTATTTCTTGTTACAGTAATACTCGTGTAAGCTGGGTGTGTTAACTCAGGCTTTATTCGTAAATAATGGTTTTTCTTAATCCATCGGTGTTTAAAGATTGTTTATGGATCAATTTTGTCATTACAGATGTTCCGTGTCCATAATTCCAAGTAGAACGAAAATAGTCCGTGACTGGAGCCCGTCACTAATAAAAATAATTTTTCCGCTTCCCTAGCACGCGCAATTGTACTTATCGGTTAGCCCAGGGGTTCCCTAACTTTCATGACGTGCCTCCTTTCTAAAGCGCCGGCGTAGAGGGGGCACACTTTGAAAACCGCTGGGTTAACCTATCCAAACATTTTTAGTTTACATCGTCTAATATTTAAACTATTCCAAAGTATCTCTGTAAATATATTAAAAACTAGTTCTGAATAGATCGATGTATACAGGGTAATGGATTACTTTGGTAGGGATTGAGTAGCACCACATATCCTGAGACCACTTCGGCACTTTCATGACGTGCCTCCTTTCTAAAGCGACGGGAGAGGGGAGAGGGGGCACACTTTGAAAACCTTTGGGTTAACCTATCCAAACCTTTTTAGTTTACATCGTCTAATATTTAAACTATTCCAAAGTATCTCTGTAAATATATTAAAAACTAGTTCTGAATAGATCGATGTATACAGGGTAATGGATTGCTTTGGTAGGGATTGAGTAGCACCACATATCCTGAGACCACTTCGGCACAAACAAAGTCTTTGTGATATGTTAGCCATCTCCAGTTGGTCCTAAATTCCTAAACATGTTGTACCTAAGTTATTGAACTGGATATAGTGATATACGGATTCCTATTGACAGGAGGCTGACGCTTTGACGTATGTCATTATTAATATGGATTATTGTAAACTAAACTGAATCGTTCCGTGTTAGATAAATTGTGTTCGAAATAAAGGTCTGCATTTTTCTGGAATACTCCACCCCGGCCGAAACGGTACGATTTAGTCATAAACATAAGTTTCCAGAAATAAAGAGTATCTAATTGCTTCGACACGGATCCACGACTTATGATCTACATTAATTCTTCCTTAACATAAAAGTGCCCATTTCATTCCCCTTAAATAAGCATACAATATCTATATGGCGTGTGTACTGAAAAATAGGTTGATTTTTTTGTTTCTCTTGCTTAACACTTTAACTGCCAGACGTAGTTTTTACGCAGATTATACGATAGTATGAGAGTTAACGTGAAATACAGCAGACTTTTTAGACTTACTCTTCATGTACTAATAAAGAGATAAAACTAGAGTTATTTTCTGTTCGTATAATACGTAATAAATTCCTATGATACAATCAAACGCGATTGGAGGATAATGTTTGTTCGTTGAAAACAGCAATCCGATTAAAAATCTCCTTTAATTACCGAACCATTCATTCTATGATGTTACGAACTTAAAGACAAGGTAACAAGGTATGCAATTCTTAATGGTTCAATAAAAAGGAACTATAAAGATGTAAACCATTGTTTTGATTTTGATAATAGACTAGGTGTTTTGATGGTCTTTCTCTAAATGCTTGAACAGAGTAATTAGAGTTTCGACAAAGATATGTTTACACTAAAAATAATAAAACACTTGGTATATTTAAATTAAGATTTAATACTCTGTGTACATTTCGCTTTTCATCATCAGGAGAGAAAGGCGACATGTATATGGAGTATTAAATCTTAATGGTGATCTTGCTGATCAATCTATGAGACCTCTAATAATAATTAATTGATGCGGAAATCACTTGTTGAAACTCCATAATCGAATAACTTATAAAAATCAAAAAGACCAACCTCGTTACCGTTCGTGCTTAGATGTGTACGCGGCTTAAAATGACAACATTTTTATACTGTCAGTTTGGCAATGAAAAGATCTCTCATTACTCAAAACTAATTGATGGTTGAAAATCGACTGTCATGCAAAAATGTGTATTTTTATCAAATAAAATCGTATATGTGAAATATAGAGGTATATCGCTTCCCAGTATAGTTTACAAAATACGGGCAATTTATTTAAGGAATAAATTAACGATGATAATGAAAAATTATGTAAGAGAATACCAATCTGGCTTCAGGCAAGGACGAAGTGTAACAGACCAACTCTTTACATTACGAGAGATATAAGCGGCAATAATAGGCCTACAAAAAAGCAAACAGAAAAGAACTTTGTAAAGTAGTAAGGGGACTAGAAGCTGGCGAAAAGTTAATAAGAATCATACAATTAACTTTAAAACGAACAGAAAATAGCGTTCGAAATTAGAGAAGCAGTAAGACAAGAAGACCCGCTGTCATTTGTGTTATTCTCTTTGCCTGGAAGAAGTTATAAGAGACCCTAATATCTTTAGATCAGGCCTATTGTATCAACAAACACATTAATGTCTAGTTTTATCGGACGACTTAGTAATTCCAGCCAGAACTCAACCAGAATTAAATAGTTAAGGAGACTAGAAGAGAAAGGATGGGACTTCACAGTAATAAAAATAACTCTAAATATATGGGATGGACGGAGGAAACATTTATGGAAAATTGGTACTTCACAATTACAACAGAAAGGAGTTAAACATACAGATTTGAAGAAGTCGATAAATTCACAAACCTGGTAGAAATTTTCAGTACATGGCCAGTTATTAAAAAAGAAATCCAAAATAGCGTAATGGCAGGAAAACTATGCACCTACGCCCTGAACAGAATATTGAAGAGTAAAGATGTATCCAAAAAATGTGAAAAGGTGAAAAAAATATTATTCGACCCATAGTAACGTTTGATAGTGAAGTATGGACAGTGAACACAAGAGAACACAGAATGTTAGCGAACTATGGGCGAAAAATTCTACGCAAGATGAGCTACATAATCTGTATGATCAGCTGAGTATTTAGGAGTAATGAATATAATAAATACTGTATGATCAACTGAGTATTTAGGAGTAATGAATATAATAAATGCTGTATTCATTCGATAACTAAGTAATTGTGGAATTTACTCACAGACGAATTCAGTTGAACTTTTAGGTATGTTTACATATTTGAGATGTGAAACCCACGTTGTCGTTTGACAGTTATACATACTTCATCGTTTAAAAACAATGTAAATCAAACTCATACTCTTCTTTATGAATAGATTTGGCAAAGATCGCCAATTCTGTAAGCATTACAGAGGCAATTGTCGACTCGTATACATGTATACTCTATATATTATTAGTAGGTTAAATTAAACTAATCGACAAATAAATCGAAAAAGAATTTACGGCAAACGGTGCATAGTCACTTAAAGATTACTAGGCTAAACATCTTTTAGACTACGGCTACTTGATCAAACGTCTCCAAATAAATTTTAATAATTTATTACTTTTCAATAGTTAAAGATTTCTTCCAGATTTAATTTAAAAAATGCCAACGCCTTGTAGGTGGTGCACTTTTTGCGTCAGACAGTAGGTATACATTAATAAATCTTTTAAACGTGGCTGCAGCTAGCAAAAAATCGCCGACCTAAAGTTTTGGTTTTCATTAGCTCAAGTTAGGGTAAAACAATTGTACCTATCACTATTTAATACATCAATTAACTACTAAATAATTAGTAAAACAGCTATTACATGCATTCTCACCATTACAAACTTTTTAGGTGCCCAAGCCTGCTCTTATCCAGGGACTACAATAGGCGGGCGAATGTCTTCAGTAAAATTTTATTATAAAGTTGGAGAGAATATTACATTCACATGCGATGATGGATATCTTCTACACGGTGCGACAATGCTCAAATGTTTAAAAAGTGGGAAATGGTCAAATGCAATCCCAACGTGCATTTTAGACGTATCTGACATAAAGTAAATGGCGAAACAATGGAAATCAAAGGAAACACTAAAACTAATGTTAGCTACTAATACTACAATCCTTATTAGATGATCTGCAATTTGGTGCAAATTGCGCATAAAGTTTTGAACACTCACCACGAGAAGCGTTTATTTTGACATTAAAATATCAAATTGTAACTAGGTACATTTACATATATAATTTCCCATTACGTAGCAATCTACATCAAATGACAATTCAGTTAACATTCAGCATGATAATAGCATAACGTTGTCATCTATTAAATGTTAGAACTAAGAAAATAAAATAAATTATTTTATGGCGAATGTGTGTGATTTTAACTAATGAATTAAATATTTCAGCTGCCCTGAATCATTTTAGTTATTTATTTATTTTTATATATATTTATTTTTATTTTAGTTATTTCTGATTAAATTCTCCACAGCGGGTGGAGATGGTACGTGATGATGACTGAAAAAGTGGCATTTTAGAACCATCAATTCACAATTCCTACAATTTAGTATTTCAATGACGTATTCACGTCATCCGGAGTGTGGCAATAAACATGGATGACGCATATATACGTCATCCAAATGTGTTAATTTAAATTTTTCGAAGATCTATACAGAAAACTCATTCAACCCTCAAGATATCAAACACGTTAATAATGGGTCAAAAGTATTATACGTTAATAACCACTTCATCAATAGATAATTGCTTTATTAAAATGAATTCGATGGATACATCTTATACGTGAGTGTACACATATACATATATGCTATAAGTGTTTAGGTATACTTCTCGTGCGGGCCCGGTTGGGAAAGCAAAGAGTCGTGCGATTTTTACTCCGTAAGAAATCTGAGTTCTCGGAAGAATTGCTTGCGAAAACATAACGAAAAGCACGTGTAATGAGTGTATCAAGGTGCTTACAGTGAATTGTTGAACTTGAGTGAGACATAAATAAGCAATTTAGTAAATAAATTAATTTATTAAACCAACCAAGCGTAGTACGTGTTGCGCGGAAATAACAAAAGTACGCAGGACCGGCTTAAAAAATTTGAAAATTAGCAAAAACCGGAACGCAAATTGAGGTAAGGACTCAAGTACGTGAAATTTATAGGATTAGGAAGAAAACTAGCAGACCAAGAAATGCCAGACCCATTTTAATTGAATTTGCATCAACACAAAAAAAAACGCAGAAACCATAAAAGGAGCAAACAATTTGAAGGGAACCAAAGTATGAATCTCAGAAAATTTCTCAAAGGCCGTTCAGGCGGCAAAAAGGAGAGCACGATAGGAAGGATATGATGCTAAAATTACATAGGACAAGCTAGAACGGCGAAATCCACACCGAAGAAAACTTTAAAAGAGGTAAAAAAGGGGAAGAACAGTAGGCCAATGGACTCCCGAGAAAAACAGGGCGGGTGAAGACATGACACAGAAATACACCTGGCCTTCACCGATTTTAAGGAAGCTTTTGACACCGTCAACAGGAATGAAATGATAGAAATATTGAAATCAATGGGAATACCAGACAAACAAGACAGTTGCCATTTATTTTATAACAAATGGAAAGTCTACAAAACTAGTATGTACACCATTTCAATTCTACTTAAAGACGCCGATTTTGGAAACTCCAAATACGATGGCGATACGCTAAGTTCCGTTTGATTATTTAAAAAAACACCAATACATAAAGAGGTTTTATTGTATACAACTAATAATTACTTTCAGCTATATTTCTTGTTACAGTTTTCTATATCATCACTTTTGGCCTTTCTCTCGCTTCAACATTTGACGTGTAGATAGTGCTCCGCATTCGTAATTTTTGATCCAATACTCGATACGGTATGGGCAGCTTGGTAAAACCTTTAGCTTCTGACATTGAGTTGGAACAGATCGGTTTTCGTGACTAATTATTCCGTTTGCGCTTTTAAATCTCGCTGTCGAGGATATATACGGAAATTCGACGTCGGCAAGTATATTGGATCGTCGACAAATTTAGAATTTCCGCTTCCCCAAGTTTTGCTGTTCAAACCAATCGTCCAAGTTGCTTTTCCCTCAATTGGAGGTGAGTCTTTCTTTCTTTGTTAATTACAATGTCGTTATCGTGTCTTTCAGGGAATTAGTATAGGCTGGTATAACTAGTGTAGGCTACTATAAACTAGTATATACGAGTATAGAACTATCGTAGAAGCTAGAAGGCGAATTAGTCTGAGTTTTCCGACATCTTTTCATCAAGTGCGAGAAAACCCGCCATCTTGAACAACTTCCGTCCGATACCGAATACCACGCCGTACGGACGACGACAACATATTTTTGTATCGTTAGGTTTTTGGGAAGAATTCCCTAGAATCTTGTAGTTAATTTACAGTTAGGAAATTAGGGATTGGTGTGCGAGTATACAGGAGTCTTCTTACTTCTGTAAATATTCAATTATTTTTAGTATTTTTAAGAGAGGGGATTCAGATTGGTTTTCGAGTAAAAAGGGTTTTCCGTTGTTTGCGAATTAGTACTATATTTAATTCCTTTATTAGTTTAAGGGGGTCTTGTCACTTGAATATATGCTTGTTTTTAATTACGTTCAGCTAAAGCTATAAGGTGGCTATAAACCCGCTGGAATTCTACCGGGTGCAGGAAGCGTGTAAACCAGATAACGATCTAACTTAATTGATTTTTTTATATACAAGTGACAATAAAGGGCTGTTAAACGGCAATCTGTGGCGTCAATTCATTTTATTTTTATATCGTTTATGTTATTTTTAAATAGTTTTCGAGTAACTTTTGCGGCTCGCTTCACGATATGATAAAGATCCAGAACATAGAAGGTTCGGATAACCTCGTACCACCTACTACGGAAGTTGCAAGGTCTCTGACCACAGTCATTTAGATGTGATCCAGTTATATAATTGGAGAGTGGCGCCTTGTTACTATTTCTCGAACTTTAACCTACGCCGTTTTCACTGGGCTAGCACGGCCTGGATCCCCATCGTTATCACCCACGACGTGAGTTATCCGCACTGTAACTGTATCGGTCACGTTTCTGATTTTCCGTTTACCATTTCCATTTATTATTTTCAGCTTTGAAAGCTAGTTACATTCTACATAGCTGCCATTATGATTGAGATATTTGTCACAGCAGTTTTTTTATAGTATATAGTATTCGCAATCTGAACGCGACAGTGTTCAATGAGCTAATGTATTGACTCGAAGGCGCTGGTTAGATGCCCTTGACATCTATCATGAGGTCTTCTACATTAATAAGTCCTTGCTGGCTATTTTCGTTTGTCTTCTTCCGAGGTATGGTTCTAATACCGGTCGGAGTAGTATGTTTGTGTAAATTTGTTGTGAAGCTTAGTACTTTGTTTCTGGATGACATAAGCTATTTTCAGATCTTCGTGTAATGTTTGATTTGAAACGTACCATGGTGTGTCTGTTAGCATACGACGTTCTTTGCATAATTGCTATGTTGGTCTTGCTTGCGCACCCCCAGAGTTCAATTCCGTACATCCAGATAGGTTTGATTATTGACTTGTAAACGAGGAGTTTGTTGTCTAGAGTTAGTTTTGACTTTCTGTTGATCAGTCAAGATATATCTTTTACTTTTAGACAATTTGTTTATGTTTTTTTAACTATATGTTCTTTCCAAGTCAGACCTCTATCTAATTATATTCCTAAATATTGTATACTAGCACATACCCGTCGTGTTTTGAGGTTTTTCGGTAGGAGTGTAAACATAAAGATTTTTCGACGTTCCAACTCTGGAGCAAGCAACATATAATTGGCCGTGCGAAAAACAGGAATTTTCAAACTAGCAACACTTACCATCTTGTTCCGTTGCACAATTTGGAATAATATGAGGACGAGTCCCGGTCGGTTTTCGTAAAAAAATTATAGCGCCGTAAAGGTGACCTAAAAAGTGATAAATTATCTTAATAAAAGTTTTGCGAGACGTGCCTACCAGAGTCGCAATTTCAGAAAAACGGTTTTACCTTAAAGTGTTTACGTTACGTTCAAACGAAATCTTCTTATGTATTTAATCCCATAAGTATAATTTATAATACATTTATAATAACTTTTATCCTTTTTCTACAAATATACGTTCCATTATTAATATAATTTTGAGTAATTTACCAATAATTTTACATTTTCTGAGATGTTAAAATGTATGACTTTCTAAATGACATTTGACTAGTAGCAACCAGTACCAACTTAAATAGATGTATATTCATGTAATTCTTCTTATTCTTCTTCGAAGCGGTCCATTATTGAAGTTAAACGTTGGTTAAACGAATCATTGCCGTACACGCAAAAATTGAATGATGCACGAACTTGCGTATTCTTATGATTTTTTCTGTATTTACTAGTCGATAATTTAAGCAAATTTTTGTGTTAATTTATCTGCTATTTTACTGATTTAGATCATTGACTATCAGATGTGCGTATATATATATATATATATTCTTGGTTCGTTTAGTTGCTTGTTTACGTTTGTAAATGAATAATTGCCATATATGGAAAAAATGATTCATACACGAACTAGGGTATTCTTACGATTCTTCTGAACATATTTATGTCTTTTTGTCGCGAGGTTGTTTTGGATGCGTATATCATACAGAAAGAAAAGTTAAATTATCCCACACCACCAGACCCAAACCAACCCCACAACATCCGGCCATAACTATCCCACACCACTAGACCCAAACTCATACCACACCACCAGACTCAAACCAACCCCACAACATCCGGCCATAACTATCTCACACCACTAGACCCAAACCCATACCACACCACCAGACCCAAACACACCCCCCACAACCAGACCCAAACACACCCAACACCATCCCACACAACCAGACCCAAATCCACACCACTACCACCAGACTCAAACTCACACATACTACCAGACCCAAATCCAATCACACCACCAGACCGAAACCCACCCCACAACATCCGGCCATAACTATCCCACACCACTAGACCCAAACCCATACCACACCAACAGATCCAAACACACGCCACACCACCAGACCCAAACACCCCCCACACCATTCGGCCCTAACTATACCACACCACCAGACCGAAACCTACCCATACCATCTGGCACTAATTATACCACACCACGAAACTCAAACCCACACCACACCACCCGGCCCAGACTATCCCACACCACCAGACCCAAACCCACATCATATCACCAGACTCAAACCCACACCATACCACCAGACCCAATCCTAATCAAACCACCAGACCGAAACCCACGCCACACCATCCGCCCTAACTATACCACACCACCAGACCGAAACCCACTCCACACCATCCGGCACTAATTATACCACATCACGAAACCCAAACCCACACCACACCGCCCGGCCCAGACTATCCCACACCACCAGGCCCAAACCCACACCGCTACCACCAGACTTAAATCCACACCATACCACCAGACCCAAACCCAATCACACCACCAGACCCAAACCCACCCCACACCATTCGGCCCTAACTATACCACACCACCAGACCGAAACCTACCCACACCATCCGGCACTAATTATACCACACCACGAAACTCAAACCCACATCACACCACCCGGCCCAAACTATCCCACACCACTAGACCCAAACCCACACCATACCACGAGACTCAAACCCACACCATACCACCAGACCCAATCCTAATCACACCACCAGACCGAAACCCACGCCACACCATACGCCCCTAACTATACCACACCACCAGACCGAAACCCACTCCACACCATCCGGCACTAATTATACTACACCACGAAACCCAAACCCAAACCCAAACCCAAACCCAAACCCAAACCCACACCACACCACCCGGCCCAAACCCACACCGCTACCACCAGACTCAAATCCACACCATACCACCAGACCCAAACCCAATCACACCACCAGACCGAAACCCAAGTCACACCATCCGGCCTAACTATACCACACCACCAGACCGAAACCCACTCCACACCATCCGGCACTAATTATACCACACCACCAAACCCAAACCCACACCACACCACCCGGCCCAAACTATCCCACACCACCAGACTCAAATCCACACCATACCACCAAACCCAAACCCAAACCCAATCACACCACCAGACCGAAACCCACCCACACCATTCGGCCCTAACTATACGACACCACCAGACCGAAACCCACCCACATCATCTGGCCCTAACTATACCACACCACCAAACCCAAACCGAAACCCACACTACACCACCCGGCCCAAACTATCCCACACCACACCAGCTGTTGCCCTCTACAAAATATCCAGGATGATACTTTCTTTCCAAATTTGGATTCGTCTATCTCTACGATTTTACTTGGCCCCCTTAACTTTTCTTTATGTATGATATACGCATCCAAAACAACCTCGCGACAAAAAGAATTAATAAATATGTACAGGAAAAATCATAAGAATACGCAAGTTCGTGCATCATTCAATTTTTGTGTGCACGGCAACGATTCGTTTAACCAACGTTTAACTTCAATAATAGACCGCTTCGAAGAAGAATAAGAAAAATTACATGAATATACATCTATTTAAGTTGGTACTGGTTGCTACTAGTCAAATGTCATTTAGAAAGTCATACATTTTAGCATCTCAGAAAATGTAAAATTATTGGTAAATAACTGAAAATTATATTAATAATGGAAGGCATATTTGTAGAAAAAGGATAAAAGTTATTATAAATGTATTATAAATTACACTTATGGGATTAAATACATAAGAAGATTTCGTTTGAACGTAACGTAAACACTTCAAGGTAAGACCGTTTTCTGAAATTGTGACTCTGGTAGACACGTCTCGCAAAACTTTTATTAAGATAATTTATCACTTTTTTAGGTCACCTTTACGGCGCTATAATTTTTTTTTCCGAAAATCGGCCGGGACTCGATCTCATATTTAGCCCACAATTTTGGTGGGTCTAACAATAAGTTGCGAATGAGCATCAATGGTGAACCAACTTTTAAAGTTAAGATATGTGGTGGCATTCCAGATGGTTCCAAAGAGTTAAGAAACTCTATTAGAAAGTTGACAGCTTGTTCCTCATCTATAACTGTCAATTGATTTGTACGTGACAACTTCACCGGGTAGCTTGAATTAAATTTGATGATTTATTTTGTTGACGGCATCATTCTTCGGAGCCAAAATTACTCGTTTTTACTGTCTATGAGATTTTTAATATTTTCTAATTCGATTATTTGACATGGTCGACGCGATAACCACAAATGATAAAACTTTCTGATGACAGTGACAGATCAATGTTTTTGTGTTGACAGTCTGTATTCGGAAAAATTATTGTATGGGAAAAGTCGAAAATCCACTTCATGAATGGACCGAATGCATTTTTAGTGGTCTACAGTCATCCTCGCGTTATTGCCTTTCTAATGAAACCGGTTTGGGGCACATCGGTTGGATAGTTTCGAAGTCTATAACGGACATAGAAACATTTTTTGTATTTTATATATATATAGGTTAGTGGATTGTGATATTTGTGTGTTGTTTAAGTAAACTGAAGGACATTTATCTTTTCTTTTAGTAAACGTTACTTGGGCTGATTTAGTTGGATTGATTTTGATCTTCCATTTTTTCAACCATGACTGTGATTCGCTTAGTTGTTTTTGAAGCATTATGGTGGCTACTGTTAATAAACATTGTTTACGAGAATAACTGCATCATCTGTAAATGTACCTGTAGAAGTCGTTCTATTTGTACGGAGGTCTGCCGTGTATAGTACATAAAAAACTGGCCCCAATACACTCCCTTAAGGGACTGCGCCTTTAATTGGGAAATTATGAGATGTATGTTCATTGACTCTAGTTCTGAATGCTCGGTCACTTACAATTAGATAGGATATCAGTAAATTTAAGTAGGTAATCGGAAGGAATTTTTTGATCTTACATAGTAGTCCTGAATGCCAAACCTTGTTAAAGACCTGGCTTACATCCAAGAATACAGAGTGCAGAACTCTTTTTCTTCTAGTGCTCTTATACTTATAGTGTAGTCGATTCTATGAATTTGTTGTATCATGAAGTGTCTTTTCCTAAAGCCAAACTGGTGCGACGGTATCTGGATCTGAATTTATTTTTACTAATAATAGTGTTTCGAATAGTTTAGAGAACTGATAATAAACCTATAGGTCGATACGATGTAACCTAATTTGTATCTTTGCCCGGTTTGGGAATCAATATGATTACTGCAGTCTTTAACATTCTCGGCCAGTAAGTTTCATCTCAGGATAGCATTAAGTATATATGTTGTAAGCACTACACGTTCTATTGGTAGTCCCTTTAACATTTTTGGTGTTTTGTCCATTCTAGGTGCTTTTCGAGGGTTTAAGTAATTAATCTCTCTTTGGAGTTCTCTCATTTTGAAGATCTTTATGATTAGGATGTTTGTGGGAATGTTATTTAAGTCTCTTAGGATTTCATTGTCAGGTATGTCGTCGTTAGGAGTAAATACCTTGGCTAGGTGTTTGGCGAACAATCCCGATTTTTCTACGTCACTGACCCGTTGTTGACTACCAATTCATTGCGGATGGGTGGTGGTACTTGGTTTAATTGGCTTCCAGATCGGATTATCATAACAGTTAAGTTCCTTCCTCGATTTTAATTTTTAACTGATTAGTCAGCCTGTTTAATATTGTGTTGTCGC
The DNA here is from genome assembly GCA_038088585.1 of Chrysina gloriosa. Classification (NCBI taxonomy): domain Eukaryota; kingdom Metazoa; phylum Arthropoda; class Insecta; order Coleoptera; family Scarabaeidae; genus Chrysina; species Chrysina gloriosa. The sequence goes on along the minus strand of CM076088.1, from coordinate 45,267,360 downwards.
CCGGAGCGTGCGTTTTATGTCATTTCGCTCTTGCTTTTCTTTTTCGGCTATTAATCTATTTCAATTAAAATGTTGAAAGCTTTATTCTCCGTTTTTAATATTGGCGTAGCGTATTGGGCTGCCTCTTTTAAAGTATTTTTCAGCACTACTATTACTTTATCTATGTCATTATGAGTTTTGAGATTCAGTTTAATTCTCTTTGATTTCAGAGCGAAAATTTTTCCTAGTCTTTGCTTATGTAGTCTAAGAATTGGTGTTTTGCAGATAACGAGATTGCTGATCAGAAGAAAGATCAGAAGAAAGATCTTAACTTGGAGTAACTTTCATATAGTTGGATGAGATGCCATTGGCGATGAAAAGATCCAATAAATCAGAAGTTTTGCTGGGATATGTTGGCCAATGTGTACCTTTTGAAAGGAAGGAGTAGTTCTTTTCTTGGACAACACTAACCAGTTCCCTGCCTGTGGTAGTGATAACACGTGGGCCACATATAGTGTGTTTGCCGTTGAATTCCCCCTACGATAAATTTGTTCCCAAGTGTTAGAAAGAAATCACCAAAAGTCCTCTTTTTTGTTTTGGTGGGGTGGACAGGAAACTGAAGCCACTGTTCTCATTTTTATTTTTATAGCGGTTGCTTGCAAAAGATTGAAAGCATATTTTGGTAGTTCTGTATGATTAATTGAGTTTTTATTATGATGGCAGTACAAACATGGACAGTATTGTCTAGATGGTTTGTATAATATGTAGTGTAGTGTGGACTATTGAAATAGGATTTATCGGTGAAGTGCGTTTCACTTATGCTAATAATATCTATTGAATTATGATGGATAAAGATTTCGACCTCGTTTTTGTGATTTATGTAGAAGCCCGTTGGTGTTCCATTCTACAATCTTGATGAAGTTATTGAATTTTTGCTTATGAGAGTGGTTAGAATGTTTAATATCATGCTGTTTTGTTTTAATAGTTGCTGGAACATGGCTTTAAATTCTTCCAGGAATTTGTTCATAAGATAATTGATATTGTTTGGTTGTTCAATAGTTGTTATATTAGCTTGTTCTTGTTGTGGATATGATGTATGATAATTTGTTGTTGTAGGATTCAACTGGATGTTTACATTTGTACTTGTATTACGCTGGATGTTAAGTCTGTTATTCGCGTTATTTGTTTTCAATGCTATGGTAGAACTTACAACCTTTGTGAGTGGCTGTATAAGCACGACTGCATAAGGCACATGTAATTTTAAGAATGTCTTTTGTGTTATCCGCTGCTTCTAAATCTCCAAAGAATAAATTCAGAGGTTCTTTTGTTACTCGACCATTTATGATATTTCTAACTTGTTATCCATTTTTGGCTAGCTCTTCTTTAATTTTCTATACGTCCATTGTGTGATGTAGGTATTTTGTAACGATTCTATAGGCACGTTCTTGCTTGGGTTGGTAAGTATGATGTATTATGTTGTTTTCATGCATATATCTTAGTTTTTGTGTAGTTTTCTGGTATAGAGCAGTTTATTTTTATCGTATTGTCAGCAAGACATTTTGTGATGTATTGTTCGTCGTCGATATCTCTGAGGTTTTTAACATTTGTTCATAGTTTATTACGCCATAAACGAATATCGAAGGGGGATTAGGTGTTTTGTGCTCGTTGTTGTCGCCACTAGTTGTTGGATTAGTTGTTCTTATTGGTTCGCTGGGTTCAGCATCAAATCTATTACTTACTATTGTTGGTTGGGGGTTAAAAGTAATGATTTTTCTACGTTTTACGGTTTTTATCTTGACTTTCATGTTGGAAAGTTGATAATATAGGAGTGACACGGGAGAACAGGTAACGGGTTTTTGGGGATATATGGTACATGTTATGGAGTTGAGAAGAATACAAAATATAGTTCAATTGCAAGGCATCGTTTTCCGTCTTGTATCTGTTTCTAAACTACCTCCTCCAAGATCCCGAATATACAACAGATGGCGACGAGGATGGGATAAAAATATACGTAAGGCAGATATTAGAAAACGGAAAAAAGAGGAGTAATTACGTACGTACACTTTTACATACAAGATGGGTTCAACGGTACAATCATTCAATGTGGAGACGTTTGACGCTAAAACCACTACATGGTCCAGGTGGGTTAAACGGTTGGAAGGTGCGTTTAACGTATCAGGAAATTGTATCTATATTGCAAAACTTTTATTCACCAGCACCATTAGAGATTGCACAAATTTTCCGATTCCAGTCAAGGAAACAACTAGACGGGGAATCTATACAAGAATTTTGTCATGCATTACAAAAAATTAGCATAAATTGTAAATTCGGAGAGTACTTAAATAAGGCAGTAAGAAACCAGTTTGTGTTTGGTCTGCATTCGAAAAGGATTCAAGCAAGATTGTTAGAGACGAAAGGTTTAGATCTGGAGAAAGCCATGGAAATCGCCAGCAGCATGGAGATTACAGAAAAGATATGAAGCAGTTGCATGGAGAAACCGGTACAGTAAATTCCATTTCTAGCAGGAAGGGCTTCCTTAATTCAGAGAAGAGTATCTACAAAAATACAAGTACTGCTGCAAGTAGCTCCAGTCATCAACAATACAGGAAGAATAAACCTAGTTCTTATCCAGTAAAAAAATTTACTAATGCTAATATTTCTTGTTATAGATGTGGAGGTAATCATTTGGCAACCAAATGCAGTTTGAACCCAAATATTTAATGTAAGCAATGCGGAGTAAAGGGTCATTTGCAGAGGATGTGTATGAAGAATAACCATGTGAATAAAGTAGAAGAAATTTTGATATTGAAAGCAAAAGATGGTAGATTTCGAGAAAAATATACAGTAAATTTACAGGTAGAAGGCAGAGAAATCGTTTTTGAGGTAGATAGTGGTTCAGCAGTTGCATTAATTGGTAAGCGCTTGTTTATGAGTTTGTATCCATCATTGACTCTGAAGAAAACAAATTTAAAACTGATTTCTTATTGTGAAACTACATTACCTGTAGTAGGGTATGCTGCAGTTACAGTGAAATTTGCTGGTAATGGTTGCAGGCAAAGCTAAAGTTAAAGTCTAATGCGTCGCCGGTATGTGTAAAGGCGCGGCGAGTTCCTTTTAAACTTTTACCACTAGTTCAAAGGAGTTGGAAAGGTTGGTTAAGGCGGGTGTCTTAGAAAGCGTTAGTACAGCACAATGGGCTACACCAGTAGTGCCAATTTTAAAAAGTTATAAAACAATACGTTTATGTGGGGACTTCAAAGTCACAATTAATCCTGCTTTGGAAATAGACGAACATCCGTTGCCAACTATCGATGAACTGTTTGCAGATATGGCTGGTACTGGTGCCACTTCATTTTCTAAAATTGATTTGCGAAATGCTTATTTGCAACTAGAGGTCGCTGCGGAAGATACACATTTACTCACATTGAGCACACACAAAGGGTTGTATCAATGTAACCGATTGTTATACGGTATTGCGTCTGCCCCTGCAATATTGCAGAGAACAATCGAAGGTATATTGAAGGATATACCAGGAGTAACTGTTTTTCTTGACGACATCAAAATTACCGGACGTACAGATGAAATTCATTTACGCACGCTTGAAACGGTTTTTCAAATATTAGGTGAATATAATATTAAAATTAACAAAAACAAAACCGAATTTTTCAAGGAGCAAATTGAATACTGCGGCTATGTAATAAATAAACATGGTATACATAAATCACAAAGCAAAATGGACGCAATCAAGGAAATGCCACGACCAACAAATGTATCGGAATTCGGTGCTTTATAGGTATGATCAATTATTATGGTCGATTTATACAAAATTTAAGTACAATATTATACCCAGTAAATAGATTGCTTTGCAAAAATGTAGAATTTCTTTGGTCAAAGAGATGTCAAGAGAGTTTTGAACTAGTAAAGGAAAGGTTCCAAAGTAAGCAATTCCTGGTACATTTTGACACTAAGTTGCCGCTTATAGTGGCGGCTGATGCGAGTTCCCATGGGGTAGGAGCTGTACTGTCGCATATTTTTCCTGACGGTACGGAGCGCGTCATACAATATGCATCACAAACATTATCGGAAACCCAGCGGAAATACTTCCAAATTGATAGAGAGACATATGCTATCATTTTTGCTTTAAAAAAATTATCAGTACTTGTATGGGAATACATTTACTCTATACACAGATCATCAACCATTAGTTCAAATATTGTCACCAAACAAAAGTTTACCAGTATATACTGCAATGAGAATGCAACATTACGCATTATTCTTACAGGGATTCAATTATAAAATTAAATACAAAAATACTAAAGATCATGGGAATGCAGACTGCTTATCGCGATTATCCATAAAGAACAAAGCTTGTGATTATGATGTAATAGATATTTTTTAAATTGAAACCATAGAGACATTACCAATTACGACTAAAGATTTAGCACAGGAAACCAGAAAAGATGCTGAATTACAACAAATTACAGAAGCATTACAGAAAGGACAGAGAATTGCAGATGAGAATAGATTCCGTATTAGCCATGAAGAATTTAGCCTGCAGCAAGGAGTATTAATGCGAGGGCACAGAGCAGTAATTCCCAAACAACTACGGTACAAAGTTCTCCAGGAACTACACGAAGGACATTATGGAATTGTGAAGATGAAAGGATTAGCTCGCGGGATTTTTGGTGGGTCCGTATTGATACGGATATCGAAAACATGGTTAGAACATGTAAAGCATGTAGCTTAGTAAAGAACAATCCGGAGAAAGCAGAAACACATGTGTGGGAACCTGGTACTTACCCCTCCCAACGTGTACATGCGGATTTTGCAGGACCATATATGGGTAAATTTTATTTCATAATGGTGGATGCCTTCTCCAAATATCCTTTTACATATATCATTGAAGATATAACAGCGAGAACGACAATTAAAATATGCAGAAAAATTTTTGCATTATTTGAAACACCGCAAGTCATAGTAACAGACAATGGAAGAACCTTTACTTCAAAAGAATTTCGGGAGTATCTTCAACAAAATGGTATAGTATCAAAATTTACAGCTCCTTATAATCCAGCCACCAATGGTCAGGCGGAAAGGTTTGTCCAAACACTGAAGAAGTCACTGTTAAGCCTGTAATGCGAAAATACAGATTTGCATGAATATGTTCAGAAAATTTTAATGCAATACCGAATAATGCCACATTCAACAACAAATCAGTCCCCCTCACAATTAATGTTTGGGAGACAAATACGATCAAGATTAAGCTTACTACTACCTCAACAAGAGAATTTACTAAATGTAAACAAGAACAAAAGAGCAAGAGAATTTAAAGAAGGAGAGACAGTTCAGTGTAGAAATTATGTTGGTAAATCCAAATGGCGTTTTGGTAAGATTGTAAAAAGAATCGGGAAATTACATATAGTGTCAAGTTGGAGGATGAAAGAGTCTGGCGAAGGCACATAAACCAATTAAGAGAGTGCTCCGCTCCAACATGGATACAGCCAAATGTAGATCCTGAACTAGATTATTATAATGATTCACTGATAGAAAACCCTACTGCAAATGCACCCATTATACCGCAAAGTAATGTACATGTACATGTGGAGTTATGATGAAGCAGAGTACAGTCAATGGTGAATTGACTGCGTAACTAAATCCAAAATACGGGAAGTTTACAAGTGTTTTAAAATGCAAATGAGTACGTGAACAGTGCAATAAAGTGAAAGAGTCATCCTGAATAAAAATTCTATTAAGGTAAGACAAATATTGCCTTAGATCTCTTGTAAATCGCTTATAAAGCACATCGATAAAAGCCAAGGTCCGACGGGTCGACCGGCCGACGGCTTTACGCGGTGTCCGAACTTGAGCAAAAAGCGGATAAGAGATAAATATATATACAGGGGCTAAAGAAAAGTTAAGAAATAAGATATGGAGAGTGATACATCGGAGGATATAGGACTAAAAAGAGGAAGAGAGCATGATGAGACTTACGAAATATTCAAGAAAAGCAAGAAATTAGCAAGAACACCGCAAAAAGGAAAAGATGGAGAAGGGGAGCTAGTGAATATGATGAGAGAACTGATGAGAGACGTGAAGGAAATAAAGAGAGATCAGAAGGAGTACCAGGAAGAATTGAAAGTGCTGAGAGGGGAGAATGAAAAATTGAAGACAGAAAATGAGATAATGAGGAAACAAATGATAGATATGGAAAAGAGAATGTACAAAATGGAGAAGACAATATCAAAGAATAATGTGGTGATGATAGGAATGAAGCTAACGACGGAGGATAAGCATGATATGAAGATAGGATTAGAGAATTTTATGAAAAGCACAATGCAGGTAAACGTAAACATAAGAGAAGTGATAAATATGGGAGAGGCAGTATACAAGATGGAGTTGGAAAGTACCAGGGATAAAGACGCAGTGATGAAAAATAAGAGTAAACTTAGACAAATAAAGGAGAGAATATATATAGACAACGAATTAACAAAACGCGAACAAGAAATACAGAGGAAGCTTAAACAAGTGGGAGATAAAGAAAGAAAAGACGGGAAAAAAGTAAAAATAGGATACCAAAGAATTACAATTGAAGGAAGGGAATATAGATGGGATAGAGAGAAAAGGGCACTGCTTGAGAGCGGACAGGAAAACGAGGGCAGAAATTCAAAAAACTAAAAAGAAGAAGAGAGAGCGGAAGAACGAGGACGACCATGGCAAATGAGATGGAAACAGAAAAGGAAAGGAAATTGGAAAAGGTTAATTTAAGCAGAAAATTGGGAAAGGACAAGCAGAATATTAGAAAAACACAGATAAGAATAGCAACGTGGAATATTCAAACTATGTTACGATCAGGGAAAATGGAAGAAACTGCTAGAGAGTTATATGAGTATGATATAGACATAGCAGCGGTACAAGAAATTAGATGGAAAGGGTCGGGTGAAATAACAAAAACAAGTACACATTTCTGTACAGCGGGGAAGAGGTACGGGGAAATAGGGAGTGGGATTTTACGTATGGAAAGAGTGGGTAAATCATATAATGCAATTTAAACCAGTGGACGGAAGATTGGCAGTTCTGAGGCTGAGAAAGCAGATTGATAATATCTCAATTATTAATGTATACGCACCCACGGAAGTCGCAGAAGAAACTGAAGAAAACCGCTTCTATGATAATCTAAGCAGGGTATGTGAAGAAGTACCCAAGAATGATGAAATTATAATATTAGGGGACGCTAATGCCCAGATAGGACGAGAATCATATTTGAAAGAAGTGGCAGGAAAGGGAAAAGGAACAATTCATGAACACACTAATGACAACGGGCACAGACTGAGTCAGCTAGCAGGAATGTTAAACATGACTTTTCTATCAACCAAATTCGAACATCCAAGAAAGCACAAGGTCACATGGAGACATCCATCAGGAGCAACGGAAAATCAAATAGACCACATAATAGCAACAAAGGGAGTAAGAAACAAAACAACAGACACGAGAACATTTAGGGGAACACAAGCAGAAACAGACTATTATCTAGTGGTGGCAATAATACAAGGCATAAACAAGAAGCACCAACGCTGGGGAAATAAGAACACAAAGAAATGGGAGGTAGATTTATTAGAAAACGAAGAAACAAGGCGAAAATTAGAAGAAACAATTACAAACAGTCTACAAAGTGCAACAATATGGATACAGGAAATAGAGCAGGCATGGCAGGGGCTGAAGAAATATATAACCAAAGCAGCTGAAGAAACTCTCAAAACAACGAAACAAAATGCAGAGACGAAGGAGTGGTTTGATGGAGAATGTGAAAAGGCAAGAAAACGAAAGAATGTAGCCAGAATGGATTGGATTAACACAAAAAAACAGGAGGGCAGGAAGACATATGAGACGGACAGAAACAAAGCAAACACGATATATAAAAGCAAAAAGAATGAGTGGATAAATTCGAAACTAGAAGAGATGGAACACTCAAGCCGATGCCATAACACAAGACAATTCTATAGAAATATGAAACAACTAAATAATAAAGCAGTAAGAACAAGAAGCGTGAAAGATATAAACGGTAAAGCAGAACAGGATCCAGACAAAATAGGAAACATATGGAGAGAATACTACAAAGAGGCCATGTATACGGAAGGAAAAGAAAGTGCACAAGAGGATGATGAACAAATAACTGAAAATCAAGACGAGAAAGAAGAACCCCTAACGAGAAGGAGATACTGCAGGAAATCAGCAGGCTAAGAAACAACAAAGCACCCGGTAAAGATGAAATAGAAGTGGAATTAATCAAGTACGGAGGACATAAACTACAAACACAAATAAGCGATCTGATTAAGGAAATTTGGAAGCAAAACAGCATGCCCGAAGAATGGTGCACCGGAGTAATAGTGCCTATCTATAAAAAAGGAGATAGAGAAAATTGCAGGAACTACAGACCAATAACATTGCTAAACGCCACTTACAAAATACTGGCTAATCTGGTAAATACACGATTGAAAGAACAGGCAGAGTAAATCCTTGGTGATTATCAAAATGGATTCAGACCCAATCGATCGACCATAAATGCTATACACACGGTAGAGCAAATAATCCAGAAGACATGGGAGCATGGCAGAGAAATATATCTAGTCTTTATTGATTTTAAGGGAGCCTTTGACACCGTCAACAGGAATGAAATGATAGAGGGATTGAAATCAATGGGAATATCAGAAAAATTGAGGGCGCTGGTAAGAACGAGTCTTAGAAATACAAAAGCTAAAGTGAGATACATGCGAACGACAGACTCGTTCGAAGTAAACAAAGGAGTAAAACAAGGAGACCCGCTATCTCCAACAATATTCAATTTAGTTTTAGAAAGTGCCATTAGAAAAGCCGAATTAGACAAAAAGAATATAATGGTTGATGGATTGCAAATGATAGCGTATGCAGACGATGTCACAATAATTGATAGTACAAGAACAGGATTGACACTAGCCCTGGAACGTCTGGAGAGGGAAGCACGAAAACTGGGTATGGAAATCAATGAAGCTAAAATAAAATATATGAAGATAGGAAGAACTGAAACCAATACGCGAGGCTACCTGAGAACACAGAACCACAAATTTGAGGAAGTTTCATCGTTCAACTACTTAGGTGTAATAATGGACAGGAATGGGAAAGAGAGGGTGAGGCAAAGGATATTAAAGGACTACAAGCGTTTGGACGAAACAGGTCACTACTGAAAAACAAAATACTAACGAAGAAAACCAAGATCAAGATTCACAAGACTTTAATAAGGCCGGTCATCACGTATGCAATGGAGACTACAGCAATCACTAAAAAGAACAAGACCTAAAGATAGCAGAAAGAAAAGTTTTAAGAGCAATATTAGGGCCGCACGTCACAGAACAGGGAGTAATAAGACCTAAAACTAACAAGGAAATAGAGGATCAAGTTGGGGGAGAAAATATTATAAGATACACTAAAGCTCAAGGGCTCCAATGGGCAGGCCACATCATGAGAAGGAAACCAACGGATATGATAAGCAGGATAACTCGGTGGATTCCGATATGGCCCAGAGGTAAGGGACGACCAAGGAAGAGATGGAGAGATGCCGTGGAGGAAGATGTAAAAGTGATGAAGATAACCGATTGGAGATCAAAAGCAAGGGACAGGAAAGAATGGAGGAAAACAACACAGGCCGCCAGGACTCATAGCAAGCTTTAAAACACAGGGAGCAAGAGGAGTAGTTCACCTCATCAAAAGAACTTCAAAAACGTCATAAAACGTTAGCCGTAGCCCAACGGGCTGAAAGGCTTGATGATGATGATGATGAATGTACAGGAGGAACAACCTGAAAATGTACCAAATGATAGACCTCGAAGAGAATGTAAGGTTACCAGAAAAACTAAAGGATTACATTGTAAATTATGATTCAGAATAGAGTGAACTTTACCTTCTTGAGAACATGCCTTTAGTAGCTTTTAGTGTTATCTTTTAGTGTAATCGATTGTTTGCTTGTAACTCATACTTACCTGCAGATTCTAAGAGAGGGAGGTGTTGTGTAAAGTGACTTTCATGTTGGAAAGTTGGTAATATAGGAGTGACACGGGAGAACAGGTAACGGGTTTTTGGGAATATATGGTACATGTTATGGAGTTGAGAAGAATACAAAATATAGTTCAATTGTAAGGCATCGCTTTCCGTCTTGTATCTGTTTCTAAACTACCTCCCCCAAGATCCCGAATATACAACAATCCCCATTTCATTAACTAAAATCCCAGAAACTCTTCATAACTAGTGACATTCGGTAGTGAATTTGTTTATTATTGGGGGAGTTATTCATTAAGGTGCCCTATATATTATCGTTCGATCGGTTAGAATTTAGTTCCGGTTCGTTGCAGGTCGGTATCAGATTCATTTTATTTATTACTTCACTTACTGTTTCTTTTGCACTTTAGGCTGATAGTTTTTTTTTTGTTTGTTTATATTTGCACAGATGGCCACTTTTCTTATTTCGAGCCACCACGAAACTCTAAACGCGAATGTCCCAGCAATGAACCGGTTTTTCTTTTCGTAGAACTATGCCTGCCGCCTGGAAAATTTGAGTGAAATAGGCACTTAGATCTATAATTATAAATCGCGGATTTTCACGAATTTGCTCTTCGACATTACCCAAAAGTTCGTCCATCACAATAGTTGGTCTTTCACTCCGTTCTGCATCATAGATATTAGTTCATCCGTCACGAAACATCGCAACGTCTTCTAACCACACTGTTAGTCATGATATTTTCCCCATAATCAGAAAGTTCCCGATGAATCGTCGATAGTCCCACTTCTTTGCTCACTATGTGGAAACGAAACATACTTTACGAATCGCCCTCGTACATATTTCAATAACTAAGCTGTCATCTTCGGTTCAGAAAACATAAAGGTAGGAAAGACGTTGTACCACATGTCGCTCATCATTAGTCAATGAGTTTGACTAATATGTAAAAGGATATAATTCATTCACTATTGCACACAGTATATTTAAAATTTTCTCCTCATAAAGCTTGATTCCGATAACTTTGCTTCTTTTCCTCTCAAACAACCAAAGATTATACCAGTTATCTAATATATTTAAAAGAGCAATTCTTGTATATACAAATACATATAGAATTGGGTTCTCGAAAACGACTCTAACGATTTTGATGAAAGTTAGTACCTGGGGGTTTCCGGGGACGAGAAATCGATCTAGCATGGTCCCAGTCCCGGAAAAATGCATTTTGACCCGGTTTACACATTTTCTGGTATTGCGGTATATGAAATTGGTTGTCGAAAATTACTAGCAATTTTTATGCAATTTAGTATCTGGGGATTTTTGAGAACACAAAATTGATCTAGCATGGTCCCGGTCCCAGGAAAATTTTCTTGTCCCGCTTTTACCTATTTCTGCGGTACATAAAATGTGTTATCGAAAATTACTCTCAAGATCTTGTTACAATTTAGTATGTGCGAGTTTTTGGGGACGAAAAACCGATTTAGCATGGTCCCGGTCTCGATTCAATCCATTTAGTCCAGGTTTTCACCAATTGCGGCCTAAACGTGGGTTAGCAATTTTTTAACATCATGCAGCCAAGCGAAATTATAAGTAATTAAAACTTTACTACTAAACCATAGATGGCGCTGAAAGTAGTATGTTAATAAAAGAAAAATATCTACGAAAACTAACAACAACATGTAAATTCACATACTTTGTTTACAGTTACAAAAGTGATGGGAGCTGAGTTTTTAATCAAAATACAAAAACTTGTACACAATTAGTTGGCGTTGCAAAAGAAAGTATGTAAATGTTTACTTAAAATGTGTATTTCTTAATAAAGATTTTGAATTTGAATTTATTTATTTTTAAGTATTTAAATATAACTATAAATATTAATTTTAATTCTACTTTTATAAACTTTTAGTATATATACTTGAAATATACAATATTAATTAAATATCAAAACTAAAATAAAGAGCGTTATTATTTGGTTCAAAATTATTCAAAAAATTTTGGGAACTCCGAGCAAGGCTCGGTCCACCAGGTAGGTACTATGTTATTAACTTTAGAGAATTAACGGAATATAAATGTAAAAATTCATATATGTATGCAACCAACATCCTATACCATCGATCTAAAAATTCCTGTAAAACCATAATGCCCAGTTTCGATATATATCTCACCGATGAGCGATCTTAATAACTACTGGTATAATGCCGTCACTCCCTTACAGAGAATTAATTTTGTGTAATGTGTAGTACGTAAAATATAGGTTAGTTATATTAGAAATAGCGCTACTTCTAACAACTAGGACTCGTTTTTGCTTTCCTTTGTTAGAAAAAATATAACGAAATATCGATATAGAATTTTTGGCCAGATATTGTGAGCCCTGTTTGAAAGCTACCTAGTGGAAAATTGCCTTGGATAAACAACAGACTTACATTAACTGAAAAGTTGTTACGATGTTTCATTTAAAATATCATATAAATGTTACAAAAAAGTTTTATTAGCCAAAATATAAAATTACAAACAACAAACGAAATATTTCATTATATCTATTTACATAATTTTCGAATAGTTATCGTCAGGTCTTATATAATAAACTAATTAGTTATTAATTACATACATAATAAAATATGAGTTATAAAAATATGTGTAGACCAAATTTAAAAATATAGTATTAACATGATCTAATTTAATTATTGATATATCTAATATTTCATTGGTTTTGTCTAAATCCGTATCAAAAGATATATTTTGTTCGCCAACACACAACACCATTGAACAACAGTTTAAGTACATACAAAGTCACGTTTATTTTACAAATGGTTGTATATAAACATTCTGCAACTACTCTAGTAGCGCATCCTAACCAAAATTATCACAGTAATACGTTCAAAATGGTCAGTACATTTTGGTCGTATAGACGGCTTAATAGTTCGGATTATAAGGCGGTTGTTTGTACAAATGTATAGATGCTGGAACAGGAGGCACCGATGTTACTGATTGTAATATAGCTTCGTTATACAGTGGTGGCGGGAAGACATTTTGTCCTGAAACAAATCACTCATTTATTAATATGTAAATTATTTATTTAAGATCATAATAGTAATGGGAACATCAAGATGTTAGGTGAAGTGTATTTATTATAATGTATTCCATAAGCAATAGGATCTATTTTGAGTTTAAGGGGTACCACCACTGTAACAGCCAAAAAAGGCGCTTCTCTAACAATTTATTTTGGATGGAAGAAAAGGCAATATGATAATAATATTCGAAGAAGTTATTAAGCATATATTTAAGTATTAAAAAAGAATTATCATCCATAAATATTAAAAATGGAGGTGCCGGAGAAATTCTCGTGAGGTATATTGAATTTGAGGCGCTCCGCGGCACGCAGTGTAACTGATGCAAATTTGAATTCAGAATGATAAAAAAATCAACCTAATCTACATGATTCTAGCTAGTGAAATACATAGGGGTTTTAAAAATATTGATTTTTGCGCGATTGACGAGTATTTGAAGTAAAACATGAAAGTTTCGGCAACAAAGGGCAATCATTTGTTAATAACTAATGTTTAAATTAACTTATCGAGAATCATGTATTTCACTAGATATTCTTATGCTAAAGATATCGTCAAAAATTGGAATGAATAGAATAAAAATTGTTGTAGTTATGCTGCGCGTCGTTTCGAAAAATCATGTTTCGAGAAAAACGCGTTTAAAGTTTTGAAATGTGTTATCGACATAAACAAATGAAAAATTCGACTGTTTATAATTTTTGCCATTAATCTGATATCCCAGTACCATAAAGCTGCCCTTGCAGGTTCAAATATTCTTCCTTATTCTCTTTCCTCGAAGATTGTAAGCTAAAGCGCACCTCTTTTACCGCATCTGTCAAAGATAGCTCGGCGTGCTTGAGTCGCTTAGTATCGGATTTATGATTGGACGCCAATATCCATCTCCAATACTTTCATGATTCGTAGAATTTTTGTCAGACCATCATTAAAATTGCCCATAGCAATATCAGTCGGTATATTAACACTTTTTTACATAATAGTTTAATTTAGACTTAATAGATTTTGTTGAACAGGGAGGCTTTCCATCATGAAGAAGAAGCATTAAGTATGGGTAATTGTTTCTTGAAAGTGAAAACTTAATTAAAAGTAGAGGTAAGCTTTTCGTCGCATTTAACTGCTTAAGCTCGTTAGTCAGACTGAACACTAATGTCACAATAACGTTTTCGAAACCTCATTACCTCATTCCGAAGCACTTAAACATTCATTTGATTACTATATAAAATGTAAAGTATTGAAGAGTTAATAATGTAAATGTTAACCAAACACAAATATGTTTGTATATATATTATATACATATATATGTAATTAGAAAACTACTTTCACTATTCGCAGGCCCGCTTCGCGGCTTACCGCTCATCAGTGCGACTTTGTCAGAAGTAGTTTTCATTTCCAGATAAGCACTGTATATGCTATCTGTTTTCATATCTTATCAGATATGAAAACTATTTCTACAAAGTCGCACTGATGAGCGGTAAACCGCGAAACGAGTCTGCGAATAGTGAAAGTAGTTTTCTAATTACACATTTTTCCCACGAGGATTACCCCAGTAGCGCGACTGCAGGAGTCTGAGGTGGCAAACGCTGTCCACTTCTGTAAAATAAAATAGCTGAAAAAATCGCGTTTCGGAGATATCCGATGCGCTTCGGGAAGAGCTCGAAATTTCAAGGGAAATATTTTCTTCTGGGTAATGAACTTTTTGCCCCACATTCTAGAAAGCTCAAAGCATCTATTAAGCCAATAAAAGAATCGATTTTCTGAAAAATTCACAGTGGTGTTATCCCTTAACATTAACTTTTATGTACGTGTGGAAATACACAATACTAAACTGGTTAAAACATTGGTAGTGTGGTGCAGAGATTCGGATACAGTTTGTTCTATTATACTACACCACAAGTTCCTCATTACGAATGAATGTGTAAATAAACGTGCATACCCCGAAAACAATGAATTCAATTGTTTGGAATGCTTTCCCTTTGACTTTGTATAATGGATATTTCAGTAACTGTAAATTTTAGATATACGGTGAACTAGGGTAATTGTAAAAATGGGACAAATGTAGTAGCAAAGTTTATCATCCTAATTTGATCAAAACTGCTTTCTGCGATGTTTTGTAACTAAATTAGCCTCCGTCATGCGATTGATGCAGCTGTAATTCAGCAGTTTAAGAAGTGGTACACGCACATTTTTCCGAACGGCGCAGCGTCAGTTTCAGTTTGTTTTCAAGTGTTTAAGGGGTTTATTTACCTGCTCTCCTAATTTTTGCTGTTAAGGGAAATATATTGAAATATTGGCTACTATGGTGAAAAATATTTGCTTTTCATGCTCTGTGATTTCAAGTGTATCCAATAGTTATTGAATTCTTGAAATTCACCTATTTTACATTTGCTCCCTCAACGTTATAGTGAGGGATAAATGTGCCATAGATATAATACATTGCCTCACTATTATGTTATCCTAAAATACAGAACGAAAACACTGATTACACGAAAATGACTTGAAGAAAGCTCTGGAGGAGGCTAAGAGTATATTCAAAACTATATTATATCCCATATCCTACAATTTACACTACTATCAAGGGGACTAGAGGAGCAAAGAAAAGTTCTAAAGAACGACTAACTGCTCTAGGCCAACAACAAGAAGAGGAATTGGCTAATGGTACTATTATCTTAGAGAAATGGGGGTTTGGATTGTCCCGAAGAGAAGTTATTGAGCTGGTTGCCCAATATGTCAAGGATAACAAACCACACGGCTTTCAAAAGTGGAGTTCCCGGCATTGACTGGTTCTTTGTATTTAAGAAGAGACACAGATTAAGTATAAAAAGACCCCAAGCTGTTGAGTTTGTGAGAAAGCTACGGGTCCATTCATTATTTGAGTATTTTGCTCTAAAAACTCTCAGTGATTTAAAGCTTGAAGACAGATCTTCCCAGATATAAAATTTAGACGAAGATAGTTTTTCAATAGATCCTACCAGAAAAGAAGTGGTTGGTAAGCGAGGTACACCATGCTCGCCTCTAACCAGCTCTCCAGGACGTCAAAATACGACAGTGTGTCTAATGGCGAGTGCTTCCGGTCAAAAAACGCCCCTATTAACTATTTTCAAAGGCTGAACATCTGGGACCAATGGCAAACAGCAGATGATTCTTTGCCTGAAATGTATTACGCCGCAAGCAAGAGATGGATGGACCCAGATATATTTTTTAATTATTTCCAGAAGACTATCGTTCCTGCCTTGGGAGATTAAAGACCGGCATTGATTTTATATGATGGGCACACTATACATGTTAGTGCTGCTGTCTCGGAATTTGCAATAAAAGAGAACATCACTATACTCAAACTGCCGGCTTCCACCAGCCATCTTGCGCAGCGGCTTGACCTGTCAGTCTTTAAATCCGTTAAAACCAGATGGGACGAAAAATTAGTGAAGTGGCAACGACGGAATATATGTAGGCAACAAATTGCCGAAAAAATATATTCCGAGTTTATTGCACAATCCAGAAGAGACTCCGGCAATTGTAATCAGTAATGGCTTCAAGAAAGGCGGTATTATTCCGTTAAACAGCCAAGTTGTACCTAGAGAAAAATGTGACAAGGGAGCTCTTAAGAGATGGGATCAGAAAAATTCTGAAAGAATTGATCCCGGAAACAGTAAAAACGTGCAAGCACAACGTGCTAATTCTGTCAACGGAAGCGTTGCCACGGAGCCCTTTAACGGTGGACAGAATCTGATTAGCGTCAGTAATGGTGCTGGATCTACTAGCACTGGCCACAGCACTATATTAGCAGCAATATCTATCACATCAGCTTCTGAACACCCTATATTTGAGAAGTTATTTTTGGAGTGTGTACGTCAAACTCAAAATAGCCCAACAATTTCCAAACGGAAGTTAGCGCCAGGTGCTGAGGTTATATCTAGCGAAGCATCAGTGGCATCTAAAGTACACACCACAAAAAAGAGACTTGCGATCATTGAGAACACCAGTTCTGTAGTGAAGCAGATGAATATCGAGGAATATACAATAATTCTGATAATGAAGACGAGCTCTTGAAATATTTGCAGAATTCATTTCAATCTGATTCAGAGTATAGTCAAGTCATTGATGTTGATAAATGGGTTCTGGTCCAATATAGCATGAAGAAAAGCACCAAGCACTTCGTTGGAAAAATATTAAGAAGTGAAGGAGCTGACAATTGGTTTATCAAATTCCTCAGATTTCGGAAAAAAACATTTTCCTGGCCTGCTGTTGATGATGAGGACTTGGTGGACAGTTTTACCCCTGCCGTGTGCAGATCGCCGCGGTTCTTTCAACTCAAATTTGATGGTCTTAACCTTTGTTAGATGTTTATATAACTCTAAAGATACTATTGTTTGGGATATTTTTCGAATATCTAATGCTGTTTTTCTGTTTTTTGTTTTTTTTTTTTTTTTTCATTTTGCCTAGAAGTTTGTAACTCTGTGAATATTTCTTAAGGGACACCGGACCAGCTCGAGCGTAAGCTAAACGTAAGCTTAAGAGTGTTAATTTTACGCGGAGCCTCGCTTCGTGTGAAAGAGAAAGAAAACAGAGAGTATGATGTATGAGTGAGAGAAAGGATACGTGCGTGGTTGCTTCGTCTGAAACAGGAGAAACAGAAAGTATGATGTGCGCAGTGGCGGCTCGTCAGGGGAGACTTAGGAGGCTAAGCTTTAGTAAAATAAATTGTGTTTATTATAGATTAAAACAATGTTTAAGCATTGGCTATATACTAAAACAACCCCATTTTTTAGAACGAATTTATAATAAAAAGCATATCTATTAATTACTTAATTTGAAAATGCAAACAATTTTCCAATAATGCATGAAATTTTAGTGCACGCACTATAATAGCAAGCGTGGAGGCAAGCCACAGATCTAGTTCCGCGCCGATATTAATACCATTGGTGGAACCGATGCGTCCTCGTAAGTACACGTGTACTTGCATAGGGCGAAAACGTATGCGCGAAGGCTTGGGCTCCAGTCAGATCGTATGTGATTTCTTTTATCACTGTATCCACCATCTTCCGACACTGTGCTAATTATCAGATTATTCTTCATTTCCTTCCTTTCTCTTTCCCATTCAATCTCCTCTATTTTCTTCTGTCCTCGTCGAATTTATCTTCTTGTTCCTGGAATTTTTCCTCCATTCTTTGTATCTTATCAAGAACTTCTCTATTCTCCTTTTGCATTTCCTTAATTTCTTGTAAGATATCTTGCAATAATTTTCCATTCCTTTTCTCTGAGCTCTCTAGTTTTTCCATCACTTTCTTTCCTCCAGTCATTCAAGTTATTTTTAAGTATTTCATTGTCCTCCCTTAATCCCTCAATTAGACCTTTCAGATCCACCGGAGACCATTCCGGGCTCTCCTTGCGATCATCCTGTTTCCCTTCGGCTCCGGCGACCTCGCCAGCAAGTTACTCCGGCTGAACACGTTCGCGTCCATCGTGTAACTTACATATATACTATTCGGTATCTCTTGATTGAACTTTGACCGATTCTGTGAACTGCGACAGCCTAGCCTCTCCCAGGTATTCCTTTAGCACCTTGCGCGAGAACCGTAATTCTTAATATATTTAAAAACTTTCCGCAAAATGTATTAGAAAACCTTTTACATTTTACAACAATATCCTTGTTACAATGAAATTCAAATAAAAATTAATTATCTGTATTGTATCATGATCCTCAAATGTTCGCAGAATATAAAACGCCAACTGAGACGTTAAATTTTATCAATAAAAACGATTTACAGTAAAACTTGGTTATAACGCTCCCGTTTATAACGATTTCCCGGCTATAATACTTTGTTTCCTTAGTCCCGGTCCCAGCGACTAATTTTCTGTAGTACTTTTATTCATTATAACGCTCCCATTTACCGCTTATAACACCCCATTCAAGGATATCTTTTAATGTACATACATACTTCAATTATTCATTTTTTAACTTTATTTTGCAAACACTAGAAAGGGATATCATTAAATTAAAATAAATGTTTAAAAAGTAGACGGAAATGGTGAGAAGTGAACATCATTACGATTTCTATGAAATATTAGTATCAACAAATGCCAGCAAGATGTTCCACGAATCTTGGCTAGACAATTTTCCGAGAATCTGACTTATTCTTTTGGCGGTTGCGTAATCAAGGTTTCCTTTCAGTCTTTTACTTTTTACGCTGCTGGCATCATGTCGCGAAAACCGTTTTCGTTAAAAGAAAAACTGATCTTATAAAAGACTTTGATAAATCCAATTTAAATCAAAAACATTTTGCGGCGTCAAAAAACATCAATGCTTCAACTTTACGTACAATTTTTAAAACGGAATGACTTTGTTTCGGTGCATGAGGGAACCAGTCGATCCGCGAAATATGAAGAGCTAGAAACGATTCTGAAAAGTTGGTTGGAAAAAGACCCTCCAAGTGGCCGACGGTCTTGGAATAACAGACTTTACCGCTTCAACTGAATGGCTCGATAAATTTAAACTCAGACATTCTATTGTGTACAAACAACAACAAATTTGTGGTGAGTCAAATTCAGTAGAGCCTGATGTAGCATTCGACTGAAAAAGTTAAATGTCGACCCTCACCTCTGGCTACAATCCCGCTCGTACATGGATGACTGGAGATAGATTTGTGCAATGGCTTAATGCGTGGGACATCGAATTGAAAAACCGAAAAATACTTTTGCTTGTCGACAATTGCGCTGCGCATCCGAAACAGGTAAATCTCAAAAACATCAACTTGATTTTCCTACCACCTAACACCACAAGTGAGCTTCAACCACTTGATCAAAGCATCATAAAAGTTCTGAAGCAGGATTACGGGAAAAGGATGGTCCAACGATATCTATCGATTATGGACAGCTCAAATTCGACTTCTCCAACAATTTCTGTTTTTGATGCTATCCACTTTTTATATGCTGCATGGATAGACATTACGAAAGAGACCATTTTTAATTGTTTCAAAAAGCACACAGGTAACTTTACAAGGGAAGATGAAACCGAAGAGGTAGAAATTGATGAAGGATGGGGAGACATTTTACAAATGGAAGAAAGATTGACTGAATTGCAAAGTTTTGATGACTTCGACAATGGGCTAGTGACCAATGAAGTCTTAAGCCTTGAGACACTAATCGCCAATTACAATGCCCCATCAGAAGTGGAAAATGAAGAGGATGACGATTCATCAGAAATAATTACGCCAAAATAAACGACGTGTTGGAGGTCTTGAAAACAATCACCGCATTTTTTTTTTTTTTTCTTATACGGAGGTAGAAGAGGAAACCTTCAAAAATATCAATAAAATAGGAAATGCAGTTAAAAAAGAAACCATATGTTACTATAAACAAACACAAATTAATGATTTTTAAAAAAAATACAATTTGTAGGAATGTATACATAGTTTGTTTTATGTTTCTTTTTTAACATACAAGTTTTATATAAAATAGGTTTTGTTAACTTTTACTTTATTCAAAAGAAGTAAAATATATATAGTAGTACATATATAGTAGTAGTATTTATTGAAATTCGACCTTCCGGCCTTGAATTGGAAGTGTACCTATATATAAAAACGTTTTAAAATAAATTTTGTTCATTTTTAAGATTTCCTGGTAATAGCCCTTTCCCGGTAATAGCGCTCTTTTTCTAGGGCCCTATAAGAGGGCTATAACGAAGTTTTACTGTATATGAATGTATGCCGGAACTAAATAAACTTATAAGCATTGTCATCACTATACCGGTAGCTTCTGCTTCAGTAGAGAGGTGTTTTTCAACACTAAAGAGAGTTAAACATTACAGCCGCAACACTATGAATCAAAGTCGATTAAGCAGTATATTCTTCATATCAATTGAAAAAGGTCTCAAATAATTAACGCAAATGATGTATTTTACGAGCGGGTAATTGATTATTTTGCTAGTACAAAGAATAGGCGAATTCCTCTAATTTATCGAAAAGAGTAGGCAATACAGTTTTCGGTGTTTCAAAAAATATTAGAATATTTATTTTAGTTTTTAAAAAACATAGATCTATTTAGTTGTTATTATTATCTATCAATAACTTATTTTTTATTTATCGTAGAATTACTATTATTACCGTGAGTTACTATTATATTTGTTATTTACTATTACTTTGCTAAGAGTTTGTTATTATTTTTAGTGTTTATTTTAAACTTTTATTATCTTTTTACCTATCACCTTACACCTTTTATTCATTTCCCTATCCAGGCAGGATTTTACTCTCATCTCTACGTGGTTCTTGCTAGCCAATAAATTATATTTTATTTTGATCTCTTTTTCATATCAATTTTTATTCTGCACTTCCAATGACACAGTAATAGGTATAAAAATATCATTTATGGACCGAGAAGAGTTAGGTTACAGTAGCCTCCCCTGCGCAAAAAGTCCGTAACAGGTCAAGTCGGCGATGTAAAGTCGGCGACGGTCAACTCGGCGACGGTCAACTCGGCGACGGTCAACTCGGCGACGGTCAACTCGGCGAAAAGGAATACAATAATATATAAACAATAATAATAAAAGAGATCTTAAATGATTACTAATTAAAATGTAATGGCAAGAGATATTTGGAATTACAAAATTAAACTAATACCTAGTATTAGAAAGCAAATTAAAATATTATATTCGACTTGGTAAAAATCTTCGCAAGGATTTATCTTCTTCCAATCTCCTAGGAATGTACAATATTGATCCCGAATTTGCACTACAAGCAAAAATGGTAACATCATTGGCATTTGTCCCAGAAGAGGATGTGATTGATGCCATTGCCGAATTGGAAAATGAGTTGCCAGAAATATTAGAACCAATTTTAGAATGGTTTAACAGAAATTATATCGGTCGACTTAGGGATAATGGAACCAGAGCGCCAGCAACGTTTCCAATTGCAGTTTGGTCCGTTTATTTTCGGACATTGAATGGACGAGATAGGACAAATAATTTTGCAGAAGCATGTCATCGCAAGTTGCAACTGGCTTTTGGTTCTGGCATTGCTCATCATTCGTTGTGGACATTCATAGAAAATTTAAAAGGTTCAGTCTTCGTACGATGCGGACTATGAACGAGCAATTGCCGGGCGCAATGGTGCATCAAAAAGGAGACGTTATGAGGAAGCCGACGAGAGGATTTTTAATAAAGTTGCCAATTATAACAGGCAAAATTTGATCGAATATCTCAGAGGAATATCACACAATTACAATATGAACTAGTTTTTTTAATAGATTGTATATTATATTTTATTATAATAAATAATTGTATTGTAATAAATAATTACATAATATATTATTGTATTCCTTTTCGCCGAGTTGATCGTCGCCGAGTTTACCATCGTCGAGTTGACCATCGCCGACTCAGCATTGCCGAGTTGACCGTCGCCGACTTTACATCGCCGAGTTGTCGCGTACTGCAAAAAGTCACAAGCGGTCTCTGTCCTTCATTAACATATAACGAAATGAATTTTAGAAATTAATTGTATAGACGATGTATTGGCTCAAAATCCAAGTGTTTATTAAAGACATGGTAAACGAACTATTAGTTGAGGATAAAGAGTCATCTGGAAGAATCTGCAATTTTAACAAATATTAAAGAAATGGTGGCAGTGTGTGCTAAATTTATCCTATCCTATTGTATAATGAAGAGAGTGAAAAAGTTTTATAAATGTCTCAAATTTTAACAAAATGTGAGGCTTAGGCTTTGAAAACAAAAATTAGAAAAGTTACATAAACTTCAATAAAGCAGTACTTACTTACTAAAAACTGTATGGATCAAACATAAACTGCATGTAATTATGATATGTATTATAGTTGGCTAGTGTAATTGTGTTTTTTATTTTATATTTCATTTTTATGTATTATTAATAACTAGTAACTATATTGTTTATAAATTATGTTTTGTACAATAATATATATTCTGAAAATAAAAATTTTAAAAAATTGCTGCAAAAACTTGTGGCCGTTATTGAGAGGTTCCAGTAAGATTTTAATTAATTTTGAATAACTAATGTGTCTTTTTTATTTATAATACACAGTAAATAAGGAAAACGGCGTTATATATGTAAGTTTTATTATTGAAATATTGAATATAAATGTAAAGCAAACCCAAAACAGAAAAAATACAAGTCTTGTCGTCTTATACTGTCTTTTAGCATTCGCCTTGCGCTTTACGTCTTTTACACTATATACATCTTTTACTACACGTTTCTGGCAATACGTCATACATCTACGTGTTACATATCACTTCCCCTCACATTGTCCCCTCTCTCCCTTTTTCTTCTATCTTGCTAGCTCCTCTACCCTCTCAGTCTCACATATATGTATTAGGGCATCCGTTATTTGTATGGACAATTTTTTTGTAAAACTGTTCATGTCTCACCCCTCAAAAAGTTGAGGCTTGATGCAAAAATCACTTCAACAATTTCCCGCTCCTGGAACCACGCCTTCCCGTGCCGACTTGCGTTTGAAATTTTATTCAATTATACCCATACCCAAAATGATCACGAAAAATATGATGCCATCATGAAAAATCATTTTGGGCAACCCAAAAGTACAATTTTAAAAGTGTTTAAATTTCATAATTTTTATTTAACGTAATTACTATATAATACCATCTGACTTTCATCCTTAGTTATCAGCCCGTGATAGTCTTCCACTAACTTCACCGCATTATTCACAACCTTCAAATTCTTAAATAAATTCCTTCCATTGATATAAGATTTCTCATTTTCCCACTTCTCATGGTCTTCTTTTAAAAAAGAGGAATCTATATTGAACCCTGAAAAAATTCAGGCTTCTACTTGTAATAAAAAAATCGATTGATTTTCCTGAAAACAAAAAACCATAGTAGTAACGCCAGCCTTTGGAAAAGTATTTATAGAATATCATTTAATATTTAACCTGATAATGCTTTTATATCTTTCTGATCGATTATCAGCATTTTCTTCGCGCTAAGTTTTGACTCTGTTTTTAACGCCTTCACCGTATTTGCTCTTGTAGTGGCATTCAATCTCACATCAAATAACGCTAAAGCCGAAGTTTCTTTCACAAGATACCATAAGTGGTTACAAAATTTATTAATAGCTGCTTCTGACGTAACTGGATCGTTGTCTTCGTACAATGTAAGAGTTTGTAAAAAGTTTAGCTCATTGGCGCAAGCTTCGGGGGTATTGAGGCAATTGAACCATGCTTTAACATAAAGCCCTATGATAAAAATGCAAACAACTGCTAGTGCATCCTCTTAATCTGGGGAATGGAATATTGTTTTCGTAACAAAAAGATTTTTAAGCTTTATATTGCTCGAGACATCCATCTCGCTTGATGCATTGCTCCTGGCGGTCGAATTGTTACAGTTTTTTCTCTATCTGCAGTTATAAAATATTCTGTCAATTCTAAAAACTCACGGTAATTCTCCCTCATTTGAGTTTTAGTTAATTCTTTCGAAACAAAAGTCATTATTTCTTCTGCTGCGGATTGTATGCTATTACGGCAACATTCATGATCCATTCCACTAGTTATATCTTTTGAGTTGATCTTCTTTCAACAGTTTTTAAAATTTTTAAACAACGGCACATCTGGACTCGTTGTTAAATGGGGCAATTTCTTTTCAAACACTGCTTTCAAAATTAATTCATAAATATGATGGCGACAAGGGGTGTATAGCAGGTTTCTACCGAGCTTTTTTCCAAAGGCGTGCGTGCTCCATTCAATCGACCAGTGTTTGAAGCTGTAGTTTCGCAACATAATGCATTAACTTTGTCTTTCAACTCCCACTTCTCTAGTGCATTGAAAACAGCTGTTGCTTGCACTTCCCCAGATGCATTATTAAGTTTTGGACTCTCAAGAATCTGCTCCATGTCGGTTCCAGTCACAATTATTGGTAGGCATTCAACGGCTTTCTCATTAACACCTAAAATCATAAAAATATATAAATTTTGCATATATAGAAATAATAATTGCACTTATTCAATTCGGGCAATAGCTTTCCATCCCAATGAACAACAAGAAATGGTTGTACCGATTCCTTAAACTTTGCTTTTATCCTTTGAGCACGCTCACATCTTAGTTTTTCACGTTGTTGATAGATTGAGGTCTTGGTAATTATTAGGCGTAGGAAATGATATAAACGACCTTAAGGCAGTCATAATAGCGTTAAAAAATGAAGTGTCTGAACTGAAGCAGCAAACGGCCACCGCAAGAATTAGAAAAATCGATGACGATTTATTTGAGGAAATCATTTGCGAGGTGCGTGATCGGGAGACCAGGCGGATGAATCTTATTATCTACGGTATCCCGGAAGATGATGCCATACCACCAGCTGAGCGTGTCGTCAGAGATAACGATGCAGTCAAGAGCATCATGAATCAACTCTCTTTTGAGTTTGGGGGATCGGCAGCTAGGTTGGGGACTTTCGATGTCACTAGGTCGCGGCCAATGAAGATTGCTTTGGGGAATGAGGGGTCTGTGCGTCGTGCAGTGCAAAATTCAAAGCAGCTGAAAACTCGCCGGGATTATAGAGACATTCGAATATCTTACCACCGCAAACCACGTCAAAACGCATACTTTAAAAAACTAAAAAGTGAAATGCAGCAGCGAACCGAAAAGGGTGAACAACTGAGAATCAAGTATATCAATGGGATGCCCAAGCTCATTCCGTTAAACTAAAAACTCCCAACAGTTCTACCTATTTCGTTAATTGTTACTATCAAAATGTTCATAGTACTAGATCTAAATTTAATGAATTTCTCTCGTCTGTTGCTGCGTGCTCGTCTGACATAATATGCCTCACGGAAACGTGGTTGTCGGAGGATATCTATAGTTCGGAGTTCTTTTGGGATGAATACCGTGTCCTTCGGTGCGACCGCAGATTTGCTGAAACTGGACGCAGTCGGGGCGGTGGCGTCTTGGTGGCTGCGAAGAGTCATATCAATATGACTGCCGTGGATGTCTCAGGTATACTGCTTCACCAACCTCTTATTGACATTGTGGCATGTAAATGCTTATTTAACCACACTGTCTCATATATTTTTGTGCTATATATACCCCCGGATATACCTTTTTGACTTTGAGTTATTTTTTGAGTCCCTTGAACAACTATTAATTGATTATCGAAACGTACTTATTGTAGGGGACTTCAACTGTCCATCTTTTGTGTCCAATAATTTTAATGCCTTCAAATCAGAAGTAATCCGAAACTTTCTTGATTATACTTCTCTTTTCCAATGTAATAACGTTAGAAATGCTAATGATCGTGTTTTGGACTTGACGATTATAGATCTCGACTGCACTGTGACTCGTGATCCGGTGCCTTTAGTATCAGAGGATGGACACCATCCCGCTTTAATGTTAACTTTTGAAGTTAAATGTGGTACTATTGAGAATTTTACTACTAACTTCACACGTGAATACAATTTCCACAAAGCAAATTATCCTGCACTTTACGACTCCATCTGCGCGATTGACTGGCAACCTTTGGATAACTTCTCAGACGTTAATGATGCATGTGATTGGTTCTATAGGACTATATACAGGATTTTTGATGATTACGTCCCGTTAAGGAGGGTTTGTAAGAGACAGTATCCTGTATGGTTTACCCCTGATATAATACGAAATGTAAAATCAAAACATAAATACTATCAAAAATATAGACGATTAAACTGACAAACTTCTTTACATCACTACAAGCGTCTCAGGAAACTTATAAAGCAACAATCTGGTAGAGCATATTCTGACTATTTGTTGAGTGTTGAAAATTCTGTTAGTGTAGACCCCAATTACTTTTGGGCATATATTCGCAATAAAAAACGCCGCAGCAGAATTCCAGGAGTAATGTACTCCACCACGATCCATTGTGGATTGCTTCTCTAACTACTTTACATCTACTTACGCTGCGTCCTCTAATTCGATCTTAGATTTACCTGAACAAGGCTATGACTGTGTGAATGTTAGATATATAAGTCCCGAAGATGTTATAGCGTCTACATATAAACTAAAAGATAAAATGACTGCGGATGATGATCAAGTTCCGAGCTTCTTGGTTAGAGACTGTAGGTTTGCATTGGCTCTTCCCCTGTCTAAACTCTTTAATTTGGCCTTATCCACCACTACGTTTCCAAACATGTGGAAGATTTCCAGAATAACACCTATATTAAAAAGTGGAAATCCCACCCACATAAATAACTACCGACCAATAGCTATTCTATCGAACTTTGCTAAAGTCTTTGAAGTCTCCCTGTATAAACATATCTATCCATTAATCAGAACTCGAATTTCTCAATATCAAAATGGTTTCATGGGGAACCGTTCAACTGTGTCGAACTTACTTTGCTTCAGTCAATACATATCGAACTCGCTGGACTCGGGGGCCAGGTGGATGCAATTTGGAGTTATGTACTGCCTTTAATCAATATTTCGCCACAGTTGCTTCTAATATCGTAGCTGATGAGTTGCTTAACGATAGTTCATTCGATAATTATTGCTGTACCCATAACAAGTCATTTTTTGTTTCACCAGTGGATAACGCAGAAATTCTTGAATGTATCAAAAGCGTGGCATCCTCTACAACGCCTGATGAAAACAACTTGTCTTCTTCTATAGTAAAATATTGCGTTGAGCATATTGTAAAACCTCTATGCTATGTTATTAATTTATCTTTTCAGTATGGAATAATTCCATCTAAACTGAAGATGTCTACGATTCATCCAGTGTATAAGAACGGCAACGTACATCTACTTAAGAATTACAGGCCTACTAGTATTCTACGCATGTTCTCTAAAATATTTGAACGAATGATGAATAAACGGTTAATGTACTTTTTAACTACTGAAAAGATTTTGGGAGATACCCAGCATGGTTTTGTCTCGGGCAAAAATACTAATACTGCAATCTTCAATTTTTTATCGCATGTTTATGAGGCCTTGGACCGTCGCAAATTTGTTCTTGGCTTATTTGTTGATCTAAGTAAGGCTTTTGACTGTGTGAATCATACCTACCTTTTGAATAAGTTGGAGAAAATGGGTGTTCGTGGGGTAACCCTACAGTGATTTGAAATTTATCTACATAATAGACTGCAAAGAGTTCGCTGTGAAAGCGATTATTCTAATTTGACTCACATAAACATTGGGATTCCTCAAGGTTCAGTCCTTGGACCAACCCTATTTCTAGCTTTTATTAATGATTTACTGCTGGCTATTGAACATACTAACTGCCATCTTGTCAATTATGCAGATGACATTAACTTGGTTGTGGAGCATGATTCCTTAGATAATCTTTATCTGACTACTCAATTGATTTATGAAAAACTAATTACTTGGTTTTCGAATAATGGGCTTGCTATCAATGAGAGTACAACAAACTGTGTCTTATTTTCGAACCCGAGAACTACTATCTCAAATCTGTCCATGGCTTCCAGTATGTTACCACAGACTGACGAGGTCACTGTTCTGGGATTATTAGTCGACAAAAACCTTAAATGGGAAAGTCATGTCAGTTGTTTATGCAAAAAGTTGGGCAAAATTTGTTTTACAATAAGAACTTTGAAAAATCATGTAATCTTGACACCCTAAAAACATTTTATAATTCCAATTTTATGTCTACTCTGCGCTATGGAATAATACATTGGGGTTATTCGTCACAGTCACACCGTGTATTTGTAATGCAAAAGCGAACGTTACGCATAATGTTTAATCTGCGACCAACAGAATCTTGTAAACACGCATTTAAAGAAAATAAATTTTTAACGTTTTACGACATTTATATCTTAGAGGTCGTATGCTTCGTACACAAGCATTACAGTAGTTTCAATACTAATCACAACTTTAATACTAGGCTGGCAAACTATCTTCTACCATCGAAGCATACAACTTCTATGTATCACAGCAGTCTTCATTACAGAGGCTGCTCTTTGTATAATAAGTTACCAATAACTATGTATTCGATCTATGTCATTTTATTCGTTTAAAAAATGTGTAAAAGAGTATTTATTAGAACGTAATTGCTATAGTTTGGACGATTACTTATTATAGAGCCATTTTTTGTTTCTTTGACGTGTTTCTTCCTGTTCGTTTACATGTATTTATTGTACTGGGCATGTGTTGAAATAAATGTCTATTATTATTATTATTATTATTATTATTATTATTATTATTATACTGATATTTCTAAGGCTTTTGATCGTATTGATCCACTCTATTATCATCCAAAAGCTGCATTCACTGGGATTCCATGACACTCTGACCTCCTTTATAGCATCGTATTTGAGTGATAGACGTCAGTATGTTTCTTATAACGGGTTTTCCTCATCTCCTTTTGTTCCTTCATCGGGTGTACCCCAAGGTTCCAACTTGGGACCCCTATTATTCAATATATTCATTAATAACTTGCCTTCAGTCATCACTTCCGAAAAATTGCTCTTTGCTGACGATCTCAAAATTTACCGCCAGATTTCCAGCGTTATTGACTGTAAAGAATTGCAAAGCGATTTGAATAGGATTAATGAATGGTGTGTATTAAACAACTTACATTTGAACATCTCTAAATGTAAGGCTATGACCTATTCACGTAGACCCGGTCCTATCTTGTTTCAATATAACCTTAGTTCTACTAGTCTCGACCGCTGCGAACAAATTAGGGATCTGGGAGTTCTGTTTGATAGGAAACTGCATTTTTCACATCACATACGCTCTGTTGCTGGTTCTGCTCGGAGCATGCTTGGATTTATAGTAGGAAATTGTGCGTCCTTCTCTAGTACTGGTGCACTTACAACTTTATACTTCTCTTTGGTCCGGTCTCGTTTAGAATGTGCTTAATTTGGAATCTCTACTACTTAACATACCGTCGTGAGCTTGCGCGGGTGCAGCGGAGATTCGTGAAGTTTCTCTACTTCCGGTTGGACGGTGTCTATCCTCCAAGGGGCATTAATCAGGGAACATTATTGAGTCGCTTTAGTATACCATCTCTGAACTTCAGGAGAGTCCAACTGATTGTGAGTATACAATTTCTGTATAATTTACTGCATAACAAGGTCGACCCTCCTGAGCTTCTAGGTAGTCTGAACTTCAATGTTCCGCAGCTCACCACTAGGCATAGGCCAACTTTTTACCTGCAGTTGTCAAGAACAAACTTGTCTCTGGGATCGCCCTTACATGTTATGTGCAATAATTTTGATAGGCTATCAACATCTGATATACACTACACTCCCTTTAATGAGATCATTGCCGATATTGAGCATACCTATGATATGTTCGCATAGTGGTCATAGATATCGGGCTTCTGTTTTTTTGTTTTTTTGTTTTTTGAATTTGGATTTAGGTTTCTTTATTTTAGTTTAATTAAGTTTGATTTTAGATTTAATTATAAGGATGTAGTAATTAAAACATTATTATATGGTATTCCTTTTGCTTTTCACGTATGTGCAACTAAATTGTGTTTCTTTTTGATTTGTCCTATTCATGGATGTAGATCTGTTGGGCAATAAATAGATTATTATTATTATTATTATTATTATTATTAAATTATCCAAGTTATAGCCCAAAGCTTCTGCTGTCGCTTGCAATACAAAAACTGAATTTCGGGAGCTTACATGACAACGATCTAGAACTGCGACCAATTTTGGCGTGATGAAGTGTTTAGTTACCCTCTTGGTTACCGTCGATTGCTAATACGGTGATGTTGAAGTGAACTTATTGATTTCTTCCTCTTCTGTATCTGAATCGTCTTCATATAAATTCTCACTACAATTTCTAGGAATTTTAGTGGCAAGGTGATACTGCTGACGGTTAAGTTCTTCTTGTTTCCGCTTCTCTCTTTTCTTATCAACTTCTGACTAGAGGTAGTCAACCCCAGCCATATAATCTGCTCGACCTGGTTGTCTCTGAGAAATAATAAATTGCCTATCCGCTTCTATTTTCAGCAGTGACAAAACATCAGCATGAGCAACATCAAAAAGGTTGTCCAAATTATTTTTGAATACGTTTTCTCTTTCACGGAAAACATTTCCATTTTTTTATTATTTGTTTGCAGATAACGCCATTCATCATATATTTTTAAACCTTTTGATATGCAATGTTGATTTTGTTTGGTTGGTATTCGGGCTTTCTCTCAAAAAATCATTACTTCACTTATCACTAAGCTCGCACTTTCACGAGTATCTAATTTAACTATTCTGATATTGTAAAAGATCTGATAGTACTTGTCTATTGGATGGTAATTGAGATCCTATTATGTTAAAATCAATACCTCCAACCAAGTAAATATTATTCTTATTTCTTAATGATAATGCCATGTTGCTTTCAAACACTCTCGCTCAACATAAGTCACAAGACTAAAAGCATTGCTTGTTTAGATAGCGGAGAAGGGTAAATTGGAAGCAGTAGTATAGAAACAAAAAATATATAACGGGATATTTTTATGATAATTTGATGTACTAGTCAAACAATTTCTGTAGAATTTTTGGCATATAATACTGCCACAAAATTTGTGGCATACAATATTGAAAAAACTAGTACGTTATTCAGGAAAGCTAAGAATTCCACTTGTGTAAGAAATGTTCTGTTTTTAAATAGAAAAAGAATTTGAGGGTTGTAATTGATACTGCGAAGAGAGCAGTGAAGTTAGTGGAAGACTATCACGGCCGGCCTGATAACAAAGGATGAAAGTCAGATTGTATATGTAATGAACTGGGTTCATGGGCATCGAAAACTTTACCCTAATTGTACAAAAATACGTTAGATAAAAATTATGAAATTTAAACACTTTACAAAATTATATTTTGGCTTGCACAGGATCATTTTTCATGATGTTATCATATTCCTCGTTATCATCTTGGCTGTGAGTATAATTGAATAAAATTTCAAACGTAAGTCGGTACGGGAAGGCGTGGTCCTAGGGGCGTGAAATTTTTGGAGAATGATTTTTACATTAATCATCAACTTTTTGAGGGGTGAGACAAAAAGTATATCCACTTTAAGTGGTAAGGCCACAGTAGAATTTTCAAAAAATCAATTTTTTTCTTTTGCTAAAACAGTGCTTTATCATCATAAGAATAAGTTACTATTCAATTTATAGCAAAAAAAAATTTTTCACCGACTGTGACCGTTTGACGGTTGATTTATTTCAAATTTAAAAGTTATATTCCTAATTGTATCTCGCAGAGAAGTGCGTACGGAATATCTGATTAATCGAAAACTTTTCATTTTATGAGCAGGAAATTTGTCACTGAAAATTCATTTCTTAAGTTCAAATACCAACAACTTTTAAACAAAACAATATTTTTTAAATTCCGTAGCAACTTCTCTAGGTATTCTAACGTAGATTGGCGAGAATTTTTGTTTTTTGCTCTAGGTCAAAAATTGTGGACGCTCAATGTCACGCAGCAGAGCGCCCTAAAAAAAGATAACAAAAAAAATATTAGTAGTCAGCCATTTTGTACATCGAAAAAAACAAACAAAACATTTTTCTAACAGTTTGATATTCGTACTAAATAGATGTGTAATTAGTTTTATGAGTGAATCACTTGTTCATACGAAAAAAATTGTTAAATTCGCACATGATTTTATACCCGTTACTGTGGCCTAACACCTAAAGAAATAACGGACACCCTAATATGTATGTATAACAAGTACACTAGGATCTCGATTTGCGTTAAGGTTACGTTCCCGGAAAATACGACGCAAAACGAAACAATACAAGTCGAATCACATTTTTCCATAAGACACCATAGAAATTTACAAGATTTGTTCCGCGAACATCGTGATTACGTTGTGAAATGCCAATAATCTGTTATATGTAGTTATCATAGCCAATAAAAATCTCCATAGCTTTATCTATCAATGAAAATTCTTCTGCTAATTTTAGATTAATGATTTCTGTTAACTTCTTCTGTATGCTCAATAACATTATCGGTTGCAGCAGTGAAATTTTCTAACAAATCATCGGGTGTCTTCTTCATCTTGATTTAATATTTCTTGAATGTCGTTTAGCTCCATCCCTTTAAAATGTCTTGTGCAAAGTGAAATCATTTACAATCTTTTCGACGTCATCAGTATCTACTGCTTCGACATCCTCAGTGGATTCTGGCCATACTTTTCGCCATACGCCTTTTAAACATCTTAGTTTGACTTCGTTCCAAGACGCCCCAATATTTTCGACTGCTTTTAAAATGTTAAACTGTTTCCATATTGTTTTGATGGACATTTCATCATTTAGATTTTGAAAAAGTTGTTTGAATGCCCGACGTAGATAATAAGCTCTAAAATTAGAAATAGCACCTTGGTCCATGGGCTGTATAAGAGCGGTGGTGTTAGGTGGCAGAAAGACAAATTTAATATTTTCGCAGATTTCGTCTAGATCAGGGGGATGGCTGGGCGCCTCGTCCAATAAAATTAAAATTTTAAAATCTAGATTTTCTTCCAAACAAGAGCCTTTAAGTTCGGACACTTACCCACTCTCGGAACAGAGTTGCTGTCATCCACCCTTTCCTGTTCCATCTCCAATGAAATGACAATAAATTTCTTTGTTGGTTCTTCATTGCCCTTGGATTTTGACTAGTATGAATTAACAGAGGCTTTAGTCGGTGATCACCTGCTGTATTAGCTCAAAAGTATTTATACTGCAATTGTTTGTGTGAACAAGCATTTCATCAAAGCTGCGCAAAATTGACTGATATCACGTTCAAGGTTATTACTGAGAAGAACAACGTGTGGTGGTCTTGCGATGGTTGTATAAGTAGTAAAAACTGTTCCCTGAAGAAGATGCTGGTTGAATACGAAAAAGCTTTTAAGCAGTTCTCTGCTGATATAAATAATATGACCACGAAACAAACAGAACGAAAAATATCATATTCTGAAAAAGCTAAAGCAATGAAGAATGAACCAGTGTTAGTGATAAAACCAAAGATGGAAGGCCAGACCAGCTCGCAAACAAGGGAAGACGTTAAAAAACAAATTGATCCTACTGACATTGAGATTCAAGCTTAAAAACGGTAAGCGATGGAATTATTAATGAGTGTAAGAACAAGGAGGCTATTCTTCAGCTGAAAGAGGAAGCGACATCGAAGATGGGAGACAAATACAATATAAAAGAACCAAAAAAACGTAACCCACGTGTTAAAATTGTGGGAATGAGAGAACGATTGAATGAGGATGAGATATTGTTGGCGCAAAACAAGTTCTTCGAGATCGAAAAAACCAAAATAAAAATTGTGCATGTAGATAAAATGAAATCCGTTGAGAATCGGGGTAATATATTTTTCGCTTACGCGGAAGTAGACGCAGAGAGCTATAGAAGATTACTCGACGTTCAAAGTGTTAACATCGGATGGGACAGTATTTGATGCCGTTTCAGTAACAAGGTGCTTCAAGTGTTGCGAATACAATCACAAAGCGAAGGACTGTAAAAAAGAAATCAGATGTCCTAAATGTGCTGGTTCACACAATTTAAATGAATGTAAAGCGGTTGAAACTGAGTTTGAATCCATAAATTGTAAACTTGCGGTTAATAAGTTACATTTAAGAATTAATTTTAAGCATGCAGTTTGGGAACCTGAGTGTTCTGTATACAAGAGTAATATGGAAGTCGCAAGAAATAAAATTAATTTTTAGAATGAAAGACAGCACCCAAGCCGAACGCCCAAGTATACTTTATTTTAATGCTCAGAGTTTAATTACCAATTTCGAACAGTTAGAAACAATTATTGAAATGTACAGGCATTCTGTTGTTTTGTTAAGCGAAATGTGTTACCCCAGAGATATATCATTCAGAGATACAACTCAAAGGTTACTCGGTTTTACAGCAGACACACGGATGGTGTAATAATGTACTTGTAAAATAATAATACTTTTATTGAAACAAATAACATAGCTTTAAATAATAATGTGTGGTTACTAAGTATCCACATCTCTAAAGGATTTGCTAAAGGTTCATACACTGTCGTCTATCATAGTCCTGGTGCCAGCCACGCAGAGTTTCTCGATTTTTCGAGACATGGTGCGATGGGGCACTTGGTGGTAGAGACGTGGGTGATTTCAATATAGACATGTGGCGAGAACCCACATATAGTAGAAGATTAAGACATATAATTGCGGCAAATGGTTTAAAACAAATAGTGGGGACACACACCCGTATAACGGAGAATTCCAGAACTCTAATCGACCCAGTTATTACGAACAGCGCAGATGTGAGTGCTAGTTTACATGATTGCAAGGTATCGGATCACGAGACATTACAAATCATTGTAAACGACATTGCGAAGGCGGAATCAATTCAGCAAAAAGTTGTAATAGATACAAGTGCTTACACCGGCTATAAATTCAGGAGCAACTTACTACAATACAATTGGACGTGCGTCGGTCGCCTAGATCTAGAAGCAATGACATCAATGCTGAGTAGCAGAATGCAAGATTGCTATAATGAAATTCTGACAAAGAAGACTATTTCGATGGGTCATGGAAATCCTTGGTTTTCGAATGGATTGAAAATAGTAAAACAAGAAAGAGACGCTTTATATAAAATAGCAAAAGAACAGGTCGAGGTGCTGATTGGACAAATTACAAAATCAGTAAAAACAACTATAACCGTTGACTGAGGTCGGCAAAATATAAATACTACGAACAACAAAAGGAGATACCAAAAATATGTGGAAGAAACTTAAATTATTAGTTGGGAATAATGGCAATACAAAGCCTGCATATATCGACTTTCCGAAAGGTAGGGAAACGGACCCCAAACAAATAGCTGCTTCTTTTAATAACCACTTTATTGAAAGTATAAAAGAAATACATGAAAGTATTGAAGATATCGAAGAGAATTTAGATTCAACTACAAATAATAGTGGAAATTCATTTAATACATTCAAACCAATTAATAAGATTAAGTTAAAAAAAAGTTATTAACTCAATGAAGAATAAATCCGGTGCTAATGGCTTGAATGTGAATGCTGTGAGCGATGCTTTGCCTGTTATTGGGAGTTTATTGCTACAAATTATAAACAAATCCTTTCGAACGGCTGATTCTCCGGGTGTATGGAAAACAGCTACTGTTACACGGATTCCAAAAGTGAGAAATTCTAGAAGGTGCCCAGACTTCAGACCTATCAATATGCTGCCGACCTTAGAAAAATTATAGAATACATAGCTAAAGAACTTGAAGATTTCATTGAAAGTAATAAAATGTATATATATATATATATATTTCGTGACCTTTTTATACTTATCTTATATGATAGATCTCTACCACTAATAGGTCAATAAAACAAGGCTGGTTTGAACGATAGTTGTATTTTCAGAACGTTTACAAACGTTTTCGGAACACCTTCGTCAGTGAAAATATAACTAGATAAATATATAAACAAACTTTTGTTTTTTATTTGGGACTATCAACAAAATAACTAATGACTAGGATTTCTTGATATAGAGGATGTGTAACCAACTTTTATATATATATATAAATTATAAAAACTAAATTAATGTGTAAACATACATGCAAATTAAGTAAAACCTTATATCAAAAAATCTTTGTCGAAACCTTAACAATTCTGTTCAAGGACTAGGCAAAAACCAAATTTAAAAACCTAGCCAAAGGTTTCCTTCTTAAGAAATGCAAATGTCATTTTAACAAATTGCTATATACATTACTTAAATTTTGAATATCGGTACTGAAATTAATAGTTTTAGTGTCTTTCTGTATATTTATCATTTCATATATTAGTCTTTTTATAATTATTCTCTGTTTTTAATATAATTGTGTTTTCAAAATCAAAGTAATGCCCAAGATCTTTGTAATGCTTTGTTACAGCGGTCATTGCCTTGTCATCACCTTTTTTATAAGGAATAGCGTTATATAACGCTATTCCTTATAAAAAAGGTTTAAGCGAAAAAATAAAAAAGAATTTAATAAAAACAACATAAACATTACTTTCATTCCAAATTATAGTAACAGATCTCTTTTTACTAATACTAAATCTAAAATAATTAAACAAAATCAGAGTAATGTAGTTTATAAAATAAACTGTAAAGACTGTGATGGTTGTTACATCGGTGAGACGAAACAATATTTAAAGAAAAGGTTGTATAGCCATAAGTATTCTTTAAATAATGATTTTGGTGCAATGACCGCTGTAACAAAGCATTGCAAAGATCTTGGGCATTACTTTGATTTTGAAAACACAATTATATTAAAAACAGAGAATAATTATAAAAAAGACTAATATATGAAATGATAAATATACAGAAAGACACTAAAACTATTAATTTCAGGACCGATACTCAAAATTTAAGTAATGTGTATAGCAATTTGTTAAAATGACATTTGCATTTCTTAAGAAGGAAACCTTTGGCTAGGTTTTTAAATTTGGTTTTCCCTAGTCCTTGAACAGAATTGTTAAGGTTTCGACAAAGATTTTTTGATATAAGGTTTTACTTAATTTGCATGTATGTTTACACATTAATTTAGTTTTTATAATTTATATATATATATATAAAAGTTGGTTACACATCCTCTATATCAAGAAATCCTTGTCATTAGTTATTTTGTTGATAGTCCCAAATAAAAAACAAAAGTTTGTTTATATATTTATCTAGTTATATTTTCACTGACGAAGGTGTTCCGAAAACGTTTGTGAACGTTCTGAAAATATAACTATCGTTCAAACCAGCCTTGTTTTATTGAGTGGTAGAGATCTATCATATAAGATATTGAAAGTAATGACATATTGATGGATGCTCAGTCGGGCTTTAGGAGGAACCACTCGTGTGAGACAGATTTGAATATGGTAATAGCAAATTGGAAAGAAGAGATTGAAAAAGACAATAAGATAGTGGCAATTTTCCTCAACTTAAAAAGAGCTTTCAAGACAATAGATAGAAAACGGCTACTTAAAAACCTCGATAATTTGGGAATAAAAGACACAGCTCTTATGTGGATAACGGATTATCTAACTGGGAGAAAACAAATAACCAAATATGAAGGTGAGGAGTCGGAGGCGAGGGAAGTTTCTCTTGGTGTTCCACAAGGTTTAGTGCTGGGCCCTATATTATTTATCCTGTACATAAATGATATTGGAAACGTAGGTGCAGACTGCAAAATTAATTTATTTACGGATGATACATTGATAAGTGTTGCTAATATTAACATTCATTGTGCTGTTAATACATTAACATTAATACATGAACTAAAAAATATTGCAGAATGGTTTAAAGTAAATAAATCATGATCATAAGTAATAAAGCGCCCACAGGTCCATTTAGCGATATAGTAATTGACAACATAGTTATTGAACGCGTTA
Source organism: Chrysina gloriosa (assembly GCA_038088585.1). Lineage (NCBI taxonomy): Eukaryota > Metazoa > Arthropoda > Insecta > Coleoptera > Scarabaeidae > Chrysina > Chrysina gloriosa. Next base: position 45,229,016 of record CM076088.1, on the reverse strand, counting down.
ATGAAATTAAATATCTTGGCGTGGTTATTGATAGTAAACTGACTTTTAAAAATCACGTGGACTTTGTAGTAAAGAAGGCTGCAAAAAGATTGCGCTCTTGGGACGAATAAGTGGAAAACTGAGTATCTGGGCTAGAATTGCGGTATATAAGTCCATTGTTGCGCCTCACTTTGATTACTGCGCTACTGTTTTGTTTCTGGCATATAAGGGAGATTTGAACAGATTACAAAGATTGCAGAATAGAGCAATGCGAGTCATTTTGAGCTGTAATAGGTATACTAGAATAACCCTGGCGCTGGAAGCATTGCAGTGGCTCAGTGTGAGGCAGAGCTTGTTTTAATACATTAGTTCTAATATATAAGATTATTAATAATATTGTACCAAAGTATATGAGTGAGTTTATTGTGCCCAACAGCGACGTCCATAATCGTGCTATTACAAATGTCGGAAATTTTAGACTACCGATGCACAAACAAACCTGTACGCAGAACAGTATTTATTATAGGGGACTTAAGTTATACAATGAAATGGGCATTGAAGCCAAGCAGACTTGTAGCTTAAGACATTTTAAAAAATTATGTTCGGCATATGTTAAGGAAAATTGTTAAGAGATAGGTAGCTTCAAGAATGATTGTAATTGTAATCATCTTTTTAGGAGAATAAAGATTTACTACTAGTACTACTAGTGCTACTACTAACTACTAGTTATTGTGTTCTTTCTTTTATTTGAGATTTTTCCACTCATTTTTTTATTTATAAGTAAGAGATACCCGTAAAAAATCATCTATATTTACGCAAGAATACATAATTGTTCAATGTAATTCTGAATTTGAAATCTTTAGTAATACATTGAATTAATTTACGTTTTTATTAGATACTAACTGACCCGGCGAACTTCGTACCACCAAATTAATAAATGTTGTCTTAAGTTATTACCTGAGTTTTATTAATTTGTTTATATTAAGATAAAATTAATTAAGTCGAATAAAAGTTTAAAAAGGAGCAAATTCACGTGGGAGCAAAGCATTTGCTTTATTGAATATAAACCAAATGATTCGCATGTCGTTGTAGCACAACTTTCGGTTAAACTATTTGCTGAATGTGTTTTGCGACTTTATCTATTGTCGGAGCGTTGAATTGTCGTTCGTGTATTCCAGCGGGGCGTTTATTTGTTCTGATCACGACTTTATACTCATCACTTGGAATGCGATACAACGCAGTTTTGAACAACCGAATCAATGCATGATGTTCATCAAGTATTTGATGCAAATCTAGAAGAATTTATCTTTTTATTGCGTTATTGATCGTTTGACGCCGATCAAGTTGGTCCTCCATATTGGCCATGAAGTAAATTTGAAAGACTTTTATGCTGTGCGTCTTCAGCCAGCTGCAATGATCCAATTCTATGGTGAATTTGTCCTTATATCTGTATAGTCGAAAGAGAAGTGATAATTAGTGATTTATGATTACCAAAAATAAAAGTTACTCTCTTATTAACAAACATTACTTTGAATGTCGGACTAAATCCGCGTTCTTCAATAATATTTGCTCCAAATAAAGTCATTTCGAAACATGCGTTGTACTTTTAAGCGTTCGAAAAAAATGTGATTTTAACCTTTCCATTGAGACAGCACAATCCAGTCGTTTCTCCAGCGAACTTCAATGCACCGCAATGGACGCACACAACCTCCATAGGGTCAATTCTAACGAGCGGGTGCGAGCTGTAGTCAATTGTGGAATCATATTGAAACGCTCCTCGGTCCAAATCAACACTTGAAGCATTTCTTCTTGCGGCTCGACGTTGTTGATCGCTGTGTTCTGCTCGACGATTTCTCATTGCCAACCGAGCCGTTTCACGTATGGCCTCTTTGTTCTTGTGTTTGTGAAGCACGAAGTTGGGCCGTACTAACACGGCGCCCTTCTCTCGTGCAATTTCTTCTTCATCTGCAGTGGATTGATTCGCAGTATTCCGCAGTCTAATTGCATTACAGCTTCGTTGTGAAAGATTCGATCTTCTCGCTCGCGGTATTGTAAATAAGACTGTGATGAATATTGCTGATTTTGTTTCTATTATGACATAACAATTATTCATGCGCGCACAATCACAAATGTCATAACCTTATTTGTCTTTGCGCGCACCATTCCAACTGTCATAACCTAACACACCAAACGTCGTAAATTTCTTTTACCTCTAATTTTTAAATGTTTTGTTTTCTTTTTCCTAAACCTTCACGTAGCAATTACGAACAAACCTGCAAAAGGAAGTATCCAATTTGGTCCAGTCGTTTTCAAGTTTTAAGCATCCGAACAAACTACGATCCATTTATATATATATATAGATTTTCTTTTTTCGACAACTAACTGCCACTTTTACACCTCATACAACAACTATGAAAAAGAAACATTTCTGAATGCACCTAAAAAAGACAAAAGACGGAAGACATCAAATGTTTCACAGCTAGGAACATTTTCTCTTAGAAAATTAAATTGCCGTTTTTAGTATTTTCTGTTACTTATTATTTATGTTTCTCACCGTTTAAACCTTCCCTGAACTTCCACAAATATTTGAAGATCAAAATTAGCCAAATCGGTCCAGCCATTCTCAAGTTTTAGCGAGAACAACGAACAGCAATTGGTTTATATATATATATATATATAGATAGATAAACACACGAATATTGAGAAGGTAACATAATATGTATTTCATATTTACCTCTTGATCAATGCCTATTCACACTTTCATAGTTACTGAAATACTGCCACTCATGGCCTGGTATCTATTACGCACTATTCAGTTCTTGATGAATAATGTAAAGTCTCATCACCTGTCGCGCTAGTTTGCCAATTTTAAAATTGGCGTCAATTTATTTTGATTTAGTTCATGTGACAACCTTTTAGCTGCCTCCATTATTTCATTTTCGTTCGCATCGACCGTATCGATAAGGGTGTTGTGAGCAAACGTTTGGTAAAATTAGAAATATGGTATTTTGTTGTGTTTCAACGTGCAAAAATTCATCGAAAGATGCAATTTTGCATACAATTCCGAAAGATGAAGAGGTAAGTATATTTGGCATAAAGGTTAAATTTTGTTCTTAAGGTTATTTATTAACGACTCACTATATCGGTATACTTTGCACCACACAGTTTGATATCATTTATACATCACAATGTTTGCAATCAGTTATACATAGATTATTTACTGAAATATTAGCGCACGATCTTCTTCTTCTTCTTCTTCTTAATCTTTTACCCTTTCTACCTTTCGGTGTAAGGGTTCGGAGCCACCGAGCCGTATATGTACACGCATATACCGTACCGCTCCTGGCCCACCCAGTGGCATTTCCTTCAATTTCGCAGCTTATTAGAGGTCCAGATCACTTTTTAGGATTTTAAACTGCTGCGCTCTGCCGCTACCGGGTCTCGAACGCCGGCCCTTCGCACTGTGAAGCGCGAGTTTTACCACTCAGCCACTGAGGGGTAGCGCACGATCTTATGTAGATATAATATATTAATTATGTACTTTCAGCGTCGCAGAAACTGGTGTATTGCTATAGGACGGAGATATCTGATCGATATAGATCTTACCGAACGAGCAAGATATAGAGTGTGCGATATACACTTTGAAGATGATGCAAAGTTTCCCACCAACCGGAACAAAACAAATTTGAAGGCAGACAGCATTCCGACTATAAATATACCTGGTGAGTAATATGCTACGGTAAAATATCAGAAATTATCATTACAAATCAGTTAATCATTTGCCTTATTTTTCTACATATATATTTCCTTATTGCAAGCATATTTTAATCAAATTATTTGCAGATTCTGAAAAAATTTTATTATTACCCTCTACAATTTCTGAGGATATTTCTTCAAAAAGAACTGGTAAATTGATATTTTTAAATAATACATTGTTAAATAATTCCCAAGCCATATGGTGCTAGTCAGTGGTGCTAATGAAATATGTTTTAGGTTCCCCCATTGACAGAAGTACTAACAAGATTAGGAGATCTGATTCTGCTTCTAATATATCAGATGTTGATATATCACCAAGAACACCAACTTTTCGTACAGGTAATATAATATTGTGATATAAAAAAGTAAATATACTAAAGTAAGGAAAATATAAAATGTATCTTTAACAAGCTAATATGTAGTATATAATATAATAATTTATGTTTTTTATCCATAGATCTTAGAAGAAAAATAAGTCTTCTCAAAAGTGTTGGTATTAATCGAAGCACTGAATTATCACCCAGGGCTTGCAGGTTATACAGAATAGCTAAGAATCTAAGAAGAACAGCTAAACGTCTAGATTTACAGAATACTGCTTCCAAGAAACGCATTGAGCATGCACTACAATATGCCGAATTAGAAGAGTTTCTTAGAACAAAGCTGAACAAAGTATCTTTAGATTTTATAATTTCACAATTGCGAATGCAGAAAAAGAAACCTAAAGGATGTCGATTCTCAATGAAAAATAAAATCTTTGCTTTATAATTGCTTAAACAAAGCCCAAAAGCTTACAAGCTATTGCAACAAATATTTGCAGTACCTTCACGAAAAACTTTAATGAAGTTATTGAATAAAGTAACTTTTAAATGTAGAATAAATCCAGCAATACTAAAAAGCCTTTCCATGTCTGTGAGAAAACTTCATACTTCTGATAGGATGTGTTCACTCTTATTTGATGAAATGGCTATAGAACCATCACTTACTTATTCAAGAAAACGAAATGAGGTTATTGACTTTGTTGACACTGGAGAAGGCAAAAAGCTAATGTTTGCTGATCATGTGATGGTCTTCATGCTTCGGGGAATTAGGAAAAAGTGGAAGCAGCCAATCGCCTATTTTCTCACAAGCGGTACTATGCCTTCCAGCGATTTAAAACGAAATATCAGAGACATTATAAAAAGCGTGCATGAAATAGGATTGAGGGTAATGGCAACAGTTTGTGATCAACATCCAGTAAATGTTGCAACCATAGCGAAACTGGTTGAGGATAGAAACTCATCTTATCTACGAATGGGTAGAGAAAACAGAAATTTAGGTTTTGAGGTTGAAGGCAAGGAAGTGGTGCCTGTTTGATCCTCCACATTTATTGAAAGAAATACGGAACAATCTTCTTGTAAACAACGCAAAGTTTACATATAAGAAACAAACTAAAATTGCATCTTGGGCAGATATAATTTCTTTGTATCAGCTAGACGTTGGCGATTGTAATACAAGAATGTGTTACAAATTAACCCAAGGACATATCTTCAAAGAAAAGATGCAAAAAATGAAGGTTAAAGTAGCAGCACAGGTTTTTCTCATAGATTAGGTACGTTTTTATTAATTTTTTTATGGTGCTAGCTTATGCATTCATGTCTTGTTTCTCTATTGCAGGTCGAGAAAACACACTGCCTAAATCTGCAGAAGATACAGCAGATTTTCTAATCTTCTTTGACCAGCTATTTGATAGCATGAATGGTACTGCATTACAGGGTGATCATGGGAAGGAACTCAGGGCTGCAGGGACTGCAACATCAAAGCATGTGCAGTTTTGGAATGAAGCTATTGAAGTACTACAAAGCATCAAATTTGTAATGAACAAAGGAGAAACTATTCCCCCTTCCATTAAAAACTGGATAAAAACGATTCGTGGGTTTCAATATATTTGGTATAAGCTGAACTCAGAACCAACTAGGGTGAAATATCTGTGCTCAAGGAATATAAACCAAGACCCTTTAGAAAATCTGTTTGGGTGTATTCGCAGTCACGGTGCACGAAACATCAACCCCAGCTGTGATGCCTTTACAAACTCCTTTAAGTGTTTAATTGTGAATAATTTTATCTGTCCTCATTCTCCAAGTGCCAACTGTGAGATTGACAAGTGCGAAGCACTGGATATGTTAAACAGCTTTATTTGTGATGCTTCTAGTTCTGCAAATGAGGGATATCCTGCAGAGAGTGAAATTGAAATAGACATTGATTTACCACCGGAAATCGTTGTGGAAGATGATGTTAAAATTATAAACACTCATCCTTATATAGCAGGATTTGTGGCGCGGAAAATACTGTCTGTTGTTAAAAATTGTTCCACGTGTAGACAACAATTAACAACTTCTACATCCTCAGAACAAACTAGTTTCATATCTGAATTAGAGTATAAACTCAACAGCTTACTTCGACCCAATAGCCGGTACAGATATATTTTTTCGAAACTTATTATGTCGTTATTATTTCGTCAGTAATTCCTAAATTAATAGCACAAAATAATGTGAAAAGCAAATTAATAAAAATATCTGCAAAATACATTGCAAATGACTTCTTCGTTTGTAGTAGTCATAATCTTCAAACGATATTTTTAAATGCTTTTTATGATCTTTGTATGTTTAATTATGTCAATAAAATTAACCTCATACTAAAAGGAAAAAATACATCTAATTTGAATGATGATCTAAAAAAAGCTTGCACTTGATAAATTCAAGAAAACTAAGCTCAGAAATCCGAGAACTGTGTGAAGTGCGCTTTTGTTTTTTTTTTTTCTATTTATCGCGGGAAGACTGCTATATTTTCGGAGCTTGCTTAATTGTGCCTATATTTCTTAGGAAAGAAACATGTCCTAGGCTTCTTTTGTAATTATTTATTTAAAGTTACATAAAATTTCATTTTAATAAACTGCTATACATGATATTTTGTTTGTTTCTTTTTTTATTATTAAATATACAAAAGTATTTTCAAGGGCATTGTAAAATTCAATAAGTTTGCGATTGCAATCTTATTGAATTTTGCATTTGCACAGTTGTCTATCTACTAAACTACAAATTTATGTATTTCGTAGTTCGCGGGTTTTAGCTCTAGTTAAAAGTCTGGTCACGGAATTGTACTGGCGCAATTAACAACCAGAATATCTGAGAGAAAGGCCTAACTATATATACTTTATCTATGCTGCCACTACTATGGTGATGTCTACTAGTCAGAACCGACGCGTTCGAAAAGAACGGGTAGGTCAAATGAACGAAATGATCCGGATCAGTTTGAAAGAACGAACGGATCTGTAACCGGTGTGGCCAGGGGTATGAAACTGGCATTATTAAACAGGCAATAAACATAGTATGTGGGCCACTCCGTCGGGCCGGAGTAAGGGGATCTAACAACCAATAAGAGTGCATGCTTTTACAGCCATGCTTCAAATTTTCGCAGATATTTGGAAAAGCCGCGTTAATTTTAGAGGGAAAAACGACCTTCGTTCTGTGTTGTGTTGTTCGTAGGGGTCTGGTCGATTCCATAGAATGTAAATAATTTGGTAAGTATAAATTTTAAAGGAGAAAAACGATGTAGAAAATGTCAAAAACCAACGTTTTCTTTTATTCGTATATGCAATGATTTTTGTCAGCGGTTTGAACGTCGGCCAAAGCTAGATTTGTCTGACTGCTTCATAATTTTAATTTAAACCAAACGTTAAATACATAATGACGGTTTCTACTTATTGTTAGTTTTAATTATTTTTCTTATTTTCACACTGTTTCCTTCAGAGAAGTTCTCACCCTCAACTAGGCTGTTGTTTCTGACCACCGGAACACAACCCGACTACAGATACTATTCTGTTGTAATTTTCTTTTCTTTTTTTTTAGGCCTGTAGCCTGCAGTAGAAGACACATCAGGTAACGTTTTTTGCTTGTGCTGCTTGATTGTTTGGTGAAAGCTGTTGACTTTAATATAGAAGTTGCAAGAATGATTGTTGCAAGTATTCAGGCTGCACAACTGGTACTAGAGCAAAGTGTCCGAAGACTATGTTAAAAGTATCTCTTCATCGTCCCCGCAGATCCATACTACCATGATCTGTGGAAATTGACTTGCAACGTAGACCCTTTTCGAAATTAAAAATTCTGGCACGAGGATCATTTTGTAGATTCAGATTTTGTAAATGAGGGGAAAGACGAATTGAAAGTTGGGGCAGTTCCATTGGAAGATCTTCCGTTTCCAGATGAGAATAATAAGGTGTGTACAGATAATGCTCTGTTTACTTTACCAGAAAAAGAAGAACCTTCCTATTCATGCTATAGCCTGTAAACATCCACAACTACTTGTTAATACTTGGAACACAGTATCTCCTCACATTTACAAAATAATGGGGTAATAAGCAATTTTGGTAACGCTTTTCTAGACCATAATTGCACACCGCACAACTGTGATAATTTAATTTTAGAAGAGTGTGTCCCTTTTCTAGTCTATAAATTTTGCAGGTACAGGCACAAGCAAAAAGCTGTATGTAATGGACACTCTCGCAAGATGAAGTTAGAATAGTTTTGTTTTATTTATTTATATATTTATTTTTGTTTTTGTTATGTTTTTATTGATGGCGTAATATGCATTTATTTCATTCATTATATTTTACAGAATATATATTTGTTTTCTGTTTAATTTATTTTATATTATTATGATTATGTTTTGTATAATGTATTTATTTATTTAACAACAAAAACGTTTATTTTCTAAAAATGTGTTATTAGTGTGTTATCCACCCAACAAGTTTCGGTAATTTAACTCTATTAAACATGTAAATGCATTACGTTTACATGTGTGGTAGAATCAAATTAATTTTGATTTTAAAGTCAGGATAAATATAGAATGAGGAAGTATGTAATTTCAAAATTTACTGCCATATAATTTTAAAATTTAGCGCCTTGGCGTTTATTTTGCCACTCTCCTGCCATGGAGCGCTGTGATTTCGTTGCCAAGGTCTAACATGGGGGCTTTAATTTCTTATAGTTAATGTCTATGGGTGTGGCTCTATAGCTCACAAGGGGAACGTCAAGGTTGTGAATAATGGATTTTGATGTGTCCCGAATATGTTATAGAGGCACCTCCCACTAGTATCTTGCTACCAGCTTTTGTAGCCATTCGGCCTAGTTCTCGAGAAAATTGCGAAAGTTTTCCTAACGGATTTTATATACCGTTAATCTTAATAGATTTGTAAAGAAGTGAGTATAGTGCAGTGGTTAAGTTCCAGGCATACTACGCTGGCGATCCGTGTTCAAATCCTGCTCTTGTAGTTTTTTCTCAATCTTACTGCATATGATATTAACAAATATATTTAATTTCATGCAAAATTGTTCAAAAATAATATTTTTCGCCCTTTCCGCACTAACTTCTATTGTAATTTCATAAAATATTTTTTAAATATCTGTAGCTTCTTCAAGAATTATCCAATCATTTTGTACTAAATTTTCCATATCTTTGCCAATTAGTGTCAAAAACGCTATAATAGCATTTTTCATTTTCAGAAATCTGGCCAGCATTCTACCTAGTCGTAATTTTTTAATTTTTAATTTTAGTATAGGGAGCCCGATTTGTGCTTGAGTTTCTTTTAATTTACTCAAAGCATGTGGGTTCCTTTTAAAGTATACAACTATACATTTTACTTTATCCACCGTATCTTTGATTATTTTGACGCCGTCCATGATCACTAAATTTAAAGAATGTGCAAAACAGGGTAAATAGCTGACACGATATTCGGCGCATTATCGGTCACAGCGGCTACAATTTTATTTTCAATACCTCAATCATTGGCTATTTCTTTTAGGTGCGCTGATAAATTTTCAGCAGTATGCCTTTGAAAAAATGGCAGACACTCTAATAAATAGTTGCATAAAGTAAATGTATGATCTATGAAATGGGCGGTAATTGCTATAAAACTTTCTCCATTTATCGACGACCAACCATCTGTAAACAAACAGACTGCAGCAGCACCTCCAATTTTCGTTCGTACTTCTTCCATCGTCATACTATACATCTGTGGAAGTAAACTGTTAGATACTGTCTTTCGACTAGGCAGTGAGTAGCCAGGGCACATCATGTTAACAATTTTTTAAATTATATGTCTTCCACAAGCCTAAAAGGGTGGTATTCTTTTACCATCATTTTTACCAGTTGCTGATTTAATTGTTTACTTTTATTGATTCCAATAGGCTTAGTTATTTTAATAAAATCTGTTATAGGAAATTGTTCTTTATTTTTAACAAAAGTTAAGGTTTCTGATGTTGAAGCTATTGGTTCAAGTAGTTCATCTATTACCGCTTCCTCATGTTGTTGCGCAACGGTATCTTTCATTACTCGTTTTCTTGTCTGATTGCTTTGAACACGTACTGTCGGATGTTTTTGTTTTAAATGTCTGGACAAATTTCCGGTGGATCTCCCTGCACAACAAATTTTTTGTCAGCAATACCCACAGACGGCCTTATTCATATCTGTTTCCGTAAAATGGTTCCATATTTCGCTTCGTTTTTGAGGACATAATGCACCTTTATTTTATGCACCACTATTAATTAATTTAACACATTGGACTTATATTCTAATTTAATGGGTTCCACCTAGTAGTGATGGGGCGTTATTGAACTGTCTGTTACTTTAGAACCGTTCTCGATCCAGAACGATTGCAACTGCTATCTCGCTGGGCAAAGAACGGTTCCTTTCGGACGGTCTCCAGCGTACGCGGTTAAAGAAGAAATTCCACATCATCGACTTCTTTCCTATTAAATATCTCTCCATGATTATTATTTTGCCTGGGAAACTTCCGGATGAATGAATTGTGATTACTTGATGATTGTTCCTATTTCCTAACTATAAAGCTGTTGTTCGATGGATCAGCTACGGATTGTAGCAAACGGATGTGTCCACAATGAAAACGGACTTAAATGTTTTTGTTATATTTATTTTACACCATGTGTGTAACCTAGCGTTGAATCGTGAGAAAAGAAAACTGTATAGGAACTTCTAACGAAAAACTTAATGTATGTACGTAGGATACAGTTACATCATCAATACACAATCATATAACTCGGGGAATTACCAAGATGTTAGAACTAGTGATGGGAAAGTATAATGTCGGGGAAAAACAAACTATATATCAAATCAATGCGATAAAATATGTCATGCCATGTACGCATGACATATTTTATTGATTTTATGAGGCGTTATCAAATAGAACTGTCGAGTACGAAACAACGATGACCTGTTATATTGGAACCGTTATTTTAAAATAACGAGAACGGTTGGAACTGTTCTTTTAAAAGAACGGGTTTTCCCATCACTACCACCTAGTATCACATCTATATACTTACATATGTACCAATATATATACTACGGCCAATCATGATTTCGTTTTTGTTAGTAGATGGCGGATAATAATAACTATAAAATGTTGCTTGAAAAGGTACAACGGAAGTTTCCGAAGTATTGTACCTCTCTTATAAATCTGATGGCGTATACCCAGCCCGTGATACTGCATACACCATCTCCTACAGCGCTACAACTTTGTTTCACTGTCAGAACGCAGGAAATAATCTGGTGTCGCATTTATCTACGGGCTTGTTAATAATAGAATTGACTCTCCATCTTTGCTTTCTCGGATCAACTTTCGCGTACCCAGATTGTCAACGAGATACCAGCCAACGTTTGCAATCGACACAACAAGAACCAACATATTGTTCAAGGCTCCTTTAGTACACTGTGCCATTGATACAAATGAAATATATGAGGACGTATTTTATAGCCATCTGTTTTTACTTTATTATTATTGATATTATTATGTATTATAGATTACGTTAATATGTACCATGTATTATATATATTACACATTTTAAGTTAAGCTCTGTTATTGGAGAATTCTGTTGAGCTAATAAACTTTATGATTATTATTATTATAAACATTAATTATTGTTACAAACGAAAACACCAATTTGATGTAGATGTTGTGGATTACAGATTAATTAAAATAGATAAAAAATAAAAGCAATGCGTTGGCAGGCGATTTTGCATCTTCGTATGGATAATTAGGACGTTTGTATCGTACTTAAGGCTTCGTGTATATTGCGCTCACTTTTTACTAAGAAAGAAATGGTTGATATACCTATACTATGTAGAAACCCTCACAACCCCCACAGAATTTACCACAAGATTTTCTAACTTTGTCGCTTCTGTCACAGAATAGACAGAAGCGGAAAGTTAGAAAATCTTGTGGTCAATTTTGTATGCGCATGGCCGGAAACCATGTTACAAATACGACGAAAGTGTTATATTTGGCTAGTTTCATTAATGTTATTATTCTGGGATGGTGTGTGCATATTAAAATTAAAATATACGGTTATTGTTGTGTATCACTGATTTAACTTTTTAGCAAATACTATTCTTTTAACCCTTTCACGCACATAGTGTTATCAGAAATGTTACAAAGTTGTTTACTAGTTTTATCTAGTTAATGTAATTAAATAGAAAATAATAACAAATTTCAAATTTGTCTGTGTTTTCTTACACGGGACATATGTGTCTCAGTATGCGCCAAAGGTTGTGAAAAGATCCAAAATTAAGCAATTTGGTGTTTTATATTTTGCTCACAGTAATTTAATAATATAGAGAAAAAATACATGTTTGAAACATAAAATGAAATTTATTAAGAATATTTAATGATAATCAGCGAAACAATTTCTTTCTGATGTAAAACATAGATGAACTTTGCATGTTGAGCAAGTGTTGTTTGTTCGATTTTCAGTACTCGAACTTTGCGTCGAAGTTTTCTTTCTCTACACAAACTTTTTCAGTGGTGCCAACCTTAATATTGTAGAACCCGCTATTAAGTTTTAAAATATAAACTTTTTAAGTAATTAACTATAACGAATTTAGCATAAAGCCGTAAAGGTGACGGGGACACATGCGTCCCATATACGTGAAAGGGTTAACATATCCAAAACTCTATTATTTTTCAATTAATAGGAACACATGTGCACCTTTCGTATTTTCAAAATGGCGTTAGCTTACTTCTGAGCTATTTCGAGGACATTCAAATCGACCACATGAACATCGAAGCTGCCGACACGCCTTGTCACTTCTGTCTATTCTGTACTAATATCTACACGAATGCAGTGTATGTGGAGGGAATCTTCGATTGATTTCAGCAGTACGGACGCATATCGAATCATAACAACGCAAAGATTTAACGTCTTATATTTTTGTTTCAATGCAAATCGAGACGCTAGTGTATCTATATTCATGTATATCTTTGGAACCTTACAAACATCGTTTTACACTACAATTACTACATACTTCCTTTTTCGCATATGCTGTTTGCTAGCGCTCGTAATCCAAAATAAAGTTTCTACAAGTAAGCACGTAAAAGTAATTGAAAACTACATAGTTTCAATGAGATACTTTTACAGAGTCGTTTAATTGAGAGTTACATTCATGTTACATTCCACTGTTTTACATTTGTTCTTAAGTAAGCACGTGTTTGAATGTAAAATTAACACACTGAGTTTTTGGAGTGTGACCAATATACAGAGATCAAAAAAATGTTACATATTATATAAACAATTTTAATAGAAAATAGATCTCTGTATTATATTTGACCGGCCATACCAATTTTATTCAGTCCTCAGCAGTTCTATATTTCTTGTGGTCGTTACTTAACAAGCTCTTTCATAGGTCTTTACAATTATTTAAACCTCTCCTAACCAGTTTTGTAAATACAGTGATTTTTTGTAACCAGGGGTGACCTCCAATTTAATAACTTTTATTAATTGTACAATGTTATTCTTTCTAATGCCTGTGAGCTACGCCTTCAATCAGCTTTCCTGTGTTTTCATGATAACCACTCTATGAGGGTAATGTAGTTAACAGCATATTGAGAATCCTTCAGTATACTTTTTTGCAAGTTGTTAGAATCTACACTAGAAGGAAACAATCGCAGTTAACGCAATTGACTCTCACTATACCTAAAATACGTAAAATACAAGAGCAAAGACTTTTCTCCCTTTAGCTAAATATGTAAAATTAAAAATGCAGCTGTGTAAATAGTTACAAAATTGAAAATAAATGGTGTGGCAAAAGGTGTATGAACAAACTTTATGATACCACACCAAAATCTTTATGATAGTGATTAACATTGTAAGAATTACTACAAAAATTATGTAACACACCAGTGTTACATTATTAGTACCTGGTTTTCACAGTGTCTGCAGGAATTTAAAAACACTCCTGTCCACATAATTCTATTAGTACGACTACTTGTGGACGGATACGGATCACCAGATCTGGATCTTCGTAAAAGTGCATTACAGTAAGATGATTCTACTGAAACACTACTCTGCATGTCTCTACTCTTTTAGAATCTTATACATAACTAAAAAGGCAAACGACATGTACATTGCAATAAACAACATAACATCGCTAAATCAGATATTTTCAGCATCATAAATAAGTTTAACACGTTGAGTGCCGTGTGTACCGCCGACGGTGCACACTTAACTTTGATTAGAGTGCTATGTGTACCGCCGGCGGTGCACAGCTACATGTGAATCTGTTCCTTGACATGACTTTTGGGACAAAGGAATTTTTGTAAAAATTATCCTTTCTCCAATACATGTGGATTGAAGGAAGCTTTACAACTCCCATATACATCACAAGTCCCAGAAACTGTTTTATTTTGGAAATATTTGTGGGTTCCAATTCCTTCATGCGAGAATTGCGAATCACACGTGAAGATTCAATTTTTTTAATGGCATTCAAGTTTGTTTGCTCCACTATGAGCTCGTAAACTTCTTCCGTTACCCTAAGTTTGAAAATATCAGCTGACTTTATTGAATTGGACTTTATATCGCTTATTACTGGTGCAGCAGTGGAGTCAGTGAATAGAAATGTTTTTAGCGTGTTTCCACTAACTGATCTCCAGACCATTTGTTGGGACAATACCTCCCTTCTTTGCACTTGAAGTTTCCTCATTTTCTAAAAGAGCATTAGGATCGTCTGTATCTTCATCTTCGGCAGCATCGCTCGATGTGAAATCGCTACTAGGAATACGTTCATCTGAATCTGATGGTTCAAAATCATTTTCATCGCTTTCAAATCAGTTCTCCAACGCTTCCCACAAAAAGAATTTACTTTCATTTTATGCTAGTACGGGATATACTATAGATAGAATAAAAACAAAAAAATAATCTAATAATAACAAAATAGTAATAGCGTGATTCCCTGCGGTAAACATGGCACCTAAAAAGACTCACATATACAAAAAACGATTGTCACAAATTAATTCTTTATCACAAAAATTTTAATTTAAAACTGTTATTATATATTGGCACCCTATAAACATATTTTTATTTTGTATGACGGCACTCAACGTATTAAAGAGCTTATATACAGATAATTTCTAACATGCACATCACCTGTACTTATCAGTATTTATAAACATCTCCAAATGGACTAAACATACATATACACATTGTATGTATATAAATTACCATGAGATGTGTTTGGCTCAATAGAACTGTCTTACTGAAGTGGATCTTTACGAAGATTCAAAACCGAAGAGCTGTCTGTGCGAAAAGCGTGTTGTGTCCATCTCTAATAATTACTATCCATTTAATTAGAGCTAGGTTATCAATATGTTCTTGTTTAATCACTTCCCAGTATTTGGGTTGGCGCTAAAAAGTAAATATGCAATATTGTTTTCATATTTTTAGTCATAGTCCATACTTTCCAGCCACATAAATAGTATAACACTGTCGACATTCCATCAAGCAATTGAATTTTAATATTCAATAAAGTTAGATGAATTCTGAGTCTTATTATCTTGACTCTGCAAATTATCCGAAATAACACTTCTTAGATAAATGAATTCTTTTTTAATCTACTATGGGTCCACCATATAGTCAAAATATTATATAGTAGATGTAGCTTAAGAATACTACGTATGGTATACAATATGAGCACTGTAAGTACTGTAACACTAGTAATGTGTTTGCTATATTTCTACAATGATGGATAATGTAAAACAGTATTGCAATTATTAGGTCACACATAGTCCATAAAATTAAGGCATCGAAAAATGCTAATATTTCTTGTATACTTGCTGTAATATAGTTAAACTAATATTATTACCTCTGATTCGGTATGCTATCATATTCATTTAATTTGAAGCATTTCACTAGCACATAAACAGGCCTACTAAACATTATCAATTTTATTGAAATACAGAAATTATTTTTTTCCTAAATAATATAGTACCTGGCACTGGTTGGAAAGTATTAGGAGGATCACTAAATCCCGATACAGGTGGATATATTTGTTGGTGTATGGGGTGTGTTGTGCCTATTGAACATGGATGTTGCACAATTGGTGTAGTTGTGATATGTGTACTGCTTACAGCTACTGGAGCTGAAAATAAAAAACTAAAAGTATTAGTATTCAATAATGTAATATACAACTTACGATTTAATACACGTCTTCTTTTATACCGTCTACAACAATAGCTGAATATGAAAAGTAGAAGAAGTAATAGACTTAATGTTATTGCAGTAATTTTGTCCATTTTTAACGAATGTTAATATCGCGTTTGAGATTACTGAAATCACAATAGAGTGCAATAGAGTTTGTTTTTATTCTAGGGAAGTGACAATAGCATTTGACTTGTTTTCAGTGTAAATTTATAAAATATCTGTTACTACACAACGCATGAAAAACTCACTGTAATTCTACTATCTTAGGTTTTTCACCGAACGTTTTGCGATAACATGCCAACTATAACCCGCGCATTTTTGAATAACATGGATTCAGATGTTTTCCACTCATTGTCAGTAGGTATATCGTATAGGTGCCTTCCAAAATCACAGGAGCCTTATCTAGAACTACCAACTTATAGGTTTTATAATCCTGCAATGTAGCCATAGATAATAATACGAGATGAACGTAGCCATGTAGCTAGGATTGCAACGCCATTGCAATGGTATTTTCTATGCCATTGTGGCCAAAACTGCTGCAAAATTCAAAACGTAAACATTGAAAATACTTATTCTTCAATTTTATGTATTTGCTTATAACTAGAGGCCGGATTATATGCAAAAAAAGTGGAAATATGCGCATAAATATGCAGATGTTTTGGCCTAAATATTAGAGATGGGACATTCGAATCCGCGAATCCTCGAATCCATCGAATCCTGAAAGGATTCGAGATTCGAAAACTCGAATCTTCGCACGATTTTCGTAATTCGAATCTTTCGAATCCAAAAAAATAATAATAATGATGACTCATGTAATCACGACACATGAATCACTGACTAGAAAGATCTCGACGATTCTCTTCGGTTCTCGTTCTTTCAGCCACAAAGTATTTATAAGCTGGCATGCTTTCCTAATGTTTGTGGTATTTTAATAAATAAATATCTTTATTCGTGAGACCAGAAAAGGTATGGAACATGTCAAATACAGACAGCAAATAATATAACTAATCTAATTACAAAAATTATGAAAACTTATTAACTTATGTACATTTAGTTCTAATAACTAGCTAAGACTATATCATGTTAAGTCAGTTCAGTCAAGTTTTATATTTTAAACACCATATATGCTACACTAATACCATCTATCGCTCTTTATGTGATTCTAATTAACATCCTGCGCTCTCTCGTAAATTCTAGCAACTATCTCGTCTTGAATAGTCTCGTCGGTTCTGGATGACTGAGCTCTAATACTGGATTATTCTCGAAACTCTTGATATATGATATATAAAAGGTGCGTGGTGCGAGTAAACTTCAGATCGCAACGACCACTTTATAGTGCAGTACTGTTCAGTCTGTGACGTTTGAGAGTGGATATGCGTGGTTTATACGATATATGAGGTAAGTTACTTATTTTCATTTATACTGTATTGATATATAATTTTTTTGCACATATTAAGTTATATTGCATTGCATGCGGTGTTAGTTGGAAATCAAATTGGGATGTTATATAAATGTAATTGTTAAGTATAAGAATTAAAAAAATAAATAACTTGTTAATTGTTGTCAAAGGCCATTTCAGATGTCTGTCAACTGCATTATTAATTAATTATTCACGGCATAGTAATTTTGTACATTCATTGCAGTTTTATTATTACTGTTGCATACCGTATTTTCGCGCAATTATTACAGCTAATAATAAAATTACAAGGATTTTAGGATTTTAACATGAAAACTTAATTTTTTTTTTTCTTTTTCAGGGGAGTTCTGAAGTTGCACAACTGTCACTGTTACATCATATTTGTTGCATTCAATAGCAACCTATGAAATGGCTTTGTGTCCTCAGGCAACTTCTGATATTTGGAACTATTTCCAAATTTCAGAAAATGAAAACTATGCAAATTGCAATCTGTGCTCTGAAAAAATATCTAGAGGGAAAAAGTCGCACACTACTTCAGCTATGTGGAAACATTTGAAAACCAGGCATTTATCCAAATATCAAGAACTGAAAGGTACAAGTTCATCAAACTCATTACTAATTCCAACTTCACCCTTAAGCCCTTTGACTGTCAATGTTGATTCTTCATTTGAAGAAAATAATCCAGATGATATAACTACTTTTGGGAGTCCTGTGTCAATTAGTTCAACTCCTAGTCCAGGTTCAAAAATTTGTTCTTATGGCGAACAAAGGTCTTTGAAACAATGCGCAGTGAAACGCAAAGCAGAACCTTTCAACCAACCTACTCTGAAAAATTTTTTGATAAAATGCAAAGTTTTAAGCCTGGGGACAAAAGAGGCAAAACAATTACCAGATTGGTTGCTGAAATGATATGTACAGATAATCAACCACTGTCCATAGTGGAAGATAAGGGGTTTAAAAAATTGATTAACCATCTTGAACCAAGATATGTCATCCCATGTAGGAAACATTTTTCTGAAAAGGTAATTCCAGATATGTATGAAGAAGAAAAAATGAAAGTCGAGCAACTTTTAAAAAATACTGAATACATTGGAGTCACAACAGATATGTAGACATCAACATCATCTGATGACTACCTAAGCCTGACAGTGCACTTTGTCCATGAAAACTTTGAGTACCATCATTTGTGCTTAGAATGTATTCCTTTTTTAGAGGTTTCACATACAGCATCTGCTATAGAAACTTTCATTAGTAACATAATAAAAGAATGGCATCTTACAGAAAAAGTTGTATGCTTCATGAGAGACAATGGTCCTAATATGGTTGCAGCTTTAGAGCGTAGCATCTTCACCCACTTGCCTTGCCGAGCCCATACGTTTCAGTTAGTTATAAAAGATGGTTTACTGAATAAGAATGAAATTAAGGAAATAATGATATCCTGTCGGAATATTGTGGGACATTACAAACACTCTTCTAAAGCGACAAAAATGTTAAAAACTGCTCAAGCTAAGTTAGGTCTTAAAGGTCGTCGTTTAATACAAGACGAGCCGACTAGATGGAACTCTCAGCTTCACATGCTCAATCGACTTGTGGAACAAAAAGCAAGCCATTTTATTGTCTGCTTCTGACTTGAATATTCAGATAGACCTTTGTCCTCGACAGTGGAAACTTATTGAAGATATACGAATATTAGAAGTGTTTGATAAAGCTACATTTGTGGCCAGCTCAAGTAAAGTGACAATTTCAGAAATAATTCCTTTAGTGAATAGCACCATTCGTGCTCTAGAAAATTTCAAACCAAAATTAGGTTCAGTACAGGGTTTCCGAAATGATTTGCTTGCGTCACTAAAAAGGCGCTACCATTCTGTTGAGACAGAGAAATTGTATACTATTGGTACTTTACTGGATCCCCGATTCAAAGGGAATGTATTTTTGAATAAAGAAAACGTTGAGCAAGCTAAATTGACACTGGCTAATGAAATTTCATCCATCTATATGCAAACAAATGGTGATCTGCAGTCATCAGAGAAAACTCAAGCAAATGCCACAGATATATCTTTAACTGAACAAGGTCATAGTATGTGGAGTTACTATTCTCAGTTGATGACCCCAGCTACCTGCAGTGATGTGGATTACAGTTCATCTCCTGAAGAAGAAATAAATGCCTATTTAGCAGAACCACTGCTCCCACCAACTGCAGACATCTTTAAATACTGGAAGGGCAACACAAAATACCAAAATTTGATGAAACTAGCAAAAAAATTCTTAATTACACCACCATCAACAGTGATTTCAGAAAGACTATTCAGCACATCAGGCATCATAGTGGATAAAAAACGTAGTCGGTTGGATCCAGAGCGAGTTCGAAAGCTGGTTTTCTTAAATAAAAATCTGAATTAAAATTTTCACTTATTTCTTTTAGGTTGAGTGCTTTCTTTTATATACTAAAATATGTGTTTAGATTTTCATGTGCAATATTTGCTGTTTATCTATGTTAGCTCTCCCTTATTCTCATTCACAAAAGTTTCTGAAAAGATATCGGTACTGTTATTGATATATTAATTTCCATATGCTAAGGAAATTAAATATAAATAAAAACTTGTTGCATAATCATCAAGATTTTAACATAATTTATCTTTTAATATTGTGCAATTTGTTTTTTTAATTTCATTTGTAATATAAATATGTTCAAAAAAAAATCTTTTTTAATAAATATTTTTAAAAACTGTATCGTTTTTAATTAAAGTAGCTTTAAAATTTTCCTGTAAAATTGTTTTTCCTCTCTGTCCTTTCTTATTATTGTAATTATATGATGGATTCGAGAGATTCGAGATTCGAAGGATTCGAGAGATTCGAGAATCCTTTAGGATTCGGATTCGGATTCGGATTCGAGAAAATTTGGATTCGTCCCATCTCTAATTTATACATTGAAAAGGTTCGTTCTACGTCCACGCTTGTTATAGAAGCATATTTCAAATTAGAAATATCCTCTATTGTCAACTCAATATTTTCTATTGACTCACCACACAAGATTTTAGCAATATCCTTTAGCTTTTTAAAACCTTCATTTTTTTCTATTACACTTTTTCATACACGGATTTTCCCACCCTTCCTTTAACATCAAAACATAACTTTTCAAATTTGTTTATTTCAACGCTCTCAATTAGCGACATAAATTGTTTTTCCAATTACAATATAGAAGTGGAAATAAAACTCTAGTTGGCTTTAATAAACGCCAACTGTTGAGGTATTTCTTTACTCGAATACACCTTTTGGGCGTCTAGCACAGATTGTGTATCGCTATCAAGATCCATAATAATTGTCTTTATTTCTTCATAATGATTTGCATGAAAAATACCAGCTTCCAACCACGTTCCCCATCGTGTGACTACTGGTTGAAGAGGAAGCGGAATACCGGGTAGATGTTGTTTGCAAAACTGAACTCTTAATGGAGCCTTTAAAAACACTTTCGTAACACTACTAATTAAAGTATTTACCAAGGGAAAATGGTTTCTTACTTCTTCTTCAACACGATTTAGTTCGTGCGCCAAGCAAGTTGTGTGGATTAAATTTGGGTAAAAGATTTTCAGGTTGCAAGCTGCCTTCACCATGTATGGTGCGGCATCCGTTAAAAACAATAGAATTTTTTCTGTTGGAATCGATTCCGGTAAGAAAAAGGTTGCCAGTTCTTCGTGTATAAACCTTGTTATTGTCAAATTATTTGCCTTTTCCAACTGTTTGGATGAAATTAAATAAGATTTTGCTGGAACCGATACGTTAAGGATACCTATCATTCAATGAACTATGTATCGGCCGACACTATCAGTAGTTTCATCTGCGCATATGTAAAGGTAATTGTTTGACACAGCCTTCTTAATGCTACTCAATGTTTCTGCATAGATACGGTGAATATAATTTTTCTTAAGGTGCTCTCGTCGGGAATATTATATTTGCTGGTGTAAAAATAGCTTGACATTTAAATTGTTTATTTTATGTAGTGGAATATCTGCCGACAGAAACATTAGGCACAAATCTTCATTAAATTGCTCTTCATCCGATTTTTTGGAGGTTGATGGCAGACATTGCGGTAATGTTTGCTGACCCTTCTTCGCCAATTTCATCTTTGATAGTTTTGCAGCATGAGATGGAGTTTTAATATGTTGGTCGACTTGAAACTTTCTCTCACTTGTAACCTGCATAAAAAATATCACATCATCAGTTGTTTTCTTATAAAATAAGTGTTAGTAAAAGATAAAGGAGTAATAAATTGCGAAGCAATCGGAATAAACGACATTTAATAAAATAACCAACACAACGCTTCGACAAATAATTTTATTTTAAAATGATCTTTATTTAAAAATCATCAGCAGAATACGGAATATCAGATATTCCGTATTGTGCTGATGATATGCGAAAAATACGCATGAAATATACATCTCATTTTACTAATTTTAAAATAAAATTTTAAAATAAAATTATTTGTCGAAGCGTTGTATTGGTGATTTTGTTAAACATCGTTTAAAAACTATAGATTAATAAGAGGAAATAAACTTAAATTTTACTTACAATCATGCTGCATGCTACGCAAAATACTTTTTCTCCATCCATACGCAATTCTGAATAAGGTGCAATCCATCCAGGCACAGTCGCTATTTTCGGCATTTTTGCTATTATAATTAATAACAACCCACAAGTTTACACTTCGAAAAACCAACGTAAAATGACGTTTAAAATAAATAAGATTGCTTTCAAATATAGGAATAAATTTCTCCGAATAACAAAGAAACACCTGTGCTCCTAATTTTCTGGTAAAATGTATTTTTGTATTTATTTAAAAGTTTCAGGGAATTAGCTTTTCCTTGAATTCTGACCCGGTCTAGATGTATGGGAACAGCATTAATAAATTTTTGGAAACGCTTATCGGAAAAGTATCGAGAAGAGGCTTCATAGAATGCTATTTTTAATTTAAAGAGGGCTGTTTAACTATCCTATAATAAATTTTCGTCACAAGTCAGGCAAGGAATTCACATCTACTGCGACTCCTGCTACAGAATTATTGGCTATGGAATTTTTGCACAATTCCGAGTATCTGGGCAGCATTGTAGCATTATCTGTTTCACCATTTGAATTGGATGATATTTTTAACCCTTTATGTAGTAGAGGTCGTTAAATCAACCACTTATTTTAGCAGTGTTTCTAAACGGAGTATAGAATCAAAATCGGCCAGATAGTACTTATATGATCCCCTAAAGAGTTCATAAGTAAAATTTCGGCCACCTCAGGTAAATGAACGCTCCTTGTGACATGCGTACCGATAAAGTGGTCAAATTTTGGACCACTGCGCGTAAGTTACGCTGATCACGATCTTAAGTGGGCAAGTGTAGGTCTTTTGCTAAGATTTATTTGTGAGTGCATATAAAATACAGCTAACAGGTATGTATTTCAATGCAGAAATGTGCATTATTTCGAATATAGATTAAATTAGTCGAATTGAAGGTGCTATATTTACACAATTTACTATGATTTCGAAATTTGATCAACATAACCTCAAGAGGAATTGTAAATTTTATTTTCATTTTCAACTTTATAAGTAAGTTTTCATAGAACATGATACATTTTCTGGGACAGTAGTAATCAAAGTATTATTATTTGTTTCAATTTAGTGTCTTCGTAAATCCGCTAAGAAGATACAGACTTGTTTTGTCAAAAATGCCTCATAAGTAATATCAATATAGAATAATTTTCATATTCCTCACAATGTGTTCTTGAATTCTCATAGCCAATTCTAAATTATTTTTCCCTACAGATTGTTAAACAAAAATGAGTTCAAAAGTGGATTTGGAAAAGTTGAAGTGCGCGGAACCTACCCATGTGTTTGATTGGTTAGATGGTATTACAGATGATCAGGCTGAGCATTCAGATATAGGAGGTGATAGCGATGCTGAGGATGCACCTCCTCATATTGGCTTCGACAAATATACAACTAGAGCTAGTTACTCTAAACAGAATGAGAAAGAAAATCTACCTTCTACACCTGCAAGTTTTGACCAGAATCATTGTCGGCATTTACGAACAAAACTTGAAAGACCCTGTAAGAAAAAGCAATTTCTTGAAAGTGATAGGAATGTTGATGATTTCTCTTCTGATGATTCAATCATCAACCCAAATTACGTTGATGCAGAAGAAGAAAGAATTCTAGCAGAGATAGAAACTCATGTAAGTGATAATCAGGATTTAGATTCTGAGGAGGTGAATGCAGAAACCCAAAACTTCGATTTTTCCAAAGATGGTTCAGCTCCAAGAACATTTTTGGAATACGAATTTCGCGAAAATCCAGGTTCTACCTATAACTTTGAAAGAGCTACACCTTATGAGATTTTTGAAAAACATTTGGTCTTGATAATTTGGAACTTATAGTAGAACAATCTAATCTCTATGCTCGACAAAATGCAAAATCTTTGGACTTAACTTTAGAAGAGCTGAAAGCAGTTTTAGGTGTTCTTATAATAATGGGATTTCACAGTGTACCAAGTCAGAAACAATACTGGTCTACTGATAGAAACTTTCGCGTAGATAGGATTGCTGAGGTAATGACTCAGAAGAGGTTTCTTCAGGTTCTGCGTCACATTCATTTGAATGATAATGCTAAAATGTCCAAGAGAGGAGAAATTGGCTTCGATAAACTTTACAAGCTTAGACCGCTCATTGAAAGTCTGAACAAGAAATTTAAGGAATTATATATTCCTTCGAGGCAACTTTCTGTAGATGAGAGTATGATTGGGTTTAAAGGCCGATGTTCAATGAAGCAGTATATGCCGATGAAACCTACTAAGAGAGGTTTTAAAGTTTGGGTTCTAGCTTGTTCCTCCTTGGCGTATATGATATCATTTCAAATTTATCAAGGCAAAGAAGAAACCACTAAAAGCACTTTAGGTGATAGGGTCGTTCTTCAACTTTCTGAACCCTTTTGGAATAAGGGCTACTGCATATACTTTGACAATTTTTTTCGACTTTTCCTTTGCTTCATATTTTATTACTCCAAAAACCTTTGCTTGTGGAACTTTTCGTGTAAATCGGAAATACTATCCTAAATCACTGCTAAAAGATGACAAGAAAATGAAAATTGGTGACTTCGATTTTGCACAAGGTAATGATATCTCAGTAATAAAGTGGAAGGATAGAGGTAAAAAATCTGTTAACGTTGTAACGTCCATGCATCAGCCAAATACTACAACAACTGTAAAAAGAACTAACAATGTTGGTGTCCGTGAAGAAGTGATATGTCCAGTAGCCATTGCTAACTATAATCGCTATGAGTGGTGTGGATAGATTTGATCAATTACTTTCAACGTATTCCATTGCGTGGAAATCCAAAAGATGGTGGATAAAAATATTTTATTATTTAGTTGACTGTGCAATTGTAAATTCCTATCTTCTGTATAAGGAGTCAGTAAGGCATGAGCAGAAGCCTTTCTCACATTTGAAATTTAGAAGCATCCTGGCAGACCAAATGATCGCCGATTATAACTCGAGAAAGAGAAAAGGGCCTCCATTGTCAGCTACTAGAAAACTTACAAAAATTGGTGGCAGAGGAGTTTCAATTGAAAATAGTAGGCGGTTGACAAATGTTGGTTATCACCTTCCAGTAAAAACAACATCCCGTCGGTGTGCTTATTGTAGTACAAAAGATAAACCTAAGAGAACACAAATTTGTTGCCGTTGGTGTGACGTGGGTTTATGTTTGGAATGTTTCGCCAATTTCCACGAGAAATAAATATTACTCAATATTAGTTCATTTATTATTGATTTATGTATTACTAAATACAATATAAGTTTGTTTTTGTTGTTGGTTTTAATGTTTTTGTTTGATATAGTAAGTGGTTGAAATAACGATTGTGATAACAGCTATCTAACAGAGACCCTTAAGGTTTACTGGTTGAAACATCGACCACCATGTACAAAGTAAACGTCAAACGTGGGAATTTTTTTACTAAAAAGATGTAGTCAACAGTCCCAATAAGCTAACCATACACGAAAATTATTGATATTTCAGAAAAATAGTATTGCAACATAAAGGGTTAAAATACTGGAGGTATATGTTTGGCGAAGACCACGTTCAAACTGCTGAACATTTGGATTTCGGCAGCATTCATTCTGCTGACGTATTCGCGATTGAACATAAGCGATACGCTCTCTGGTGACAAATCTACTAACTAATTATAGACACATTGTCGCTTGGATGTGTTGTATTTATTGTGTATTCCTACAAAGATTTCAACGTTTTAATAAGTTTTTAATATGAATCGATATTGTTCTGTACCACATTGTACATCCTGGGCGAAAAGGAGTCCAGAATTAACTTTACATTTGTTCCCTGAGTCTGACAAACAACGTATTTAGATTTACAATAAATTCCAAACCAAAGCTTTGATTAATAAGCAAAAATCAGAGGGTTTAAAATTAAAAATTGGAAAACCAGTTACTAAATTCATATAGAGGTAAGTAACGAAAATAAATGTAATAGTAGTATATTAAATATACAGACTTTTTTAACAAGTTTCAACAAATTATTTATTTGCAGAGAAGTACAGTGTTAAAAGAAAAATATTAAAGAGGAATGCAGTACCATCACAAAAGTTACCGCTTCTAGTGGATAGTAGTGTATCAGGTCCTTTTAATAGGGCGAAACGGATAATTGAACGAAGGGCAATTTGGGAGAAAAAAGGTGAAGCTACAGATGATTGTAGCAATGTAGAAAATGCACATACAGAAGAGGACAGCGAAGCAGCAGAATGAGGAACCGATTTATATTTTTCTCTGATTTGACTTTTTTGGGTTGACCAAACACATTTCAAATCTGTCTGAGACACAACTTCCATGTTTCGAAGATCTCTGAAATATAAACGCGGAAGGTGGATTTATCACAAAAATATTTATATTAATTACAATTAACTTGTACATTTAATAAGAACTGCAGGAATATGTTTGCATCTACCACTATTTCCTGCTTTACATGAAGAAAACATGTTGCTAATTTTAAAATTTCCATCTGGTGTTAGAGTTAACACACCACTCATTTTATGTTACGTTTCACAATCTATCGAATTTAATTTTCCACAGAAGATGACATGGTCAGCATTCAAAACTTCCTCCCCTTCATATACACATTTAGAGCATTTAGTGCCACCAAGGTATCTCATGTACTCTACAATACTTAGCCTAGTCGTCATTTGCATCTGATAATTTTATTCATATTTTCGAAACACTTATGTATATTAATTATTTCAAGATAACCTTTTTCACACATTATATACCTTAATTAAAAATTATGAAAGAATATCCTATCTTATTAAATGCACTAGAATTAAAAAATTGCCTTTTACTCGTCTTTATCACACCTTACAACACAATATAAACAGAAAAACTCAAATAAAACTATCGCAACAAGTAAATTTTGTATTATAAACAACGCAATGTGTCTATAACTGGTTACATTTGTAGCCGCAATGGCGCTGCAATTTTAAATTCAATCGCCTATTGTCGCAAAAAATTTTCCAGGGGATCTTGATTCAACTGTCGTGTCAACAGCTTTGGGATTCCAAAATCCCGTTTGGCACCTATAAATGAAAACTTTTTTAAGTTGTCCCTCATTTCTTTGAAGAAGGTTTCCTGTGGTTATTGTTCTGACATTGCATAGCGCATCTTAATTTTATTGTCATTTAAAGTGCAGCTATTTAAACAGTCAGAAAGAGTGTCCATATCTTTGACAAAAATTGATGTTTGCTCTGCATCACTGTCAACAACATTGAAATGTTTCAGAACTATCAATGCGACAGATACTGTGTCACTAAATACCTGTGCTGCATACTTCACCTTCATGGCATTAAAGCTGGTAACATTAAAATGGTTCATACCGATTTTTGGTACAAGCCGAACACGTAGGGGATGTGTTGACTTAACAAAATTTTCTATATGTCGCCAACTTACAATTTTTTCTTTATATTGTAGGTCATATTTCAATAGCATATTTCTTGTTGATTTTAACAAATGGGGCACATCATAAATAAAGTACACCTTCTCGCCTTTATACATAAAAATGAATTTCCTGTCGAAACACCAAGTTTTGTCGCTAATCCTTGGTTCGCAGGGGCTTGATCAGTCACAAGGCATTTCACAATTATTCCACTTGGTACAGCTGCATCAATGGATTGCATAACAACATCATAAATATTTTTTGTTGTTTCCTTTCCCCCAGAAACCAGTATCCAATAACTGACCTCCAGTTGTGTACAATGCCTCGGGGAATAGTACCATACCAAGCATAACTGTTTCATTTCATCAGTATACCTTCTATTAAATTTGTTTGTGAATGCTACATTTAATTCGTTTTCAAATACAGTAGAAGCCGCTTATTGTGATCAATTTGGAACAAACCCTTTTTGATAACATCAACCGAATGATAACAGTAAGCGGAAGGTAAATATAAATGTATTTTTCTATGCTGATGTAGTCAATAATAAATATGTATGTATGTAATCAAATTATTTAACGACTTACAAATAAAATTCAAGGGAAAAATTAACGATTAATCAACAATTTTTAATATTTTACCAAATTTGTTTATTTTTTATCATCGATACAATACGTAGGTACATTTATTTACACTTTACGATTTCATTCGAAAAACTGGTCGATCGTCGTTTGACGTTTATTTTTATTAACCTTCCTATACTCAGGTCAAAATGAAAGACGTATACTATACTATATAAATCGGTCTCACAGACCGTATGCGTGAGTATAGGAAGGTTAATAAGATTTTGTATGTATATTTCAAAATCATAATATCTATCAAAATTACTTTCTCGGAATTGTACACCACGTCGGAGAATATTTAACGCTTCTTGCATCTGGCCATTAGTTGGCGGCTCTTCAGACATTTCCTCTTCTTCTTCTTCTCCTACTTCGGGTAATTCAGGATTACTTCCTTCGGACGATTGATCCACAACTTCCCGACAAATGTCTGATATAGTCATTGTGGCAGCTGTTTGAACATCATTGTCGATATCCACCCAATCGGAAAATTCGCTTTTGGACAGACCTTGAACTACAAAAAATTAAAAAAATATTAGTTAGATGTACAAAACAAGTTCTTTTTCATACCTTCTAAAATGTAAGCGCACGTTTCATGGAGATCAGGTTCTTCATCACCAGTTTTGGAAAAACCTCCTTTTCGAAAACAGTTTCGGATCGTTTCTGGTTGAACTTGCCTCCATGACTTCACCAGCAAATGCAGCGCATCTAGAAGACTGATTTTTTGCTATCGCATCTGCAGTAGGTGCATCTCGATTCTCATCAAGTTCTTGTATAATTTGGGCTCGAATTTGCCCTCGATAGTATTCTTTGAATGTTCGAATGATTCCTTGATCACATGGTTGTATCAATGCCGTAGTGTTCGCAGGTAAGAAAATAAGTTGGATGTTCGTCAAAACTGCATTCACTTTGTGCGCAGTACAATTCTCTACTAATAAGACGATTTGGCGTTTCAATTTTTTGTCCCACCTGAGTAACCACTCGCTGAACAAGACACTTGTCATCCAAGCATTCGCATTAGCAAAATACTCCACGGGCAAAGTTTTAACACCTTTAAAACACCGAGGATTCTTACTTTTTCCTATCACTAGAAGTTCTTCCTTTTCACCTTCCATATTAACAGAACATAACACTGTTACTCGTTCTTTCGAAGATAAGCAACCTCTTACTTTATCGTTTTTGAACAAATAAGTATGATTAGGCATCGCGCGAAAGTAGAGTCCTGTTTCATCTGCATTGTAGATGTCCCGAGGCGGATATTTTGCAATAATTTCTGGCCATTCCGAACGCATCCAGTCAGCGGCTGCTAACGAATCAGCACTTTTTCTTCACCGTGCAGAGGTCTATAAACGATGTTTTCTCGCTTTTTCCACCGATTGAACCATCCGTCTGTTGCAATGAAATTTTCTTTCCCCATAGTTTTGGCTATATCTTCTGCTTTTTGACGCATGATAGGACCATTCACAGAGGCATTTTTTTCGCGAACATTTGTAAACCAAATTTTTAAAGCTGATTCAACTTGATTATCCTTTCCAGATCTTTCCCTTTTTCGTTTTATGTTTTCATTCGAACGCGCACACGTTTCTATTTCTGTACGATTTTTTAAAATTTTACACAACAGCGGTTGCGAAATTTTTAATTGTACCGCAGCATTCCTTTGACTCATTTTCGGAAGTTTATCGAAGTTATCGAGAATTTGTCGTTTTTCTTCGTTCGATAGATCGCGACGTTTTTTATTCACTTCTGCCATGACCACGGTGGTTTATGCGAAATTTCAATAATTTACCCGTACACACGACTGTAGAACGTGAGATTCGTAGAAGAGTATAGTAGAAACTGAATATCATTTAAACGAACGGACCTTTTATACATAAAGTACATCAAAAAAAGATGACCTCTTCATAATATAGAAATAACAATTCGTTAGATTGTAATATGCGATATGAGAGTTTTAATTGAAATCGGCGAGAAAAAGCGGCTCGTTCAAAGGAGTTGCGCTGCAGACACCGTCGCCTGAAGAAACTCTCCGACAAAGGATACTATTCATAACTAATAACATTAAGCGGCTTTTGATTACAATATGCGGCTTTCTTTCAATGAGTTTTAAATAGAGTGATTTGGGACCAACGGTTTTCGATAACAATAACCGTTTGATAACATTAACCGTGATTATAATAAGCGGCTTCTACTGTAATATATATGCATTTCGTGACAATACATCTTTTGCGTTGTGTATAAAAAATCTTTAGGTTTCAGTCTACAAGCAGATCCTTTTATTTAAATTGCTTAAAATTGAGATTTATGCAATAATTATTATTTTATCAAATGCCCAGACTGTACCGGGAGCCAACCGTGCGGCATAAAAATTTCGAAGTATAAATTTGCTGGTATAACGATGGGACTGATTGAATTTAGTTTGCATGACCATAAAAGTACCACAGTATTCAAGTATTAATTGAATTTTTCAATTAAAATCATAAATATACAAAAAATTAATATAGAAAAATGAATAAGACAACGTGACTACACTGTATGACTAATGTTTTTATCTAGTAAGTTGGTGGCAGTGGTCTATCTAAGCGAAGCGTCAATTTGCCGTGAAGTTAGGTTTGAAACAGAGAATCGTGTTCGTGTTTAGATTGAGAAAAGGAAATTGTGGAAGCCGGAACATACCGTTGGACAGGTAACCTTGTGACAAAAGACGTGTACGAACGGTGAATCCATTCCCAAAAAAGTCCGGCAAAAGTAATGCGGGAACAAAGTCGGAAAAAAGACTTGATTTCAAACTTTTGAATTGAACGTCGTGAAGCTGTTGGTAATTTACCGAGAATCACGATATAGGATAGATGCGGTGTTGCCATACTTTTTATACATCTAACGCTGGGTCACTATTCTTGACCCTTCGTAACCTTGAGAATCGTTCGAGTTCGTTCGCATCCGCATGATGCTAAACGAAATGGTATTCTTGACCCTTCGATTCTACTCGAAGTTCGAAATGAATCGTTCGAGTTGCAAGGTAACGAGCGGTGGTGAGGAGAACTTTCGTACGTTTGGCGTCCGCTTGTCTCTTTATAGGCGGGAAACTGAAAGGTTAAGTTGGTCATTGTTGGTATATGAAATATTGTAATAAACGAGAAAAAATGGCAAACTTGATGTAGTTTTAATAATTACTTACTTTATGCCATTTTCTCCAATCTTTTACTATTCCAGGCATGCTATTTAACATATCAGCTAAGCATTTCCACTTTTCCTCAGCATCTTGTTGAGTAAACGTGTTAGAGAATTTCCCAGAAATTAGCTGATTATTTTTCTTTAAATATTCTAACAACGCGCTCTTCTGATTCTCTGTAATCTTCATTTTTCTTTATTTATTAACTACCTTTATAGAATATTTATAGATTGTATTCGCACGTGATGATCTTATTTGAACTGCGAGCATTTACAACTGAAATATGACTGAAATGTTTCGCATAAGATTTTAACGGGATTGCGGGATTTTAAGCGCGCCAGATATTCGAAAGTTCGAATTGTCGGTGTTGCTACATTGGCGTTCGACTTCTCTCGAAGACAATTACGAGTAGATGACGAGAATACGTATGTTCGTAAACGTACCCTTCGAAATGGTACGTGCACAGCGAGTGGCCACATCTAAATGTAATATGGTAAGGCATATTTGGGTATATCTAACTTTTACAGACGAAAGTGAATACATCTATATGTTCGTATGCAAAAGTTTTTAGTAAATTTACAATGTTTATAGTACTCTTGAAGTATCAATACTTTGCAGTGAGCATTTTCACTAATTCAACTGAAGTAGATATGTAAATTTATTTGACTGAATTTACAAGATAACAAGTAAATAAGTTAAATATTTATAGCATTCAATTAAAATAGAGCCGCAATTATAAAGCCAAAAAGAAGTATCTGCTCTGGATAGTAGATATGTACAGCTGTTCTATTAAACAGCCTACGAACGTTAACAGCTATTTATGCAATTTTATACCTATGTATCACATATTTACATTCAATTCCGGTTAATCACAATGGAATATAACAGCTCTATTTAGATATATATATTATCTGATGACACAAAGAAGAAAATTATGATTTTGAAATATCATTTTTTCTAAAATGTTAAATTTTAAATTTGGTTTAAATTAATATGACTATTTATCACAGGTTTTCAAACTACTTTTGATACTTTGGACCAAGGCTGTCTAATTATTATTTAATTTTTTAAATAGCTCCCTGGCATTCCACTTTAGTATTTATTGTTATTTTTTTATATTCGTTCAAGTATTAAAAATGTTTTGGTGGCAGTTTTTATCTTTGTTTGTTTTGTTATTTATTCATTTTGGATATTCTATTGAAGTAGTAAATGTTCTTGCATGTAGCTACATACCTGGGATATGGGTATATTGCTTTCTATATATGTGTTAAATACATTTATATTACTTTGTTTATTAAGAAGTATGCGGGTTTTTCTTCTTTTTGGTATATATTATGTACAGTAATTAAAGTTTTTGCTTATATTATTTTTTGGGCTTATTTGTGTGCTTCTTATACTCACCTTAAAATATTAAATATAGGGTAAGTGTATCAGTAGTCGACACTTTAACTTTTTTTCTGCTTTGAAACTTGTATTCTAAGTAATCTGAAACATATATTGGGGTTGTCAGTATTTTTTACACTTCAATGTGGGGTTCTTTTTACAGATTAAAAAAGATTATAAAAATCTATTTATTAAACTAACAAAATTTTTTTCAAAATTTGTGCCATTTTCCAGTAGTCGACACAAATTTTCCAGTACTCGACATATGATGATCCTATAGTCGCCATGGTATTTTTGTTCAAGAAAAACTTTGATTTGTAAACAAATTTAAATCGTTATTTATTTAAATAAAAGTCATTTACATTCTATCTAATTAACGAAACTGAAAATTTTAGAATTCAAATTAGTTTTTATGCAATTTAATCGCATAACACAAATACTAAAATAAAAGCTATATCTAATAACTAAGTTGACATCAATTAATTTTTTAGGAACTAAACAAGGTACATATTTAATTGCTGCATGCTTTGCATACGAAGTTTATTTCAATTAATTCATCGTATTGCACGTTCTTCAAACCAACTAGGGCAAGAATCACACCCAACATTCTTTAAATCATCATCGTCGGCATCATTGTCTAATTCTTCATCGCAGGTACCGCACAATTGCTTTTGTTTTGCTTCTTTACGATTTGCATGTTTGTTTTCTTTTTCTTTCTTTCTATTTTCGCGTTCTAATTTTCGTTTTTGTATACCATCACACTTAAACTTTTTGCATTTTCTTGCGACTGAAAGTGATATCTCCACGCTAGAGCAGATATAGCGCTAGGCATCCTGGTTTTTACAGACTGCGAAGTGCTAGGTGTACTTGGAAAATACAAATGCTTCTCGAAAGTTGGTGACACTAACATTCCTTCATTTTCTGATTAAAGATGTTGGGCTTGCGGTTGGGGAACTACTAATGGGTATTAACAAATTATTGTTAATGAAAGAGTTAATAATAGCTGAATCTGGGGAAGTGCAGTCCGTAGATTTGAAAGAATTGGTTTTGGACAAAGTTTCTGGAATTGGAGAAGAACATTCAGTCGGTTGGAACGTGTCAGTTTGTAGCGATACGGATATCTGCTACTGGTCTTAAAGTTTCTGTTGCATTTGCCTCCATTTCCAAAACTCCTTCATTTACAATATACATATGTGCCTGACTGAATTGTCACATTTTCCAATATTTCAATATCTTGGGCGCTTTCTTTTCTTTTTAAAATATCAATTTCATCAATAATATGATCGGAATTTATTCCACACTCAAGCAGATTTGGAGCTATACTCTTTATCACTCTAATGGCTATGTCTAAGTAACTTTCCTTCGGGTCTTTATTTACTTCATTTCGGTCAGCGCTTAAAATTTCCAACTGGTTTCTCACACACTTCGTGTAATCAACGTTGTCGGGGTTATATAGATATAAGCCACACTTTCTGAAACCATTTTTTATTGTATTCGTCATATCAATATTGCTTAAAACCATTTGAAGAAGTAGGCAAAAAGTTGATTTGGAAATATTCACATTCATGTTTTCCGGTTTGAGCTGCCATTCCCTAACTGTTTTTTCCACTCGGACTTTAGAGGTTTAAAAACACTAACGTCAGCTGGTTGCGTTATATGGGTTGTATTTGGGGGAGCGCATATAAAATAATGCCATGTTTATCGCAAAATCGGCTTAGCTCCATTGTCATGTGTGATTTGTGCCCATCTACAAATAGCAAGATGGTGCGTTTAACGTTGTTTACGTCAAGCCAACTATGGACTCCACTTGTAACGTATTCATAAAAAGTTGCGCTTACCATTCAACCACTATCTGATCTACCGAGAATCCAGTTCTCTGGCACGCTATTCACCACATCTTTTGGTGGCCGCTTGTAGGGAAAGACAACCAATGGATTTACAGTTTTACCATTTGCAGAAAAAAACTAGAAGCACAGTAATTGTCTCTTTGTCATTACCGCGTTGGATGGAATATACATTTTGATATCCCTTTGGTGCTAGAACTTTCCCTGTTTTAGGACACATGCTAAAACTTGTTTCGTCGCCATTAAATATACTTGAAGGATCCTCCAAAATATCCAACGCATTTTCCTGACTAAGAAAGGTTTTTAAGTCAGCGAACCAATTTCTTATGCTTTTTTCGGTTACCACTGCTCTGCCCTTGGATATCCCTTCTGCTTCTCTAAGAGCTAAGCTCTGATGGCGTTTCATAAAAGAAGTGAACCATTTTCTTCCAGGCCGACCATTTATAAAAGGAGTGCCCCTAACCTCTTCTTTAATTATTCCTTGGACTGTGTTAAGCAAATCATCGGTCTTAAGAGGAAATCCACATTTCGCCAAGTCATGACACCATTGCACCAAGCGGTCTTCTTCAACGCTTGTTAGCACCGTTTTTGGACCCATTTTTCTAGGCCCTTCAGCAATGCGACCGTGGATGCGATCATGTATGGTTGTTCTTGGAACTCCATACTTTTCGCTAGCACCTGACTCTCTTCTGTATATTGGTGTATTGGCTTCTTGGTTTTGCTTGCCATATTCTATGTGTGTCTGGAATGGCAAGAAATAATTACCATCTCTACAGAACCCAAATAGAGTCTGAATTTTTAACTTTACGGAATAAAAGTCAAATAAAATAAGAAAGAAAATCGGCTGGCGACTATAGAGCACTTATTGCCCATCATTTATATTGCCATTCTCAAAACAAGCCCGAGTTATTGAAAATGGTAGAATCATGGGTGGAACCTGGCCATCAAGCAACAATATCCAGAATTTTTAATTTGGAATCGCTGATCGTCTGGATATTAGGAGAAAAGAAACCTTTGCGATTTCTAAACACTTCTGGATTTTCTCCACCTGTAATTGCAAAACGGCAATAGACATATTGTAATAACTTATAGTAACTTTGTTTGTAATTAATGTGTGGCAATGCAAGTAATACTCCATTATGTTTAAAACTTATTTATTACTTTGTGTAATCAAGCGTACATCTACAACTATGTCTAAATACTAACTAACTTCTGCTTATCTTTCTTTCGCTACGGGACAGACACGACGCTAATACCGGACACTGGGTGTCAGGTCGAATTACGAAGCGAATACTCCGAATACTGTGTCATCTTTTCTGATGTCCTTGCTTTGACATTCATACATACATTAGATAATTCCACTACAATATACTACTATCTACAAATACAATAAAATATACCTGGTGATGAAATTTTCACATGTGTGCAGTCTAACGCACCTATCACGCTTGGAAACCTTGCGATTCTATAAAACGCTTGTCGGATTTCAAACCTTTCAGCATTTGTGTTCGGAAATCTAATGAATCTATCACGCAGCATTGCGATGTGATGGGAGACGTTTTTGATTATTTGGCAGGTTGCTGCTTTTGATATCCCGGAGAAATCACCTGCAGTTATCAACATGCATCCTGTCGCAAATAATCTTAATGCCACTAGTAACATTATGTCAGGAGTTATGGCATTATATATTTTCAATACTGTATTACTTCTTACATAGAAGTATTATTTGTAGATAAAAACAATAAAACTTACCAATTTGTTGGATGCTGTATGTGAGGACCAATCAATTCTAATATCATATTGGCTGAGTTCTTGCTAATCTGAACCGATTGTAGAACTCATTATCTTCCCAGATATTAAAATGATTAGGCCGCGGTCGTACAGTTTTTGGTCGTCTTTTAAATCGCACAATATGTTGATGTAATTCCTCATCACTAATATCTTCTTGATCGGAAATCATTATTACAAAAGATACACTCGATTGAACGCCTGATGTACAAATACCCGGTCAAATGCGTACTGCAACTGCACTAGCGTGGTTTAAGGCTTAAACTACCCCGTTTCTAACGCTTAAGCTTTCGACCTTTTTCGGTCGGCTAAAGCGACCGAGTATTGACTCTAAAACGGTTCCAAGGTTTAAGCCTTGCTGTAATAGCATAATAATACTGTAATAAACTGCTTTAAGGTGAAGTGATGCATTCGCTTTGTTTACTTACTCTATTTTAGTGGGAAGTGAGTGTACCCGCCCACTGTACAATGGTACATATCACCACACATATGGCCTTCAGTTGACGCGCTAACATCCCTTCCCCTCTTTTTGTCTTTTGTCTCACTTGTGAGTCACCACTGGATCGGGTTTCAATTGTGGCGAAAAAGGCTGTCAATGTCGCAGTGTATCTAGCGGGCTGTGAACTAGTGCCCCATTTGTTACGTGTTTTCCACTTGAATAAGCTTTATTGACTAATATACTGTGGTGATATATGTATGTACATATGTATTTTAGGCTACCGTATTTAGTGCAAGTATGTGTTACAGTGACTTGACAAAATCTCTGAAAAGCGTAAACGTATTGTTCTAGGACCAAAAACTTGAAATTATAAAACGCTTCAGAAAGGGTGAAACTGCGACGAGTGCAGCGCTGATTTATGGTGTTCGGAGTGTTGGGACATGTGTCAACAATGCAGAGCATGCATGGAGATGTTCAAATAAGAAAGACAATGAAACCTGCAAAATATGATGAATTGGACACTGCAATGTACCGATCGTTTATACAAGTCAGGGGATTACACTTTCAGGGCCTATAATAATGGCCAAGGCTGTTGAAATGAACAACAAACTTAACGGGAACTCGTCTTTTAAAGCAAGCATTGGATGACTCGACAAGTTTAAATTTCGTCATGGCATTCGCCAACATAATATCAGTGGAGAAAAACTCAGCGTGGATAGCTCTGCAATTACTGAGTTCCAGGAAGAATTTAAAGAAACAATCGCTGGATTGTGTCTTGTTAGGGAGCAAGTTTACAATTATGATGAAACTGGCCTTAACTAGAAGGCTTTACCACAAAAGACATTAACATCACTCTCTGAAAAAGCTGCTCCAGGCTTTAAAGTACAAAAAGATTGCATCACTGCTTTGCTACATGAAACGTCGTTATAGAAAAATGTTTATCGAAAGTTTGTTCTCATCTGAATCTGAATCAACGTCTGTAAAACAGTTTTGGAGGTCTTACAGTATTAAAGATACCATTTTCAATGTTGCCAGTGCATGGAGTGATTTGTCAGTTTCAAATCTAAAGAACGGCTGGAATAAACTTTGGCCTCAACCTGGAGATGAAGAACCTGAGAGTGTGACAGTTGACGAGATGGTCAATTTGTGCAATAATTTACAAATCAGTACAAATTTGACGTCAGAAGAAGTATCACTCGTTAGAATATGACAGAGTGATCGGGGGTTTCAAATTTTGGGTGATGACGAAATTGTTGCCACCGAAGAAGAAGAAGGGGTTCATGAAGACGAGTGTTCAAACCATGACGAAAAACAAACAATTAGCCACTTAGAGGCTGAAACAATGCTGTCCAAGTGTATAGAATGGTTTGAAAGTAAAGAGGCCAATGCAACGCAGACACTACTGCACCGAAAAATACGAAATATTGCCGCGGTGAAAGCTCGAGCATCAGAGGCAGAAGAAAATGACTGACTATTTCCAAGCTACATCAACTATTTCACCTGTAAGTTTATATTATGTACTGTACATTATTTTGGCACATTTGTAGCTATTGTACGGATGTGTTTATCACGTAATAAATAATTTTATTTGCTATTACAATCGTGTTTAATTTCTTTTCGTTCCGAAATGCATATACTATGTATGTATTACATTACTGTGAGAGTGATATCTGTCTGTAATACATATATAATATAATTGATTGAGGTCATGTTTTGGAGGAATAATACAGTGTTTCTGTTATCCGTCTATACGCTCAACCGTCACGACTACGGTACCGGCGATGACGGTTAATCGAGTTTTTACTGTACCTTTACTTGATCAAAATATTTATTGTAGTAAAACGCAACCTGCAACCATGTTCCCCAGTTCCCCCAGTGAAATAATTGGATACGTTTCAAACACTACCTTTGTACTAGCCATTAATGCATTTACTAGTAGATAACATGTAGGAATCATTTGTGCCACAAGATTTAGAGCATAGATTTTACACGTTACATGCATGTAGCGAGTTCTTTAAGAGACTAGCTCAAAGAAAGCATGTTTGCGGCACCATCAGTTATAAACATTGAAAGTTGCTTAGTTGAAACTTCAAATTTGTTCAATGAGTTCAACACCAACTTTTAAATCTCATCGGCAGTATAACTTATAACTCAGAAGCAAGTAAGATGGAAGATGCCCAGTAAACATTTTTCAAGTTTCGCGGACAGTTTTAGTTGGGCGTTCCGGCAATAGTGGACATATTCGCCCATTTTTAAGCACAATGCATGCGAATATGTTCACTATTGCCGGAACGACCAACTTAAACTATCCGCGATATTTAAAAAATGTTTACCGGGTGTGGTTCCATTGTGCGTACCATTACATTCACCACAGAATGTTTTTATAATCTGTTTCGTCCACACCCAACCACAGTTTTCTATCCTTCAATTCCGATTTCATTCTTTTTCAATATGTTCAAGAGCAAATGGCAGTAAATTTAGTATCGACGTGACATCCGACTAGATAATTTACAGTCCGGATATTTATTCCAGAAGGAGATGAATTATTCTTTGTCTGGTGAACGAAACGTTAGATTACATAAAATAAGAGTAACACATAAATCAACTTTAATTTTTTCTCGTATGCCACCTTTTGTAGAAGAATGCTGTTTGCTTTCGATGTGACGTTGACAATGGGTTTTGGACCAACACATTTGGGGGATATTACAGACATTGAATTTTGGCGCCATCATAAATAACGTCCGGCAAGTTCACCATGAACTTTTGAACTGTGACTGCCATTGGTCGTTTCGCAACGTACCTAACTGGGACATTTTTAAAGCAAACGTAAGCGTACAATTACGAAATCAGTTACGGCAGCCTACTATAGAACTACCCGCATACAGCATCGATTTAGTACTGACGCTGTGAACGCGTGAAACAAGTAATCGCCGATTCCCCATCTCCTTATCTACTACACTGACTGTTACCGCTATTTGCCTAGACTAGACTATTTGTATATACATACAGTTGTCAATAGTATTCGTAGTATAAGACGATCGCTTTGCAGTTAAAATATATCTAACCTATTATCTCTATTCTTCTTTTGAGATTCATTCTCACAGTGAATATTTTGTAAATTTTCAAGGTAAAATCGTAATTTCCATATTTCTGGATCAAATTTAAAAGTAACTTTATGCCGAGATAAAAATTGGAATGGGGCCAACCTCTCTGAAATTGCCTCAGTCTACTATGACACATATTTAATCAGAGGTGGTAAACTCTTCTGAGTGTCATAATGCAAACAACAAAAAAATTACTTAAATGACATATTTTATTATACCTATTTACATATTTTTGTACAGTTGTCGATCGTCACAATAGTTTATATACAATACAATATGTGTTTTATAAAAATACTTATGAACTAAACCTGAAAAAGTAACGTATTAGCTTCACTAGTTTCTTTATATGTTTATGTAGTTTTTTATGATGTAAATACTATCATCATAGCAAACGTCTTGAACACCAAAACATAGCATCATTCACATGTAATTTAAGCACACATGAAATCACCTTCCAAAAGCAGTGATAAATAAAATTTCTGGAAAGTAAAGCACTAATTAAATAATAAATGGTAAACGTATTCCATTGCTTTTTGATGCTATTTTGATACCATAATATTATAAAAAAATATCACATAGAAAACTAAAGTCTTTTGTTCGCGTAATTATCTTAATAGTTAGGATTATATGGAGGTTGTTTCAACAAATGGTCAGACACTGGAGCAGGAGGCAGTTCTGTTGCTGGTAGTAATACAGCTTCATTATATGATGGTGGTGGAACAATATTTGGCCCTAAAATAAAAAATGTCCTTCGTAATTTGTGAATTACTGAAAAAATAAAGGATAAATGTGGATCAATAAAATACATATACCTACATATATTAATGTTTAAAATAAAGTCGTAATGGTAGGTAAGATACATTGGTATAACATACAAAGTTTGTTAAGTAATTGCACACATAAGCCATACAGATTTATAATCCTCATGGGCGAATTGCAGCGCAGCGGCTAATGTTGAAAATGGGAAACGAGACTGGTTTAATTCGCCGATTATAGGCGGGAACGCTGCGGTCAGTCAATTAGAAGATATCGAACGAAGTAGATCTAACGCCCCGTTAGTATTTATTCATTGTATGCAGTTAACTACATTTTTACAGCGGTCGGCTGGAAATATATATATTTATTTTGATTGTAATGGAACCCATAGAAATACGAATAAATTTGTGGTAAATTTTTTCCACTTGCACACAGCAAACAGAATATCTTTTCGTTGAATAAATGTAATATGTGTAGAAATTACATGCAACTGTAGTTATAAAAGAAATAATAAGGTTACTAAAAATTACTTTTCAAAATACTATTCTTTGTTCCTGGAACGAAAAGTAGATGGGGTAACCTGGGGAAATACGCCAGTTAGGGCAAAACGCCAGTTCTACGATTTAGCGAAACTGGCGCTAGGATTGCACATGTAAGTAGTTGATGCACTTCAGTACTGTTTATGTGTATGCGGTAAGCAAAGACTGAAGCAGACTATTTACAACTTGCTCAATGGATGTAGTAAGCAATTTTGTAAAATTTATGAAAGCAGGGGCTCTAGCGGAATGTTATTATAACTGTATAAGTCAGGATAGGACTACTGTATGCTTCACCGCTTTATTTTAAGGCCGCCATATTATATAAAATATACATCTACTGTAAACTGCATTTGGGATAAAATGCCAGTTTAACGTCAGGATAAAATGCAATAAGATATTACATACTAGGAAAGTGACAGCGATATGAGCTAATATGATGACTGCTGTGCTACACGCAATGGATACTATTATGCCGAAAGCGGTCCAAAATGTGATGGGATAATTTCTGAATGTTGTAGTAAGTGGATACCCGAGAATTGTGCAGGAAAAGCTATATATTGTACTTAAGTGAATCTGGTTAACACTATTTTTACTAAGATATGTATTTAGGAATTTAGGAACTATAGGTCAACTATTTTTGTTATAATGTTCACGAATAAATTGTTTATTTAAGTTTATCTCCATGTTTTGTTCCATATTGCATATTACCCCGATTGGTATGGCATGCTACCCGCCCCACTGGGCAATATGCCACTTTGCAGGCACAACGATTTTAGTAAATTATGTTCTTAAAAGTGTATTCCTCCTATACTGAAAGTGCGTGTAAGTGTACAATAGATGTGATATAAGAGATCAATGTGCGAAACTACTTCATACATGACAAAATTTGACAAGGAAATGGAATTTTCCTTAACTATGGCGTATCCCCTCCCCTCCCCCAGTTACCCTATATATATTTTGGTTTAGTTTAATGTTATGGTGTATTACAACAGATATCTGATTATACAATAACAATATATACCTTTTTTACAATATACTTTTATAACAAAAAAAAACCAAGAGAACTGTAGTATTCTTCCTTTATACATAGATAGTGGTCCTTTTTGATTTGGTTTTATTTAACAATAACAATACCATTATACTTGACTCTATTCTATTCTAAAATACACTAAATACACCAATTGGTTGGTATAAAATAATTTTGTTTTACTTGACTGTCACCAATCTCAAGCAGAACAAGATCATCGGTCAGAAGAGAGGGTCAAGCTTCTGTCGTTTTCCTTTTGTGCAGCTTTTAATACAGTCACACAATGAGAAGGTCTAGGGATCAAAATCCGCTCGCGGCGGAGCATAGCAATTTAAAATCCTAAAATGGGTCTGTTACCTTTAATATGTTGTGAAAAATAGGAAGGAAATGTCACTTGGCGGGCCAAAAGCGGTACAGTATATGCATGGATACGGCTCGGTGGCTCCGAACAAGGTGTGCACCTTTAAGGCCGGTTGTGCTGTTATATAAATATAGCGAAGACACTCTACGGAGGACCGTTGGCCGGGGTGACACAGCCACTATCACTTCCGAAGACAACCTACCCCAGTTTACATTTCTATTAAAAATAAACAACTTATATGTAAAAATCAATATATAGTTATAATCGTGTAGTTCTGAGTAATTTATTACCATATTTCTAACATTAGAAGTGGAATTCGCATCCAAACGAGTTGCCACCAACTATGGGCAACTTACTGAGAGAGTTGACGAAAGGTAGAAAAAATACGAATTTGATTGGTATGATCTGCAAACCTTGTTATCCCTGCTGTTAGATTAAACAAAATATACGAATCGTGTATTAAGAGATCAATTGGTCCACATTACACAAATGCAATTTTTTTATGAACATTGACTGAATTCTTTAACGTAATTTATAAATATAATTATGAACCGTTAATAATTTAACTTGCCATCCATTTATCGGCTAATGTGTTTATGTTAGCTCGAGCGTCCAGCTGGTTTGTGTTGTTGTATTTGCTGCTGTCGCCCAGTCACCTTGTAAAATGAATTCGCTTTGATTTATATAAAATTGCAAATATGCTAGATATATCCGCTTTGAATGCATCCATACTTTCTTTTGAGATCGATGCTTCCTGGGCAGCGGCTGATCAAAATCGCAGAAGACCAGAGTTTTTACAGAAACTAGGACTTTCCTTGGCTAACGCGCATATGATAAAACGGAGCCGATAACCTCAACAACACTTTTCAGCAAAATTATTGACTGATATACAAATGTCATCCTCGAATTTTTCAAGCTCTTCAAATATTGCTTCTTCTAAAGTGGGGACAAGAAAGCGGGGAATATGTAGTTGCTGCAAAGCTAAGTCCGATATAAAATGCTACATTTGCGGAAATTTTATTTGCAAAACAAACCGCAAAATATTTTGTTTAGCATGTAATGAAACACACTTTCAATAAAACCACACTTTTTTGTAAATAAGCTTAGTATTTTGTATTATCAAATTGAAATATTCAGTGGACCAAATGGTCCGTGATACAAGATAAGTAACTTTTTAATTTTTTCAGTTCAGGCTTATGTCAGATACTTAAAATTATGGATTTAGGCTTGTTACAAAAATAAAACACGTGAGTCGAAAGTTCAAAACAATATATTACACCGTTAAAA
Organism: Chrysina gloriosa; assembly: GCA_038088585.1. Lineage (NCBI taxonomy): Eukaryota > Metazoa > Arthropoda > Insecta > Coleoptera > Scarabaeidae > Chrysina > Chrysina gloriosa. The sequence continues at coordinate 45,185,056 of CM076088.1, read as the reverse complement.
TGTTATTGAGATTACTAAAAAAATTGGACCAAATGGGCTTACGCCCAACGCGCATTAGCAGCGACCAGAGTCAAATACATGTATTGAAATGGGCAAACGTGCACTTGAGAGCAGCGCAGCGCGGAGGAGCGCCGCGACCGGCAGTCACTCGGCTGAGAATTCTGGTCGCGGCGCTGCGCTGCTCTACCCGTCGCCGCGCTCAAGTGCGCGTTAGGTAGCGACCGCGACCGACGATTTTTCGTTTCTTTTTAATAATCGTCTCGATCAGTTCACATACGAATATTCTGAGCCGCGCTATGAAGGAATTAATCCGTCGCAAAATCGCGCAGAAAGTACATTGATGGTTAGTGCGGAGAACCATTATACAACAATGCAGTCTTTAATAACCTACATACTTTTTTTTTCATTTTTGTGATATCTAGTGCCATTTTAATCCACATGATTCAATTGAATTAGTGTATCATATTTTATGCGTGTTTTGTTTCGTGAAAATAGTTAACCTTTATAACATTGAATTACCAAATTGTAGCGGTTATTATAATTACGGACTTCAGGTTTAAGACTGATGTCAAATGTTCCCTACTGGTCGCAAACGGTCGCTACAGTGCGCGTTACCTTGGTCGCTGCGCTGCTCTGCGGGTCGCTGTAATGCGCTCAGACCTTTAATCTAACAGCAAGGTTAAGAGTTGGACATTTTATTTTTTTATTTTTAATTAACGATGCAAAGGCCTCGTTTAATAGCTGGTGTCCAAGTGAACGTAATTAGGAAACGTTTAAGATTGACTTTTTACAAGCATTTCTCAGCTCTACATATAGTACGTAATTGTCGTAATACTGACTTAATTGAATTATGTATAGTATCTAGGATGCTAAAATACGAGAGCTGTTTTCTTCTCAACCTCCGATCGCACAGTATGAAGACCAGGCATGCAGCTGGTGGCTGGTGAGCGTATTAGTGGCTGCGCATCTCACCCTCCATACGCTGTTACTGCCGCGTCCAACACGATATTTCTTGTTGAGCTGCAGTAATCTAAACATGGCTGTCTCTATTGATTCTCCCGCGAAGTGTGAATTGTGAAGTGTTATTCGTTTCTTGCAGGCAGAAGGATATAGTGCAGCGAAAATTCATCAAAGAATGAGTCGAGTGTATGGAGACTTCTGGAATTGTTCTGATCCATGACAATGCCCGTCCTCACACAGTCCGTGTAACGCAACGGCTCCTTGAGCTATTTCAATGGGACATTTTCGAACACCCACCGTATAGTCCCGACCTAACGCCGTCCATCTTTTTCCTGAACTGAAGGGGGGCAGCGCTTCCAAACTGACCAGAGGCTCAAAGAAACCGTCACAACTCACTTCATTGGCGGCAACATTTTATAAAGAACAGATATGACAAATGCCTTAATCGTCTAACCGAATTTTTCCCGAAAAACTATTGTCTTTTGGAAAAACTACTTGTCTCATAGTTTGCCCTACAGCCTTTACATCACTTGCTATTTTAATACCGACATCATCATCTGAATCGTCTGCAACATTCATTTATAATCGTTTATCTGTAGCAACATTTCCTGATTTAATCAACTGATATGTGCGCCTTTTCCAAATAGCGCAACTTTCTAACTTGATTAAATAATTACTTAATCGTATAACCTCACATACATTTGCCCTAACCCAAGTCTTCTTATTTGGATTGCAATAGTCTCTCACGTAAACCCCCTCCTCTCTAAGAATGTTATCTCAGGAGAATCTTTAAAATATTTCGTTTGTGCGTTCTCTTTGCTAAGAAAGTTCTCTCTCGAACATGAACTTAGCTGGCGTTTGATTCGTTACTGAATGTGGTGTCGCTCTGTGCGATAACAAGTATCTGCTAATTAAAGTTTGTAATGAGCAATTCTTATTAATTGGATCTCTTAAAGATATGCCTAATCCTACCTTTAAAAAATGTACACTGTTCTCTGTACTGTTTCGTTTACAAAATTCGCTGCCTGTGAATTGTGTGCCATTATCGGTTTTCGGTAAACCAAAACATGCAAAAGTCTGTCTTAATACTTCAATGGTATTTGTTGAATTTGGGTTATTCATTTCAAAAACTTCAGGCCATTTAGAGTATGAATCGACCAGGATCAAAAACATTTTATTTTTGAAAGGTCCTAGAAAATTTACATGTACTCTCTCAAACAGGTTCTCTGTCTTACTCCATCTAATTAGCGCTGCTTTTTCTAGTTCTTGTCTGAAGGTCATACAAATTTCACATATCTTTATTTTTCAATACGACGCACAGTGTGATATATTCACGATCTGGCGGGACAATATTCATTTTTGGTACTTGTCTAAACAGGTTCAACAATTGCGTGAATTTGCAGTAGACAAGTTATATTTCATTATATTAAAGTTTATTTACTAAGAAGTTGCACCGAAAAAAGATATAATGGTCGGAACGGTTGTCTATCCTCGTTTTTCCAACGAACAATAAGTGCACTACTGGCATTCGTCCGAGTTTGATTGATGAATGCTGAATACGCTGTGTTTATGTATGTTATTAGTGATTGTGTGGTGTTATAGTTTTCACGTGAATTCCCAGGATAAGTTTTCATACGTCTTTTCTTTCATTCATGTTTGAATTTTATCGTGAGCTCCATGAGAATGGATAAAGGATATTTTTTAGTAAGAAAAATGACTATGACCGGTTTTTCTTGAGTTTTAGGTTATTATTCCGCATTATTACAATCACATATTATATTTTAGTGAAAGATCCACTTGTAGGCTATACGAAACATATTTCTTTGCGCAAGTTTGCGACACCCATACAAATTTTTCTTATTTTCAAAATGACTTCGCAAATTTCTCAACGTTCATTTCTTGATATTTGGTTTGTTCACGCAAAAGATTCAGGAATGGATGTCTTGTTATATTATATTATACAAAAACTTGGTGACTCGCCCCTGTCGGATGACGATTTAAGGAGTATTAAAGCCATAATTCGGAATAATTGCACAAAAATTGAAGCGAAATGGTCGAAGTCGGGAAGATATCGAGATCGCTTTTTAAAAGCGAATTCTTCATGGGTAGATGGGAACATTTCACTTACAACTATTGTCCGTGAACCTACCCTGGATGTTTCACTACCTGAAACAAGTAACCGACCCGGAAGACCACAAAAAGACTTGGTAGATTCAAGCATTGAAACAAAAAGGCGACGAATTCAACATCTCCTTGAAACTTCGAGTCAAGAAGAGTTGTGGATGGCAACCAAAGTACAACTTCACCAAGCAGGAAAAAGGGATTCAGCAGACATTGTAAAAGAGCTTTGTCTGTCATCACCTAGTAGAGGTGCTAATATAAAAAAGGGCGGAAGTGTTTAACACGCCCAAAACAAGATGGACTTTCAGAAGATCAAGCTCTCTCATTAATGATTGATGCGAATCTCTCGACACACCAATATAATGTTATACGTATTGGTGTCATAAGACCCATTCATTGCCAGCTTACGGACTCCTCCAAACACTAACCGTGGCCAAATTACTCCTGAAGTATGTGAACTTTGAGAGATTATAATATCATCTTAACACTGCGAATTGGGACGATCTGCTTCTAAAGAAACCGATAATAATTTTGACTGATATCAGATCTATTTCTCTGAATTTTGTATTAAAAACATAGATCCATTTAGTTGTTATTATTATTTATCAATAACTTATTTTTTATTTACCGTAGAATTACTATTATATTTGTTATTTATTATTAGTTTGCTAAGAGTTTGTTATTATTTTTAGTTGAATAAGAGTTTATTTTAAAAACCTTTTTACCTATCACCTTACACCTTTTATTCGTTTCACTATCCAAGCAGGATTTTGCTCTCACCTCTACGTGATTCTTGCTAGACTATAAATTATATTTCATTTTGATCTCTTTCTTGTATCAATTTTTATTCTACACTTCCAATGATACAATAATATAAAATATAATTTATTGACCGAGAAGAGTTAGGTTACAGTAGTTTCCGCTGCGCAAAAGTCACGAGCCGATACTGAAATATATGTCTGAAATCTTCCCACCGTGTTTAATTTTCATGAAATACATCTTGAATTAATTGCTAGGGTATTTCACATATATACGTTGAGTTAAATCATTTTGTCCCGCTAGATCGTGAATATACCACACTGTGCGACGTCAGCTGTGATGATTTTGATGCCTTCTTAGATGCCCTTGGTCTGCACCTATTGGATAAGCAACTACTTATTGCAGGAGATTTTAATGCTCCCAATTATGATACTCATAATCTTCTTAACAGAAAATCAGCAACAATTAAACATTTTATGGAGATACTTAATTTGCGTCAAGTAAATGGTGTTCTCAACGACAATGGTAGACTGCTTGATCTGATGTTTACAAATATGGAATGTGAAGTGTAAGTTGTTCGTGATTTGTCTCCCTTGGTGCCGGAGGATTCTCACCATCCGGCTCTTGCTGTCACCCTACAATTCTCTAGGGCTCCTAGAATGGAGAATTACCAAACAAATGTCAATCTTCGATATAGTTTCCGTAGTGCTAATTTAACTACTCTATACACCGATTTAGCTTCTTATGATTGGTCCTTTCTATCAAGATTTCATGACAGTAACGAGGCGGTGGCTGCCTTCTACAATGCATTATATTCCATCATAGACCGCTCAGTTCCTAAAGTTAGATCCATCGGTCGTGGCTATCCTGCGTGGTTCACTGCTGATGTTATACATTTAATTCACATCAAGGACTATTACTTCAAGAAATGGAAAAATACGAAGGCCGTGCTCTATCATAACGAATTTAAACGAGTGAGACGATTATTAAAGCACAAGTCACAGTCCGCTTATAACAATTACCGAAATCAACTTCAGACTGAAATCTTAAGCAACCCAAAGAACTTTTGGAAATTTATTTCCTGTAAACGATCTGAGACAAGGATTCCTGGTAGGATGATATATGATGAAGAGGAATTTGCCCAGCCTCCGGAGATTGTCAACAAGTTTGCCGATGTGTTTTCTGGATCTTTCTGTGATAGTGATAGTGTGATAACCGTGCCTTTCAGTTACTATCCCTCTTTCGATATCAGTCACATAACCGAAGAGGATATTAAAATTAGTGCGAGGAAACTCAAACCTGACATGAATGCAGGAGACGATCTTGTGGCGGGTTTCTTAATTCGTGATTGTGCTTCAGTATTAGCTTTTCCATTATCTATACTCTTCAACTTAGTCACTACGACATCTACATTCCCAGATGTGTGGAAAGTGAGCAGGATTACACCTATATTTAAGAACGGTAAGCGATCAGATATCTCTAGTTACAGGCCGATAAGTATCCTATCCAATTTTGGTAAGGTATTCGAACAGATTCTATGCTCTAGGATATATCGCCATATTCTACCATATCTGTCGATTCATCAACATGGTTTCATGTCTGGTAGGTCTACTGTTACCAATCCGATTATCTATACTAAATGTATATATATATATATATATATATATATATATATATATATATATATATATATTTCGTGACCTTTTTATACTTATCTTATATGATAGATCTCTACCACTAATAGGTCAATAAAACAAGGCTGGTTTGAACGATAGTTATATTTTCAGAACGTTTACAAACGTTTTCGGAACACCTTCGTCAGTGAAAATATAACTAGATAAATATATAAACAAACATTTGTTTTCTATTTGGGAACTATCAACAAAATAACTAATGACTAGGATTTCTTGATATAGAGGATGTGTAACCAACTTTTATATATATATAAATTATAATTATTTTTTATAATTTATATATACACATCCTCTTTGAAGTTGCATTTTGCAGCAACACTTTTTCATCCAAACATAATAATCTCCTACCGGCTCATTTGAGTTGTACCACTCTACGGAAATCTTTAGTAAAAGTCCTGAGTCCTTAAATATAATAGCACCGTACTATTACAGTTTCACACAGACGATTGCAGATTCCAAAATCTACACACACTTGCTTTAAGTACGGGGATATAGGTCTCCGATTGCCTATTTCCACTATCTGGGCGCCTCGAAAAACATAATAACCGTTCATCCGAATATAAACAAGACGGATTAACTTTGCACCGAACTGAGAAATGTCAATTTGAATAAATTACACGTATCTGAGGAATACATACCTGAAATTCATAATTTATTCAGAGTATTCAGACATAATTGTGAATTTACATTATTATTTAGGATCTATTTGCTAAAAATTATCAATCATTACTGCCTACAAACGTGATATTGTCCCACGTATTGCTTGATGGTGGACTTATCTGCAAGATTTTAAGTACGAGATTGTTTATTACCGCAAGGGTTCATTTTTAAGTCACGCAGATTTTTGTTTAGTCGTAATCCTGTATCTGTGCACTAGCAAAATTGATTCGTGGCTTGCACATCGAACAGAAATGAAGTGCCTAAGAGAAGCAATTTGTGTTGTTTGGGCGAGGAGGAAGTTTGGTTTCCAGTCATTATATCGAAAAGGGCGGTTTACTTTATTATCAAAAAATCTTGGTCGGCAATAGTAAAATTCTTCGCTATTTTTTCGGTGTTGATAACATAAGTTCGATTTTGCTGCACTTTTGATGGACAGTGGTACCAACTTCCATAATTTATCAATTTGGAATATTCAATACCATTTTATTACTCCTAATGTCCAGAAAGCCAATGGTTAAGTTAAATGGTGCATGCGTACTGTTATGAATTTATTGTGTAACGAAACTAAAATCAAAGCACAATTTTATTGATATGAAATACCGCGGTATAAAGTTCTATTAATATTAGTCTATTCCTCCAAACTCCTAATGGGTATCAAAATAACTATTCCGTCTATACAAGCAGTCCTCACGAAGCAAGCTCAATGCCTGTAAAATCGACTTACAGCACTATGAAATCGTCGAACGTTTTAATGTTATATAGTAATTAATAATATATAGAAAGTATTACAATATTCGTAAAACTTCAATGGCTACTTCTTTACTTCAAATACCTGAAAATATTCGCTCAAATAGTAGTAGTAGTAGTTTTAAGTAAATTTTCCTAACCGTCTTTATGCAAAAGTTTATATGATGGTTCTCTACCACTAATTAGGTCAATGAAACAAGACTGGTTTGAACGGTAGTTATATTTCCAGAACGTTTACAAACGTTTTCGGAACACCTTCTTCAGTGAAAATATAACTAGATAAATATATAAACAAACATTTGTTTTTTATTTGGGAATTATCAACAAAATAACTAATGACTAGGATTTCTTGATATAGAGGATATATAAACAACTTTTTTCGATATATATATTATAAAAAACTAAAGTAATATGTAATGTGTGCAAAAACACATGCAAACTATGAAAAACCTAGAAAAACCTTATATCAAAAAATCTTTGTCGAAACCTTAACAATTCTGTTCAAGGATTAGGGAAAACCCAAATTAAAAACCTAGTCAAAGGTTTCCTTCTTAAGAAATGCAAATCTCGGTTCTGAAATTAACGGTTTTAGTGTCTTTCTTTATACAGTAGAAGCCGCTTATTATAACCACGGTTAATGTTATCAAACGGTTATTGTTATCGAAAACCGTTGGTCCCAAATCACTCTATTTAAAACTCATTGAAAGAAAGCCGCATATTGTAATCAAAAGCCGCTTAATGTTATTAGTTATGAATAGTATCCTTTGTCGGAAAGTTTCTTCAGGCGACGGTGTCTGCAGCGCAACTCCTTTGAACGAGCCGCTTTTTCTCGCCGATTTCAATTAAAACTCTCATATCGCATATTACAATCTAACGAATTGTTATTTCTATATTATGAAGAGGTCATCTTTTTTTGATGTACTTTATGTATAAAAGGTCCGTTCGTTTAAATGATATTCAGTTTCTCCTATACTCTTCTACGAATCTCACGTTCTACAGTCTTGTGTACGGGTAAATTATTGAAATTTCGCATAAACCACCGTGGTCATGGCAGAAGTGAATAAAAAACGTCGCGATCTATCGAACGAAGAAAAACGACAAATTCTCGATAACTTCGATAAACTTCCGAAAATGAGTCAAAGGAATGCTGCGGTACAATTAAAAATTTCGCAACCGCTGTTGTGTAAAATTTTAAAAAATCGTACAGAAATAGAAACGTGTGCGCGTTCGAATGAAAACATAAAACGAAAAAGGGAAAGATCTGGAAAGGATAATCAAGTTGAATCAGCTTTAAAAATTTGGTTTACAAATGTTCGCGAAAAAATGCCTCTGTGAATGGTCCTATCATGCGTCAAAAAGCAGAAGATATAGCCAAAACTATGGGGAAAGAAAATTTCATTGCAACAGACGGATGGTTCAATCGGTGGAAAAAGCGAGAAAACATCGTTTATAGACCTCTGCACGGTGAAGAAAAAGTGCTGATTCGTTAGCAGCCGCTGACTGGATGCGTTCGGAATGGCCAGAAATTATTGCAAAATATCCGCCTCGGGACATCTACAATGCAGATGAAACAGGACTCTACTTTCGCGCGATGCCTAATCATACTTATTTGTTCAAAAACGATAAAGTAAGAGGTTGCTTATCTTCGAAAGAACGAGTAACAGTGTTATGTTCTGTTAATATGGAAGGTGAAAAGGAAGAACTTCTAGTGATAGGAAAAAGTAAGAATCCTCGGTGTTTTAAAGGTGTTAAAACTTTGCCCGTGGAGTATTTTGCTAATGCGAATGCTTGGATGACAAGTGTCTTGTTCAGCGAGTGGTTACTCAGGTGGGACAAAAAATTGAAACGCCAAATCGTCTTATTAGTAGACAATTGTACTGCGCACAAAGTGAATGCAGTTTTGACGAACATCCAACTTATTTTCTTACCTGCGAACACTACGGCATTGATACAACCATGTGATCAAGGAATCATTCGAACATTCAAAGAATACTATCGAGGGCAAATTCGAGCCCAAATTATACAAGAACTTGATGAGAATCGAGATGCACCTACTGCAGATGCGATAGCAAAAGAAATCAGTATTCTAGATGCGCTGCATTTGCTGGTGAAGTCATGGAGGCAAGTTCAACCAGAAACGATCCGAAACTGTTTTCGAAAAGGAGGTTTTTCCAAAACTGGTGATGAAGAACCTGATCTCCATGAAACGTGCGCTGACATTTTAGAAGGTATGAAAAAAGAACTTGTTTTGTACATCTAACTAATATTTTTTAATTTTTTTGTAGTTCAAGGTCTGTCCAAAAGCGAATTTTCCGATTGGGTGGATATCGACAATGATGTTCAAACAGCTGCCACAATGACTATATCAGACATTTGTCGAGAAGTTGTGGATCAATCGTCCGAAGGAAGTAATCCTGAATTACCCGAAGTAGGAGAAGAAGAAGAAGAGGAAATGTCTGAAGAGCAGCCAACTAATGGCCAGATGCAAGAAGCGTTAAATATTCTCCGACGTGGTGTACAATTCCGAGAAAGTAATTTTGATAGATATTATGATTTTGAAATATACATACAAAATCTTATTAATAAAAATAAACGTCAAACGACGATCGACCAGTTTTTCGAATGAAATCGTAAAGTGTAAATAAATGTACCTACGTATTGTATCGATGATAAAAATAAACAAATTTGGTAAAATATTAAAAATTGTTGATTAATCGTTAATTTTTCCCTTGAATTTTATTTGTAAGTCGTTAAATAATTTGATTACATACATACATATTTATTATTGACTACATCAGCATAGAAAAATACATTTATATTTACCTTCCGCTTACTGTTATCATTCGGTTAATGTTATCAAAAAGGGTTTGTTCCAAATTGATCACAATAAGCGGCTTCTACTGTATTTATCATTTCGTATATTAATCTTTTTTATAATTATTCTCTGTTTTTAATATAATTGTGTTTTCAAAATCAAAGTAATGCCCAAGATCTTTGTAATGTTTTGTTACAGCGGTCATTGCACCAAAATCATTATTTAAAGAATACTTATGGCTATACAACCTTTTCGTTAAATATTGTTTCGTCTGACCGATGTAACAATCATCACAATCTTTACAGTTTATTTTATAAACTACATTACTTTGATTTTGTTTAATTATTTTAGATTTAGTGTTAGTAAAAAGATCTGTTGCTATAATTTGGAATGAAAGTAATGTTTATATTGTTTTTATTTCATTCTTTTTTATTTGTTCGCTTAAACCTTTTTATAAGGAACAGCGTTATAACATTTATTGTCATTATTTTTAATACCTCTATTGTATAATTTGTTAATTCTATTTTTTATTATTTTTTCGTAAAAGCTATTTGGATAATTATTTTTATTTAAAATTCTTTTCCCTAAATTCAGGATTAGCTAATCTAACCGCTTAATCAACTAAACCAGTGTTCGAAAATTTACCGTATATAATGGACAGTGAGCCAAAAAATTAATGTCTTCTCCTATAGAGCACATATTATCAATATTATCTTCCGCCAGTCAGAAAGCCAGCTTCGGATGTTTTCGGTAAAGTAGGTAGAGGGTTTCCACAAAAATATACGTATCTACTCGAGTGGTTGTTTATGATTCCCAGTTACATATTTAAATTCTTATTTCTCTTAGCAAGGGTAACGTTATACTTTCTGACCTGATCTGATGCGTAAATAAGCATTCGTAAATGCGGTATATTTAATAATCGTCGGATGCACATGTCAATGTATATGTATATTTTATTGATGAAAATATTGGTTAAAAGCATTACCAAAGATTTTATAGGGATGAGAATTATTTTAGGAATAATAATCAAAAAAGAATTATTTACAACAGAACAAAATAATATACAGCGGGCTTTATATGGTACAAATTCGATTAAAATTTGTTTCATAAAAAGAGTGATAATCTATTAAAAAAATGACATTATTAGAGATGGCAAATTTTATGGTTCTTTGCTTATCGTCCACTTGTGCTTATCTACTAATGTACTTGTCAATTTCAGTTTGTTTTCAGAGTAATGAATGTTTTACACCCAAATTGATACTTTACTTAATACAAATAAAATTTCAGGATAATTATTTTCTGATATACATTTTTATAGTCTTGAAATAAGAATATTATCTTCAATACAAACTGATTTTAGTAAGAAAATCTGTTTAAAGTGATGGACTGGTACTCAATTTTTCTTTTTGGGTTTTTACGGTTAAAAAAATTGATTGTCAATAGGTGCAACTTCGGAATATTATTGGTTACAATTATAATCATTTTAGCTATAGATGTTGCAATTTATCGTTGTCTCGTACAAATTGTGTTCTTCAATCAGACGTACTAAGTTTGAAACGCTTCCAAAAATATACACATATCAATAATCGAGTAAGGATCATTTATTATAATAGTTTAAGTTTTAACTCTAATGGAATTGTTATTATTTCGTATATAAAAAAGAATAATTGTTCTTCATATAGAAGTGGTTTGCGACTCAATTACTCAGTTGTAAGTTTCTCTCTTTTATAACCAAGACAAGTACAAATCCATCTTTGTACTTGGTATCGCGATATAATAACTTAAATATTTGAAGACATACCTCTGGCAAATAACCAATCCTCAATCAAGAAGATGTCGGTAGAATACACCAACACTGCGCCTTGGCCAATTAGATCGCTGGACTTAAACCCAATAGAAAATTTATGGGCATTGATGGTGAAAAACTTTTCGGACATCCATAACGTTCGTTCAGTGAGGAATTTGGAGCAACATATTTTATATGTATGGAAGCTGATCTTATTGCGACAACCTAGCGCGCTCAATGCATAATTGTCTGCGAATGTGCATGGATACTGGACAGCCGTGGATACTATACTAAATATTAAATAATGTTTCTGAATAAGTTTATGTTTCTTTTGTTGTTTTAATAATTTTTCGTAATTATTTGTTTGTGTTTTTGTTGTTCCTTCTTAAAAATAAAGTCACAATTGCAAATTTTGTTTTCATCTACTCAAGTTCAAGTGGGTATGTAACTTTATAATTAGCATAATTTTGATGATGGGTCTTCCATTTTCTGGAAGCTGCTACTCGGAGCCGTACTACGCCAAGTGGTTAAATAGCACCTTATCTCATAAGTTAGGAGTTCTACACAAAAATTAAAATAAGATAGAAATTTCTCTTTGTTACGGTATACATTATCAAGTTGTATGTATATTCCATAATGAAAGCAACGATAACTAAAAACAACTTCGGGTAATCGTATTAAATTGGATTTAAAACATTAATTACTCTGAAAACAAACTGAAATTGACAAGTGTATTAGTAGATAAGCGCAAGTGGAGGATAAGCAAAGAACCATAAAATTTGCCATTTCTAATAATGTAATTTTTTAATAGATTATCACTCTTTTTATGAAACAAATTTTAATCGAATTAATACCATATAAAGCCCGCTGTATATTATTTTGTTCTGTTGTAAATAATTCTTTTTTTGACTATTATTCCAAAATAATTCTCATCCCTATAAAATCTTTGGTAATGCTTTCGACCAATATTTTAATCTATCAATTTAATATATCTATCAATATACATATACATTGACATGTGCATCCTACGATTATTAAATATACTGCATTTACGAATACTTATTTAAGCATCAGATCAGATCAGAAAGTATAACGTTACCCTTGCTAAGAGAAATAAGAATTTAACCTTCCTATACTCACGTCAAAATGAAAGACGTATACTATACTATATAAGTCGGTCTCACAGACCGTATGCGTGAGTATAGGAAGGTTAAATATGTAACTGAGAATCATAAACAAACACTTCAAACGGTGTATAATGGGTGTAGACCCTAAAATCTCGGGTAGATATGTATGTATATTTTTGTGGAAACCGTCTACCTATTTTACGGAAAACATCCGAAGCTGGCTTTCTGACTTACGGAAGGTATTATTGATAACCTGTGCTCCATAGGGGGAGACAAAACTTAATTTGTAAACTGTACTTTAGTGTTCCGTACGGTAGAATGTTATGAAAAAAGAACGGTTATTCTGTTTGTGATCTTTCTACACAACGAGAATACTATACTGAACTAACTCAGCATAAAGATCAAAACATTTAATTGTATTCGGTTCAGTACATTATTCTTAATGTACAGTTTGTGCATTTACTATTAGTATTTGTTTGGCTTTTGTGCTATAGAATTGTTATTTAAGTTTTATAATGCCGCGTTCAAAAAATATTTTATTGCAAACATTGTATTCCACAAACGGAAGTAATGAAATTATATGCAATAATGATAATTGCGAAAATAAAGTGTTAAATTCCCACAGCGGTAATTTAGAAAGACATCTAAAACTGATGCATTCAGATGTATATAAAAAGTATATTTACCAAAAGAAATTAAAGAATAACACAATTACATAACACATATACAATTGAAAGGAAATGGTTGTTACGTGCACAAATTTCACTTAGTTCAGTTCCGTATTTCATTTAACTTGTTGGAAATATAGGCTCAAATTTTACTTCGGACAATAATTATTTCCTAATATCGCTTAACGATATTCCCATTGAACCCATCATATCGCCGCCTGTTAGTTGCCCTTGAGTTTTGGAATTCGTCCAATCACGAGAACGCGAAGAGGGAATTAGGCATTAGGTAGCGAGTGGTAAAGACCGGTGACGATATCGGAAGAGGTTATGGCTGAGAAAATTTAAGTGTGTGTATCGTTTATCGAATTATCAAGAAAGTATTTACCCTGTAGTGGGGAATTCGCCAGCAAATCCTCTAGTGTATTGTTGAACTACATCTCCCGTTCGCGGAGGAAAAGAAACGCAAGATCGAACCCTCCTACACCTCGTCGTGCCTAATAGAACGTCATTGTCTTTATACTTCCCCATCAAGGTATTAAACGAAGGAAAACCGATCGTCTAATCCGTCGGACAAATCCGAAAGACCATTTCCAACATCCGAGGCAGACAAAGGGTAGAACCTTATGCGATGACATCACCCGGAAGCCATGACAGCTAAGCATTCATTCTGTATGTCTTAAACCTTTTCTCTTTGTTTCAAATATTTCGTATATCGTATCAATAATTTCAACTAAATTCAACGTTAATATTCACTAGCTTGTAAAATCATTATTATCTAGATGGCCGTATCTTCTTATTAAATTCATTCATATTCATATATATATATCGAAATTCCTACTAGACCTGTATCGTATTTTGCATAACTCACAGTAACAATTAACATCACGCATTTTGTAGTTTATATTGTGAAAGTTTAGATAAAACGTTTTATGTTGACTTACGGTTACCGCACTGTTCGCATTATTTAGCTAATTTTATCTCAAATTTTATGTAGTTTTTCAATGTTTTTGATGAATTCTAACTAAAGGCTAAATACACAAGTTCTTGAATAACCGGGTGTAGTTTTTCAAGTAGAATTTTATTGTTTTCGTAACAGAATCTAAGCATATCGAATCAACGTGCATTTTCCAGCTGATCTTGGTCGCTCCTGACGTCAGACAGTTCTTCGATCGATATAAAGGTACCGATTATTTGACTATGAAAATATATCTGGTAAGTTCTTATGACATTTGACCCAAATTTCATGGTTGGCGCCCATACTATCTTTTTCCCTGACAAGAACTGTTGTATTCAACGACCGTTATTTAGAGCTTGAAAAAGAACCGACACGACTTCCCACTGAGCTGAGCACGGCATTGGCTAGCCTGTTGCGACAAGCGTATGTACCGCTTCTTGTTTTGTTCTTATCGTCTTGTGCACTCTAGCCAATTGTTCCCCTCAGTTATTGCGATCTCGGAGAGATAGTAGTACCGCAGTTTTGGGGGTAACATGGTGTAACAAATTCTAGTCCAGGAATTTTAGCACCAAAAACGGGTTCGCTCCGCAAAATCCTGATAATTGATTCTTCGATTGGATTATGTCAGAGAGTGTCCCCTAAGTATAAAACAAAGTTTGTGTCGTCCGAAACCGCGAGCGTTAGCCGCCATCTTGAAGAAGGCCTTCTTGCAAATACCTCGGAAACGGTGAGTTTTACGTTAAAATTTGTGAGCACCTTTTTTGGAGAGGATAAAATTTTCCATCTTTTTATTTGAAACTCTTTTTCTCTATTGTTAATATTTACCGAGATATAGTCGATTAAAAAGAACAAAGTTTTTTTTTTCGTGTTTCCAAAAACAAAAATTTGGTTTCTTTAAGCGACTATATCTCGGTAAATATCAACAATAGAGAAAACAGTTTCAAATAAAAAAGATGGGAAATTTTATCCTCTACAAATAAGGCCCTCACAGTTTTTAACTTAAAGCTCACCGTTTCCGAGGTATTTGCAAGAGGGCGTTCTTCACGATGGCGGCTAACGCTCGTGGTTTTGGACGACCCAAACTTGGTTTTATACTTAGAGGACACTCTCTGACAATCCAATCAAAAAATCAATTATCAGGAATTTTTGCGGAGCGTTTGTATATGTGAGAAATCCAATTAAGGAATTCCCCAATAATCCAGTCATTCTGTACATTTGGAAAAGAAAGTGAACTGGGAAAGCCAATTTTTATATGTTATAGGAGGTCCTTAGAAAAGCTTCACTTGAGATTTGAGACCAAGATTTCCTATGTGCATTTTCCGCCATCTTGGAAAAAGTGGTGACATTTTGTTCTTGCTACAACTCGGTTTCCCGTCGAGATACAAAATTGTTGTTTAATTGTTTCTTGTTTCCCTTTCGACACTCTACAATCTAGGTCCTATAAACTTTTCATCTACTACTGTTAGTTATTGAGATATCGAACAAAATAGACAAAAATTCAAAGATTCGATCTGGTTTTTTTCTTTTTCAAAAAGGAGCAAATTCACGTAGGAGCAAAGCATTTATTGAATGTAAACCAAATGGTTCGCGTATCGTTGTAGCACACCTTTCTGCTAAACTATTTGCTAAATGGGTTGCACTCGTGTCGATTATCTTCATTGAAGCACCTTGTGATATACTATATTTTGCGACTTTATCTATTGTCGGAGCGTTGAATTGGCGTTCGTGTGTTCCAGCGGGCCGTTTATTTGCTCTGATTACGACTTTATAGTCATCACTTGGCATGCGAACCAACGCAGCGTTATTGATCGTTCGACGCTGATCAAGTTGGTCCTCCATATTGGCCATGAAGTAAATTTGAAACAATTTTATGCTGTGCGTCTTCAACCGGCTGCAATGATCCAATTCTATGGTGAATTTGTCCTTGTATCTGTATAGTCGAAAGGGAAATGATAATTAGTGATTAATGATTACCAAAAATAAAGATTACTGTCTTATTAACAAAAATTACCTTGAATGTCGGATTGAATCCGCCTTCTTCAATAATATTTGCTTTAAATGAAGAAACATGCGTTCTACCTTTAAGCGTTCGAAAGAAAATGTCGTGATTTTTGAGCTTCCAATTCAATTTCCACTAAGACAACACAATCCAGACGTTTCTCCAGCGAACTTTAATGCACCGCAATAGACGTACACAACCTACATAGGGGCAATTCTAACGAAAGGATGCGAGCTGTAGTCAATTGTGGAATCATATTAAAACGCTCCTCGATTCAAATTAACACTTAAAGCATTTCTTCTTGCGGCTCGACGTTGTTGATCTCTGTGTTCTGCTCGACGATTTCTCATTGCCAACCGAACCGTTTCACGTATGGCCTCTCTTTGTTCTTGTGTTTGTGAAGCAGGAAGTCGGGCCGTACTAACACGACGCCCTTCTCTCGTGCGATTTCTCCTTAATCTGGAGTGGATTGATTCGCAATATTCCGCAGTCTAATTGCATTACGACTTGGTTGTAAAAGATTAGATCTTTCTTCGACTTTGCTCCTATTATGACATAACAACTATTCATGCGCGCACAATCACAAATGTCATAACCTTAATTGTCTTTGCGCGCACCATGACAACTGTCATAATCTAACCCACCAAACGTCATCAATTTGCTTAATTTCTAATTTCTTTTCTTGATTTTTAAATGTTTTAATAGTTTTCTTTTTTCCTAAACCTTCACCTAACAATTACCAACAAATCCGCTGAAGGAAGTATCCAATTTGGTGCAGGCGTTTTGAAGTTTTAAGCGTCCGAACAAACCACGATCCATTTTTATATATATAGATATACATATATATATATATATATATATATATATGTTAGTTTATTCCCCTATTTTTGAATAAAACATACACAAACGGAAGACACAGCTATTTATTCCTTTTTACACCTTGACATATATCACCCGTCATTATTTCCCAGGCGTCTCTATTTTAATAACAAACGTCTGAATTACACACTTCACATCCCACTTCATTACAAGAAGCTCACACGGCCAATTCTGACCTAAAATTCGTTCTCGAATTTTGAAATTTGTTTTTTTTTTTTTATTTCTATTTAATCTCATGTTGCAAAGAGTACGTCGTTTCAACGTCCAGATTCTCTTAACCCTGACGCAAAGAGCAGATCTTTCAGCAACCAATCAAACAAACTATCATTGCAAAGAGCACGTCATTTCAGCGTTGAAGTATGCATAACCTTCACGCAAAGAGCACATCTTTCAACAATGAACCCAACAATAGCTGTCATAGTAAAGAGCACGTCATTTCAACGCCCAAAGATTCGTAACTTTGGCGCAAAGAGCACGTCTTTCAACAATCTCTTTTCTTTTTTTTGTTATGTAAGTGGGTGAACCATATACAATTCGGCGTCCTTTTGTTACATTCTTACCAATTAAAGCTCACATGGGCATCCTATGACGATTGAAAATAGGAACAACATAATCTAGCAAACATTTCGCTAATTCTCTAAATGTGTTACGCAAAATACCTATAGTGGCGAATGGTTCACAGCAAATAAACAATATATAACAACGGCAGTAAAAGAACAAAAGATATAATTATTACTATTAAATTGCGTTTTCTTCAAATTCACCTGGCCATATCCGCATCATGTCTTTAGCAACAATTCTTTTGCGGTTAGTAGCCAAATTTCTAATCTCTACGCGGTCATTAGGTAACAACTGTAAAATTTCGAAAGGACCTTCATATCTTGGATCTAATTTGGACAAATGTGAATTTCCAGATGGATGAAAAACTATATCGCCTATTTCAAAAATTTTGGTCATTCTTCGCTTTTTATCGAATCGATTTTTCGATTCAGAACCAAAACGTAATGAGCGCTCGTAAGCAATTTTTCGGTCCTCACTCAGATTTCGATCAGTATTTGTTATTGATTTTATACTTTCTGTTAATGTTTGAATGTCCACCGAATCTATGGTTTGCCCTGTTAACAGATAAAGTGGGGAGAAACCGGTGGTTTTTTGTTTGGTCATATTAAGGGTTGATTACAACTTTGGAAGAACACTCGCCCATTCTGACTTTTTGTCATTTACTTCTACTCTTAGTAAATCTAAAACTGTTGAGACGTATCTCTCCACTTGACCATTTCCACGCGGAGCACTTTTGGCAGTAAGATGTTGAGTAATATGTAATCTTGAAAGTAACTGCTTTACTCGTTGATCAGTAAAATTAGTTCCTCTATCACATATTAATCTTTTAGTACTTCCAAATATATTTAAATAAATTTCTAGTTTTTCACATGTTTCAGGACCAGAAAGAGTTTTTAAAGGAATTAAGAATAAATATTTGGTGAAGGCGTCTATTAAGAGAAGGATATGTTTGTAATCCTCTGATGACGTAGGGAATGGCCCCACACAGTCGCAATGCACAGTATAAAAAGGGATTGAAATTTTATCGATAGGATGTCAGAGTCCCTGCTTGGGTCCGGTATGTTTTTATTTGCGATACACTTTAGGCAATGATCACAATATTTCTTTACGAATCGCGCCATTCGTGGGAACCAAAAGTAATGGTTTATCTTTGCAAAAGTTTTGTCCGGCCGAACGTGCAACTGTTCATCATGGAAAATTTTTAACAAACCGAGTCTACTTTCCTTTGGTACAAAGGCTCTGTAGATTAGGGGATTTCGATCAGGATTAATTTTTCTAAATAAAATATCATTTTGACAAAAGTAGTCGTGGGTTAATTCCCCATTAAGTAATTTTGACTTAATAACACAGGTTTCGGGGTCGCGCTCTTGATTTATTTTAAGCCAATTATCGGTTGTAAGAACGTTCACGGGAGCTCTGCGGTCGAGTTGTTCAGGATATTGTGGTGGATTCCTACTGAAGTAATCCACGTGTGGAATGTATTTTCCTTTGCGATATTCGATGCTGAAGTTATAACTTTGTAGGTAAAACCACCATCTTGCAATCCTAGGCAATAAATCCTTTTTCTTTTGAGTTAATTTTAACGAATTGCAATCGGTGATAAGTTTAAAATTTATTCCTAGTAAATAAACGCGGTAGTGCTTTACTGCATAATAAACAGCTAGGGTTTCTAGTTCATAAGAATGGTATTTACTTTCTTGTTTAGTAGCTCGTTTCGAAAAATAAGAAATAACTCTCAGTGTATTATCACATTTTTGAAATAGAATAGCCCCGAACCCCAAGGAACTTGCGTCCGTATGAAGCTCAGTTTCTAAGGTTGGGTCGAAAATTGATAAAAGGGGTTGTTGGCTTAGAAACGCGACTACATAATTCTTGGCAATTTCTTGTTCAGTTCCCCATACGAAATCTAGTCCTTTTTTGGTTAAATTTGTTATACAAGCTGTGCGCCTAGAAAATTCAGGTACATATTTGCGAAAGTAATTCGCTAACCCCATAAACTGACGGACTTGTTTTATGTTTCTGGGATTGGGTGCATTTAATAAGGCTTCCAATTTCCCTTTATCCGGCCTTATACCATCTTGAGAAATTTCGTGTCCAACATAAAGAATTTGACGTTCAAGAAATTTACATTTCTTTATGTTCAAAGTAAAACCTGCAGAAGTAAGTGAAGCCAGTACTCGGTCAAGTTTCTCTAAACTTTCTTGAATGGTTTTAGATGGGATAATTATATCGTCCAGATACACCAAGGCGTTGGTGTCCTTTAAATTACCTAAAGCTTTGCAAATAGCTCGTTGAAATACTGCAGGAGAGTTTGACAGACCAAAGGGCGAACGTAAATATTCAAAATGCCCATCCGGCGTCACAAATGCGGTTTTTTCGATCGAATTTTTAGCTACTGGAATTTGGTGAAACCCAGCTGTCATATCAAGGATCGTAAAATATTTGTGTCCACCCAGCTGATCAATTTGATCATCTATACGCGGTAACGGAAACCTATCTTTGATGGTTATTTCATTAAGAGCACGGTAATCCACGCATAAGCGATAACTCCCATCCTTTTTATGTACCAAGATAACTGGATTAGCAAAAGGCGACGTGCTTTCGCGTATGATATATTTTGCATTAGGTTTTTGGTAATGTCTTTAACTTTTTCTCGTTCAGACAATGACATGCGGTACGGGTTACAATGAATTATCTTATCACTCTTCAATCTTATATTCATTTCACCGGTTGTAATTGCCCTCACAGAATTACCACTGGTGATAAAGTCACTGTAGTTAGACATTAGTTTTAACAAGCAATCTAAATCGTTCCCTTCTAAAGCTGTTCTAATTTGCTCAGGGCAAATGGTTACGCTTTGAATCTGATGTTCAGGCTTTAATTGTTTTGAGTTTTCGAGGTAAATTCTGGTCCCCCGCGAATCAGTACACATTTTAAGTCCTTTGTGATTGAGTAAATCTCTACCCAGAATAGCGTCCGGTTTCATAACAGAGCTTTCAACAACATAAAAATTTATTTCGAACGCCGTGCCGTCCCGCTCAAGCAGCAAAACAGCTCTTTGACTGGTTGGTATTAGGCTACCACCTATGCCCTTCAGCATAATGAAAGGTGGTTCAAAGCGGCAGCGTAGTTTATGAACGACCTTTTCAGAGATCAAACTACATTCGGCTCCCGTATCAATCAAACAATTAACAGATAAATTTTGTATTTTAAAATTAGTGCAGAAATTATTATCCAGGTCTAAGCAAAAATTATTTATTTTTGAAATTTTTGACGAATTTCCATTTTTGTTATTCTTAAAGAAACATTTTTCAGAACTATGCCCAAATTTTTTACAGATGTCGCAATTTTTTTGATTTTAGGCAGATTCGAATTGCTCGAATTATTATTGTTGTAGTTTGTTAACCTCCGTGATTTCCAACAGTTGCGGCTGATATGCCCAGGTCTTTCGCAATTGTAACACACCTGTTCCTCATTGTTATTTTTAAATGGATCTGGTCGTTTAAAACCCTTTCCTTGACTGTTTTGTTTGTTAATTTGATAATTACTGAGTAAGTTAAGTAATGCTGAAATAGAATTCACGTTGCTATTAAAAGCCGCTGTTTTGACATGGGCATCTGATATATCACGAGTAATCAGCTCGATTATTTGGCTATCGCTTAAATTAAAATTTAAACACTTCAATAGCGATATTTTCTTTCTTGCGTACTCACAATAACTCGTGGCTTGGCTGCTAATGTACTGACTTGCCTTACGTAATCGCTCGCTAAGATTCTTCTTTGCAGGATATAATTGACATAGTTCAGCTCGAAAACTAGCCCAATTCTTGTCTGCTGGGTGCCAGTTGTTGTACCATTCCTTTGCATCAGCCTCCAAGACACTCGAAGCTCTGCAAACCTGTTCAAAATCGGTCCACGCAAAAGTACTAGCCAAAGCTTCCACGTCGTTACACCATCCGGCGGCCCCCACATCATTTTTGAGGGATCGAAGGCGGGAACGTTCACTGATACGGAGGGCAGAGCTTGTCTCTCAACTACGGCTTGTTGGCGACGCTACTGCATTTCACGGAGAACAGCCGTTAACACATTGGTTAATTCTTCCATTTTTACTAAAGTACACGAAGCACACGCGTAGCGATTTTCAGGCACTCCCAATCTCACAATCCTTGTGGTACTTTTAGCGGACCGAATCCCACTTCTGATGTTAGTTTATTCTCCTATTTTTAAATAAAACATACACAAACGGAAGACACAGCTATTTATTCCGTTTTACACCTTGACATATATCACCCGTCAGTATTTCCCAGGCGTCTCTGTTTTAATAACAAACGTCTGAATTACACACTTCACATCCCACTTCATTACAAGAAGCTCACATATATATATATATATATATATATGCTATAATGTAGGCAAGCCTCATAATGTTACATAAATTCGTTGAATGGACTATCTGTATGACTTATTGTTAAATGTGGTACTATGAAAACACGACCACTTAATATTCATATATAATTCAATATACTGAGCTAAAACGTATATCATACAAAACATGTTGTATTTAATTTTGAAGTGTAATTGAGTGTGCCCAGTAAAAATTCATTTTACAGAGAAAGTTACTCAGAAATTTTAATTTCGTTACCGCATGCCAATCGATTCCAAATTGTACGTGATGTGACGGACATCACGCGGTAGACGACCACCTTGTTCACAATGAACGCAGGTACTCAAGTTTTAGTGACTGAGTAGGGCACAAACTGAACTGGCATGCCTGGATTACTGGCATGCCTGGATTACTGGCTACAGCAATGCAGGTCTCTGACCACTGGACCGCAACAGCTTATAGAACTAAAACACTTTTCTGAAGTAGGGTGTCTCTATAATCTTACCATTTCTGTGGCTGTTATCTGTGTATATTGTACTCCAAACCAATTGAAATTTAAATAATGCTAGGCTGAAGTATCATAAAACGATGTACAGCGATATAATGATGAGGTCATTAACATTAATATATTCTTTAAGGTCTTTTAACAATTTGAAAATCATTTTCAAACCAGAATTCCGAGTTATTTAATTCTTTTCGCTACTTTGCCTGCATTAATAACAGTTAAGTCATGCAAATAAACGACTCCTTCTGTTCCATATTACGGTATACATATCAGCTTTGTTGTTGTCCCATTTTATGGTTACCTAATTGCTATACATATTTGAATAACTTACAAGGGGAACACCAGACGACCCCGCTTTCGATTTAGACGGGTCTTAGATATGTTATAGGAGGACCTCTATCTAGTTAACGGCTTAAATCGCACTTCGCTCTGGGTCGGCTAGTTTTCGAGAAGATATACCTGTAATTTCCGTGCGTTGTTCATATACCAGTAACGTTAGTTAGTTATAGCCAGTTATAGTTAGTTAGTTATACCCAAACATAGCAGCGTAGCGCAGCGGATCAACTACACCACTACTACGCTAGAAGTCCCGTGTTCGATTTCCTCCCATGCATTTTCTTTTTAATTTTATTTCACAGGATGTTTACAAATATACACCGTTTCATGCAAAATTGTTCAAAAAATAAGCTCCAGCGGCTGGCGCCAATGAGACCCACACGAGCCCGAAATTCTATAACGGTCCCTAACGGTACTTTGGGAAAGGAGAAATACCTGCACATACCAGCGAATACTAATAAGGTATTTTAAACTTATTTACTTTGTAAACTTACGGTATTACAAACTTACAACTTTTACATTTACATTCGCTTTTTATAAAATAAAAGTATCATGACAAAAAAAATATCTTATCGATCAATTTTGCATGAAACGGGATGTATTTGTAAACATCATGTAAAATGAAATTTAAAAAAGTGCATGGGTGGAAATCGAACACGGAGCCTCTAGCGTAGTACCCGTGTACTTCATCCGCTGCGCTACGCTGCTGTTTGGCTATAACTAACGTTACTGCCATATGAACGACGTAGGAAGCTACAGGTATATCTTCTCGAAAACCAGCCGACCCAGGGCGAAGTGCGATTTAAGCCGTTAACCAGATACTCAGGAGAAGTACTCTTATAACATATCTAAGACTCGTCAAAACCGAAAGCGGAGTCGTCTGGTGTTCCCCTTGTTAGAGAGCTTATACAAATAAAAATTTTATTCAAACGGTATTTAATTGAATTTGCTTATTCTTAGTTATTTGATGATACTGAGTCTTGCTGCATCAAGTGCATCCTGGCTGCATTTTAAGACACTGGTAGGCGCTCTTTACAGCAATTTTTCCTTACTCATATGTTGAATCTTGTAAATATTCCACATGAGATGGAATATCTCTTTAATCATACCCACTGTTTTTTAGCTCTATGCCCAATTTAGGAGATAGTTGAACGAGTAACTACAAATTTTGATGCAACTTCATTGATCGCACCGCAGCCATAGACCTTACAATACATGGACTGCTACTCCTGCTATGCTTCCCAGCGAAAGCGAGTGGAACCAACATCGGAGCGGTGAGAGACCAGTATGACGTAGTGACGTCTGCCCGAATCGATGCGCCGAGTGGCCCGGCACACAAACCGCGTACCATGAAATATATAGTCCCGTAGAAAAAAAAATTGGAAAACCGTAATTTTTAGATAGTTAAGTTTAGTCAATAGTTTTTAGTTAGTTAAGTTAATTATTAGTTGAGTTAAGTCTAGTGTAGTACTTTAGTTGAGTTTAAATTATTTTATTTCAGTTTAGTATACCTTAGTTTGGTTCAGGTAAATGTAAGGTGCTGTTGGAAAAACGAAATCGAAAAAATGTCAGTATTTAATTTTAATGTATAATTATACATACGTGAAACAGTGGAGTTGGTGCTTAAATATAACAATTTTGGTGTGACAATGTCTTATATGTTTGTCAATTTTCCTTTTTTGTTTTATTCGTCGTGCATGCGAACCGTAATATATGTTTTTGCGACGAACTTTACAAGAGAACGGTCATGTCCTTGATTTTCGTGAAAATGGTCGACTACCGTAACGAAAGGATCAAGGTTATATAATTTGGCTAAATATGAGGACAAGACACCTTCGAATTTCGCAAAAAAATATAGCACCGTAAAGGTGACGTAAAGCGTAATAAATTATTTAAATAAAAGTTTTGTGAGAGATACTTCCAAGAGTCACAATTTAAGAAAAACGGTCTTACCTTGAAGTGTTTACGTTACATTCAGATGGAGTTTTCTTATGTATTTAATCACATAAATACAATTTGTAATACATTTATAATAACTTTCATCCTTTTTCTACAAATATACGTTTAAATATTAATAATTTACCAACATTTTCACTTTTTCTGAGATGTTAAAATGTATGACTTTCTAAATGACATTTGACTGGTAGCAACCAGTACCAACTTATATAGATATATATTTATAGAATTCTTCTTATTCTTCTTCGAAGCGGTCTATTATTCAAGTTAAACGTTGGCTAAATTGCCATATACGAAAAAATTGATTGATGCACGAACTTGCGTATTCTTATGATTTTGTCTGTTCATATTTGTCTTTTTTCGGGAGGTTGTTTTGGATACGTATATGATACAGAAAGAAAAATTAGTAAGTTAAAGTAAAATCGTAGATATCGACGAATGGTAGCAACCAGTAGCAACTTAAGGGGAGGTTCTACACTTCAACGGGAAAATCAGGCCTCTACTAAAGATATTAACGCAAACTTTTTTTAAAATTAAAGATACTCTGTATTTTTGCAAATTTGAAAAACTGAATTCCGCGACCTTGGAACGTCTTTGAACACGTCGCTACAAAAAAAAAACATCGGTGTCCTTATTGTATCACATCGATCAGTTGGGTTATCTGAAATCCAAAAAAATAAATATTTTTAATTAAGGATGGTCTTGGCTATAATCGGCCGAAGAGAATTTTTCGCGACATGAAATTTGATTAAATAATGCAATATTAAATTAAAAGTTTGAAATTTCACTCAATCTTTTGACCTATTGGGGGCTATAAAAATGAAAAAATTAAAATTATGAAAATCGTGCTCGGCCGATCAGAGAGGCATGTTTACTGAACAAATGAAAAAAAAATTGAGTCCATTCGATAAATATTTCTAATGAAAGGCATACAATTCAGCTCAAAAAGGGGAACTTTTGGGAAATCGCGTTTAGGGGTAAATAACGGTATAAAACATGATTGGAGAACTTAGAAAATTAATCTGCTATGCCAGGGCCGTAAAGCTCTCCCTCCTCTTCCCGAATTTGCTCCTGGTTGGCCACATTCCTCTCCCTTTGTTCAATTCGGGCCCTTTTCACCGCGTCACTGACTCTGCGCTCGAAGCGGTCTATACGGTTTTCGTCGAGTCGAGCGGCGCACGTTTCAGCGTGAGATCCCAAGGTAATCTCCATTACTTCCATTGTTTTTAGAATTGATGCAAAACCTTCGCTAAAGATCATCACCTCCAAATAAGTCGCAACTTGGACCATCTTGACTCGACACTCGGTTCGACACTGAGCTAATCAACGAATTTCGTATAACAACACAAAACCACACATACACATTCACACATTCACATTGAAAATATGCCAGAAATAAACTGGATGATCAGTCCACGAAAGAAACTGTTCGTGGAAAAGGGACGGGTTGACCGCGTCGCGCTTATTAGATGCATAAAAAGGCCGGAGATAGCTACTTTTGAGGTCCCGAAAACCTGGGAAGGAATATGTTTTCGACAAAATCCTTTCACTGGTATATTATTAGATACATATAGATTCAAAAAATGCAACAACAAAAAATCGATTTTTAAACTTGAAGTGTAGAACCTCCCCTTAAATAAAAGTGCAGTTTGGTTTATTCTTATTGTCATTGTCATTGCGTTTACAATGGCTCAAATCAATTTAATTGATTTATACAAATTATGTAATTCAGATAAAATTGAAATGGGTCGCCAACTAATGCACTGGGGATTAATCCCCAACGAGGGTAGGTACATGTGCCCTCGTTGTAGATCACCACTGAAATTAAGAGCGGAAGGGAATCGGTGAGTATTATGTGCATTTGTTGTGTATTTTATATTTAGGCTTTTTTTTGTACTAGGTGTGATGGACTAAAATGGCGACGCGACTCAGTGAAATTAAATCGTTTTAAAAAAGGGAGCGGTGCGGGTGGGCGTCTGAAAAAAAATGTCTCTGCCCTAGGACATTTTTTTAAATCAAAACTTTCTATTTTCCAAATTTTAGGATTCGTCCATCTTTGGGTTGCCAACAGCCCCTAACTTTCATTTGCGATGAACTACATACGTATCGCAAGCAATACCGCGGTAGATTGGGCGTCTTTTTGCCGCGAGGTTGTTTTAGATGCGTATGTACTACATAAAGAGAAGTTAAGGGGCCCAGGTAAAATCGTGGAGATTGACGAGTCCAAATTTGGAAAAAGAAAGTATAATCGTGGACATTTTGTAGAGGGGCAATGAGTTTTTGGAGGCTACGAAAGAGGTACGGGTAGAGTTTTCATGGTTGCCGTTCAAGATCGGTAAGATTTAATCACCTTAATATAGTTTATCATGAAAGTGAGTGGTTCTGGTCAGGTAGGCTGTGTGAGATGGTTTTGCGTCCAGTTGTACTGGTTCGAGTCGGATGGAGTGGGGTGGTTTTGGGTCGAATTGGGTTGTTTTGGGTCGGATGGTGTGGGCTGGTTTTGGGCCGGGTGGTTTGGGGTGGTTTTGGGCCGGGTGGTTTGGGGTGGTTTTGGACCGGGTGGTTTGGGGTGGTTTTGGGCCGGATGGTGTGGGGTGGTTTCGGCCAGGCTGTGTTGGTTTGGGCCGGGTAGTGTTGGGTGGTTTTTGGCCGGGCAGTGTTGGTTTGGGTCGGGTGGTTTCGGTCGAGTGGTGTGGGGTGGTTTAGGTCGAGTGGTGTGAGGTGGTTTGGGCCGGGTTGTGTTGGTTTGGGTCGGGTGGTGTAGGGTGGTTTGAGCCGGGCTGTTAGTTTGGGCCGGGTGGTGTGGGGTGGTTTGGCCCGTATGGTGTGGGGGGCGGGAGGGGGAGGGGGATTTTGAGCCGGATGGTGTGGGATGGGTTTAGGTCGGGTGTTTTGAGCCGGATGGTGTGGGATGGTTTGGGCCGGATGATGTGGGAGGTTAGATCGCGTTGAATACTTTAATATATATTCTATGTGAAACCATAATTGTTTTAAAAATGTTTCTTTTATCTACGGGTCTGCTGAGGGAGCAGAATGGATTGAACGGATGGAGTGGGGTGGTTTTGGGTCGAATTGGGTTGTTTTGGGGCGGATGGTGTGGGCTGGTTTTGGGCCGGGTGGTTTGGGGTGGTTTTGGGCCGGATGGTGTGGGGTGGTTTCGGCCAGGCTGTGTTGGTTTGGGCCGGGTAGTGTTGGGTGGTTTTTGGCCGGGCAGTGTTGGTTTGGGTCGGGTGGTTTCGGTCGAGTGGTGTGGGGTGGTTTAGGTCGAGTGGTGTGAGGTGGTTTGGGCCGGGTTGTGTTGGTTTGGGTCGGGTGGTGTAGGGTGGTTTGAGCCGGGCTGTTAGTTTGGGCCGGGTGGTGTGGGGTGGTTTGGCCCGTATGGTGTGGGGTGATTTTGAGCCGGATGGTGTGGGATGGGTTTAGGTCGGGTGTTTTGAGCCGGATGGTGTGGGATGGTTTGGGCCGGATGATGTGGGAGGTTAGATCGCGTTGAATACTTTAATATATATTCTATGTGAAACCATAATTGTTTTAAAAATGTTTCTTTTATTTACGGGTCTGCTGAGGGAGCGGAATGGATTGAATTGGGAACAACGGTCATCAGCGATTATTGGAAGGCGTATGACTGCCTCTCATTGCACGAGTATGAGCATTTGAAGATGAATCATTTTTTGACTTTTAAAGATCCTGACACAGATGCTCATACCAATGCAATCGAGTCCTCGTGGCGGGCTGCCGAAGATACAATAAGTTCTAGCGGACGAAGAAAATCCCATATTCCGGGAAATTTGGCTCGGTACATGTTTGACAAAAGATGTGCCGAGTTGAAATTGGATCGAGCTGTGGAATTTTTCCGTTTAGCAGAGTTATTGTATAATCCGCTGAACCCTAGGGAATGTCCACGAAACGAAGAACAGGGGACTCGTTGTCTTGAAATTTAAGGATGGACGTGGGCATGGTCAATTTTAACTCCGACTTACTTCGAGCGATAAACACCAATCGAATTACAATTTTCGCTTAAATCGTTGATGTATTATAAGTAGGGTAAATTACAACGAAATTGCTAACGTGTCTGTCGTGAAAGTTCTAAAAGCAGCTGAAGTAGAAATAGAAGACCGTGAAATTGTTAGATGTCGTCGATGATATATGTATTTATTTGTATATTGTTCTATTATTTTTTGGACAAATTTTAAAGTAAAATCGTTTGAAAATATTTTACAAAAATACTTTTATTTTCTATTATAAAAATTTATCAAACTACACTTTTAATCGTAAGATATTCCCAGCGCGTATTTTTGTATTCATTTTAAATTTTAATTATATTTAGTAGTTCAAAGAAACACAGCAATTTGTAAGCAAGCAACTAAACGAAACAAGAATATATGTATTGCAATGAATATATGGTGTGAATCAGTGAAATACCAAATTAATGCAAATTACACATTGAAGTTTTCTTGTAGCAACGACTAGCAAATACAAAAAAAAAATCGTAGGAATACGCAAGTTCGTGCATCAATCAATGTTTCCGTATATGGTAACTATTCGTTTAACCAACGTTTAACTTAAATAATAGACCGCTTCGAAGAAGAATAAGAAGAATTATATAAATATACAACTATTTAAGTTGGTACTGGTTGCCACCAGACAAATGTCATTTAGAAAGTCATACATTTTAACATCTCAGAAAAAGTGAAAATGTTGGTAAATTACTGAAAATTATATTAATATTTGAACGTATATTTGTAGAAAAAGGATGAGTTATTATGAATGTATTACAAATTGTATTTATGTGATTAAATACATAAGAAAACTCCACCTGAATGTAACGTAAACACTTCAAGGTAAGACCGTTTTTCTTAAATTGTGACTCTGGGAAGTATCTCTCACAAAACTTTTATTTAAATAATTTATTACCCTTTAGGTCACCTTTACGGTGCTATAACTTTTTGCGAAATTCGAAGGTGTCTTGTCCTCATTACCTGTGGTAAGAATTTTCTTGCACTTTACTATCCGCTATATGCCCACAAATTAGGAAATAGCGTGAATACTCAGCCATATTTCTCACTTCTTAGCACACTAATCACATAACATTCAACAATAAGACAGTTCCGACGTTCCGAGACGTATAAGATCATCATAAATCGGCTAGCGCGTAATCGGACGCGATACGTCATACTGGTGTCTTATGTTGGTGCCGCTTTTTCGCTTGAAATAGCAGTCCATGTACTGTAAGTTCTATCACCGCAGCTCAATTTATTACATGTACAGTGGTATGCAAAAATACGTGCTAATTTCTTAAGCAATGTATGATGCTGTTTCCATAATATTCAAGCGACATCTTGTGGATGGTAGGGAGTTTATATGAATTTGGAACGCTGCTATGTAATTTTCTTATCTAATACTGAATTTCCGCGCAATAAAATAGGTATATTAATTTGTTGGGTGTTGAGAAGTGTGCTTGTTATTGTAACTTATGGAATTCTCTTGTTGAGTTAAGAGGTAAGGTATAAAAGATTAATTTATCGACACTATATTAAAAATAACGAAATAATTTGGTAGATATGGGTCGTGCCAAGCACTGTAGTACGGAACAACGGAGATTAATAGAAAACTGAGAAATGCCGGCAAAACGTATAAAGTTATAGCAAATACATTACGATGTTCACAGAACATGGTCACAAATACTCTGCAGCGGGAAAATAGGCAAGAAGAACGTGATAGAAGTAGAAAAACAAGTCTTCGAACCGACAAAACAATAAAAGGTTAGTGATCCTTTTATAACGCCCACGCAAATAAAGGAAGAGATGCGGTTTAATATTGCCACCTCAATAATTAGAAGACAATTGTTGGCAGAAAAATTGCCAGCAAGATATCCGAGAAAATATCCACTATTATCGCGACGGAACGTTCTACAAAGACTGGAGTTCGCCAAAAGGCATATTTCTTGGTCGATCGAAAAATGGCGCAATATTTAATGGAACGATGAAAGTAAAATTTATATTTTCGGCTCTGAGAACATAGTGACACAAACAGGATATACTAAAATATTGGCAGAAGTAATGTTGTCTCTTTTGAGTGGAACATGCCGCTGCGCTGGACGTTTCTGCAGGATAATGATCCTGAAGACACGTCTAGAGCAGCAAAAGCGTGGTTCGAAGGTAATAGCATTAACGTCCTACAATGGCCAGCTCAGTCTCCTGATTTAAACCCCACAAACATCTATGGGGTGATGTCAAACGCGCTACAAGTAGCACTCGGTTTAAAAATAAAGAAGATTTGTGGAAGGCAACTGAAAATGCTTGGTATGATATACCGCTTGAGAGGTGTCGCCGATTAGTAGACTCTATGCCGCGCGGGTGTACTGAGGTGCTAAAGAATCGTCAACAGGCTACCAAATATTGACTTGTACACTTACTTAATTTATACCTTTTCAATTAGCATGTTTATTAGAACCATTTTATATTTATTTCAGAATCACATTTTTTTAAATGTCTAACATGTTACTTTTAAGTTTAGTTTAATTTTTAATGTCTGTAGCAATTATAGCTATGTAAATTACATACTGGTCTTATTTACATACTAGTTTGTAAACCTTCAATTTCTTTGATTTTTCGTTATACTTTTATCATTTTGTATATTTATCATTTCGTATATATCTGTTTTTAGAATTTCTTTTACAATAATTGTGTTTTCTAAATCAAAGTCTATGTCTCCGTAATATTTTGTTAACCTTCCTATACTCACGCATACGGTCTGTGAGACCGATTTATATAGTATAGTATACGTCTTTCATTTTGACGTGAGTATAGGAAGGTTAAAGTAGTCATCGCACCAAAATCATTATTTACGGTATACTTATGTCGTTTGCTTGACCTGTGATAGACAGCATATCTCAAAAGATAACTATAATGTATACTAAGGCGGCCAACCGTCCCGGATTCTGCGAGATCGTCCCATAATAACAGTTGTAATCCCGCATTCTGATAATTAATAAAAAAGTCCCGCAAAACGTTTAATGCGTCCCGCATGTCCCGCATTTTCCATATATCCAAGTCTAACCAATGCACCACAAAAAAAAAAAACAAACGAGCGAGGTATTACATACGAGTCAATACCTATTGTAGTATAATAATGCACGAATGGTTAATTACCATTAAAAATTCATCATTTATTATAATTCAAGATATCAAATTCACAGTTAATGTTGGGGTTATGGTCTTCATTTGACATTGGATATAGCTTTGGGGTTCTATTTATACCTTTTCGACACCACGCCTACCACCTTTTGAGCATTTTATTCCCCTACGGATGTTATCTTCTTATTTCCCATTTAACTCCAGCCAGAGACGTTTAATGGAAGAAACAAATGTCACCAGAAATAAAATTAATTATTTTTAAAAATCATATATTAATGGAAAAGAGAACTTTGTTAACATTCAAACACATTATACAATATTTATAGATTACAAGAATTCATATAAATTTACTGGAAATAACCAAGGATACATCGACGTACAGTACAGGTTTCTATAACAGCAATATATTTGGATGAACTGAAGTCAAGGTGAATTAAAGTTTCGTTTCAGGGACAACGAAGAGAGACAGCAGTGTAGTCCTGGTTTCAAGAAGAAATAAAAGTTTGTTTGGTTAACGACGATTGAATTGACAATATAGAAAAGTCAATAAATAAGTCTAGAAATATATTTCAAACAAAAAGGTTTTAAGAAGAAGTATTAGTAAGAAAAAGAACATCACCATACAGAAGAAGAAAGTATTTATAAAAGGGAAGAATCCATAAAGCTGCGTTGAGAAAAGGATTGAAGAGAGGAGATACAGGAAGAACCGTCAACGGAAAAGAAATTACACTTACACATTCATACACACTAAATAGGCAAATATTTCGATTTTATGTTCACTATTTCCAAAAATTTATAAATATAATTTGTTATAATTTATGCTTTTTATATCATTATTTACGAGCTAAACCGGTGCAATTCTCTTAAAGAAATTTAACTAAATTCTCAGTACATTATACCTATGAGTATTTTAAAGAAAGTGGAATGCCATTCAAAAATTGCCTGGCCATCATGCAGTACCTTGTTGTTTGCCAGGAGACAAATGCACCTACAGAACGAATATTTTCTTTAATGAATGCTTTATGGACATCCGAAAAATTGTCACTTAAAGTTAAACGTTACACACAATGCTTGTTGCAAAATTTTATATGTGCATTTGTGAAAGCCTTTATGACATTCTTAATCAAAACCCAGAATTAGTAAACAAATGTCACTCATGTGAGAAATATGATTTTAGAAATAAATGATAACTTCAATAAGTTGCGTTTGTTTGTTTCCTAATTTAAGTGCACTGACACACCCTCGGTTCTTCACACTCACACTCCCTATCCCCAAAAATATCCAGCATTGCCTTTTCATAAAGTTGGCCGCCTTAATGTATACTGTAATACTGGGCAAGAGTATTTCATTTGAAGCTTTGTTTTGTTATGATTTGAACAAGACCATTGATCATTAATAAATAAAGATAAATCATCGCTTATTTTGAATAAAAGTAATATACCTGGTGCTGGTGGATATGGAGCTGTTTGATAAGCACTAAATCCCAATGCAGGTGGGTATATTGGTTGAGGCATTGGGTGTGTCGCAGTATCTATTGGATATGGAGGCTGAAGAACTTGTGTTGTTGTGACATGAGTACTTGTTACAGTTGCTGGAGCTGGAAATTAAAAAGAAAACAACAATTAACACTATCAAGTATTGGATTGTAAAACGTACGCCTTAATATACGTCCTCTTCTCGACCTTCTACAACAATAACCACACAAGAAAAACAATAGAAAAACTGCCACACATACTATTAGTATCGAAAAATTGTCCATTTTTAAAGATTAATAATATTTTATTTCAGGCTAAGGGAATCACTGAAAAAAGTACGTATCTCTTTGATTCCAGGAAGTATGTATCTAAAAGATATCAATGACGTATTTGATTTGTTTTTGGTGTAGCTTTGCAACAGCCGCTTTATTATATAGCCATATATCAAACCATAGGCTCTTCATATGGCCTCATTTAAACCATAGATAAAACACCAATAACTCATTTAAACAATTCCAATTCATCGTGAAAATAATCATGAACCATAAACTAATCGTACTAGTCACTACAGAACAAGTCATGTACAAATTGAGCATACATCAAACATTAAGGAGGCGGCTTGAGTTTACAATCAACAGATAGCACCACTATCGAAAAAGGGTACTAATTTGTAGCATACAAAAATGGAAAATTAAGCATTATTTTTAATAAAATCATTAAGAACCCGAAAGGTATGAACTAGGGTATGGTTATATTATTAACCCCAAAAATGTTGTATACTCTGAGAAAACATGTTCGAAACACTGCAAATTTTAACAAAAAATTTGGTAAAATCAAACAAAAATATTGCATAACTGTATCCGCAAAGTGAACGTATGACAGGCGTTAATTTATGAGTTCTAAAAATCCTGGTAAAAGTATAGCCATTGTCCGATAGATCGCAAAATATATTAATCAAAAAATAAATGTCAACCAAAAACCTTTAACTTTTGGTGCAGGAGAATGTCCTCATATAAATATAAAGACCTATAATACGCCTTGTGATACATTTTTACCCACAGACTACCTAGAGCCCACCGACTCAACGCTAAAAAGTTATCCGATGAGATATATAGATGATATAGATATATCTATTTCACGCAGCAAATTTGAATGTGACAAAGAGGGCGCTAGATATCAACTAGTCGCGAAATTTAAAATTATTGGCGGGAATATTAAATTAATATTAAGTGTGCTTATCGTCGGAAAGTTATCCGCTATAGTTATCTTTGTTTACCTAAGTAAAAAAGTCATATCCTCCTTTTTTGTCAGTATGAATCCAAGGTTTGGCTGGTAGTGCAATAATTGCCGGTATTCATTAAGAATCGGGCCATAATCGTAGATAATCGTACTTACTGCTATTAATACGTTGGCGCTGGATTAGGGTCAGCGGTCAGCGTACGTTGTTTTTGATTTTTAAGGGTTTACAGACACCTGAGACGGCTAAAAGTAGGGTTATGTATAAGAATTTTTTAATGTATAAAACTAAATTTGATTGAAAAACCATAATATACATTTTGAAGTATGATATTTTATCTATTTTGTGTGAAACTTTGTTTAAAATATTTCGAACGATAAAAAAGTTACATTCGCTTTCGTGGGAGGGGTTTCTATTGTAAGCGTTTCCGGTACCAGACGTGCCATTGCCATTTTTTATTTAAAAAGGAAAAAATTTGTTTCTTAAAGTAGATAGATAAAACCAGTACTTATCGAGCCGGAATTAAAAAATTAATTTTTTCGGGTCATAATACTCACTGGAATAAAACAAGCGATTTTTCGTCTCAAAATTGTTCAGTACTTATGATAAATAAAAAAAACTATCCCAGGTATCGAAAAAACGGCTCGATAAGTACTAGATTATAGTGTGAAGTATAACTGTGCAAAACTAGATCCCGGTAGGTCCAGTAGTTACGAAAATATTTCTGGTACCGATTTTAAAAACACTGTTTCGAGTGAAACGCGTTTAAAGTTTTGAGTACACTTTACACCGCAATAACTGGTTTATTTTAAACTTACATAAAATCGTCGATTCCTGGCCCACATGACGGATCTTCCTTGGATGTTGACGCTTCCATTACATCTTTTTTTTGCCGTGTCAACCTCATTCTTCCTTCTTTTGATGCCTTTGTGGCAGCGCGCTCCCGTTTCTCCCGGTTTTAATTTCCAATATTGGCATTATTTGCAATATAGTTCTCGCTCCCTCATTGAATATACATGCACCGATATTTGCAGCAATTTCGACTATTTTAAGCCCGGAGTGCACTTCTTTTGGTGCCATTTTCCAGATGACGTGATTGATACTTTCATTATTGTTCTGTGTAAATCCACCTACACAACGTTCCAACAAATTATCATTACTAAGGTCGTCATAAATCGGCTTGATTGCAGTCAGAACCAGTTCGGGAAGTGCCATATAATCATGTGTGTAGTCATTCAATTTGTTATCTGCATTTGCCTTTTGCCATGTGCACCAAGAATCTGGGGCATGAGGACATTTTTCGTGGCGTGATTGTTCGTCTGTAGAGCTGTGATGATAGAACGTAGTCCATATAGCATCCTTCATTTTTTGTACTGAATCACAGTTTCTGCGGATTGCTAAGCCATAGTATATGGCCAATTTGTCAATCATCTTTCCTGTTAGCTTATTTCTACCACCAATGCCTTTATTTTTGTTTACACATTGTCGAAGACGCGTGCCCATTCACTTCTGTACATGGCCAATGCACTCTTTTTATTTACTTGTATCAACTGTCCATATGGTTTTGCATCGACAATACTTTTATAAGTTTTTGAGTCACCATCTCCAATATAATTAGTATACATGACACCATAACGCTGTGTAGATCGTTGAAACATTTCTTTTATCGAGTCTACTTCCATCTTCCCAGCAGATCCCTCATGATTCGTCGAGCACTGATCTCCGTGGCTTTCCATTCATCATATTCAGCGGTGTTTTCTTTTGATGACCAATGTTCGCAGGCATTACAATATGAACATTTTACAAGAATATCCACAACCTTGCCTGTGTACCAACCAATAAGCGTCGCTACTCCTAATAAAGATGTAAATCCACGTTTCCTCCACGTTCCGTCTCCAGATACTGTGAGTTGTTTATCATCATCAATGCCGTTATCTCTCATGGCTTCTCGTTCTTGACTAATAGCTCTTTTACTTAACAAATTAAAAACGGCAGAAGAAGCTGTATGAATATTTTTAACTATGATATCGTAAGTGGATTGTGCCACGGGGAGGCCAGTCCATTATGCCGCAAAATTTCTGAGCACCATTCAAACTAATACCTAACAGTCTTAGAGCAAAAAAGAATCGTCTATTGATTTCGTAAGCACCTGCAATCAACGGGGAAGACGGAATCAAAACAGGATCACACGATGCACATTCGATCATTACTTTGAATCCGAGTCCCCGGGTACTTTTAGTTTTGAATGTAACATTTCCACTACACTGTTTACATTTCACATATTCGGATATAGCAGTGAAAACAGTAAAAAAGATAAACAACAGATAAAAATGTCAATCAATTTCTTCGAGAATCGCTAGGCTAATTTTCCGTTAAATCAAAATAGATTTGATACTGCGCTCAAATAAAAAAATGGCAGTTTACTGTGATTACTTGGCTAGAGATGTTGACAAAACACTTATTAGAATTCAAACTAAGAGACAGACTTCATCGACCTTAGTTGCGATACAGACGCGCTACAAAGATGTTATAAACGCACCCGTCTATAGAAAATCGAAAAGCATAAATCTTATTTTTAGCAAATACAACATGATCACTTGCTTTATATCAAAAAATATGTTAAAACTACCTATTAGGAATTTTGAAAGAAATAAACAGGTACGTAAGAAAAGTCGAATATTTACAAATATGAATGCGGAGGAAGCAATTATTCTTATATCGGACAGTCACAGTGTACCATCGTATCGAGATTATTCAAAGAGCACATGACTGGTTAGCGCTATAGAAAACTAGGATCCTTAAGCATAGGTCACCATATTAATGATATAGGGCATAGTATCCAAAGAGAGAATTTAAAATTATACATAAGACGACAAACCTCCCAAATAGGGAGTACAATCTTTTGAGCGGTCTGTACTGTTAGATATTTATTATAAATTTAATAATGAACACTAACAAGAAACCACTGGTAAGTGTGTCGCACCAATTGAAATGAAACTTTGCGGGTTTATAGACAGATGTAGTGTAACAAGAACAGTAACATTTTTAGCTGCCCAGTCTGACATTACCGGGCTGTATAGCGCCCTAAGCTCAAAACTGCCCTTTGCTGTATGACTCAATAACTCAGACACTATCAGGAATATAAAAAGAAAGTTAAGGCAAGATTTAAACTGTTTTACGAAAGAGAAGATGAATTTATTGAGAATAAGAAAATCTAGTAGACTGTGTAAAACAATCTCACAGTGTTTACTTAGAGCAACTTTTTATCTGTCATTTGATGTTCAGTTGTTGAAATTACGTTCGTTACAACTCTCAGCTACTTATTTTTGAAAAGTAAAATAAAATGGAATTAGCCAGAGAGCACTTTCGAATCATAATTTACTATGATTTTGAAAGAGGTTTAAGCGCTTATGAGTGCAAAGAGAGTTAAATGCACCTTTTAGTGAACAAGCACCTTCCTTAACTACAATTTACCGATGGTATAAGGAATTTTAACGCGAAAGCAATTCTGTTCAGCATCAAAAAGGAGCAGGGCGTGCTGCTGTTAAAAACATAATTGAAGAAGACAATAAAGCCACTTATGCGGTAATAGTACGTAAACTGAAAATTGGATCCTCAGCTGTTAAAACAATCATACACGATCACCTGCATTTAAAAAAGTCCTTTTGTGTCCTTGTGCATCGCCTTTCTGAGCGCGTGAGAATTCGCCATGAAACATTAAATTTATTAAATAATGGCGGGAATCAATTTTTTCTAAAATAGTGACAGGTGGCGAAACTTATATTTCCCTTTTCGACCTTCCTACCTCCCAAGAGAGTTGTATATGGATACATAAAGATGGGGAAAATCCTGCAATGACTAAGAAGCAGCGAGCTATGAAAAAGGTTATTTATCCGGAAATCTTCAGAAGTACGGGCTTAGTAAATGCAATTAAGCTAGATGGACAAAACACAGTTACAGCTAAGTGGTATACTGAACAATGTTCGCCTGAAGTGTTCAATAGAATTTCAGACCAGAGCATTATGCTCCACCATGACAACGCTGCAGTTTTTGGCTGAAAAGAATATAAAAGTAATAGAACATCCCCCGTACTCACCTGATTTAGCAATGTGTCAGTTTTGGCAATTTTTAACTTAAACAAAATTTGCAAGATAGAAGGTTTTCGTCTAAAGAAGAGATTGATACCGCAGTTCACGCTTATTTTGAAGGTATTCCGAAATAATATTCGTTGGGAGCTTTTAAACAGTAGAAAGATATAATGATCAAATGTATCATTGCTGAAGGGAATTACTTTGAGCATATTTAAAATAAACTCCTAGAAAATATTAACCGTGTTCTCTATTCTCAATAATTTCAGCTTATCCCTCGTATATGCTCTTAACGATGACGTGAATATTTTCCCTATAACAAATATACATATATTTATGGAGGTTACCCCTCAGCACCTTATTATAGGGAATATATTTATCATTGTTAAGAGCATGTAAAACAGTTTAAATCTTTCGTTAACTTTCTATTTTCTCTTCTAGCTTCTGAAATACTCAGTCTACCAACGAAGGGTAGTGTTGCGTTTAGAGCACCCTCTTGAGCCATGAATAGTAATATCAATGTACAATCCTGAGCCAGCTTCGCAATCCTGGGCCATATATATGGCGCAGGATTGTTTAACGTGTTAGAACGCCTCCAAGTGACGTCAATGTACATATGTCTGGTAAAGTATCGAAATGGTTCAGTTTTGATAGAAATATCAAAAAGTAGTAGATCGCCTTTCTCGCTTGGGGGCGCTGGCGTCGGATATTTATATATGTATCGTATATCCTTCGGCAATGTCCTACGCACAGCCCTGAACCAGACAATTTAGCAACACTGTACGCTAATAGATTTGTATTTACATTAAGTTCGTATTAGATTAGGGCTATAGTTTTGTTTGTAACGGTGAAAAATATCTTGAAGAACAAAATATATTTTTAATTTAGGACTAAGAAACGAAGTAGAATGTTCTGATTACCTAAATGCCTATCTACTTAAAGTAATTGTATATAGATAGACAATAGAAAATATACCATTACATTTGATAAGTAACGGCTTCCAAATCAAATACATACATATCTGAAGTTGAACTTGGCCGTTATAAAATATCAAAATTTTGTTAAAATTTAATTTTGAAAGTAACTTCCACTATGTAATTTCAATTAAGGATGGAAGTTTAAGTTATAGTAATTCTCTATTGCTGCTTACTTAAATTTGCATTTCAACCAGAAGTTACTGCATGAGTTTAATATTGTACATAGCTAGTAAAAGAATTAATGTCCGACCGAAACAGGATTTGCAGCCGAAACCGAAACCGAAACCGAACCTTTGACCTCGGTCTCAGTTTCGGCCAAAACCGAAACCGAAACCGAAACTTATTTAAACATATTAAAATTTCAATTGTATGCTGAAACATTGCTACATGTTATATAGTTCATTTGTGTTAAATGAAATTAACAACAATTACGGTATGTAGGAAAAGGAGATATTTATGTATTTAGGTATTAACTTGCTGACTCTGACAATTACGAGACACGAACTCGCCCGAACGAAGCACGACAATTTTCGAACACTGAGTTTCGGTGCGGCCGAAGTTTCAGCCGAGTTTTGGCCGAAACCGAAACTATGGCCGAACCTAGATTTTTGGCCGAAACCGGCCGAAACCGAAACCGAAACCGAATGTTCGGTCGGCCACTAAAAGAATACAATTGAGGTTGTGTTAACCTATATAAATACTTATTCTGGTTGATATAATAATATATAGCAAACAGTTTAAGCAAAACCGATTCATAAACTATCCTCTTACAAGAAAATACTGGTAAGTGTGTCTCGCCGATTTAAATGAAACTTTGTGGGTTTATAGACCGATGTAGTGTAAAAACAACAGTCATTTTCTTAGCTGCCCAATCTCGCATTAGCGAGGGTGCTCTAAACTTAACACTACCCTTCGCTGGTAGACTGAGTATCTCAGAAGCTATGTGAGAAATCAGAAAAAGTTAAGGGAAGGTTCAAACTGTTTTACATGCTCTTAACAATGATAAACATTTTCCCTATAATAAGATGGTGAGGGGTAACCTCCATAAACATATGCATGTATATTTGTTATAGGGAAAATATTCACATTATCGTTACAAGCATATACGAGGGATAAGCTGAAATTATTGAGAATAAAGAACACGGTTAATATTTTCTAGGATTTTATTTTAAATATGCTCAAAGTAATTCCCTTCAGCAATGATACATTTGATCATTATATCTTTCTACTGTTTAAAAGCTCCCAACGAATATTATTTCGGAATACCTTCAAAATAAGCGTGAACTGCGGTATCAATCTCTTCTTTAGACAAAAACCCTCTACCTCACAAATTTTGTTTAAGTTAAGTCAGTTGCCAAAACTGACACATTGCTAAATCAGGTGAGTTCGGCGGATGTTCTATTACTTTTATATTCTTTTCAGCCAAAAACTGCAGCGTTGTCATGGTGGAGCATAATGCTCTGGTCTGAAATTCTATTGAACACTTCAGGCAAACATTGTTCAGTCTACCACTTAGCTGTAACTATGTTTTGTCCATCTAGCTTAATTGCATTTACTAACCCCGTACTTCTGAAGAATACCGCATAAATAACCTTTCTCATAGCTCGCTGCTTCTTAGTCATTGTAGGAGTTTCCCCATCTTTATATATCCATACATAATTCTCTTGGGAGGTAAGAAGGTCGAAAAGGGAAATATAAGTTTCGCCACCTGTCACTATTTTAGAAAAAATTTGGTTCGCGCCATTATGTAATAAATTTAAAGTTTCATGGCGAATTCTCACGCTCTGATTTTTGGAAGTCAGAAAGGTAATGTGACACAAAACGACTTAACGCTTTTTTAAATGCAGGTGATCGTGTATGATTGTTTTAACAGCTGAGGATCCAATTTTCAGTTTACGTACTATTACCACATAAGTGGCTTTATTGTCTTCTTCAATTATTTTTTTAACAGCAGCACGCCCTGCTGCTTTTTGATGCTGAACAGAATTCCTTTCGCGTTAACCTTCCTTATACCATCGGTAAATTGTAGTCAAGGAAGGTGCTTGTTCACTAAAAACTGAATCTAAACTCTCTTTGCACTCATAAGCGTTTAAACCTCTTTTAAAATCATAGTAAATTATGATTCGAAAGTGCTCTCTGAGATTGTTTTTCACAGTCTGCTAGATTTTCTTATTCTCAATAAATTCATCTTCTCCTTTGTAAAGCAGTTTAAATCTTGCCTTAACTTTCTTTTTATATTTCTGATAGTTTCTGAGTTATTGAGTCATACAGGAAAGTGCAGTTTTGAGCTTAGGGCGCTATACAGCACGGTAATGTGAGACTGGGCAGCTAAAAATGTTACTGTTGTTGTTACACTACATCTGTCTATAAACTCACAAAGTTTCATTTCAATTGGTGCGACACACTTACCAGTGGTTTCTTGTTAATGTTCATTACTAAATTTATAATAAATCTAACAGTACAGACCGACCAAAAGACTGTACTCCCTATTTTGGAGCTTTGTCGTCTTATGTATAATTTTAAATTCTCTCTTTGGATACTATGCCCTGTATCATTAATATGGTGACCTACGCTTGAGGATCCTAGTTTTCTATAGCGCTAACCAGTCATGTGCTCTTTGAATAGTCTCGATACGATGGTACACTATGTCTGTCCGATATAAGAATAATTGCTTCCTCCGCATTCAATTTTGTAAATATTGGACTGTTCTTACGTACCTGTTTATTTCTTTCAAAATTCCTAATAGGTAGTTTTAACATACATTTTGATATAAAGCAAGTGATCATGTTGTACATGCTAAAAATAAGATTTATGCTTTTCGATTTTCCATAGACGGGTGCTTTTATAACATTTTTTAGCTAGTTTGTATCGCAATTAAGGTCGATGAAGTCTGTCTATCTGTCTCTTAGTTTGAATTCTAATAAGTATTTTGTCGACATCTCTAGCCAAGTAACCACTGTAAACTGCCTTTTTTTTTATTTGAGCGCAGTATCAAATCTATTTTGATTTAACGGAAAATTAGCCTAGCGATTCTCGAAGAAATTGATTGACATTTTTTGTTGCACAGTAGTTTGAATTTGTTCCATAGCGGTTCTCTCTGCATTCGCGAAAAATATTTGAGACTAGTGATGGGAAAACCCGTTCTTTTAAAAGAACAGTTCCAATCGTCCTCGTTATTTTGAAGTAACGGTTCCAATATAACAGGTCATCGTTGTTTCGTACTCGACAGTTCTATTTGATAACACATCATAAAATCAATAAAATATGTCATGCGTACATCACCTTTGGCGGCCTTTGCTTTATTTGATATATAGTTTGTTTTTCCCCGACGTTATACTTTCCCATTACTACTTCTAACATCTTGGTGATTCCCCGAGTTATATGATTGTGTATTGATCATGTAACTGTATCCTACGTACATTAAGTTTTTCGTTAGAAGTTCCTATACAGTTTTCTTTTCTCACGATTCAATGCTAGTTTACATACATCGTGTAAAATAAATATAACAAAAACATGTAAGTCCGTTTTCATTGTGGACACATCCGTTTGCTACAATCCGTAGCTGATCCATCGAACAACAGTTTTATAGTTAGGAAATAGGAACAATCATCAAGTAATCACAATTCATTCAGTCGGAAGTTTCCCACGCAAAATAATCATCGTGGAGAAATATTTAATAGGAAAGAAGTCGATGATGTGTAATTTCTTCTTCAACCGCGTACGCTGGAGACTGTCCGAAAGGAACCGTCCTTGCCCAGCGAGATAACAGTTCCAACCGTTCTGGATCGAGAACGGTTCTAAAATAACAGATAGTTCAATAACGACCCATCACTATTTGAGACAGTCATGGTCGACAGAACAGAAAAAATAATTGTAAATTTAAAAAAATTATATTAAACAATGCTGCTGTCCACACTGCTGCAGAGGAGATTAGCAAAAGTAACAAAGGACACAGTGGAGCAATATAAGAACGGATTTAAACAAGGAAAATCAACCATAGATGCAATACATACAATAAAACAACTAATGGAAAAGGTTCAGCATTACAAAATAGAAATAGAATTGCTTTTCATAGATTTCCAGCAAGCTTTCGATAGCATTAATAGAAATGAACTAAAAAGGGCGAGTGTCTTAACGCAGAAAGGGGAGACAGAAGAGTTTGATTTCAATAAAGGAGTAAGGCAAGGAGACGCACTGTCAGCAACCCTATTTAACCTGGCTCTACAATATGTACTCCGAAGGACAAAGAATGGGACATTAAGGACAAGAGGAGAGCAGATAGTTGCGTGCGCTGATGATATTGCATTAATAACAAAAACAGGAGTAAAATGAAGGAGGTACTGGAAGAAATAGTCACAGAGGGCGCAAAAATGGGATTGAAAATCAAAGAAGAAAAACCAAAATAATGAGACTAGATAGAGAATGCGAAAAGAAGAAATTCCAAATACGAAAGTATGCTTTTAAAGAGGTGGAAAGATTCAAATACCTGGGAGTGACAATCACCAATAAGTGCGAGCGTGAAGCAGAAATCAAATAGAAGATAATCACTACACACAGGATTTTTATGCAAATAGAAAGGTATTAAAGAGTAAGACATTAAGCAAGAACAGCAAACTGAAGATCTATGAAACAATAATTAGACCAACACTGCTGTATGCCAGAGAAATGCTTTCCATGACAAAGAAGGATGAGGAGGACCTAAGAATAGTGGAGAGAAAAGTAATGAGAACTATCTTGGCACCAATTAGACTAAACGAGAATGAAATACAGAAGAAGAACAAACGAGGAATTGGCACAAGAAATAGATGTAGTGAGAAAAATTAAGCCATCAAGAGCAAGGTGGCTCGGTTATGTATGGAGAGCGGGTGCAGGAGCGGTAGTATATAACGTGACAGAGTGGAAGCCAGGATGCAGAAGAAGGAGAGGAAGACCGAAGAGTACATGGCTGAAGGAAGTGGAGCAGGATATGATT
Source organism: Chrysina gloriosa (assembly GCA_038088585.1). Taxonomy (NCBI): domain Eukaryota; kingdom Metazoa; phylum Arthropoda; class Insecta; order Coleoptera; family Scarabaeidae; genus Chrysina; species Chrysina gloriosa. The sequence goes on along the minus strand of CM076088.1, from coordinate 45,140,260 downwards.
TGGCAACAAAAAACGAAAAACAGAAAACTATGGAAGAAATTATGTGAAAGCATATAATCAGAAGATCTAGAGATCCGAATAGGAGGCTCAACCTCTTCGGGGGTGTATAGCCACAATAATAATAATATTAAACAAAACAACCTAGAAAAAGATTAGAGGCTGAGAAGCTTGTGTCTTGTTACCCCAATTTATTAAAAAACCGTAAATGGACATCTATTAAGGAAGTGGTGTATAATATTTACACTATAAAAATAAAAATTTAATTCAAATTAAGAAAATTAGAGACTAGTAATAATTTGTTTTAAGTTGTAAAATTGTGTATTTGGAAATACTTTATTTTTACTATTAAATTTTTATTACGTATTTACCTCATTTTGTTCCCATATCTACTTCTTATAAAGACTGTCCCAGTCTGCATTGGTCTACGATAGTGTTCGGACGTGCATTCCAAATCTCTTGCACTAGCGGTGCTATCGTTATATAGATACCCTGTGGTGAGTCTGTATTTCCTGTATCTTTGTACCCATTGCTATTCTATTGAGTTTGTTTCTTCAATTCGGTTATTTGCTTTTCATTGAATGGATGTTAACAAAATTTATTTAGTAATAGGGAATTAAATTCTCCTCCTGTTCCTGCAATATCTATTTTAAATTCAGATATGGATACCTCTGATTCATCGCAAAGAATTCATTTTTCAGATTCAGTTCCCCTTTTACAATGCCTGGAATCAAAAATCAACTCAGGTAATGATCTTTCCATTCTATCGCAAATCGATATACCTCTTTCTTTACTGCCGGAGTTACAAAAAACTGTGGATGATGGTTTTTACTTACCTAACAAAAACCAGAACGTAACAGATCTATCCGAGACCATTCCGATCAACAAAAAGTCCTAAGTTTAACTTCTAAAATTATTAACGATCTAAAGAACAAAGCTAATGAATTTAGGGCCAGCAATTATATGCAAAATTTCGAATTAACTGATTTACCTCCTTTCAATGTCTATTTGGAATCTACTGACGGCAATGCGGGTCAGATTCGGGATATGGAAATTGGAAGATTAATTCATAATAATAAGGTTGAAGGCGTTAGAAAAATTGAAAAAGAGGTAAAAACAAACTTTGCATTGAGTTTGCCTCCCTCAAATCTGCTAATAATTTCCTGTCCTCGGATTTCGCCTCTCAAAACAATTTTAAAAGTTATATCCCTAGTTACTCAATTTCCTGCAAGGGCATTATTAGACAGATAGATCCAAATATTGACATTCAAACCATATTTAACAACCTTAAAACATGTGATGGTAAATCGGTATTAGGAGTGAAACGTATCCAGAAGAAAAATTTCTCGGAGGAGAATAAACCGTTTTTACAAATACTGCTTCCATAATTGTTACTTTCCGAGGCAAATCTCTGCCTAAATATGTAACTCTTTTTTATAATGTCAGAATTCCAGAGGTTTATATTTCTCCTGTTATTCAATGTAGAAATTGTTGTAGATATGGCCATATTGGCTCCCAATGCAAATCAAAGATTCGATGTCCAGCTTGTGCTAAAGATCATGTACTAGACTCTTGTGAAAACAAGTCAAATCCTTCATGTGTGTTTTGTAAACAGAATTACCTTTCAACTGAACCGGGTACTCCTTCAAAAGAAAGAGTTTGTCCTGAATTTGCTTATCAATCAAACATTAAAATCTGCATGGCAACCTACAATTATTCTTTTTCGAAGCAGCAGTCCTTTGTAAAAGTGATTTTGCCCATCTTCAACAGTCGGAACATCCGATTCTACAAGTTAATAATGAGAATTTTCCTAACTTGCCAAATTGTAATACACCACCTATTATTTCTTTATCTCAATCTTTTCCTATACAAAAAATTCCTTTTCCCAATTGATTCAACAAAAGAAATACTTCTCCCTTAATAGACCACCTACTAAGACGCAGCAACATTCCATAAAACGCAAAAATTCATATGATCAAGATTTTATTATTAACAAGAATGGTAGAATTTCCAATTCTTCCATTCCCTCCGCCTATAACGATACTTCTAAACTTCTTAATAATAATACCCAAGCTTCTGTCCCTCTCAATAACTTTTTAAATGATAATTAATTAATTAATTCTCTTAAAGAGGCTTTCGTCACAAATAAGGATTTGCTATTTAACTTTTTCAAGGAGTTCATCCCTTCCATTCATCACGAAAAATTGTCATGGCTTATACAGACTCAGGAAACACAAGCACAAGTGCATTAAATATCCTCCTTTGGAATATGCGTAGTTACTCTAAAAACAAAGCAAACCTTTTCTCATTTCTTAAAGATTCCACAATTAAACCAAAATTTATCATTCTTACAGAAACCTGGTTAAGAGAAGGCAATTTTATTACATCCCCTGGTTATTATGCTACTCATAATTGTTCCTCCAATCCCAGGGGGCACCTCTATTCTAATCAGGCGAGGGATTAAATATTCGAGCTTTGTTCCTAACTGTCAACTTCCTGATAAATGTCATTTCCTAATTCTATCATCTAGTGTATTGAATATAGTTGCGGGTTATATTCCTCCTGACTGTGAACTTTCTTCTACTCAATGGCATAATATTCTCTCTCTTGTTCGCCCTCCTTTTATCTTGGTTGGTGACTTCAACGCGCACCACCATTCTTGGGGTAGTCTTTCCAATAATCGCCGAGGTAATATTCTGTCAAAAGTATGTGAAGACTTGCATTTGGTGAATATTAATGACGGTTGTTCCACTCTTTTACTGCCTCCCAATTCTAATCCAAGTATTATTGACCTAGTTTTTTGCTCTGATGATATTGCTTTATCTTCTTCTTCCAGAACTCTTGAAGACACTCTTGGCAGCGACCATTTCCCTATCCATATCTGTATTAATTCCTCAACTCCTACTTTGAATATTAATGTTGAGTCTCATGAAAACCAATATAATTGCGCTAAAGCTAATTGGGATCGCTTCGCCTCAGAAATTATCAATGGCTTTGGAAGAAATTGTCCATCCTCTTATGAGGATTTTGAAAATCTCATCATTTTATCGGCTGACAAGTCCATCCTCAAACGGAGTGTACATCGCCATCGATATGATCCCTGTCCGTGGTGGGATGAGGAATGTTCCAGAATAGTGAAGCTAAGGAAATCCTTAATTAGAGAATTTAAGCGTTCGGGTTCAATGGATGCGTATTTAATAGCAAAAGATATATCGCATTATCTAAGGTTATCCTCAACAAGAAAAAGAGGTCTAGATTTAGAAATTTCTGTAATTCTTTGAATAGAACATCAGATATCAGCAACGTTTGGAAATCTGTTAGAAGATACTCCAAAGCCTGCGCCAGATCTCAAATGAACTATTCTACTTTCAATCCGCAATGGGAGGAGGAATTTCTTTCTTCTTTAGCTCCTTGCCATGTTCCTGCTTTTAATGAGGTCTCGTTTGACAATTTGGACAATGGAAACATTCTTTCCTCTCCTTTCTCTAGTGCCGAACTTCGCAACTCCATTGCTGAGGGTAAGGATTCTGCCCCTGGATTAGATAGAATTTCTAATTCAATGATCAGTAATTTTCCTGAGGTAGCTTTAGACTTCCTTCTTGGTTTTTTTAACAATATTCTGTGTGGTCGCTCCCTTATTCCTAAAGCCTGGAAATGTGTTGCGGTATGTCCTATTCTCAAGCCTGGCAAGGACTCCTCAGTGGTTAGTAACTGTAGACCTATTTCGTTACTCTCCAGTTTAAGGAAAACATTTGAGAGACCTTTGAAACATAGAATTAATTGGTGGTGTGAACATCATTTTATTTTAGATGACAGTCAATTCGGCTTCAGATCTTATAGATCTACATTAGATTGCACCACTATTTTATCCTCTCACATTTTGTCCGCTTTTTCTAAAAGAAAAGTGGTTCTGGCTGCGTTTTTAGATATTTCAGCTGCTTATGACAATGTGGTTATTTCTATACTGGTTCAAAAATTATTGACGACGAGGCTTCCTCTTACAATTATAAATTGCATCAAGCAACTGATTTCTGAGAAGATTCTCTCTATAAGAGGCTCTCCATTGTGTAGGACATCGTTTGTGGGTCTACCTCAAGGTAGTATATTAAGTCCGTTATTATATAACATTTATATGTCGGGTTTTGAAAAACATATTAATCCCAATATTAAATGCCTTCAGTATGCAGATGATATAGTTATTTATTCCCACAGTAATGATCCGACGTATGTTTGGCATGAAATGAATAACGCCCTAACTGAGGTGGGAAATTGGTTAGATTCGAGGGGTCTGACTTTATCTACAAACAAATCCTGTGTTGTTTGGTTTTCCAGAAAGATAGAAATTTCCCCGCCATCTACTCGTTTACTCTTTAAGGATTCCTTTCTCTTTCCTAAGCCTTCAATTCGTTATCTGGGTCTATGGTTGGATTCGAAATTGAACTGGAAATATCAAATTTCTCAATTGGTTATTAGTTGCCACAAATCTATTAATCTATTAAGCTCGTTGTGCGGTAAGAGGTGGGGCTGTGATCCTCAGACCCTCCTCATTGTTTACAAAGGTCTGATAAGATCCAGACTTGAATATGGATGCTCTTTGTTTGCATCTTGCGCAAATAGCTACTTGCATAATTTAGATGTAATTCAATCTCAAAGCCTGAGAATCGTTTTGGGTGCTATGAGATCTACACCCACAAATGCTTTACAATTGGAAGCCGTTGACCCTCCCCTGATTCTTAGATTTCGACTCTTAACAAAACGCTATTTGTTGAGAAATATGAGTCGTTCAAACAGTCTGGTCATCTCTTCCTTGAAATCTTTACTACGCAACTTGCAGGAAAGAAACTATCGTTCCCCAATGCCTCTCATTTCCTCATGTCTATCGGAAGTCCTTATCTACAAAGATGTCTTATGGTCTGAAATTCTCCCAGAACCATTTAGACTTAATTTTTTCCAAAGATTTTTCAAACCTAAGATAGCCTTTTTTCCTCATACTTCCCCCTTTCCGGGTATTAATTCCGCTTTCATAGAATATGTTTCTAACCATTGGCCTAACTTTAATCTTTTCTTTTCCGATGGCTCTAAGTATTCTAATCCAGATTCTATCTCTTTAGGTATATTTTCCCCGTCTACCGATTTTATCTTCTCTGCTTCCATTTGCAATTATGCATCTATTTTCACAGCAGAATTAACGGGTATTTACATTTCGATTATTTATATTCGGTCTACTAAGTTTCTGAATAATGTTATTTTTCTGATTGTAAGAGCGCTCTTATGGCAATTAAAAAATGTTCCTCTTGTAATAACAACCCCCTTATTTTCCGAATAAGAGAAATGTTACAGGATGCTCATTCCAATAACATCAATATCATTATGTGCTGGATTCCCGGACACTGTGGAATTGAACACAATGAAAGGGCAGATTTGTTAGCTAAGTCAGGAAGATACAGACCAGTATATAATATTAAAATTGGTTACAAAGATTTATTTCATGATTTGACCAAGGAGCTCAGTTATAGATGGAAAGAAGATTGGTTAGCCTCTTCTCCACTCCGTGGTATATCGTATTTTAAGATACAGTCGGATATTCCCAGCCACCCTTGGTTTTCTGTCATCCCATTTGTTAATAGATCTTTTATCACAACGATGTGCAGGTTGAGATTTGGGCATGGTCTTTTCCCTTCTCATTTACATCGAATTAATTTATCTGAATCTCCCAATTGTAATTGTGGGGAGTTGGGTGATATTAATCACCAATTTTTCAATTGTTCACTTAATCGTTGTCACATTGATAATTTAATTCAAGGTTTGATTGGGTTAGGATATTATCCGCCTCATTCTATTCATTCTTTACTATCATCTTGTAATTTTAAAATCTATAAATGTCTGTATGTTTTCCTAGTAAATTGTAAAATCCTTTTGTAACTCATTCCTTTTCTTTTTTCTTATCCGTTCCTTTAGGTGGTGGTATATGTTTTTTCCGAGGCTCCATTTCGGGTTGTCTTTAGGGTCGCTGGAGCTCCGGCCCGAGAAAAGTCTCTCCTATTTATGTATTTCCCTTAAATCTCTCATCACAAGGTAACGGTGCCCTTTATAATGGTGTATGGTGAATGAACAGAGCTACGGATAGCTCAAACACCAACTAAAATAATAATAATAATAATAATAAAATAAAGACTGTCAATTTTAAATTATTATATTTTTCATAAATTTTTCAAAATATTGCTTTCGTTAAGGTTGGGACTCCATTAAGTTTTCACTTAACTTCGCGCCGGTTGGCAGAAGTATTGTAGATGAAAATCGTAAAGATGGTCTATAAACCTGGCAACACTGGATTGGTTTAGAATAGTCAATGAATGTACCGATTCATGTACAATTTGGCTCAAGATTGCTATAAGGATGGTTTGGTTCAGAATTATGCTATTTATATACAGAAATAGCGTTATATACATCTTTTCAATTTTAGGAAGTTTTAAATGTATATACATTCACAAGGCCAACTGAGGCTCTAGTATATTGATATATATTTCGACTGAGTGGCTATCTTTATTATTTAAACATGGTTTAGGATTGTATGAATCTTCAGCTCGTTTAACAGTGATAGAAAGATGTATATACATATATATATATATATATATATATATAGAATTGGTTTCTCGAAAACGGCTCTAACGATTTTGATGAAATCTAGTCCCTGGGGTTTTCGGGGACGAGAAATCGATCTAGCATGGTTCCGGTCCCGGGAAAATCCATTTTGACCCGGTTTACACGCATTTCTGCTATTGCGGTATATAAAATTGGTTATCGAAAATTACTTTAGCAATTTTTATGTAATTTAGTATCTGGGGATTTTCGAGAACACAAAATTGATCTAGCATGCTCCCGTTCCCAAGAAAATTTTTTGTCCCGCTTTTACCTATTTCTGCGGTACATAAAATGTGTTATCGAAAATTACTCTCAAGATTTTGTTACAATTTAGTATCTGCGAGTTTTTGCGGACAAAAAAACCGATTTAGCATGGTCCCGGTCTCGATTCAATCCATTTAGTCCAGGTTTTCACCATTTTCGGCCTAAACGTGAGTTAGCAACTTTTAACATCATGCAGCCAAGCGAAATTATAAGTAATTAAAACTTTACTACTAAACCATAGATGGCACTGAAAGTAGTATGTTAATAAAAGAAGAATATCTACGAAAACTAACAACAACATGTAAATTCACATACTTTTAACATTATAAACTTATATATATGTGCTACTACATATACTTGAAATAGACAATATAAATTAAATATCAAAACTAAAATAAAGGGCGTTATTATTTGGTTCAAAATTATTCAAAAAATTTTGGGAACTCCGAGCAAGGTTCGGTCCACCAGGTACTATAATTGAATCAGCAAACTATCTAAACATTATTTTTTTGGTGTTATCACTCATCCATTTAATTGCCAATTTTAGAGTTATACGTAATAATAATGAAATATGTTTTTAGGGCCAAAATATGGTTCGATGCATTCTATGTTGGAATCCAAAATGACGCAAAATTTGAGATCGCGCAGGGACTATTTTGATTCCTCCGTATTCGATACGAGCAAGAAGTTCTATTGTACTGCAGTACCTAAACCTGTTGAAGAAGGAAGTAAGACTTTGGATCCACAGAGGTAAGCATTCACTTATTAGCGGTACTTTCAGTGCTACATATATTTCCTTCTATACTCCTACTTTTTACACTTTGATCAATAAAATTGTCAGAATGACTACCGATGAATAATACTACTATCTATAATTCTTTAAATTTTCAATTTTCAGGACTGTTACCACATCAGGCACTGGGGCTGCTGCTTTTATCCGTTTTCGATGAGCCGTTTGACAGCTTTAACAGAAGTGCCCAAGTACCATCAGACGGGAAGCCACTCTGCTGTTGCGTCACCCGAAGTTACAAACATGCGGACTTTTGGAACACACCCATTTCCAAAGTCGAGATGTGGAATTATGCGTGCGGCAAAAGGCAGACCGGTTGGAAACTACCATCACAAATTGAATGGATGCACTCCATTAAAGCTATTACTTTAATATGACAAAACATGTAGAGTCGCCGAATAACTAGTATCCGACCTCCAACTTTTAACCAGGATAAATTTATTTGGTACAAATCGTCTTAGTTGTGGCTGAATTGGTAACCCAACAGTTCCAGAGTTAGTTAGTTCTTTAAAGACTCAAGTCATTAATGGTCTCAAGAAACCAATGTAGCAAGAAACCAATTGTGAGCAAGATGATGAGGGTGTTTTAAGTAATTTACAAACTTCTCAATGAAGCTGAAGTGCCTGGGAGAAGTAATCTGGTAAATGATGAGGAAACCGTTAATACATACATAAGTTATCATAGTTCGTGATCGTACGAATGTGCAGTGCCTTTCTTACACTATGAGTTTTTCTCTATTTTTACATAGTTAAATGTATCTAATATAATTCAAAATTATATCAACTTATTCCTCACATTTTTTGCTATTTTTAACGCTTGGAAATCGTTAGTAGAAGATCTCAATTTTTGTTACTTTGCATATGAAATCCTTCTCCTCCCTTCATATCACTTACTTCTACACCTGGCTTTTTCCTCTTATTTTTTGTGTCCGGGCTTTTTATTTTTATTTTGGTTTTATACTTATATTGCCATAAGTATACCAGGACTGATCCAAACTTATTAATCTTCGAATTTTCCTATAATTAACCCATTTTATTATTATTCGTTTGTATTCCTTATTCCGTGGCCCTCGTGTACGTGTGTGAGTCACCAGGATCGGCCCACTGTGTGTGAAGAGTGTCCTTGTGCGTTCCCTACTGCCTTTGTTTTATCACATCCTTTTATGAAATTATAGCCATGAGTTCTTCTTGCGGTGTATGTGGTGGGGGTCTAGTTCCTGACGATGAAATCGGTTGCGATTTATGCAGGGGAAAGATACACACAACCTGTAGTGGTTTATCCAGGTTGGAAGTACAATGTTTGAAGAGTAAGACCCGTAAAATAACATTCTATTGCATGTCATGTTCCGATTTTAAAGCGCAACTTGCCAAATTAAACGACCTGAATTCTTTGGTAAATTCTCTCCAAGCGGAAATTAAGATTCTGAAAACGGAACGTGCTCCTAAGTCAGCCACAACTACGGCCGGCGAATTAGATATATCGTTTATGGAGACTATTGTTAACGAAATTTCAGAACGCGAAAAACGTAAAAATAATCTGATTGTCTTCAATTGTCCCGAGTTGGAGAACGTTAGCAGGGCTGACCAAATGGTTACAGGTTCGTTGTATGTAGGGAATATTTTCAAAAAATTAAACATAAATATTGTCCAAGTTAATTCAGTTAGAATTGGTAAATATGATCCTTCCCAACGGCAGAGAAAACGGCCTATAAAGGTTACTTTACCATCTCCGGATCTTGTATCTGCTGCCGTGCGTGGAAATACTAAACTTAAGAAGTTGGAGGGATTCAAATCAATTTTTCTCACCAAAGATAAGACACCGTTTCAGAATTCACAATTTAAAGCTGTGTAGCGTCAATTACAGGAACGCATTGCTGCTGGTGAAACAGATATTTGTATAAGACATTTTCAACACGTTCCTAAAATTGTTAAGCGTACCAGGTCGGAAAACTAAACTCGTCCAACAGCCAGACTCCTCTTCTACACATTTATTACCAAAATGTGCGTGGTTTACGTTCGAAAATTGACGAAGTACACCGTTCCAGTTTCTCTTCCAATTCGGATTTTATATTTTTGTCTGAAACATGGCTTACGCCAGACATAGAAGACTCTGAACTTTTTGATATTTCCCAGACTCTGCTCAGAGATGATAGGCGTCATGGTGTTGTTGGAAGATCTTCAGGAGGTGGGGTGCTGCTTGCAATGCCTGCAACGGTGCCTGCTGCTTTATGTGACACATCTAACGTAACTGATATAATTCCTTTGGTGGACATTGTCATATCTAAATGTATAGTTTCTTCTGCAACGATATATTTTCTTAACATATATATTCCTCCCGACATAAACAATGATGATTATGAATTATTTTTTGAAGTGCTAGGTTTAAGTTTGTTAGACAAAAAGGTCCTTATATGTGGGGATTTTAATTGTCCTAAATTTAATGGCCATGATGATTTAAATGATAGAAAATTTATTACTCTGCAAAATTTTATGAGTGTGCTTAACCTAAAACAGTATAACAATGTACTAAACTGTGACGATAGGATATTAGACTTAGTCGTTACTAATACTGATTCAAATGTTTTTGTTGTAAATGATAAAACGCCAATGGTACCCGAGGACGCATACCATCCAGCGCTAAGTATTACTTTAGATTTAGGTGTCAATAGTACAATAAAGAATTTTCCATCTCATGACAATGTAAGGTACAATTTCCGTAAGGCTGATTTTGAACTTGAATTGGCTCATATTGACTGGTCCTATCTTAACTCGTGCTTAAACGTTAACATAGCCATTTCATATTTCTATTCCATACTTCACTCCATTATTGATAGGTTTGTACCTAAATTCACAAAAACCTCCCAGTATCCCATTTGGTATAGTAAGAATTTAATAAAGTTGGTAAAATTAAAAGAACATTACTTCAGAAAGTGGAAGACCTCAAGCTCTGAAAATGATTATAGTGACCTCCAAAGAGTACGTACATTGGTCAAGACGGAAAGTAGAAGTGCCTATCAAACGTATCTGTCCTCTGTTGAAAATGGAATTTCAAGCGATCCTAAATTATTTTGGAGCTATATAGAGAGTAGAAGAGGCGGATCTAGAATTCCGGGATGCATCAAAGCTGATAATGATGAAGAGATTACAAACCCTCATCATATAGTTGAAGCTTTCGCCAAAAGCTTTTCCGACGTTTACCAGCCTCGCTTTACATCGCCCACCCTGACCACCCCAGGGGCCCCTAACTGCTTCTACGTGGACGCAGTTTCTATAGATGAAGTCAAAATGTCTTTGAGTGTGGTTAGGATGGATTCTGTTACTGGGCACGATGGGATTCCCAACTTATTTATTTCGAGATATGCTTCATTGCTATGTGAACCTTTGAATGTAATTTTCAATTTATCTCTTCGTACATCTACATTTCCAGAGATCTGGAAGTTAAGTCAGATCAATCCCGTCTTTAAAAAGGAGATAAAATTAATATTTTATCGACTTGCTCCAAAGTATTTGAACACTTACTATACCACAAGATCTATAACTGCATAAGACCTTACATCTCCACACAGCAACATGGCTTCATGACAGGAAGGTCTACACTATCGAATCTTGCTGACTTCACTCAGTATCTTAGCACATCTATGGACAAGAGGACTCAGGTGGATGTTTTGTACACTGACTTTGCCAAGGCATTCGACACCATTGATCATGGTATACTGCTGAACAAACTGAGCTCTATTGGTTTTTCATTTGCTCTTACTGAATTAATTGCTTCCTATCTTGAGAATAGATCGAGTTCCGTGCATTATAATGGTTTCAGTTCTAACATCTTTACGATTTCCTCGGGAGTACTCCAAGGATCCAACCTAGGCCCTTTAGTGTTCAATATATACATCAATGATCTATTAAATAAACTAGATTGTAGGGTTCTTGCATATGCTGATGATATGAAAATATTCTTGAGGATTACCAACCTTTTCGATTGCCACCAATTGCAACGAAATCTGACAATTATTAACAACTGGTGTCAGGAAAACAAAATTAAGCTCAGTATGAATAAATGCGCAGTTGTAACTTTTTCAAGATGTAGTAAACCGATCTTATATGACTACTGTCTAGATTCAGTACTAATATCAAAAACAATAGCATTAAAAATCTAGGTGTATTATTTGACTCTCGTTTGGAATTTACCGGCCACATACAATCTATTTGTTCTTCCGCATCACGCACACTGAGCTTTCTAATAAGGCCATGTAGAGGCTTTTCTAATTTGACGACGTTTACGACCCTGTTTTACACACTGGTTCGTCTAAAACTTGAGTACGCATCGATAATATGGTATCCTTACTACGTTTACCAGCACCTAGAATTGGAAAGAGTACAGAAAAGATTCCTGAAGTACGTCTCTTACAGAATGAGTGGTGTTTATTCTTCCCGTGGAGCTGACTATCAAACACTTTTGAATCGGCATAATTTCATAAGCTTGACTTCACGGCGGGAGATGGCTAGTGCAAGATACCTAATGAAACTAATCAATAATGAAATTGACTCACCCTATCTTCTATCTGCCATAGATTTTTGGTTCCGACCTATGCTACGCGTTCTACTGATACTTTCCTAGTTGCCAGACCAAGAACAAATATTTAGTTTAAAGCACCAATAACTCATATGACCAGAAATGCCAATGCTCACTTTCATGACCTTTTTCAGAGATAATTTCATTCTTGCAGTCATGCCTATACTATTTTTATTTTCATTCTTTATTATATATTTATATTGTAATGTTACAATAGGTACATTATATTCGATATCTATATTTAGTTTCTTTGTTTTTCCTTTTTCATTTGCACTGATTAATAAATAGATTGTTCTCTTAATTTAGATAATATTAACTTTTGCACTGTACTGTAGTGTCTAGATTGTTTTGTCCTGTAAATGGATTCTGTCTTATTATTATTATTATTATATTGCTGAGGAAATACATGAAGCTGTTTCTTCTGGCAATATAAAAAATTTATCAGTGTCTTATGTTAGCGGTTTTACTGCCAAATGTGATAAATGTTTAAGTGCTTTAACTTTTGATTGATCACTATTATGCTATCAATTTCTTTCTTTCAAGGAGTTTTCTGAACAGCAGAATAAATTAACATATCCTTCGAAGAAGTTAGTTGTGTCTGTTGGTACTGGAATAACTTTGTTAGAACAGGAATTGCAAAATTTGCAAGTAGCAAACATTCAGAAGAAAGCTGTAATTTTTATCAGAAAAAAATCGATTTTCCTTGGATTACTTGTTCAACACACTTTAATTTTGTTATAGATGGTATTGTTAAGGGAATCTGTCGTATCGGTATTCCTTGGTGCTGTACCAGACTCAACCGTTACTAACATGACCAAAAAATTTCTCATGGCAAGAAGAGTAAATTGAAAATACTACATCAGTAAAATGTTTACGTCATATTCTAATATTGTAATTTTTTTCTCGGCCTGGTTCTGGATCCAATTTCTTTTGTTTGAGTAATTTGTATTGTTTATATTTTTATTGTATTGTTTCGATCTTTTTCATTATTTATTATTCTTATTATATCATTGATTGATTAATACTCACTCATTTTTTAACGTGAAACGCTACTGCAATTAGTTTTTCTTTTTCTTTCATATTGTTTTTAGCGTTTAATTATTTGATTCTTCTACTTGTTAGATATTTGTTTTAATACCCATTCATTATTTAATGTAGAATTCAACTCTAATTAATTTTTCTTTTCCTTTACAATATACATCTTCTTTTCTTATTTTTGTTCATCTTGTACCTATTATACCTACATATATCGTCGGTTTGAAGGTAAGACTCACTATTTTAATCGGAAATAAATTATGAATATGTAAATACTTGCGAAATACATGCTAGCAAGTATTTACGTGTTAATAATTTAGTTCGGATTAAAATGTAACTTAGTGAGTCTCACCTTCAAACCGACGATAAGCACATTTAATATTAATTTAAAATTCCCGCCAATAATTTTAAATTTCGCCGCAAATGATACCTAGCGCCCCCTTTGTCACCTTCAAATCTTGCTGTGTGAAATAGATATATATCTATCTATCTCATCGGATAACTTTTTAGCATTGAGTCGGTGGCAGAGGTCGAATATTAGAAACGACTTGCCAGCTTCCCCTCACTTGCCTAGCGAAATATCGTCATAGTGGGGGAACCAGCTGAAGAGGGCGAACCGACCCGATGTGGCAGCGATACGCTTTCGGCTGTTCCTTGCCCCTTATCTGTTAGAATACTTGTAACAGATAAGAAATATTAAATTACTATTGAAAGAAAAGGTCTGGATCGAATTTCATGGTTGACTGTATTTGGCTTATGCCTATAACAGATAGATTTATAGGTATTCTTTTTTAACTAATAAGTATCCATTCAACACTTATTTTATTTTAACCTTCCTAAACTCACGTCAAAATGAAAGACGTATACTATACTATATAAATCGGTCTCACAAACCGTATGCGTGAGTATAGGAAGGTTAATAAAGAGTCCGCAGGAGGAAAATAATGTGGTAAAAAACTATATAAACAACGATGACTTGAATGTTGGACGAATATTACATATCGCATACTGCTTGCGAACTCGGGCGTGAGATCTGGAGGAATTCGGGAAAATCGAAGTAGCATAGATTAGAACAGCGAGATTGAGAAAGAGACTCGGTGGTCGGTTGGCAGACTGGCAGTACGTTGGTAGTCTGTGCGAGGGGCACAGATTACCTTAGGTAATCTGCGGCCAGGGATATGAAATGGGCAACACAGTATGTCGGCCACTGCGGCGGGCCGGAGTAAGGGGATCTATTATAGCAACCAATAAGAGTGCATGCTTTAAATTTTCGCAGGTATTTGAAAAAGCCGCGTTAATTTTAGAGGAAAAAGCGACATTCGTTCTGTGTTGTGTTGTTCGTAGGGGTCTGGTCGAGAAATTAGATTCCATAGAATGTAAATAATGAATAGTAATAATAGAAGAAGAAGAAGAAGAATGTAAATAATCTGGTAAGTAAAGGAGAAAAACGAGGTAAAAATGTCAAAAACTAACGCTTTGTTTTATTCCTATACCCAATGATTTTTGTCAGCGGTTTGAACACCGGCCAAAGCTAGGGTTTTCTGATTGCCTCATAATTTTAATTTAAACCAAAAGTTAAGTACATAATGACGGTTTCTATTTAGTTCTAAATTATTTTTCTTATTTTCACACTGTTGTCTTCAGAGAAGTTTTCACCCTGAACTAGGCTGTTTCTGACCACTCCAACACAACCTGACTACAGATAGTACTGTGTTATACTTTTCTTTTTTTTTTTAGGCCTGTAGCCTGCAGTAGAAGACACATCAGATAAGGTTTTTGCTTGTGCTGCTTGATTGTTGGTGAAAGCTGTTAACTTTAATATAGAAGTTGCAAGAATGAGTGTTGTAAGTATTCAGGCTGCACAACTGGTACTAGAGCAAAGTGTCGGAAGACTGTTAAAAAGTATCTCTTCAGCTTCCCCGCAGATCCACACTACCATGATCTGTGGAAATTGACTTGCAACGTAGACTCTTCTCGAAATTAAAAATTCTGGCAGGAGGATCATTTTGTAGATTCAGATTTTGTAAATGAGGGAAAGACGAATTGAAAGTTGGGGCAGTTCCATTGGAAGATCTTCCGTTTCCAGATGAGAATAGTAAGGTAAGTACAGACAATGCTCTGTTTACTTTACCCAAAAAAGAAGAACCTTCTTGTTCATGCTATAATCTGTAAACATCCACAACTACACTTGTTGATACTTAGAACAAAGTATCTCCTCACATTTACAAAATAATGAGGTAATAAGCAATTTTGATAACGATTTTCAAGACCATAATTGCACACAGCACAACTGTGATAATTTAATTTTAGAAAAGTGTGTCCCTTTTCTAATCTATAAATTTTGCAGGCACAGGCACAAGCAAAAAGCTGTATCTGATGGACACTCTCGCAAGATGAAGAGGTTGAAGAACAAATTATTTTGTTTTGTTTATTTATATATTTATTCTTGTTTTCTGTTGTTTTTATTGATCGTGCAATATGTATTTATTTCATTTATTATATTTTACAGAATATTTATTTGTTTTCTATGTTTCATTTATTTTATATCTTTATGATTGTTTTGTAGAATGTATTTATTTATTTAAAAATAAAAACGTTTATTTTCTAAAAATGTGCTAATCAGTGTGTTACGTAGCCAACAAGTTTCGTTAATTTAACTCTATCAAACATGTAAATGCATTACCTTTACATGTTTGGTAGAATCAAATTAATTTTGATTTTAAAGTGAGGATAAATATAGGATGAGGAATTTTAAAATTTAGCCCCTTCGGGTTTATTTTGCCACTCCCCTGTACCAGGCGAGACATCTATTGACAACTATCACTTTTTCCCCTCGAATAATCCAACCCCACCACATAAGTCGCCACCTTAATTACTGCCGCATGCCGACCAATCACAAGAAAGGGGTGTGACGAAGTTGTGCCGCCAAATTCAAATCATCTTGGCCTTTGGCTTGATACAGCTCACAACTTTGCTATAAGTATTTAATATTTATATTTTGGATCGTTACAGGCGCGTGTCATTACCACCATATGCAGTGTTTTCAGTTACTAAACCGATAATGCAACATGAATTCTGAACTACTAAATGTATCTAATTAAGGATGTAGATGTGTGAACACGGTAATCTAACGATCAATATTTCTTCGGAAACACAAAATGTTACCAATAATAAACATGCCTGTGTAGTGTGAGGACGATTCACTACATATTTATTGAGATATACTAATTTAAAAAGTTGCATTTTTACATGGACCCTTACGGGACTACTGGAAAATAGTTTGACGCGACGCCCTTCAATAAAAAAAAAAGCATAAAATAAAATTGTAACTCGTTCATAAACTTTCAGGAACAATTACATAAACATTCAATGAAAGTTTTAGCCTATTTTTGTTATGGTTCACTATTGAACTTGTTACAAATTATAAAAAGTTGTCAAATAAAATTCTCCCTCTCCACATTCCCAGCGTTATATGTATAAAAGTATGGCAACACCGCACCTATCCTATACCAACCAAGTCTTTTTCTAGAGATGGGACGAATCCAAATTTTCTCGAATCGAATCCGAATCCGAATCCGAATCCGAATCCTAAAGGGATTCTCAAATCTCTCGAATCCTTCGAATCTCGAATCTCTCGAATCCATCATATAATTACAATAATAAGAAAGGACAGAGAGGAAAAACAATTTTACAGGAAAATTTTAAAGCTACTTTAATTAAAAACGATACAGTTTTTAAAAATATTTATTAAAAAAGATTTTTTTTTTTTGAACATATTTATATTACAAATGAAATTAAAAAAAAACAAATTACACAATATTAAAAGATAAATTATGTTAAAATCTTGATGATTATGCAACAAGTTTTTATTTATATTTAATTTCCTTAGCATATGGAAATTAACATATCAATAACAGTACCGATATCTTTTCAGAAACTTTTGTGAATGAGAATAAGGGAGAGCTAACATAGATAAACAGCAAATATTGCACATGAAAATCTAAACACATATTTTAGTATATAAAAGAAAGCACTCAACCTAAAAGAAATAAGTGAGAATTTTAATTCAGATTTTTATTTAAGAAAACCAGCTTTCGAACTCGCTCTGGATCCAACCGACTACGTTTTTATCCACTATGATGCCTGATGTGCTGAATAGTCTTTCTGAAATCACTGTTGATGGTGGTGTAATTAAGAATTTTTTTGCTAGTTTCATCAAATTTTGGTATTTTGTGTTGCCCTTCCAGTATTTAAAGATGTCTGCAGTTGGTGGGAGCAGTGGTTCTGCTAAATAGGCATTTATTTCTTCTTCAGGAGATGAACTGTAATCCACATCACTGCAGGTAGCTGGGGTCATCAACTGAGAATAGTAACTCCACATACTATGACCTTGTTCAGTTAAAGATATATCTGTGGCATTTGCTTGAGTTTTCTCTGATGACTGCAGATCACCATTTGTTTGCATATAGATGGATGAAATTTCATTAGCCAGTGTCAATTTAGCTTGCTCAACGTTTTCTTTATTCAAAAATACATTCCCTTTGAATCGGGGATCCAGTAAAGTACCAATAGTATACAATTTCTCTGTCTCAACAGAATGGTAGCGCCTTTTTTAGTGACGCAAGCAAATCATTTCGGAAACCCTGTACTGAACCTAATTTTGGTTTGAAATTTTCTAGAGCACGAATGGTGCTATTCATTAAAGGAATTATTTCTGAAATTGTCACTTTACTTGAGCTGGCCACAAATGTAGCAAGACGAGATAGTTGCTAGAATTTACGAGAGAGCGCAGGATGTTAATTAGAATCACATAAAGAGCGATAGATGGTATTAGTGTAGCATATATGGTGTTTAAAATATAAAACTTGACTGAACTGACTTAACATGATATAGTCTTAGCTAGTTATTAGAACTAAATGTACATAAGTTAATAAGTTTTCATAATTTTTGTAATTAGATTAGTTATATTATTTGCTGTCTGTATTTGACATGTTCCATACCTTTTCTGGTCTCAGGAATAAAGATATTTATTTATTAAAATACCACAAACATTAGGAAAGCATGCCAGCTTATAAATACTTTGTGGCTGAGAGAACGAGAACCGAAGAGAATCGTCGAGATCTTTCTAGTCAGTGATTCATATGTGTCGTGATTACATGAGTCATCATTATTATTATTATTTTTTTGGATTCGAAAGATTCGAATTACGAAAATCGTGCGAAGATTCGAGTTTTCGAATCTCGAATCTTTTCAGGATTCGATGGATTCGAGGATTCGCGGATTCGAATGTCCCATCTCTACTTTTTTCTATGTTTTAAGTATAATAAAACTTCCCAAATAAAATTATGTACTTATATAAATGCTCTTATATTTCTTTTCCCAATGTAAACACGAACACGATTCTCTGCTTGTAACCTAACCTCACCGCAAATTGACGTGTCGTTTGGATAGACCACTACCGTCAACTTACCAGATAAAAACATTAGCCATACAGTGTTGTCACGTTTTCTTATTCATCTTTCTATACTCGACTCGCCGAACAAATGCAGTAGTAAATTATGGCAACAATGTGTGTTTAATAGGTCACATAACCAATAACGTTTGTAATTGGTCGATCAGGGTGGCCGCTTACAATAGAATAAAAATCGAGTCCATATTGCGTTTGGAATATTAGATTTTATTAGCTTTCTTTGTAAATGATCCATTATCTATTATATTTCATAAACCAGTGTTTCTGAAGACTATTTATCGATCGTTCTAGTGTACCAATAATACATTATTGTTTTGTAGGTTATACATTATTTCTTGCTATATTATCGTATATACTTACATTATGGAAAACTCACCTCCTAAGAAAAGAGTTTCAAAACATTTTACGGTAGAAGATAAACAGAAGGTTTTGAATATATTTAAACCATTTCAAGAAGAGCCTAGCAAATCCACTCCTGGCAGTGGACACGAGCGGACGTGTCTTTCCGTATCTACAACGAGGCGATTCGTTAGAATCGACAAAGCGTTCCGAGAGCGGTCCGTGTACGGAACAGCTCAGCGATATCACGGCGGCATCAATCCGATGCGCCGAGGCATTCGACGTCGAGGTACTACCAGAAACGGACGAGTTTCTCCGAGTGTAGAAATATTCTTTCTACAAACCACCACTACCGGAGTTAATCTCCGGTAGGTTCACGAAAAAGAGTCATCAACTAAGTCGAAGTTGTTCATCGAGGAAGCTTCCGACGGGGAGGAACCGGCATAGCCGGCTTTTCGCCGTCCAAAGCGGCCAATATTTCGATTTTCGAAGCTCCGGCTCCGGAAATCGAAAACATCTGCACATTTTAACTTGTCTTCATCCATTTGGACAAATTTCAGATGGCTTCTAGCCAACAACGCCTCACCGCAGGGGATTTCCCTCCTCTCCCCCGTTCCGCCGAGGAGTCCATGGACGAGGGCTCCTCCTCGTCCTCCAGACCGGAATCCCCTCCTCCGGCCCCCGCGGACCCCGGCCGTCTGCTGCAAAGCTCCTCGCGTCGCTCGATTACGACGACGAAACCCTCGTCCGGTTAATCGCCGAGCTAACCGAGGAGCTCCGAAGGCGACGCATTGCAGCTTCGACTGCAGCCCTTCCCGCCGCCCCCGTAGCGGCCTCCCCCGCCCCTCTGGATCCGACGAGTCGGTCTCCGACTCCGGCTCAGAGCGCGACGATGCCGGCTGGACCAAAGCCGGCAGAAAGCGTAAGGCCGGTAAGAAGAGGCAACCTTCTGCCTCGAAGAAGATGGCGCAACCGGCCGCCACCCCCTCCACCAGCGCCGAGAGCCAGCAAAGGCCACCGGCTGCCACGGTCACAAAGACCGCCACCACCGCTCCTCCACCGACTTCGGCTTCAACGAGCCAAAGGGCGCTGCTGCTTCGCAGGCCCCTCCGTCCGAATCCAACAAGATTCCCCCATCGTCCTCAGGGAAAAATCCACCTGGGGACACGTTACGAAATTCTCCGAGCTTCGAGTCAACTTCTCCAAGGCCCAAAATACGACTGACGGAATCCGCTTCTTCCCCACCACGGAGAAGGATTTCAGGGCTGCCGTAAAGATGCTCGACGGTCTGGTATTACCGTACCACACTTATCAGCTACCTTCGGAGAAGCTCTTGAACATCGTGATCCGTGGGGTCCCCGTCGAGACCCCCCTCAAAGAAGTGGAAGAAGAACTCCTAGAGTTCGGATTCCACCCCGAAGGCATCCATCGCCTCCGCCACCCCGGAGCAAGAAGGAAATGCCCCTCATTCTGATAAAGCTCCCGAGAAACGAGAAGGACATCTTCGCCCTGAAGGAGATCCGCAGACTAGTGGTCTCCGTCGAATCCCTCCGCTCCCGAACAGCCGTCGGGCAATGCCACCACTGTCAGCGGTTCGGCCACGCCTAATCCCGCTGTACGGCAGCGATCAAATGCGTCCGCTGCGGCGAAAACCATCGCGCCGCAGACTGCCCTATCTAAGGAGAAAGGCGACCCTGCCAAATGCGCCAACTGTGTTGGCTCACACACGGCAAACTACAAGGGATGCCCTCACTACCCCAAACCCCGATTGCCAACCCGATCCCAAGCCGCCCCTTCGGCGAAAAAGACCCCGGCTCAAGCGCCCCCCAGGCCGCCACCCAATCCTCCCAGGCGACTTCCTCTGGCAGGAAGTATTCCGACGCCACCAAAGGGAAATCTTCTTCTCCCCTAAGGTGCTGCGTACCGACGTGCCCAGCCAGTCCCTGCTAGGCCCAAGCCCCCCTCCCCCTCCCCCTCCCCCTCCCCGCCACCAACAACACCGACTTCTTCGGCGCCGTGACCACCCTTCTACAGCTGGTCGGACAATTCTCGTCCGCACTACAGCAGGTTCAAGGCTCCATCCCCCGTAACCTCTATTAATCTATCAACCCGTTTATGAATACATCGGTAAGCATAAACCAGCAAGGCATTTCCAGAATAGGCGCCTGGAACGCGAACGGCATCAGAACTCGTATGCCTGAGCTAAGAGACTTTCTTCAAGAGAACCAAATCGACGTTGTCCTTCTCAGCGAGACTGGCCTCCGCCCGGGGACGGTCTCAAGGTCGTGAATTACAAAACATACCGTCGAGATCGCTTAACGGGCCGCGGCGGCGGACAGCTGTACTCGTCAAAAATTCAATCCGCCACTCCGAGGTCGTAGTGCCGCCGCTGAACTCTCTGGAGGCGGCGGCAGTCATCATCTGGACCGATTTCGGTCCGCTAAAACTCTACGCGACGTATAGGCCCCCCTTGGCGGGGTTTCGCGCCAGGATTTCGACCAAATCTTCACCGACCCTAACGCGGTGTTGATGGCGGGCGATCTGAACGCGAAGCACCACCTCTGGGGCAGCCGGATCATACGAGCTGAGGGCAGGCAGCTGCTTGACATCATCCAAGCCTTAGGGCTTTCGTACCACCCTCCCGACGGCCACACGTTTTTCCGTGCTGGCGTCCAATCCGATGTCCTCGACTTCGCCATATCCAAAGACATCCCGGTAAACGTGACCGTGGAAAGCATCGCTGACCTTTCATCAGATCACAACCCCATCCTAATCACCCTAGGTAGCGAACTACTTCATCTGGGGAAAAAAATTCGGCGGCGTACGAACTGGAATCTCTTCTCCTCCAAAGTTCTCACCAACCTCAGTGTCAACGAAAATCTTCAGGAAGCGGCCCTCTTAGAGGAAGCCGCAAACAACTTCACCAAGGCGATCTCTCGGGCCCTCGATGAATCTTCTACCATCAGACCCCGCAGACACTCTCGACAACTCCCACCCGACCTAAGGGAGCTAGTTAGGGAAAGACGACGAGCCAAGAAAAGGGTCCAAACCACCCTCAACCCCGCTGACAGCCTCCGAGCAAATCATCTTGCTCGACAGCTCCGAGAGGCTCTCAAAACCTTCGAGCAGGAGAACTGGGACGATAAGGTCAAGTCTCTCACGACGGAGGATGGCTCCCTATGGAAACTATCCAAAGCCTTGAGAAACCCCTCAAAAAAACCCCAAACCGGCCTCTTCACGGCACCCATGGTTTAGGTTTCTCCCCGAGGAGAAAATCGAAATCCACGCCGACCACCTCGAAGAAGTATTCCGCGGCATTCCGCCCCCAATCATCTTCCGAAGAGAAGTGGAAACGGTGGTGCACGGGATCCCCGAGCTCATCGGAACCCCACTCGATCCCGCCTCCCCCGACGAAGTCGAGCCCTCATCAAAAGGCGCAACAACAAAAGGCCCCTGGGGCGGATTGTATCACCAATCTGACCTAAAGTGGTTACCCCCGAAGCTACGGAGCATCTTTGCGAAATCATCAACGCAATGCTCCAAATTCAGTACTTTCCCTCCTGCTGGAAACACGCCGAAGTTTGCAACATCCCCAAGCCCGGGAAAGATCACAAATTCCCACAAAACTTCCGCCCGATCAGCCTTCTCTCCAACGTTTCGAAAATAGCTGAGGCAATCATCCTGTCTCGGTTGAAAGAATTCAGCGACGATGTCATCCAAGATGAACAGTTCGGCTTCCGAGCCGGACTGTCCACCGACCTACAACTATTCCGGTTCTCGGAATACATCCGAAACGGACTCGAAAGGCGAGTACCCGTAGGTGCAGTTTTCTTCGACTTAAAGAATGCCTTTGACACAGTCTGGCATAACGGGTTGATCTACAAGATGATCGTTTCAGGAATCAGTCCCCCCCTCCCCTCTCCCCCATGGTCAAACTCATCAGGTCCTATTTAGCCGGCAGATCCTTCTGCACCAAATCCCTATCCGTGAAGTCCAGCGTCAGACAAATCCACGCCGGCGTTCCCCAGGGATCACTTCTAGGCGCGCAACTGTTTTCCATTTACATGTCGGATCTCCCCGAGAGCCCAGCACCGAGATTGCAATCTATGCAGACGACACTGTCATCTACACAGGCTGCAGGAAGCAGGCGCTCTTCAGAAAACGCCTCCAAAGCGCTACTGACGGTTTTCTGAGTTGGACCTCTCGCTGGGGTCTGAAGGTAAATGAATCTAAGTGTGTGGCAGTTAGATTCTCCCACGATCGCGCAAACCCCGGTCAGCCGATTAAGGTAGGAAACTCCGAGCTCCCCTGGAGCACCGAAGTGAAATACCTAGGTGTCATCTTCGACCGAATGCTCACATTCCAAAAACAAACTGACGAAATCCGAAATCGCTTCATCAAGGCCCGCAACTTGCTTCTGCCCCTCATAGGGCGAAGGAGTCCCCTTCACCTAGGGAGCAAGTTGCTCTTATACAAGACGACGCTTCGACCGCTTTTAACCTACGGCGCTATGGCCTGGTTAACAGCGAGCGAGACTAACATCAAAGATTTGGAAGCACTCCAAAACCGAACTCTCCGCCTCATCGTTGACGCCCCCTACTTCGTAAGGAACGTTCAGATTCATCGAGAACTGAACGTTCCGACTCTACGTGAATTTCTGACGAAACTCCTGAAGTCCGCGTGGGAAAGAGCCCGCGCCAGCCAAAATCTCTGCGTTCAGATGGTCGTCGATCCCCAAGATCGACCCCCTCCCAAAAAGAAGGTCCGTCGCCTTGCAGATGTCATCGATCTGGACTAAAGGCAATTCCCACAGGTCCCTCGACGACCATCATCGTCCTCTAAACGACTGATAAACGGCTATTTTTCAGTCTGAAATCCTCGTATGTGTTACAGGTGAAAAGTCATCTTCCCCAGTTAGCTCTTCGCTAACCAACTTCATCTCTCCCCAGGCTGCGTGATCGAAGCAGCCTACACCTGAAGATAAAAGGGCGTAAGGAATCCCCCACCGGCCCTAGTATTGACATGAAGTTCCTAGCGAGCCTAGCACTTCTAAAATTGTTAGTGTTGAAATGACAGCCAAAGCAGCAGGTATCTTTCCAAAAACGATAACCAAATCATAGTAACTATTATAGTATCTTTTACAGGAATTAGTGAACGTAGTGTTTACAATATTGTGAAAGAATATAACACTAATCACGAATTACAACCACCAAAAAAATATCATAGAAAAAGGGCTGTTTTAGATATGGTGGATGATGAAATGAAAAATGCTATACGAAGAATTGTACATTCATTTTTTTTTAAAAATGAACCTCCAACAGTTCAAAAGTTCTCACAGTGATAAATGAAAGAGATGACATTCCTAATTTCAAAATTACGACTCTCAGATCATTATTAAAGCAACTAAACTTTCGGTACAAATATTTATTACTTTAAATTCTATATACTAATCATAAGATAATTATGTTTGTAGTTATAATAAGCGAGCTCGAAATAGTATTTTAAAAGAAAAAGATGACATTACCTGGAGACGGAAATACCTTCGTGAAATTAAGAAATATCGTGAAAATGGTACCCCGATATATTACTTGGATGAAACTTGGGTAAATGCTGGACATACTGTAAATAAAGTATGGACAGATATGTCTGTTGTCACTGCAAGACAAGCATTTATAGAAGATTTAAGTACAGGTCTTAAAAATCCTTCAGGCAAAGGCAAAAGATTTATAATTGCACACATTGGCTCGGATGAAGGATTTGTAGAAAATGGTTTACTCCTCTTTGAATCAAAGAGAACAAGAGATTATCATAAAGACATGAACGCAGAAAGGTTTGAAGAGTGGATGAGATGTATTCTCCCCAATTTAAAAGAAAATTGCGTTATAATTTTTGACAATGCTCCGTACCATAGTCGTAAATTGAATAAGCCACCTACAACTAATAGTCGCAAATTAGAAATGCAAAACTGGATGAGGGAAAATAGTATTGCATATGAAGAAAACATGGTAAAAGCAGAATTGTTAGCTTTAATTAAAGAACATTTATCTGGCCCTCCGAAATATGCTGTTAATGAATTAATAGAAAACACTAATAGAAAGGTACTTGGACTGCCCCCTTATCACTGTGAATTAAACCCGATTGAACTAATATGGGCACAAGTGAAGGGGTATGTTGCGAGACATAACACCACATTTAAATTGGCAGACGTGAAAGAATTATTTCAACGAGGTATTGACAATATTTCTGTTGAAAATTGGCAAAATGCTATTAAACATGTTATTCAAACAGAGAAGGAAATGTGGGAACTTGACAATCTCATAGATATACACATAGAGCCGTTAATCATTACAATTAATGATGATTCGTCTACATCATCTAATAGCGAAGAAGATACATGTTAAGAACGTTTTAGTGTGTCATAATTAATTCCTTTACTGTATTAAATTTTTGTAATATGTATAAAATTTATTATTTTTGATTATACCTATTTGTACAGTGAGTTAATTTTTAGGATTATGTTTCTTATATAAATACGTACCAAAAAAAAAAAAAAATATTAATTTGTTTCCTTATTTTGTATTTATATATTACATAGATCTTCTTAAAACCATTGTGTATTTTTTATTTACTATATATAATTCTATATATTGGAGATGCATAATTTAATTCAACAAAACATACTTGAAGAAATAAGAAAATTATTTTAGTACTTATTTTGCAATTTTTATTTATGTCAAATACAAAATGAGGTTATTATTTTGATATGTCTACATGTGATTTATGCTGTATGAGTCGGACATTTGCATTGCAAGGTTGCCATAATTTGCTACTGCATCTGTTCGGCGAGTCGAGTATAGTTATGATTTTAATTGAAAAATTCAATTAATACTTGAATACCGTTATACTTTTACGGTTATGCAAACTTAATTCAATCACTCTCATCGTTATACGAGCAAATTAATACTTCAAAATTTTATGCCGCACCGTTGGCTCCCGGTGCAGTCTGAGCATTTGAAAAATAGTAATTATTGCATAAATCTCAATTTTAAGCAATTTAAATAAAAGAATCTGCTTGTAGATTGAAACCTAAAGATTTTTTATATATATTAGCTGGTTGAAAATATTCTTTGTACGAGAAATAAACATTACAAACCGAGAAATTAGAAACCTCAATATTTGATTAACTTTTTGCACAGACTGTCACACATCTACTTCCTTAATGATCCCATATCAATTAATTTTAAAGAAAAAAAAATCGCTTGTTTATTTTTCCCAATGACTGAATGTTTTTATTGTCCCCATACGTGTTCAGTTTTACTTACCTAGCTTACTCGTCGCGCATTGCTGCGAGCTCAGATGAAAGGAAATTAAAGGAACGCTGTTATGATAACATTCAATTTACATTGTGTCATTTTTGTTCAAACTTATTATTTATTCATTTCTATATGGAAAACATTTCAAAGTGTCGTTTTAATTGTATTTGTTTATTTGAGTGCTAGTGGATACACGATATTCTGTTTTTGGTCTGGTGCGTACACAAATAAATCAAGTTTTCCGACCTGTGAACGTGCCACATTAGGTTTGTTCCAAAACACGATCAAACTAGTTTGTGTATCGCCGGGTACATGCGCAAAGCAAATTTGGCGTTCCAACATAACTTTGACTGAAATGTGTTTGAATAGTCAGATGTTCCAACATAAAATTTGACGATGGGCGAATCGTTCACTGAACCGTCAAAACGATCCGCTGATTTTTGTGGAACTGTTCAACAGAAGGTCCGTTCCAACATGCAGTTTGTGTATCGTACATGTATGATACATGAGGTTCGTTCCTACATGTACGGTATATGGATTAGTTCACGAACCGTTTTCTACACATGCGCTAAAAATGTATTACTTTCCGACCAATTCCGTATCGTGGGGTGTTGGTGTCAGCACAGTTTGCGGACAATTACCGAATTTGTATGTGTGGTGAACGGTGTACAACTGTATAGATAACCTAAAACGGTGTGTTTATTGTTGGAGTTAACAAAACAAAAAATGAACGGTAAGAGGTAATTAATAGCATTAACAAAATGTGCTGGTAACATATGTTTATAAAATTTGTAATTATTGCTTATAAAAGTAAAGTATTTATCGTACTAGTACTTGTACAATAACTTTTCAAAAGGTTTCCTATCTTTATTACAGACCTTTCCGAATCTTTCAAGTTGCAAACAGTAGAGACACCAGGTTCTAGTGCTGCAGATCAGCGATCAATAGATTTTAAGTGGGGTGTAAACGACACAAAATCTGTAATACATTTATATGAAAAATATAGAAGAAAGGTGGGCACACTTAACATAAAAACAATAAGAAGTATGTGGCAGATAATTGCGAGGGAATTAAGTGAAATGTTAAAAATAACAGTGTCACATAATAATTGTGAAAATCGATGGCGGGTATTAGACCGGAATTATAAAAAATTCGTTGATAATCAGAAATCGACGGGAAGGGGTAGAAAATTTTTTGAATATGCTTAAGATATAGAGACGTTATTTCGACGGAAAACAAATTTCCATCCACCACTTTTATTAGGAAGTGATACGATCGATATACCCATCGACAAAGATGAGGAAGAAAAGAATGGAGAAAACGAAAAGAAAATGTATACTTGAACGAAACAGATGTGGAAGATACTCGAACAGAGGCACATGGAAGAAAGACCATACAACGTAGAAGCAGTGCTTTGGAAATGATAAGGCAAGATCGGTTGGCATATCAGCAAAAGCGCTTGGAGATAGAGAAAGAAAAATTGGAGATCATGAGAAGAATTTATGTTTTATTTAAAAATATACTTAATCTGTATATACTATATTTCTATTCTATTAAATAATTGGTTCTTGTGCACTAGTTTTATTAGTCTAAAAGAAAACAACTAAATAGCTAACAATAAGCTATCAGCTATGTTATCTCTAATTTCTCTAGCACCTATATCATTATCATCTTCAATTTCTTCTTCTACATCAGGTACTCTAATTGCTCCATGAACGTGCTTGTCTTCATTTTCAAGGGCTGCATCAGCTAAGGAAATATTGTGCAAAACACATGCAGCCCTTATCAAATGGATTATATAGGGCATCTTTCTTAATGTGATATGATATAGTTGACGGAACTTCTGCTTCAATATATTTTTGGATAATTTAGCAATTTTATGGGTTAGTTGCCCTCGATCTTTAAATGGGGTTAATAAATTTTTCTTAAGTGGGTAACCACTATCTCCCAATATAAAATAACGCCCACATTTCTCTTCCAAATCATTGCCGAGAGGAGAATTTCGTAACACTCTGCTATCGTGTACTGAGCCCGGATACCCGACGAATACATCACGAATCATTCTTGTGGCATCGCAAACTACTTGCATCTAAAACACAAGGGAAAATATGCAATCCACATTTTGAAAATTATTTTATACAAACATAATATGCATACTATACCTGTATTGAATAGTAACCTTTCCTGTTCAAGTAGGAATCGGGATCATTTTCAGGTTTATCGATTTTTATATGGCAGCCATCTATAGCACCAATAATTGCGGGAAATCCATTTTCTCGGAAAGACTCCTCAATAACTCTTTTTCATTTTCTGTAGGCCATGTAATAATCTCAGGAGAAAGGTTACTTAAAAAAACAGTTAGTCTTTTAATAACGCGATGTAGGGAGCTAATACTAATATTAAATCTGTCAGCCACATCTCGAAAGCTAGCAGTTTGATGTCCAATGAACCATAAAAAATATAAACCTGCAATTAATACATTTAACTTACATTAATTTCATATTTACTCAGAATCATATTATCCGTATTATCGAAGTTGTCAAAAGAACTTTTCCAAAGGATAATCTTTGTATAATAACTTTAATTCCTATAATTAATACATTTGCGTCATGTTTACCTGACTTAAAGCAGAGAGTTTTTAATGTTGTCCAAAATGTCTTTTATATTAGTGACTTGTACTATACTTTTCTGCAATGCTTCTAACTTTCTGACGGTTCATTCTAAAATGCTCAAAGAACAAGCCATCGTCGTAGTTTGGAACAGTTTCTTCTGGAACGTGTACAATACATTCTAAATTACTGATACATCTGTTTATCTCAGATAGCAAACATACACAACAGCTACAAATAACTATTGTCTAAAATTACGACTTACCTATATAGTTCTCATTTTTCTTTTGGGTACCGCTACCTGATGGTCTAAATCGTCATCATCACTGGAAGAACTATTTAATAAATCTGAGAATCCTTCCAAATCACTCATTTAAACTGATTTATTAAATTGTTACACTTCGTTAACTAAAATAATTCCCTCGTCATTTTAAATATATGCATATGCAATAAATGAGAGCAGCTTATAGCCTGCAAACAACGTAATTGTTTACTGTATGTATTTATTTAATAAATCTGCTAGAATGCGCGATTTGGGAGGATTCTCCGATTTCTTAAATAATTCTTCCAGTAATGACGATTTGGACCGTCAGTAAATGTCGGTGAACCGTTCCAACACCCCACGAAACGGAATCAGTCGGAAAGTAATCCATTTTTAACGCATGCGTAGAAAACGGTTCATGAACTAGTCCACGTATCGTACATGTACGATACACAAACTGCATGTTGGAACGAACCTATTATTAATTGTCCATGTGAGAAGCATGCAAATCTACCCCAGACACTTGCAGCGATTGTCCTTAGGCTTTGTTGATGGTCATTGCAAAAGAAAGTCGCATCGACAACTGTAAACGTTTGAATTTAAATTATTCAAAAGATTATGAGAATTGAAATCGATTAAAGTCACGATAAAATAAATAAATGGAAAAATTCAATATTCGAAAGATTACTAGAATTGAAATCGATTAAGCTCACGATGAAAAAATTGTGTGTTCTGCATTGACTTTTCATAAAGTTGGCTGCCTTAATATATACTGTAATATTGGATGAGAGTACTTGATTTGAAGCTTCGTCTTGTTATGATTTAAACAAGACCATTGATCATTAAGAAATAAAGATAAGTCATTGATTATTTTGAATAAACGTAATGTACCTGGTGCTGGTGGTTATGGACCTGTTTGATAAGCACTAACTCCCAATGGAGGTGGGTATATTGGTTGAGGCATTGGGTATGCCGCAGTATCTATTGGATATGCAGGCTGAAGAACTTGTGCTGTGGTACCATCAGTACTTGTTACAGTTGCAGGAGCTGGAAATTAAAAAAGAAAACAACAAATTAACTTTATCAAGTATTGGATTGTAAAACGTACGCCTTAATATACGTCCTCTTCTAGACCTACAACAACAACCGCACAAGAAAAACAATACAAACACTGCCACACATATTTTTACTATCGAAAAATCGTCCATTTGTAAAGATAGAGTAATATGAGGACAAGACACCTTCGATCTTCGCAAAAAAAAATTATAGCACCGCAAAGGTGACCTAAAGGGTGATAAATTACGTTGAAGTGTTTACGTTACATTCAGATGATGTTTTCTTATGTATTTAATCACATAAATACAATTTGTAATATTTGTCCTACAGGCCATGTAGGCCCATGACTTGTGCTCTATTCTTCTGCCATTTCCCTCACTATCTTTCTCCATTCCATTCTATTCTGTACCATCCGCGTCCAGTCTACAATTCCCCTTTCTCTCAAATCGCTCAAAACCGCTTCCATCCATTTTCTCCTTGGTCTTCCTCTTCTCCCTCTTCCTCCATGTCCCTCTGTAAGTACTTTCCTCCACTGCCTTTCCTGTCCCATCCTGCTAGCGTGTCCCAACCATCTTATTCTCTGAGCCTTGACGTGTTTTAGTATGCTACTATGTCCATATAGTTCCTTTAATTCCTGGTTTGTTCTCCGCCTCCAGATTCCATTCTCCATCTTCGTCCCTCCAAAGATTTTTCTGAGCATTTTTCTTTCCCATATCTCCAACTTATCTTCCATCTTTTTGTCAGAATCCATACCTCACAGCCATAGGTTACTGTGGGTCTAACAATTGTCCTATAGGTCTTTATCTTTGCAGTTCTTGATATCTCTTTTGATTTAATCATTTTCTTTAGCATTCCCATTGCCTTACATCCTTTTAGAATTCTTCCTTCAATTTCGTCATCCTCTTTACACTTATTCGATATGACAACACCCAAGTATTTGAACTTGTTGACATTTTCAAACGAATACTTTGTTTTATCTGTTTGGAACTTTGAATATCTCTTGTCTATAGTTTGTTCCTGCCTCATAACCATATACTTCGTTTTTTGTTCATTTATTGCGAGACCAAATTTCCTTGCTTCTTGTTCCATTTTCCCAAAAACTTTCTCCAGCTCCTTCTTCGATCTTGTGATTATGGCTACATCATCCGCATAGGCCACGATTTGGTGCTTTTGATGCTATATATTTCTCTTGGTTTGGATGCCACTACCTCTAAATATTGCTTCCAGCACAAAGTTGAACAATATCGTCGATAACGGATCTCCTTGTCTCAGACCTTCCCTACCCTCAAAGCTTGTCGAAAGCTGTCCTTCTGCCATAACTTTGCTCTCTGTGTGTGTCAACGTCATTCTTACTAATGTCCTGAGTTTTCTGGGGATTCCAAGTCTCATCATGGCTTCGTAAAGTTTATCTCTACTAACTGTGTCATACGCTCTCTTGAAATCTATGAACAGGATATGTAGTCCCAAATTTTGTTCGTAACTGTTGTTCTGTATCATCCTCAATGTAAATATTTGATCTACAGTTGATCTGCCTTTCTTGAATCCTACTTGGTATTCACCTACTAAGGTATTATGATACCTTTCTAATCTCTTCCCAATAATTCTTGGCAAGATTTTATACGTCCAATAAAGTTATACCTCTGTAGTTTTGGCAGTCGCTTCTGTCTCCTCCCTTGTAAATAGGACATATTATAGCATTATTCCACTCTAGGGGCATAATTTCCTCTCTCCATACTCTTTTGATGAACGAGCAAACTCTTTCTTGTAATTTATCTCCGATGTACTTCAAAATTTCTGATGGAATGCCATTCTCCCCTGTGCTTTTATGATTTTTCAATTTTTTGCATTCCTGCAGAATTTCCTGCTCTGTTGGTTCCAGGACGTCTAACTCTGCCCTATATTCCATTTCATCTAAATTGCCAGGGTAAATTTGTCCTCTCGTATTCAATATTCCATCAAAGTATTCCATCCATCTATTTAATTTGTCCTGGGTGCTACTAATCAGAGAGCCATTCTTGTCCCTTAAATATGGTGTGGTCCCCCTTCCCATTTCTTTCAAGCTTTTCACTTCCCGATAGAAGTTCCTCATTTCTCTTCCTTTCTAACGGTCTTCAATTACATTTAATTTATCAACATAATACTTTCTTTTTTCTTGTCTGCACATATGTTTTGCTTCCCTTTTTAGTTCTTTGTACTTCTTCTTATTTTCCTCCGTTATTGTGCTTAACAATACAATCCTCGCTTTATTTCTTTTTCTAACGCGGCTTTACAGTTCTCATTGAACCAATCCTTAGTTAGATTGGTTTTCTTTATCTCTAGGTTATTTTTCATCGTTTCTTTTATTATTCTTACTATTTCCCTGCATATTTTCAATTTACTATTTAGTTCCCTTTCCATTTTATCAACAAGGGCTTCATCTTGAATTTTCGTCAAATTGTACCTCCGCATGTATGATGTTTTCGTATCCTTCTTCCTAGGCAACTCTTGCTTTAGTCTTCCTATCACCAGAAAATGATCCGAATCCGCTTCAGCTCCCCTATAGCTTCTCACATTCTTAACACTCTGGTGATGTTTGTCCTCTATCAGTAAGTGGTCTATTTGGTTTTTAGTTTTTCCGTCGGGTGAGGACCAAGTAGCTTTGTGTATGTCCTTATGGTCGAAACTCGTACTTTTAATTTTTAATTTATTTTCTTCTGCAAATTGTATTAGCAGATTTTCGTTATCATTGGAGTCTCTATGCTTGCTTTTTCCACCTGTTATTTCCTTATACACTTCTTCTCTGCCCACCTTTGCATTTATGTCACCTATCACTATTTTTACATCGTAGCTTGGTATTTCTTCCAGTTTAATCCCCACTTCCTCATAGAACTCGAACTTCGCTGCAAGATCTTTATCCTCCGTTGGGGCATGTATGTTGAGTAGGCTCAGTTTCCTATATTTCAATTGCAGTCTTAGTCTGCAGATTCTGTCAGATATAGCTTCAAAGCCTAGGACTGCATCTTTTAACTTGTCATTGACTAAAAAGCCAACCCCAAAATACCTTTTTTCTCCTCCACTATTGAAGAAGTTGTAATCTCCAATTTTGCATACTCCATTTTCTTTCTGTTTTGTCTCCTGTAGGGCTAGTATATCTATCTTGTATTTTTCCATAATATTTATTAAGTTCCTTATCACACCTTCGTACATACTTCGCACATCCCATGTTCCTAGGTTAATATATTCTTGTCTTACTGCTCGCTTTCTACCTTTACTTGCAAGATCCATTTTTATTCTCCGTTCCTTCCCCTTCTGGTATTTATCTTCGTTCTTTGTCACCACATTACTAATGTAATTTTCTGTCACTCTGTCCTGTATCATTGCCGGGTCATTATTTGTTATAGAATCCCTTGCCCTTGTTATTTCTAGGAGTTTTTTGTACCTAACTTCGTCCTATCCTTAGCCACTAGTGCGTCCTTCTGATTATCCCATATCCATTCCCCATCATTTATCTATATTTTTCGATATCCAGTTCTCACGACATTGCCTTTTCCTACTTCGTCCCTAGCGACAGTTCTGATTCTTTTCTGAATTTCCCGGTCTTCCCTGCTGAAGTCATTGATGTAAATTCTGGTATCTCTAACATTTTTTAATTTATTTTTATTAATCATAATCTGTCTTTTGTCATTACTGTTATTTAATTTTAGGAGGCAAATCTTTTCACCAATTTTCTTTGCTCCTTTTATTTCTACATCTATTTCCAGCGTTTTTTTCAATAGTACATCCATTCTTTTCTTTATATCTTCTTCCGCATATGATATGATCGGTATTCCGTGGATAATTATATTGTTTCTCCTTTTTCTCGATCCCTCGTATCCATTCTTTCTTTTAAAATACCTAATTCCTCCTTTACTGCCTTATTTTCTTGTTTAAGTATCTCATTTTCTTCCCTAATTAATTTTAATTCTTTCCTAAATTCATTCTGATCGTCTCTTATTGCTTTCATTTGTGCACTCTTTATATCGATGTTTATTTCTCTCTCGTCTTTCTTTACTTATTTACACAATTATAATGTTATAAAATTATTTTCTAATAACCCGGCCTTTGCCCCGCCCGTGTTTACCTGTTCTCTATTGCCGGTTGACACTGTGATACTCGGCCGGATGACTTCGAAGGTCGTGTCGCCTGTTATTATCTTACCTCTAACCTCCCAATTTATTGTTATTGGTGTTTTAATACTATTCTTTTATGGAGTTCTTTTACTATCGCACTAATTTTGTTAGCTATTCTTATTCACCTACTTGGCACACTTAAATTCAGCTTTAGAACTTGTACACTACTTTAAATATTAGATGTAACGGAGCCGATGTTATCGGTTATCACGTGGTACACTACCATAGTTACTTACTTCCCTTCAATATTTAGATGGCTTCTTTACCCCATCTGTTGAGCTTTTCATATTACTAATATTCACGCGTGCGATTTAAAATATACTTATTTCTAAAATTTTAGGAATACAATTTCAATGTTACATGAAACGAACAAGTAGGAACAACTTTGCATTCTACTTGCCAGTTACATGTAACATACCACTTAATAATATTATGTATGATAAAACAATGAAAATACTAAGTTGAGGTATTTGTATGCTATATATTTACAATACGTGATACAATAGATACAACAATAGATATACAGCAATATAAACAGCTAAATGGCTATCGAGATAACAACATAATGATAACAATATATTGAATATAAATAGTATAAGAGTATAGAAAACGATATGCACACAATAAATCTTTGAAGAGAATGTTTATGGTTTATACCTGTTACAAGCCCACAAACTAAAATTTTCGTTTTTAATGTGCAGAACGGGAAGGGAGACGGCATTCGTTTTCAAGAAACTATATCAATTTAAAATAAAATATTGGTTGTAATTTGTAGTTGACTGTAGGCACTTGCTATGTTTAATTATTAAATTAGCTTTCAAAGTGATAACTGATAACACAACTATGCTACGGCGCATCTCAGACTGAGACGAAAGTTCCCGTTTGTCGGCCTGTAAGTAGCCTATTTCCTATTCAGGCGATATTTATGTTTATATTGTCTTAATTTTATTGCTTCCTTATATATAGAATTTTGTAAATGAGTACGTGTTTCTGTTCCCGACAAAATTCTATTTACGCCACACGCCCAATTATGGCAACATAGTAAAACAAATTGTTTAATAAGATTTATCTTAAATGTTCTTGCCCCTTCACAAGCACAATTTGTGTGAAAATCAGTACATTCAATAAAATAGGCGATTAATGCTTTGACTGGTTTGGCTTTATTTATTAAACTGGGCAAGATATATATTATAGTATTGTATATTTTAAAAAGTGTGTATATAACATAAGGATTGCAGTATTGCAATTTATTTGGCATTTTTTTGCAGTATTCTTTATATACATTCAAGGTATGCCACTCTGGGTCTATTCTATCGCTTAGTATACTTTTTAGACATACTTCACATTTACTAACTAGTTTTCGAATTTTTTAAAGATAAAACCACTTACATACCCAGTTGCTAATTTGCTAATTCTATTACTAGTGGTACATGGAATGTTACTGTTTCTAATAAAAGAAATAGATTCTATGACCTCGTCAACATCCTCGTTTGAAACACACAGCGAGTTTAAAACAAACCTCTTTAAGACCAACAATGGTGTTCCTGGATCTTCTTCACAGTTGGCATGCAAAGAGTGTTTTGTTGCCAAAGTATTAATTGCCAATGTTTTGAAATGGCTTTTAAATAACCCTGTAGTAGGATTATTGCAACGTGCACCTCTTTGGCGAATTTGACCAAAGAAGTTTTCCAGAGAATCCTGGTTTAAATTGCGAGTCGGTAAGAAACTCACTTCTTTCTTTGATAAAGCTCTAAATATCTCCTCAATACCATTCAGAGTTACTGTCCAATTTTTCAACGATGGTGGAACTATTCTGGCGTTGCCTCTTACAAAACACATAGTTTTTAAAGCAAGTTTTGCTTTATACCAAAATGCAAAATGGGGTGAATTTGCTGATAATGCTGTTCGTAAAGTTTTACCTCGTTTTGGCTTCTGTAGGTAACCATTAACACTATCAAATAGTTCGTCGAAAAATTTCAATATCTTTGCCGTTCCCACCGCAGAAGAATCCAGTTTTGTGCCATCATCTCCTGTCATTCCTAAAATTTTTTGGGATATTAAAAATATATAAATTGAAGTGGTTTTTTTAAATCGACAATTGAAAATATAAAAAAAGGAACAAACCTGATATAGTAAATAAATTAATTACAGAAGCTACAGCGTGGCTCATAACTTGTGAAGCACAAGAAACCTTCATTTTCTCAATTTTTCTGGGAACTACATGGTGATCAGTTAATTTTGGCATAGCGCGTAATTCTCCAGAAGCTCTATCAATCTCATGTGGTCTCTCAATATCAGTCCACTGGGCAGTATAGGTTATGTTATTGTCTATCCATTGTAAATTGTATTTTAAAAGGTTATTCCTAATGCCTTTCATTAAATGTGGTGTGTCATATATGTGCACAACTTTGTTATTATTTACATAATAATATTTAATATTTCCTGCATCTGGTTTACCAAGTGTGGTTTTCATTAAATAATTTACGGCAGCTTGATTGTTACTACCCTGGTCACTAATAGTAGCAATTACTTCAAAATTAGCATTGTAGCATTTGGTAATGATTTGTTTGACCAGCCTAACTAAATCCATGCTTTTAATAGGTCCATGAGAAAAGGTGTAACACAGCGGTTGTTTCCAATTTGTAGTTATCCCTTTTAACATAAAGACTTGGGCATAGTTTGCTATATGGTTTGATCTTCTATCTCCATAATCTTTGAAACCATCAAAATCCATCGTTTCAATGTTCAATTGAATGTTTGCCCCAATACTCATTTCGTCAAATAGTAAAACGCACATTCTTTCATGGCGTTGTAATGAGCTTGCTGTACATAATATATTATTGAAAACATATTCGGTAACTCCTGCTGAGATTTTTATGTTGTTCAGTACATTCTTTAAGGTATGTGCTGAAGGCGGACAAAATGATTTCCTTAGCAATTTGTAAGTCCTTAGACTTTGTTTGTGTAAAATGAAGCCCAAAATTTTGTCGTCCATTGTAAACCTCCTTCCATGGACTGATTTCCCAACTGCATCTATCTGACATTTAATAAATCGCAAAACATGGGGTTCTAATCCAATTGTAAAATTATGAAGTAATTCGTTTTCAGTTAAACGTCTTTTACGTTTATTTGTAAGGGATGACATTCTGGATTGTAAACTTTTCGCTTTGGTATATAAATACTTTGCCTTTGGCGACAAAGCAGCGGATCTCGTCACTCCAATACTTTGCAGTAATGATATAGCTAGAAAAGGAAACATGTAAATACTGAGTTACATCAATTTTATAAGGGTACCACAGAGTATGCTACACACTGATATTTGAACATATGAAAATTCAATTGAAAAATTCTCCCAAGATGTACTTAAATGCGCATATTTGCAGTCATTCACTTTTTGGACAACGAAGTTGCCACAGACTCCAGCTTTACGGCCAACCCACCGTGGTTATATCACTCGTCAGTGCGAAGTAGAAATTCCTACAGCAGAAATCTGTGGCAACTTAGTTTCCACTTCTGTAGAAGTTAATATCTGCAAATATGCGCATTTAAGTACATATTTGGAGAATTTCTTAATTGAATTCTCATACAACCATCAAACTTACTAGCCTATATAGTGCTTATCTTGAAATGAAAACTGCTTTTCACAAAGTCGTAATGACGATCGGAATAACCGCGAGTGGTGAAAGTAGTTTTATAATTGTATGATACACCTAACAAATTTTAATGTGCACGTACATTTTCAGTGTATCCATTATATTTATACAAATACCGGATTTTATACCTGTATATACTACTCCGATGTGATGATTACAAATAATTGCAGGATAAGATTGAAAACGTCTCGACATATAATAATAAAGAAAATGATGTACTTACATCGTTTAGGTGAGTGCGTTGCTTCACTCTCGTAATCTTTGTTTTGTAAGTTTTGTTCCGTAGATGTAGTAGCAAAAACTTTGGTGTGTATATTCAGAGGATGTACCTCAGAGACTATTGGTTTCACATCAGTATTTATTATGTTGTCTAAAATGCAGAAATACGATATTTATAGTAAAAAAAGATAAATCACGTGTGGCTTTAAAATATACCTTCTGTAACATCGGAGGCACTGGCGGCTTTTATCAATATATTTGAGGATCCATCTCTTACTTCTAGTTCTGAAATAAAGAAGCGTACTTGAATTAATGAGATATCAATTCGTTTATACTCGGAAGCAAGTAAACATACAGTACCCTCTGGGGACCCTTTCATAGTACTACGCATGTACTACGTTGTAACCTATCCTTGTCTTACAAAAGTGCGTCAGTTTGTCTCATTTCAGTTAATGCCCTATGCACACTACTGTATACTGTATGTATAATTTGGCTAAATATGAGGACAAGACACCTTCGTTTTTCGCAAAAAAATTATAGCACCGTAAAGGTGACGTAAAGGGTAATAAATTATTTAAATAAGTTTTGTGAGAGATACTTCCCAGAGTCACAATTTAAGAAAAACGGTCTTACCTTGAAGTGTTTACGTTACATTCAGATGGAGTTTTCTTATGCATTTAATCACATAAATACAATTTGTAATACATTTATAATAACTTTCATCCTTTTTCGACAAATATACGTTTAAATATTAATATAATTTTCAGTAATTTCCCAACATTTTCACTTTTTCTGAGATGTTAAAATGTATGACTTTCTAAATGATATTTGACTGGTGGCAACCAGTACCAACTTAAATAGATGTATATTTATATAATTCTTCTTCGAAGCGATCTATTATTCAAGTTAAACGTTGGTTAAACGAATAATTGCCATATACGAAAAACTTGATTGATGCACGAACTTGCGTATTCTTACGATTTTTTTGGAATTTGCTAGTCGTTGCTACAAGAAAACTTCAATGTGTAATTTGCATTAATTTACTTGGTATTTCACTTATTCACACCATATATTCATTGCAATACATATATTCTTGTTTCGTTTAGTTGCTTGGTTACTAAATTGCTGTGTTTATTTGAACTATTAAATATAATTAAAATTTAAAATAAATATAAAAATACGCTCTGGAAATATCTTACGATTAAAAGTGTAGTTTGATAAATTTTTATAATAGAAAATAAAAGTATTTTTGTAAAAAATTTTCAAACGATTTTACTTTAAAATTTGTCCAAAAAATAATAGAGCAATATACAAATAAATACATATATCATCGACGACATCTAACAATGTCACGGTCTTCTATTTCTGCTTCAGCTGCTTTTAGAACTTCCACGACAGACACGTTAGCAATTTCGTTGTAATTTGCCATTTCTTCTTTATTACCCTTCTTATAATACACAAACGATTTAAGCGAAAATTGTAATTCGATTGGTGTTTATCGCTCGAAGTAAGTCGGAGTTAAAATTGACCATGTCCACGTCCATCCTTAATTTTCAAGACGACGGGTCCCCCTGTTCTTCGTCTCGTGGACATTCCCTAGGGTTCAATGGATTATACAATAACCTTGCTAAACGGAAAAATTCCACAGCTCGACCCAATTTCAACTCGGCACATCTTTTGTCAAACATGTACCGAGCCAAATTTCCCGGAATATGGGATTTTCTTCGTCCGCTAGAACTTATTGTATCTTCGGCAGCCCGCCACGAGGGCTTGATTGCATTGGTGTGAGCATCTGTGTCAGGATCTTTAAAAGTCAAAGGTTGATTCACCTTCAAATGTTCGTACCCTTGCAATGAGAGGCAGTCATAGGCCTTCCAATAATCGCTGATGACCGTTGTTCACGGATAATCGGAATCAACGTGTCAGCAGACCCGTAAATAAAAGAAAAATTGTTAAAACAATCATGGTTCCACATAGAAAATATATTAAAGTATTCAACGCGATCTAACCTGGCCATAACCACTCCGCTCCACGCCACCCGACCCAAAACCATCCCATATCATCCAGCTCAAAACATCCGACCTAAACCCATCCCACACCATCCGGGCGAAAACCAGCCGACCCAAACCAACACTGCCCGGTCCAAACCACCCCACACCACCCGACCCAAACCACCAAGCCCAAACCCATCCCACACCATCCGGCCCAAAACCACACGGCCGAAACCACCCCACACCACCCGACCCAAAACCAGCCCACACCATCCGTCGCAAACCAACACAACTCGACCCAAAACCACCCCACACCATCCGACTCGAACCAGTACAACTCGACGCAAAACCATCCCACATAGCCTACCTGACCAGAAACACCCACCCTCATGACAAACTGCATTAAGGTGATTAAATCTTACCGATCTGAAACGGCAACCATGAAAACTCTGCCCGTACCTCGTTCGTAGCCTCCAAAAAGCCATTGCCCCTCTACAAAATGTCCACGATGATACTTTCTTTTTCCAAATTTGGACTCGTCAATCTCCACGATTTTACCTGGCCCCCTTAACTTCTCTGTATGTATTACATACGCATCTAAAACAACCTCGCGGCAAAAAGACGCCCAATCTACCGCGGTATTGCTTGCGATACGTATGTAGTTCATCGCAAATGAAAGTTAGGGGACTGTTGGCAACCCAAAGATGGACGAATCCTAAAATTTGGAAAATAGAAAGTTTTGATTTAAAAAAATGTCCTAGGGCAGGGACATTTTTTTTTCAGACGCCCACCCGCACCGCTCCCTTTTTTTAAAACGATTTAATTTCACTGAGTCGCGTCGCCATTTTAGTCCATCACACCTAGTACAAAAAAAAAAAACCTAAATATAAAATACACAACAAATGCACATAATACTCACCGATTCCCTTCCGCTCTTAATTTCAGTGGTGATCCACAACGAGGGCACATATACCTACCCTCGTTGGGGATTAATCCCCAGTGCATTAGTTGGCGACCCATTTCAATTTTATCTGAATTACATAATTTGTATAAATCAATTAAATTGATTTGAGCCATTGTAAACGCAATGACAATAACAATAAGAATAAACCAATCTGCACTTTTATTTAAGTTGCTACTGGTTGCCACCATTCGTCGATATCTACGATTTTACTTGAATTTCCTATTTTTCTTTATGTATGATACACGTATCCAAAACAACCTCCCGAAAAAGACAAATATGAACAGAAAAAATCATAAGAATACGCAAGTTCGTGCATCAATCAATTTTTCCGTATATGGCAATTTAGCCAATGTTTAACTTGAATAATAGATCGCTTGGAAGAAGAATAAGAAGAATTAAAATAAATATATATCTATTTAAGTTGGCAGTGGTTGCTACCAATCAAATGTCATTTAGAAAGTCATGCATTTTAACATCTCAGAAAAAGTGAAAATGTTGGTAAATTACTGAAAATTATATTAATATTTGAACGTATATTTGTAGAAAAAGGATGAAAGTTATTAGAAATGTATTACAAATTGTATTTATGCGATTAAAAATGCGTGTGACGAAGTTATGCCGCCAAATTCAAATCGTTTTGGCGTTTGGCTTGATACAGCTCGCAACATTGCTATAAGTTTGTAATATTTACCTTTTAGATCGTTACAGCTGTGTGTTATTTACATTATATCTAGTGTTTCCAGTTACTGAACCGATAATTCAACGTGAATTCTGAACTACTAAATGTGTCTAATTAATGATGCCATATCAATTAATTTTAGAGAAAAAAATCGCTTGTCTATTTTTCCCAATCACTGAAAGTTTTTACTCTCCGCATACGTGTTCAGTTTTATTGTACATACAGTACCTTACCCGTCGCGCGTTGCTGTGACTTCAGAAGAAAGGAAATGAAAGGAACCCTGTTATGATAACATTCAATTTACATTGTGTCATTTTTGTCGAAACTTATTATTATTCATTTTTATATGGAAAACATTTCTAAATGTCGTTTTAATTGTATTTATTTATTCGAGTGCTAGTGGACACACCATATTTTTGGTTTTTGGTTTTTGGTTTTCCGACTCGTGAACTTGCCACATTAAATTGTCCATGTGAGAAGCACGGATTCTCCAAGTCTAGCCCACACACTTGCAGCGATTGTCCTTGTGCTTTGTTGATGGTCATTGCAAAAGCGAGTCGCATCGGAAACTGTAAACGTTTGAATTCAAATTATTCGGAAGATTATGAGAATTGAAATCGATTAAGCTCACGATGAAAAGAATATGTGTAAATGTATTGGAGTGACGGCAGCGGTTGGATGTTTAGAATGAATATAAATTATTCACACGCGGTAACTGTCGACGATGCTCGCAAATTCGCTGGAATAAATAAATACATGGAAAAATTCAGTATTAGAACTTAAATATATCAGCTATCACCCACGAACTGAATTGTCATGAGTCATTATTTACATTCAATTAAATTGAATTTGTTTGTATACACGCGCGCCACCTATCATAGGATATATGTACTATGCCAGAAACAGTCAACACACGCGCGCTACTTATCGTAGGATCAGTATTACACGTATGGAAATGGTGTTTCTTTTTTGGCAAACGTTGATCAAATAAATTGATTTGGAATTCGTTGATGCCACTATGCCAGTAATCTTCGCGGGAGTGTACTCAACAAGTTCCGAAAGTCTGATGGCGAGCGGATGAATGGTGTAGAGTTTGTTTCCTTAGAGAAGAGCACATTACGTCATGAAAATATGGGCGGAATGTGACGTTTCACTGATTTTCGCTAGTCGGTTGCCATGATAACGTATACCGATCACCAAATTTGGTTCATTGCACCGCTGACGTAATATGCTCTTCCCTAAGGAAACAATATATACTGTGTGTCTAGCTAAGTTCGCGACAAATGGAAAACTTTTTTATTCTTGGGTTTATGAAAAAAAGTTATTCTTTATAAAAAGTCCTGCTTCATCCAAAACTTAAACTCAAATTGTCAGATTTTAATATTTGTTAGTCATATACGAGATATGACAAAAAATATGAAATTAGTATAAGAGTAAAGTACCTTTATTTTCAATAATACTTAAAATGTTATAAGGAATAGTCGTTCAGAATTGGAAATTATACAATTTAAATACAGCATTTACACAAAAGAAAGCATTGAAAATGTTACGCAAATGCTTCAACATATCCGCCTTCTCGTTCCATACATGTAACGGTTCTATCACAAAAATGCCTTAAAACCCTTCTAATTGTTTGTGGAGTTATTTTACGGATTTCTTCTCTAATAACACGTTCTAGATGGCCTACATCCGTAAACGGCGCTTGAATATAAACATGTTCTTTTGAATAACCCCACAAGAAAAAATCAAGTGGGGTCAGATCTGGAGACCGAGGTGGCCAACGTATTTAGATTGTATAATTTCCAATTCTGAACGACTATTCCTTATAACATTTTAAGTATTATTGAAAATAAAGGTACTTTACTCTTATACTAATTTCATATTTTTTGTCATATCTCGTATATGACTAACAAATATTAAAATCTGACAATTTGAATTTAAGTTTTGGATGAAGCAGGACTTTTTATAAAGAATAACTTTTTTTCATAAACCCAAGAATAAAAAGTTTTCCATTTGTCGCGAACTTAGCTAGACAACAGTATATATAAATGCAAACCAGGAGTCTTTGCCGTTCAGAACACAGGTGAAACGAAGGTTATTGGGGAGTTCAGCAATCATACATCCAATAGTAGTATGTTCAAATTTATTTTTATACCGATATTTCGTATTCAATAGTATGCTTCATCAGGGTTAACTGAAGACAATAAAAGTACATTAGTTGTTAATTCTTTACAATAGAGAAAGAAAAAGTATTTACAAAAAGTGAACAATTCAAAAGATCGATGCAAAAACATTTGGAATAAATAATTACATTAAAAAGCAATTCTTAAATCTCATGAATAAATGCACGTACGAAACGGATGTCAAAAGATAAAATTTATTAAAAAATTAAAGGTGTCAAAAATACAAACGAGGCAACAAGTAAACCCGGACTGAACACCTTTTCAACGCCCGGTCACGACCATAAATCACACACAAATAGATGTCCAAGTCCAAGTCCAACTTGGTCCAACTCTATTGCCAAGGTCAGGACAGCTTTAGGGAGGACAACAGTAGACGTTGGAGGCAACAAGTAAACCCGGACTGAACACCTT
Organism: Chrysina gloriosa; assembly: GCA_038088585.1. Lineage (NCBI taxonomy): Eukaryota > Metazoa > Arthropoda > Insecta > Coleoptera > Scarabaeidae > Chrysina > Chrysina gloriosa. Next base: position 45,095,663 of record CM076088.1, on the reverse strand, counting down.
TTCAACGCCCGGTCACGACCATAAATCACACACAAATAGATGTCCAAATCCAAGTCCAACTTGGTCCAACTCTATTGCCAAGGTCAGGACAGCTTTAGGGAGGACAACAGTAGACGTAAGAGGAACGGTAAAACAGTAACATTAATTTCTCGTGGTTTACAGCGCTGATTTAAATAGTCCAAGATCCCAGGGCCGCCAGACGTTACTTATTTTCTGATTAACAAAATGTATTTGACAGGGTAGTGTTAGTATGTACTTTGAAGATATGCGTACCTGTTAGCTTGAACCGGCGGCCAATTTGCAGGTACCAGGTGCTAAAGGTACATAAAAACAGCGGTAACTTTTCTTATAGTCTGACTGTTGATTTTTACATATGTTTTACACATCATTAAAAATTAAAAATCAATGTTGCCAGACAGTTTGGGTTGGTCATAATTTCCGCCAGACACTTTAAAAACCTACAAAAAATAATGTCAGTTTACTTATCTTGATTTGGTACCTGCAAATTGGTCGCCGGTTCAAGCTAACAGGTACGCATATCTTCAAAGTACATACTAATACTACCCTGTCCAATACAATACAGACATACTGTTAATAAGAAAATAAGTAATGTCTGGCGGCCCTGGAATCTTACTCTACAAGTAGTAGTGGTACGTGTACAACCTTCGTTCGTAAAATAACAAGATATCATTGACTTCATGTTGTATAGTTTCCGTATTTATGTTAAAGACTTTAACCCTCTGACGACGAATGGGACACATATGTCCCATTTGTTTTTCTCGTCATTACGGCCACATTTTTCAATGGATTTCAACCAAATTGGTATTTTTCGACAAAGAACAAATTAGGTCTTTCAAATTTGTATTAAAATAAACGTTTTGGATCTTCAGTTGCATATAAAGGAGTCTCAAAGTCGGAAATTCGTATTATTTTTTTATCAGTTTTAGTTTTCTAATATGTCGGGTTCTAATTGATACTGCTGGATAAACCTTTAGTATTAAATGTACCAATACCTTATGTAAACTTATTGACAGACGAATTTTGAATCGGTTTTATGCTTTTCTTACAGGTACTTAAAATAAGATGGGACATATGTGCCCCATTCGTCATCAAAGGTGAAAATAAAGGAGGTTTGATTTTGTTTTTTATTTTATATAATATTTTATTATTTGACTTATGAGTCTTTTTTAATATTGTACAATTTATTATTAACAACAGTCACTTCACCTTTAATAAAGAAAATTTGTAAACAAATATCTGGCATGCCTATTGGGTCACCGCTCAGTCCGATTCTAGCTTGCTTAACCAGGATTTTTGTCTTGGACAGTATCGTTCGAGTACTACCTTTTCAATTCTCTTTCATTAAGAAGTATGTGGATGACGTTATTTGTGCGATGCCTGATTCAGAAATAGACAACATACTCGACATCTGCAATTCATTTCACCCCAAAATACAGTTTACTTTAGAGAAGGAAGTGAGTGTGCAAACTACAGAGGGATCACATTGCTTGGCACAATATACAAAATACTAGCCAAAATAATTCACAAGAGAATTGCAGTTACAATGGAAGGCACCATAGGTCAATATCAGTGTGGATTTGTGAAAGGCAGATCAACAACAGACGCTATACATAATTTAAAACAGATCATGGAAAGAACGCATGAATATATGATAGATGTACAATTTCTGTTTGTGGACTTCCGGCAGGCCTTTGATTCCATTAAAAGAGAAAGCCTAATATTAGCGATGAAAGAACTCAAAGTACCAGCAAAGGTACACAAAGGTGACAATGAATGAAACTAAGATGACAATTGAAACGGCAAGAGGAGAGACGGAAAATTTGAGGTTAATAAAGGGGTTAGACAGGGCGATGCACTAGCCACAATGCTGTTCAACCTAACAAGAAAAATAAATAAAGGAACAATCAGAACAAATGGAGGACAAATAATAGCGTATGCGGATGGTATTGTGATCATAACAAAAGACGAGAAATTTTGATTAAGATGGTGGAGGAAATTGTAAGGGAAGGAAAGAAGCTGGGTTCGGAAATAAATGAAGAAAAATAAAAAATAATGCGTCCTGGTAAACAAATGAGCAAAAACAAATATACAACAGTGGCAGAATAAGTTCGAAGTAGTCGAAAAATTTAATTACCTGGTCATTATGAAGAGAACAGATTATAGCAATGAACAGAGCGTATCACACAAATAAAAAACTCTTAAAAGATAATAGTTTATCCAAAAAGGTCAAGATGAATATATATAAAACAATAATAAGACCAGTTATACTGTACTCGGCCGAAACACCCACAATAACGAAAAAAGATGAAGAACACCTAAGAATACTCGAGAGGAAAATTTTGAGAACAATAATGGGACCAGTTAAGGTTGAAGAAAATGAGTATAGACAAAGAACGAACCATGAGCTGGAAAAAGAAATTGAAGAAGACATCGTAAAGAAAATAAAACAACAAAGGATAAAATGGCTGGGACATGTATGGAGGGCGGAAAACGCGATAATAAAAATACTATTAGAATGGGAACCGGGATGAGTCAGAAGGAGAGGGAGACCGAGGACAAGGTGGTTGAGGGAAGTGGTAAAGGACCTGAGCAAAATCGGAATCAGGAAATGGAAAGACAAGACATAGGACACTGTGCTGTTTACGGGGTGAGAAGTAATACTGGCGGGAATAACTGCTCGAGTGGTAACTGATCAATTATCGACCGTCGCGGTGCGGCGCGCCGAGAGTAGAAAATTATTAAAGTACTAATATCGCTATTAAAAAATAGGGGTTGGTGGTAGAACGGTGAAAACGTTGGGCTTTAAGTATTTTTTAATGCCGAATCTTAAAAAATTAAAACGAAAAATTTTGTCCAAAAAATAAAAAAGAATGGAGTGGACCACCCTTACCATTTAGGGGTATGGAAAATAGTTTACGTCCTATTCTCAGACCTACTGAATATACACACAAAATTTCATAAAAATCGTTCAAGCCTTTTCGGAGGAGTTTTGTTACAAACACTGTGACACGAGAAATTTATATATTGTTTAGATTAAAATAAATGTAGTTTTAATTTTCTGGTTTATGTGTAATTATTGTAGAAATTGTAATTTAATGTTTTGTAAAGAAAACAATTATTTTATTGTATTTTATATATAAATATATATGTACAGCGTTGGCCATATGTATTAGACACCTCTGTGAAAATGCCGTATTATGAATACATTTATATTTACAGATAGATAGTACTCGGAAATACTTTCGATAAAACTCCTTAATGTAATTTTAACGAGGGTCGTGTGTACTTAAGCAGGTAGTTTTGAAGTAAGGGGTCATTTTACAGTTTTGAGTATCACTTTATTTCCGACACGCTAACGAAAAGGAGTTTGTTGCGAAATTGTATTCATTCATTCAAGTGTGTATTTTTTATTATTAGTGTGTATACAGTAAAGTATAAAATAATGCCAAAAGTTCGTGAATTAACGGAAGTGCAGCGCGGCCAGATCCTTCTGCTCAGTTCGCAAGGGATGACACTGTCAGCGATCGCAAGACAAATGAAGTGTTCGCGATGTGCGGTTCGTACCACGCTAAAAAGGTACGAGGAGACAAGATCATTCACTAATCGGCCTAAAAGTGGAAGAAAACGCCTAACAACTGCAAGAGAAGATCGAATTTTAGAGAGAACAGCCATACGGAATCGGACAAAAATGTCGAAAGATCTCGCCAGCGAATTAGCCCTGCGTCATGGAACTGATATTTCTGCACGGACAGTTAGGAGAAGGCTTGTGGCAGTTGGTTTACGTGGATGTAGAGCTCGACGAAAACCATACTTAACTGCAGAACACAAGAAAAAGCGACTTCAGTGGGCTAGAAAATATAAAAATTGGTCCGTCGAAAACTGGGCCAAAGTATTATGGTCCGATGAATCTAATATAGAGGTATGTAAGAATAGATATTTATAATGTTAGTAAACGTAGATAAGTTAAATTACCGCTTAAAGTTTTTCAAAAAAAGACAGCCAATTTAAAGTATATTTTATTACTTTATTTTCCAGCTTTTCGGCCAACCTGGGGCGCAGTACATTCGACGACGACGAGGAGAGGCATATCACCCGGATTGAATAGTACCTACAGTAAAACACGGTGGAGGCAGTATTATGATTTGGGGTGCATGTCTGCATCCGGCGTCGGCGAACTCTTCTTGTGCAAAGGTCGTATGAACAGTGGTGCTTATATTGATATGCTGGGGGAGGTATTGGAGCCGTCGGTATTAAAATTGTTTGATACAGATGTACCTGAATATTATTTTCAACAGGACAATGCGCCTTGCCATAAATCACGGCAAACAATGGGGTGGTTCAACGAAAATAACGTAGAGATTCTAGACTGGCCAGCTCAGTCTCCGGACCTCTCCCCGATTGAACATTTATGGAATATTTTAAAAACTAAGGTGGTAAAACATAAATGCAACAATAAAAACATTCTTAAACAAAGAATAATCGAGGAATGGTCAAAAATATCCAGTGAAATGTGCCATAACCTGGTAGCAAGTATGCCGAGAAGAGTGCGTGCTGTTATAAAAGCAGGTGGAGGTGCTACTAAATATTAAAATAAACTAACATTCTTTAATAAATTACTGACGAATACATTCCTGTTTGTGATTTTGATTTCATTTCTTGATTTTGTACTACGGGTAACAATAATTTAAAGTTTTTCGTACGTAGGACTAAGGTGTCTAATACATATGGCCAACGCTGTATTTGTATTTTTATCGTACATTGTCTTTAGACACTGCTCATCAATTATCAAATTGTATTTAAAAAAAAGCAGAAATGAAATAAATTGTCGTGTACAATACTTTTGTCTTTTTTAAAATCTATTTATAAAACAATACAATCTATGATAATTATTGCAAAAAAATGAAAGTCCAGTTCTCTGCACATTTCAAATTCTACAAGATTGCTGATATATAAAATAGATTAATTGATACTTACAACATCAAATTATTCCAAATGTTTTTTAAATTCTTGTAACTTACAAATGGTAAATTATGTAAGGCAACTGCTTAAGAAAAATTTGGAAGCCACACAAAAGAAAAGATAAAATAATATGAAAATATTCTTCTATTCTGCATCACAATGAAAATGAAATGAAATGAAAAAAATTATTCATGGGCGTAGCTAGGGATATTTTCTTGAGGAGGAGGGGGCCAGCTGATTATATATATATAACCTTTATACGTTATACGCTTCTGGCGTTTCATTATGAAAATTCTTCAAGCGTCTATTCTTTGTCGATACACCGCTAAACTCCTTCTAACAAAGCTCACACAACAGTTTCTTGTCCCCGTTCTCTTTATTAAATATAAAGTACTTATATAAAATTTAGATAATACATTGACTTAACCTTCCTATACTCACGTCGAAATATGAAACACGTATACTATACTATATAAGTCGGTCTCATAGACCGTACGTGTGAGTATAGGAAGGTTAATGAAATTACCTCTGTGAATTCATGTTGAATTATCGGTTTAGTAACTGAAAGCACTAACCCCCTAGTGGCTCAGTGGTGAAAATCACGTTTCACAACGAGAAGATCTGAGTTCGAAACCCGGCCGCGGCGGAGCGTAGTAGTTTAAAATCCTAAAATGGATCTGTTGCCTCCAATATGCTACGGAAAGTAAGGAAATGCCACTAGGCGGACCAGGAGAGCGGTGCGGTAAACACATATGTATAGGGCTCGGTGGCTCCGAACAAGCCTTTGCGGCCTGTTAGTGCTGATATATATACAGGTGTCCCAGACTTCACGCCTCAGGCTTGTAACTTCGTTATTATTAACAATACATAAAACAAAGTATATATATTCTTAAATGGGAGGAAATTCTCTATACGATAGGAAAAACCAATTTACAAAAAGTGCGTTAGTGTAATGACAGCTATATTCAACTTCTTTTTTCAAATAGCACAGTATACTTTTTTTTAATATTCAGATGGTACCTTTTATTCTCTTTACAGCCATATAAATTAATATGGGCCTTACATGGGTAAAATTTTCGAAAAAAACTTGACCTAAAGTTTGCCATGCAGAAAATTGTGGTTTATAGTGTTTATCTAGTAGGCGATGAAATCAACAGCTTTCTACAAACAAAAATGTATTTTTATTCGAATAGCAATTAATTAACTAATAATTACAAATTATTATAAAAATTGTTCAAAATTGCTTCCATTATTATTAGAGCATATCTCTAGACGATGCACAGACAGGTATTTGGCCCTAAAAGTCGCTCAAAATGCATTTTTTATATTAACACTACACCCTTTTTACTGTTATTTTTCAAAAGTCAGGTAACCCCTCCAAACAATAAAACCAACATGGCGCGCTTGAATCTTTCACCAGCTGCATAAAGTCAGTCGGAAGTTACCGTTCGCTAAACGTGGTTGTGTGATTGTTCGTACCGCTCAAAACTTTACTGTCTTCAAATATTAATTTTATGGTGATAAAGTGGATTTTGTGTTAGTTTCTATCATGGATTGTGTACAAGCAGGTATGTGCTTTATCTAAAACTTAAGGTTTACATTGATTCTAATTATTTACTAGTTTTTCTTGCCCTTAATGGTTAAGCTCTACAAATGAAAAAAAAACACACATCTTCACATATCACAAAGGTTTTATACTATTTCTGTTCATTTCTGAGCTTAAAGTTTGATAGTATTTTGTAGAATAGACCCTCCAGAAATTTAAAAACAAAAAAACAGCCACCCCAATCCATCCCTAAATTTTTAGCGATTTGTTTTAGTACATGGACTTTGAAAACTAAGTTAATCAAGAATTTCAATAAAATGCCATTTTTTATTACAGGCTCTTCTGGAATGAGGGTATTAACCAGAAACGACTTATGGGCCATTATGGAACGCTCAGATGCTAAAAATTTCAACGAAAATTTGAAATTTATGGAGTCAGAGGTTCTCAATCATTATTCCGAACATGGCCCAAACATTGCTATAGTGAAACAGAAATTGTCGATTGTACGACACGAATTTAAGCAGAAATGGTCAAATGTCCGGAACACAAAGCCCAGATTCCTAGAAAACAATAGAGAATGGCTTAATGGAACCATATCGCTTCCAAAAGCAGGTATGTAAAACCCAAATGCTATTGTTTATTTACTTAAAGCATATTGTGACCCTAACTATAGTAATGAATCACCTTGTGTCCACTGTTACAGGATTAAGTCCCGGTAGGCCTCAAAAGACGTTCTCAAAACTAAGTGAAGGCAGTAAGAGACGAAAAATAAAAGATCCTCGGCCAGCTGACTTGCAAGAATTGGGATATACAACGCAAATGAACTTACGAAAGACGGGCGAAGTAGAAGCGTCAAAAATTGTAAAAGTCCTAACAAGAAGCCCCGTCGAGCAAAAACATATGCTGCAGCCATTAAGAAAAGTACCGCTGATAAAGACAAAGAAGTCTCAACAAAATTGGTACATCTACGTGCATTGTTCATGTACGCTGAAGCGGGACTCACGCAGGCACAATACGAAGTAGTAAGAGACTCAAATCCAGGGTTTTACCCTTGTTATTCTATTTTACAAAAACTGAAGAAGGAATGCTATCCTGAAATTCACCGCATTACTGAAACTTGCGCTGAAGTCAGGGTATAAAGTTTGATGGATCATACGACCAAACGACTCTTGTTACATCTTGGCGAGGAGGTGCTGAAACAATTGACAACAGCGGAAAAAGAATCATTCGTGTTGATAAGCAAATGGGGTTGTGATGGGTCACAACAAACGCAGCACAAAATGAAGTTTGAGAATGAGACAGATTCCGACGCCAACATATTTCAAAGTTCTGTTGTTCCACTACAATTGGTGTACGGAAAGGAAAAAAACCCAACCCCTTCTTCGCCACGTTATTGCAGACCAATTCGGCTTAGATTCATAAAGGAAACAACTGATGTGACCAATGATGAAATTGAGTACATTGAAAATCAAATTAAAGAACTGGACAAGACCAAGATTGACGACATATCCGTCAAGCATAAAATTGTTTTTACAATGGTGGATGGCAAAGTATGTAACGCTGCAACACATACCAAGTCCACCATGAAATGCTATATATGTGGCGCCACATCTGCACAATTTAACGACCTTAGGAAAGGAGAGGCCGTGCAATACAGAAAATATGAGGTTTGGGCTGTCGTTGCTGCACGCTCGAATTAGATTATTTGAGAGCATCCTACATGTTGCATACAAATTGCCAGTAAGGAAGTGGAATGCTCGCCTGCCCGCCGACGAGAAGGATCTGGTGGCAAACCAAAAAAGGACATACAAACAAAATTTCGAGACCAACTGGGCTTATTGGTGGACATACCTAAGGCGAATTTCGGCAACACTAATGATGGTAATACCAGTCGCCTTTTTTGAAGAATACGAAAGATCAGCAGAGATAACTGGGATTGACAAAAATTTAATCTACCCGTTAAAAATAATATTAGATGCCATGTGCTGTGGTATTAAAATTAACACAGAAAAGTTCGAGGTTTACTGTAAGGAAACTGCTGAATTGTATGTTTCCCTTTATCAATTTCACCCTATGTCACCGACATTGCACAAGGTGTTGCGCCATGGAGCAGCCGTAATAAGGGAGGCGATTCTGCCAATCGGTCAACTCTCCGAAGAAGCGGCAGAAGCCCGTAATAAACATATTCGGACATACAGACTGGATTATTCTAGAAAATTTTCAAGAATAGAACATAAATTTACAAGATATGAAAAATGTTAATTACGGTCTAGAATGAGTTTATTGGTTCATGTTAAAAAAGATTCAGAGAACTACTTAAGGTTACCCCTATCAGCAGATGTTATTAAATTCCCTTTGTTCACTACTAATATCTATACTATACAAACACCAGGAATCTCATGGGTTTTCCTAATTACACAATATTCCTTGTTTCTGTAAACAGGTAGCCTAAGCAAACAACTATAAAATAAGTAATAAAGAGATAACTTTGATAATTATCCAAACATAATAATTAGATCTAAGTGATTAGTGAAAAACACATTTATCATTAGATGTCTGTAACTGTTACCTGTTAATTTTGATGCCTAAATTAGTTTAACAATTCTAGTATATAAGGAACCAAATTAATAAAAATGAGTAATAATAAACATATGTTTAAACATTAAACAATTATGTTTTTGCCTTTTTTACACTGAAATACCTTAACCTACCTTTAAATCCAAAAAATACTAATATAAAATTATAAATGAAAAAAAAATAATTTTGAGTGACTTTTAGGGCCAAATACCTGTCTGTGCGATGCAGAAAATGTTTGTCGCTTCTAATAAAGTGTGCATGGAAATGTTTGCACACTCCTCTCTTATTCTGCTTTTTAGGTCATCCACATTTATGACGGCTACCTTATAAACACGTTCCTTCAAGTAACCCCACAGAAAATAGTCCAACGATGTGAGGCCGGCAGAGCGAGCTGACCATGCCACCGGGCCATGTGTTCCCATCCATCATTGAGGAAAATTAGTGTCCAAATAATTTCGTACGATCGCACTGTTGTGTGCTGGAGCACCATCTTGTTGGTAGAACATATTTTGTCTTATATGAAGAGGTAAATTTGCCATAAGTTCTGGCAATATCTCTTCTAGAAAATGTAAATAGCGATTGCCAGTTAGTGTCCCATCGTAAAAATGTGGCCCTATTAAACGCCCATCAAGAATTCCACACCAAACATTTATTGAAAAACGCATTGATTATTCTTTTTCTCAGCCAGTGTGGCTGTTCTGTGGACCAGTATCTGCAATTTTGTGTTGAAACCAATCCATTGTTATGGAATCTACTTTCGTCAGACCACATTATTTGTCTCAAAGAATCAGGTTGGTGATCATACTGCACTAGAACCCATGCAATAAATTCAAGTCTCCTCTCTGAATCTCCGGGGTGAAGCTTATGTATGCGCTTAAATTTGTATGCTTTATAATGATTTCGTTTTAAAATGCGTTGCACTGGCGATTTTGAAATATTACACTTTGCGGCTATTTCTCTTAAGGAAGATGTAGGATTGACCTCCGTATAAGCAAGAACAGCTACCGTATGTCCTTCATCAGCAGCATGTATGTTCCTAGGAAGCGGTATACTTTTATTTATTACAAAAGATCCATGCTCCCTAAGATTGTTTTCCAAATTTTTAAACGTTTTATGATCAGGATGTCTTCTCTCAGGATATTGCTTGCAATACCTTCTAGCTGCCTCCCTCGAATTACTTCCACACAAACCATACACTATCATATCGCACTTTTCGAAATTCGAATAATTCATATTCTATCAAAATACAAGGAATAATAATAACTTCAATGAATTTAACAACATAAAGTGACAGAATTTTGTTTAGAAAACAATTGAAAATCACCATGCTATTCGTCCGAATAGCACATGTACCTACCTACTTGATATTTTCTTTGTTAACGACAGTTGATAAAATATTTAATAGCTTTTATCTCGATAATTTTATAAATGCCACTGTTAAATAATTTGATTGAACTGAATATAACTTCAAGTGAAAATTTATTCAAAGATGCGTTTTTTTAATAAATGCCTTTTATAAATGTGGATACATTAAAAATAAACCTTTGTATTTATTAGATGTAGTGGATAGTATACATTTAATTGCTATTCGAATAAAAACACATTTTTGTTTGTAGAAAGCTGTTGATTTCATCGCCTACTAGATAAACACTATAAACCACAATTTTTTGTATGGCAAACTTTATGTCAAGTTTTTTCGAAAATTTTCCCATGTAAGGCCCATATTAATTTATATGGCTGTAAAGAGAATAAAAGGTACCATCTGAATATTAAAAAAAAGGATATTTGAAAAAAAAAAAGTTGAATATAGCTGTCATTACACTAACGCACTTTTTGTAAATTGGTTTTTCCTATCGTATAGAGAATTTCCTCCCATTTAAGAATATATATACTTTGTTTTATGTATTGTTAACAATAACGAAGTTACAAGCCTGGGGAGTGAAGTCTGGGGCATCCGTATAACTGAAAGCATTAGAAATAGTGCCTGTAACGATCTAAATATTAAATACTAAATAAATGATAATAGATTTTGTACTAAACAATAGCAATTAACAAAATTGCGAGCTGATCACACCAAAGCCAAGGCTATTTAAATTTGGCGGTATGACTGTGTCACACTCCTTTTTGTGATTGGTCTGCACGTGGGGGTAGAGATACTAGGCTACTATAATTATGACTGTGATTGACTACGATCAGTGGCGACTCGTCGAAATTCGTAGTTATAAAATGATGTAGAATTTTATTATTCAATGTTTTGTATTCAAGTTTTCATTGAAACTTTTCAATGGAAACTTAGAATTGAATAATAAAATTCGGAAGAGTGACAGTGTTTGTCCGATTTACACTATTTAATAGTAACACGTCATCCACCTTTTTAACAAACTCTATTTAATATGCACTTGTTTGTTGAACCTTAATTATTATCGTTTTATGTTGTATAGATGTGCACATAAACGTAATAGATACAACTGTTTTATTTAGAGAGTACTATGTTACACTGACCATGTTTCTATGATGTCTTTTATTTCACCTAAAAAGTGGTATAGGCAACCCGAGAAATAAATAACGAGATAATGCAATTAACACTTGACTTTACGTAAAATTATAGTGTAAATACGGTAAATAACAGACGTAATAATAAAACTGGTTGTATAATCTCCGAATTGTGCGATAGCAATCGAACAAGCATAAATATAATCATTCAAGGTAGGTTAGCATCCATGTGTTTTTCTCTTTTGTTAAATACAAACGCGCACTCTGTCGTTGGATATACTAATTTAGCATACTTCTTGAATGTCTTACCCTTTCATTAAATAAACTGGCATAAATAGTACGTATTCTCTACTTAGTGGTGTTTAGTAATAAAAATCTTTATATGTAGTACACAGAATTGTTTGATATTGCCGCTGTTGCTTAATGTAAAGCACCCTCTAATGTTTGTACTCCATAAGTATTTTTCCTTGGAAAGAATGAGATAGGAAGTATGGGTACAATGATTATGTTACTTTTCCTCTTGTCAAATGGCAACTTGTACGTACAAATTCAGTTATAATGTGAAGTGTATAATAGTGTATAAGCTAGTCAGTGCTAAATACCGTGCAAATATGATAAATAAAATAAATAAAGCACCAATATATTTTATTACGAAAAATTAATTTTTTCAATTAAATGTTTATGTGACAAAAACATGAACAATATCTCTAGTCAAGAAGATTGTGTTTTAAGTGTAACTTGTTAGTTATGCTGCAGACAGCAAAAAGAAATGAATTTATCAACACATTTCAACAAAGGACTCCCGAACAATTTGAGATCTTTAACACCGCCAGTTGCAATTTTCTCCAAATCATTGCAACAAATTAATTTAGGTTAAAATGTGATACAATAAGAATGCAAGCGAAGAAACGGTATCTACTAGTAATTTGTTGCTGTGCGTTTTTAGCTTTTTGTTACTTTGGTGGTTACCGCCTGAAAAATGATAAATATATTATACAAACGAATGATCTGTCAACATACATTGATATAAATGGAATTCAAACTGGTAGCATTAGTAGAAAAAGAGAGAGACCTAGATCAGATTCACAAGGTTCACGATCATGTACCATGGAAACCTGTTTTGATATTAGTAAATGCCAAAAGGATTTTAAAGTATATGTGTACCCACCAGAAGAAAATGGAGAACCAAGTCCTTCATACCAGAAACTACTAAAGGTGCTGAGGGAATCACGCTATCATACAACTGAACCAACAGCAGCCTGTTTATTTGTATTATCATTAGATACATTAGACAGAGATCATTTAAGTGCAGATTATGTTAAAAACTTACAGAATCGTGTACAAAAACTTCCATACTGGAATCGAGGATTAAATCATGTAATTTTTAATTTATATGCTGGTACATGGCCCGATTACAATGAGAATGGATTAGATTTTGATTATGGTTTTGCAATTCTTGCCAAGGCAAGTATGTCAGAAAGCCATATAAGACCTAATTTTGATATTGGTATACCATTATTCCATAAGACGTATCCCGAGAAAGGAGGGGATCCTGGATTTGTGTTATCGAATAATTTTCCACTTAATAAAAATTATTTGCTCGCTTTTAAAGGGAAAAGATATGTCCATGGCATAGGATCTGAGACAAGAAACTCATTCTATCATATACATAACACACAGGATGTAATAATTGTAACAACATGTAAGCACGGAAAAAGTTGGAAAGACATGAAAGATGATAGGTGTGATGAAGATAATAAGGAATTTGATAAGTATGACTATGATGTTTTATTACAAAATTCAACATTTTGCTTGGTACCAAGAGGTCGGAGGCTAGGCTCATTTCGCTTTCTTGAAACATTGCAAGCTGGCTGTATTCCAGTTATATTATCAAATGGGTGGTCATTGCCATTTTCGCAAGTAATAGACTGGAAGAAAGCTGCAATTTTGCAGATGAACGGCTATTGTTGCAAATTCCAGATATGGTGCGTTCTATTTCAGCTAAAAAATTTTGGAGCTGCGACAACAAACACAAATTTTATGGGATAGATATTTTTCTTCTATAGAAAAAATAGTGTTCTCAACACTCGAAATAATAAAAGACAGATTGCCAAATATCTTACCTAGAGATGGAATAATATGGAATACTCATCCAGGAGCATTGGTAACGCTTCAAAAATTCTCTGACTCTGCAATGGACTCCCCATTTCATTCTTTAACACATACTGATAGCTTTACTGCCGTAATTTACTGCCAGTTAGGATTGAGCCTTACACCTTCATCTACTTTATACAGATTAATCATTAATTTATCAAAAAGTAAGTTTTTACACAGAATAATTGTTGTATGGTCTAATGACAAGAGGTCACCGCCCAACAACCGCTGGCCTGCACTACCGTCCCATATTCACTTTCATATACTGCAATCATCTACTGATCCAACAAGTGCAGGTATAGCACAAAGATTTTATCCGCACCCTCTTATTGAAACTTCAGCAGTATTATCGTTAGATGAAGATACTACGATGACGACCGATGAAGTAGATTTTGCCTTCAAAGTGTGGCAACAATTTCCAGAAAGAATTGTGGGATATCCAGCACGTTCACATTATTGGGATGATGCTAAAGCTTCTTGGGGATATACTTCAAAATGGACTAATGACTATTCTATAGTTTTAACTGGTGCAGCATTTTATCATCGTTATTACAATGTTTTGTATACTCAATGGTTAAGTCCATTATTGCACAAAACAGTGGAACAAAGTCAAAATTGTGAGGACATTTTGATGAACTTTTTAGTGAGTCATGTTACTAGGAGGCCTCCGATAAAGGTAACGCAACGAAAACAATATAAAGGCTTATCATCTGTTGGGGGCTGGTCACCGTGGAATGATCCAGATCATTTTATCCAAAGACAAACATGCCTTAATACATTTGCCGCTGTTTTTGGATATATGCCATTACTACGATCAAATTTACGCTTAGATCCAGTTTTATTTAAAGACTCGGTTTCAAATATGAGAAAAAGTATCGACAGATTGAATTAGTTGGCAGCTAGCTTAAGGAGCTGTGTAAAATAGTTATTATCGATACAATTCCTTGTCTTTCGACATAATTTAAAAATTAAATTAATTATGTAAATACACTAACAATTTGTAAATATAGTGGCTAAATCTAGTTAGATCTTTATAACAGCGGGATCATTTTGTTAATACAACTGATGTAAGTAGTTTAAAATATTAATTATTAATATTCTAGGTATTTGTCTACTGCCATATGTAATTGTGACTCACTATTTCCACTTAATGAATTATATTATTATATTATATTTCATTATTTTATTAATTTAACAATTTATTCACAGTATATATTTTGCTTTAAGGAGAATACTGAAACAATATACATGACTTATTACAATTTAATCCAAATTATTACTTATGAGAAGAATCTATAATATATTTCTAATACCTATACAATTAGAACCTACAACAGTAGATACTGGTATAAGATTAGAAACATGACGTCATACATTTGGCAGATATAAAAGATCTTGAATTATGTTCATTAGCAATTACTGAAGGCAGACCGTCTAAATGAATTTCAATCTCTTCCTTTGATATATATATATAAATGAATAAGTTGCGTGTTTTAATAACCTTATATAATAATTAATCTTTGTAAAATTTAAACTTAATGATTAAAACACTTGGTATTATACAGCTAATCGTTTCTAAAGATGCTGGAAGGCTAAATATGATGAGTACAAATAAATAATACAACGGAACTGTACCAACGATTTAAATTATCAAGTTTCAAATTTTGTTTAACTCAATCCCAAAATCTTTTTAAAAAATTATTAAATAAACAAGTATTTTAGTTTTCAACTTTCTTTTTCGCTAGAAATAATCTAGCGAAAAAGAAAATTAAGTTACAAGAACTCATGAAAACACTTTGAATAGAAATCATGGCAAATACTTGGCAAATATTATTTTCAGGTCAAGGTTGATCTGCTTTTGGGACCGGTAGGGTTAAGAGTTACATACAGTGCAGTAGAAAATTCCGGAACAGTCAATTGTGTTCGTTATTTTCAAAGTTATTTCTTTGGAAATTGATATGCTCGTACAATCAATATTAAGCCATTTATTAGTGATATTTAATTTTTTTGCTAGCGGATTTGCAGCAAATTAACATGAGTTAGCTTTTTCAAATAGAACACCTATATATTTTTTGATTTTCTGATGCCGAGTTGAAATATTTGTTAATAAATATGAATATAAAGATTATTCTTTCATTAGCTAGTTAGTAAAGAAATTGAATTGAAAAATTTTATACGAAATCAAAACACCTTTGAACATAGAAAGAGTTTTAATTTTGGACTACAACAAATATTGGAAATGCTTTCTGTTACAAAATTGGAAAAATTAAACTAAAAATACACACAAAGGCGAAATACTACCCTAATCTTAATTCTTATTGATTAATCGTTTATTTGTGTTTTTAACCTTTCTATACTCACGTTAAAATGAAAGACGTATACTATACTATATAAGTCGGTCTCATAGACCGTATGCGTGAGTATAGGAAGCTTAAAGACCCCATGCGCTTAACCTTCCTATACCCACGTCAAAATGAAAGACGTATACTATACTATATAAATTGGTCTCACAGACCGTATGCGTGAGTATAGGAAGGTTAAAATAAATTAGAAAGACACCAATTTGTCTTTTAAGTTACGCTAACGCAATATTGGGAGTATATGCAATAAATAAATCTCTTAAAAATATTTATGGTAGGCACTAAACTAATGTGAATGTAGACTTATTCCATATTTCTTACACATAAACCACCGTCTCAATTTTTCTCGGAATAATTTGCCTCACATAATTTAAACGTGCCCTGGATGATATAAATTCAACCCCAAAACCGGTTTTTCTTTATACACAAATTCATGGAATTGCCAAGCATTACTCACACCAGTGTGACATATTTATAACGAATAACCACTATTTTATTCCATGATTTTTATTCGCTAATTTGAAACTCGATTTTCATGTCAACCGCCCCTCCAATATATTTGTAGTATTTTCTTTGGCTGCGGTATAAATAGGTATACTTATTGTCTTAGAACTGTATCGTTTCCCAAATACAATAGACAATGTAGAAACAAAATCGGTGGCCAGTATGATCAAGAACTTCCATTTCAACGTACCGCACTTATTTTCTATTCGTGATTATACCTTGAACTCATTGTTGTGCGTGGTTTTTTCCTTACAGACTTGCTAGTCTATAGTGCGCATTTAACATTCCGTTCTCATGCACAGTTTCCGTGGTAAAATATCTTTCTTAGATGAACCAGTAGGCTCTAAGTTGTGAAGAAGTTGTCGAAATGTAGCTATTAGACCAACCATTTTTCAGAATTTTCAAAAGGTTGAAAACGACTTCTTCACCTACACCAAATTCGCCCTTGATATGTCGAGCAGGTATTTCAGCATACAATATATACTGAACCCGAAACACATGAGCTTCCCTTTCAAAATTATTTTGAGATAGTGGAGTCCAAACTATGGCATCATTTATTCATCAATTGATAAATTACATCTGCAAATACCATGTTTTAGGGAATTCATGTTCAGTAAACAACTAGTGATCATACTTTCGCAAACTTGGTTGATAAGTTATCTGCAAGATGAATATCTGATTGTATATTAAGACATCTGTTTCGAGACATCACCGGTTTCACAAACTGAGAATCTTTGTTTTCATCACAACTACAATTTTGTTCCAATGGTGAGTATCTACAACGTTATTGTTCAATGGTGTTTGAAAAATTTTTTCCCAAAAAGATAGTATTTTTAAACGTTTTATACGGTGATAGTGAATGCACGGCCTGTGGTGTATTTACTAACACTATATCACATCGGTAAACTCCTCACCACAATTGAACATGAAGGCATGGTCTACATCTAAGAACACTGCAATGAATCTAATAGGTAATCCGAAAGACAAAACGAATTTGAAAGGACGGTTGCGTATTTATAAACCTGGTTGTAGTAAATGCGATAAAGAATATATAGGACAGTCGAGACATGCAGTAGCTACACGATTGAAAGAATATGTGGCTAATTACGGTTATGGCAGGATACATTTGTCGAGTAGCGCAAAGCATATACACGACATAGGGCACGATACTTTGTTCAGCCGATTATAATTAGGTAATATTAGTCTTTATACGGTGTGTAGTATTAATACTTATTGTTCTATACAAACAAAAAATATATATATCGACGTTGGGTCTATGGAAATAAATGGGCCAATAACACTGCATACTTACTGATTGCCCGGCTTGGCTGAATTGTGATAAATTTTTTTTTAGTTTTTCCAACTTGTTAACGGAAAGATTTTCGAACAAATTGTCTTAGCCCAAAATAGGGCTATCTCTGTATTCAAAGCTGTTTTGATTTTGTATGCAGTTCTATAAAAAAATTATGTTCATATATCTTTACCTTGCTTTTGATCATTTTGAAAATAATGAAGATAATAGACGGGTCTGGAATTTTATACAGGATGAGCCATCTCAAGTGAAATGAATTTAAGTTGGCGGCATTGTATGTATTGATGGTACACTGCGATTTCTTTAGAGAAAAATGGAGTTTTGTACCAAAATGATTAATAAATTAATCACACATTAATTAGTCACACGCCTCGACTACTGATCGCTTTAAAAATCAACCTCAACAATATTTTTATTCAATTTTATTGCCAAACTAACATTTGGTCGTTACAATTGAGATGGTTGACTCTGCACTTTGTATATGCCAACTAACAACAAGAACAAAATAATGCTCTCTTTTATAAAATATACGTAAAACCTCATTCAGTGATCATAAGCTACAGTCTAACTAGAAAGATCTAAAAAGGAAAAACATTAATTATAGAACCGTATATGTGCTATTTTATTTGATCAATATGGAGAAAACTTCGTTATGTAGAAAGTATTTTCGTAATATAGACATTACGTTATGTAGCTTTTGCTCTACAAAAGTTTGTTATATGAAAATGCTCTACCAAAAATTCGTATATAACAGTTCGACTGTATATATGTACGCATTCTTGCACGTGATTATGTTACGAATTTTATTTTAAATAACGTTAGCTAAACACAGTTTAATTTACAGTCATTCCTCTTCACGATAATATAATGTAAATTTTTATTTTTATAATGCGTAATACTATGATCTACGAAATATTTTTAAATAAAGCAAACACATAATAAGACTGACTATAATTTGAGAAACTAGAAAGATCTACCTGCTTTACTTTTACGGATTTGTTGTTTTTATTTTCAAATAACACTAATGATTAGTAATTCGCCAAACTCCTGAATTTAAGATATAAGCGTTTCGTATGTTTGCAACTACATACATATATTTATATATACACAATATTTGTAATAATTAATATTTCAGTTCATTGACAAAATTATCCCGCAATTGCGTTGTAAACTGCGTCAATATAACACAACAATGCGCAGAAAAATAATGTGTCCATTCCATGTAGGAAGCGTTCTTATTATGATTTTAAAACATTTATCAAATTGAAATTTTAGAAATCCTAGTTCCTGTGTGGCATTATTCCTCACATGTACTTAAAGCCGGCAAAATACTATGTGCCATATCAAACGATTTATTTTTTTAATAGAAATACTATTTCCGTGATGCTCGTCATTGTTTTTTGGAAGTGATCTCTCTGATGTCTAGTTATTTTATTAAACAATCGTGATGTCAAATCAAGTCAAGATCATATTCGGCTACACACAAGAGATCATATTCATTGAACAAATCAAGTCAGATTCTCTGTTATTGAGTATATTATATATATTTTTCTTTCCTATATTTTTATTGTTTTTATTGTGTAAATTATTTTATTATATATATATACATACGTATTTATTTGTTAAGTAAGATATAAAAAGTATTGTTTATGTCGTTGTTATGTATCATGTGATTAATTTATATACATATATATGAAAATAAAAGCTATATAAATACATGTAAATATTTAATAAAAACAAAATATTAATTTGGTACAGCAATACTAATATCATTGTTATATATTTTTGGTATGTGTATGTATAAATTACATATAGATGTGGATGTTTTGTACAATTTTGTATGCATTTTAATATAAGTTAAACATTTACAAAAAATAATATTGTTTTATTGAAAGAAGTCAATACGTACGTATATTTATGCTAATCAATCGGCACTGGTTTAACGGTACATTTGCTCCTAAATAATTATGAAGAAACGGATTTGGATCTAAAAATGTTATTTTAAATACTCTGGAATGTTACTATATAAAGTTTATTTAAGATAACATTGTTACACTTATTACAATCAGACCTCTTCGGCAGCCATTACACTTCTTCTTCTCTACATCTACATATATTACATGCGACAGATATCTATATCCTGTGCGTAATTAGAAAACTACTTTCACTAATCGCAGACGCGCGCTTCGCGGTCATACCGCTCATCAGTGCGACTTTGTGTAGTAGCTTTCATTTCTATAGAAGCTCTATACAAGCCAGTGCTTTAGATGTTCGTACATATGGGAGTTCATTTACGAAATGTACTTAATCTATATCCTATTGGCGACATCTAGTAAAGAAGGAGAACATTATTACACAACACCCTCTCTTTCTTCTATTAATTCCTTAACTTAAAATTTGCAATGTAATATGACCAAACATGAGTTATAACTATCCTTCCCTCGTTTCTAATCCCATACCTTTGCAAATTAAATAAAACTGATTACTGGAAAGTCCTTTTGTTAGTATGTCTGCTAATTGAAGTTTAGTGTTCAATCAATAATAATATTTCCATCTTTTAGTTGTTCACAGACAAAATTATGGTGTCCGGATAAAATATACTAGACAAAACATACTGAACAGAATATACTCAACAAAACATACTGGGGTCAAAATATACTGAATCAAAATATACTGGACAAAAATACTGAACAATATATACTAAGGTAAAAATATTTTGTAAAAAAATATACTAGGTCAAAAACGTACTTTCCTTTATGCGCCACGCATGCTTTTTGGGCCCGCGCATACTTCTTTTTCAGGATTTTATGTACCGCGCATAACTTTCTTTTGGAACATTTTTGTACAAGGTCCATTTGCACACGTAATTAGATAGCCCAGAGAAATCTTCGTACATTTTGTACAATGTAAAAATTGCGTTTTATAATATAAAAATAAAACAGTTTTGTCACGTAATTACATATGCGACCCTCATTACAAATGCAGCCTATCTCTCTTGGTGTCTCGCGCCTGCACACAAATCATACGTTGAAAAAATTCTTTTAATTTATACCCTAATTACAAACGCAGCCTATCATTTTACCACTAGTCAAAAAGATAAACCTCGGCTGATTCGAAACGGATATATCTTCAATTATTCTCAAGATTTGGCTAACGGCAATAAATCCTGGATTTGTTCGAATTATTACAAAATTCACTGTGTTGCACGATTAAGAACCAATAACGAAAAATCTGTTATATTACGAGAATCCCGTGATCATAACCATGCTCCAGATGCTGCCAAAGTTGGCGTGTAAGAAGTCGTTCAAGAGCTTCGTAATCGTGCAGCTGAAACGCAGGAAGCCCCACAGCAAATCTTAGCAAACGTCGCAGTAGGTAAGTTTGCAGAATATTTCGCTTGTGAATAAACACGTTTACGGAGTAGATGATTTTATCTAAAACATTTCTTGTGATACAGTTTAAGCAAATTTCTGGAGTCTGTGACTTGCTTTAATTTTCTCATTCTTGCATCCTTTTGATTATGGAAAGTCTTATTTTATCCAAGCCTTCTTACTTGTGAATAATTTTGAGACGTTAGCTTATTTTTTACTTCTATGCAGGTATTTCTGGTGCTGTTGCTGCACAATTGCCATCCGTTTCCAGCGTAAAGAGGACGACCCGACGAGTTCAGCAACGAGAAAAGTCCCATTCCAATACCAAGTACATTGGACCACATTGACATTCTGCGGCGTTATTCCACGACATTAAGTGGTCATCAATTTTTGCTAGCTGAAATTGGCCATGGGAATAGCCGTGGTTTTATATTTTCGACACGAGCTAACTTGCAGTTGCTGAGTTGTCGTCCCCACTGGTATGCTGATGAGACATTTAAGACAGCTCCTGCCCTGTTCGAACAGCTCTACACTGTTCATGGAATAATGTAAGTGTAACGAAATCCTCATTTATTATGCTTTTGTTTACAAATCTGGAAACATGTTGGATCAAAAGAAGTGCTAGAGGCAGGTACATCAGTCAATTTTGTATATATTTTATTAGGAATAACACGGTTCTCCCAGCAGTTTACGCCTTATTGCCGAATAAGCAGGGAGCAACTTACACCCGTTTATTCTCCGAATTAAAGAATATGAATCAAGCTTTGAATCCAGTTTCGATTATGACTGATTTCGAGCTAGCTGCAATTAACAGCTTTCGTGAAGCTTTCCCTCAGTCAACTACACGCGGTTGCTTTTTTCATCATAATCACTCCGTTTGGCGAAAAGTGCAAGAATTGGGTTTTCAATACGAGTACCAGGAAAATGACCACCTTGCATTGCAAATCAGACTGCTACCTGCCCATGCTTTTATCCCCCTCAGAACGTGATACGGGTATTCGAAATTTTATCAGAAGAAGACTTTTTGCCAGACGAAATTGATCCACTGGTTAATTATTTTGAAGATACATGGATCGGCAGACGCAGAGGCAATGGTCGCCGCCGCCCGAACTTTCCAATTCAATTATGGAATTGCCATGGTGCAACAATTGCAGGTAAACTTTTTCAGAGTGGTTCAATAATGTTTTTATGAGATTGTTAATCTTAAAAAAAAACAATTTCGGAATATTTAAACATTTCAGCAAAAATTTGTTTTCTTAAAAAGAACAGAGTGAGGACAAAGGATCAGCCGAATTGTCGCAGATTATTCGAGTTAGTGGCTGCAAGATGATCGCCAACGCCTCATTCAATACTTGAGAGGCATTGCTCATAGATACAATTTCTGAGTTGTTTTTTTCTTGTTGAATCCATATACGTAGTGTGTTGACCTAGCATATTTTTCCCAATATATTTTTACCCTAGAGTAACTTATATATTGTTCAGTATATTTTGTCCAGTATGTTCTGTCCAGTATATTTTGTCCACTATATTTTGGTTCAGTGTATTTTGTTCAGTATGTTTTGTCCAGTATATTTTGTCGTAGAAACCAAAATTATATTTCAAATCGCTATGCTTGACTCGCTTATTATTTTCTGGATTGCACTAAACTTATGCACCCTCGGTTATCTTCAAGCACTTTGAACGATTTGAAAAGTATTTCCATATCCATTAGTAATTTCTTAGCCCATAAACATTCCTGCAGGTAGAGCAACTAATTCTGCTTCTGTATTCAATAACGCTACACAGGTTTGTTTTCTTATTGTCCAGGCTATAATATTGCCAAATACCTTTATCAAGTAACTTATTTTCTATCTGTTAAATCTCCAGCCCAATCAGATTCCACATAACATATAAGAGGTAATTCATCTTTCATTCTTCTATATTTTAAGCCAACATTAGTAGTTCCTTTTAAATATCTTAACAGTCTCTTTAAACAAGTCCACAGCTCGCTTGAATTTCTATTTTGAAATCGACTGAAGTAATTAACCAGTAAACTGATGTCTAGACATGTTCCCAACATTAAGTACATCATACATCCAATTAATTCTCTAACTGGGTTATTGTCCTTTTCCTTCTTATTTAAAGCTAATTTCAATTTTGGTTCTATTGGTGTCAATCATGGATTACAATGTTCAAAATTAAACCATTTCAGAATTGCGGCTAAGTATCTGTTCTGATTGATATTCATAATTCTCTTTTCTCTATTATAATTTATCTCTAGTCCCAAAAGTATTTCAAGTCACCTTTATCTTTGATATTAAATTCCACTTTTAAATCATCTTTACATTTCTCAATAAATTCTAAATTTGGTCCTGCTATTATAATGTCATCAACATATAATAGTAAGTATACAGCATAATCCTTAAAGAACTTTGAATATAGACAATAGTCATTATCCGATTTTCTAAAACCCAAGTCCAGTAAAAACTTATTAAATTTTTTATTCCAACATTTGGAAGCTTGCTTAAGACCATATATAGTCTTTTTATGCTTCAAAACATGACCTTCGTAACATTTTACACCTTCTGGTGGATAAATGTAAATATCTTCTTTCAGTTCACCATTTAGAAATGCTGTCTTTACATCCCACTGTTTGAAATAATAGTCATATGGATTTCCTACTGATAGTAATGTCCTTATTGTAGTCATCTTTGCAACTGGCGAGTAGTAGTAGAGTAGTAATTTAGACTGCACCATTCGTGCATATTCTTTAAAATAGTTGAATACCTCACTTTTACTTTTAATGATGTGGACATATACAAAATTTGAAAATCATCAATAAATGTTACAAAGTATGTACCTTCATCATGAGCTAATGGTGTTATAGGACCTGCCACATCTCTATGTACAATTTCTAACATTCTTTTAGCTTTTGTTCTAGTACCAAATTTTAACCTTGTCATTTTTCCATTTACGCAAGCCACATTTAAACATTCTTTTCCTTGAATTTTAAATACAATTTCATATAAATTATTCCTATAACCCAATCCTATCAATTTTCTACCATTATATAAACTAACCTGACAACACTCAACAAATTCTTTCCCAAATTTGGAACATAAAATACACATTTTATGGTACAATCTATGTCCTTATCATATACATTACTAAGTACCTTAATATTGCCTACATCTACTGCTTCCATATAATAATTATTTTTTGCTACAGCCATTTTCACTGGATTTTTCTAGTATCAATAAATCACAAAAATATCTTTCATCATTTATCAAGTGATCTGTACACCCTGAATCAATGAAGAATAAAAGTTCATCTACACTTGAACTGTTACAATGATCCGAATTTGACACAAAACAAATATCTCTACCAGCCTCTTCTTCCTAGTTTTCTAAATAGTTACCTCTTTTATCACTATTGGAATTACCCCTCTAATTCATACGTTTTCCATAATTATTGCTTCTATTTCCTCTGCCTCTATAACTACCACGTCCTTGATGTACTTCATTTTCCGTTTGCCTTCTCCTTGTATTGTATTCATTGCTCTGAGTCCTTTTAATATGCCGATTAAACCTTTTACATTCTCTCTTGTAATGTCCCTTTTCACCACATAAATAACATACAGCCACTCGATTAAATAAGAACGCTGCAGGTTTCTCCTGTCTATTATTGTTCATATTCAATGTCCTTCACTTCTCTACCTCACTTCATAGTTTTGATTTAGCTATAGCTAATGTCAATTCAGTAGCAGACATATTTTCTAATATACTAGTTACAGTCTCAAACAATTTTGGCATTGCAAGTTATAAAGCACATACCACATCTTCCTCGTTCATTTCAGCACCAGTCCTCCTTTAGAAATGCTTCAAGGTCGCCTCCATCCCTTAATTTCATATTCATCAATTTCCTTCGTAACATCAACCTTCCTGGTACACCTTTTTTCATATCTCTCTTCTAAACTTTTCCACATCCTATATGCTGTATTTTTATTCCTTATTATGTCTATGTAGGAATCATCTAAGCATTGTATTATTAGAGATTTACATTTATTGTCTTTATTATGATATTTTAATATCATCAGTCTAATCAGATTTTTTGAGCTCAATATTAATAAATTCAACAACTTCTTTTTCTATTAATAAAGTATCCATTCTAAATTTCCATGTGTGATAGTTACTTGAATTCAATAATTCCATATTAAAATTGTTACGTGTGAGGCCATATTCTTTTCTTTATACTTTTACTTTTTACTCCTGTTTTTCACTGCACTGTAGGTTACCATGGAACATACTCTGGAATGTTGCTATATAACGTTTATTTAAGATAACATTGTTATACTTATTACAATCAGACCTCTTCAGCAGCCATTACACTTCTTCTTCTCTACATCTACATATATTACATTCTACAGATATCTATATTCTATTAGCGACATTTAGTAAAGAAAATTATTCCACAACAAAACACAATACTAAAAGCCATATCTGAAAAATTTCAATAAACTTTCTCTGCACATGAGATTTAATACAACAAATGAAGCTTACTTTCATATTGGTCAGTTATTTTGCACATCTGTGGCTGCAAGTATGACCACCTTAAATCAAAATACATTACTCGAAAACTTAAAAAATTCCTTTCTTCAGAGCACCTCCTCAAAATGAGCTCATTTCATCGCCTAATGCTTCAATCAATAAACAAGAATAAACATCCAAATGTTAAGGACATATTGTGGGCTACTAAATGCTGTTTTACTACCTATGGTGAAGCAGCGTTACAGAGCATTTGGAGTCCAACTAGTAGCGTAGACGCAGAACGCTTATTTACTAAATACAGTGTGATCCAAAATCACGCTTCCGCTAAAAAATATAATTTTCTAAAAATGCCGCCTACTTATATTGTGGTTAGCATTATTTCAGTGGCGTGTACGTTTATTAACAAGTTATGACATTAGAATGTTGAAATATGTACGTGATTTGATCACTAAAACAATAAATTTACTTTCTCAAAAGCACGTTGAATACTTCTGTTGTAATACAAACAGGTAATATAGAATTTGTAACAAAAAGAAATTGTGCAATTCACACACGGTAGAAGTGAAACACACAGTATATACAGTAGTTACATAGAACGTCGGCACCTTTGATATTTCTCTCGGTTGCAATTGCGCTTAAGGCCAGGCGCATACAAAACTGAGCGGTTAATTCAAATAGGAGTAGCAATTTTAAAACATTCTTATCGTAGAACAATACCAGTTGCATTACTCTAAATATTTTATAACATATTTTTCTTGTTCTTTCACATTATCCTTCTGCTCATTTGGATGTCGGATTACGCATAATGAAATACTACAAATTATAAAAGTAATGGCAATGAAAGAAAGAAAAGTACGAATCATGTCTTTATTTTCTACAAAATAGACAAAATTGTATAATTGTTACAGATGTCTATGCTGATAATAGTGCTTTAACTTTAATAGTAACAATATCTTTTTATTATCCCACATATATCTAACAACAAGACAATTATATCCGATTCAAGGAAGAATGCTGCCATATTGGCACCACATGCAGATGGTACTCCAATGTTGTATGTTGTTCCACAAGCTCTGAAAAACTAATTATATACTATCAAGCTGTTTAATTCAATTAACAAAATAGTTTTTATCATTAGTTTATAGCCCATTACTTACCAGTAGTTAAGCCAGCTTGCAGCGATTGTACTGTTGCGGTTCATCTTCCAACACATCTAAAGGAAAATTTCTATTGTAAAATACCATAACTTTACATCTATTAAATAATGTTAAAGAATTGAAGTAATCAAAACTATCTTTGTAAGAGAGTTCATACATATGAGAGGAAATCGATATGACCTGCGGGTAGCGCGACTGCAGTTACTGCAGGAGGTTGTGGCAACGTAAGTTGTCCATTCCTGTAGAAACAAATAACTGAAAAATGCGTAATGAGAGAATTCATATCGAATCCCTCTCATATGTACGAACATCAATATTCGGACTATATATACATAAAATTTGTATACGAACTTGCAGCTCTTGCAAAGCCGTACTAGCGATCAGTATAATCGTGAAACGTGCGTATACGGATGGCAAGAGAAGATCACAATTTTGTAATTTGTAAGAAAGTATGAGATTATCCTATTGTTTTATTTATTTCATGTGGTTTCCAAAATTATTACTACAAATTCTGTACTTGTAACACTAAAGCGCAAATAAGTCATCTAATTTGGCAGTTGTATATTATTTGTCCACTGCAAACATCTACAATATAATTTATTTAGTGTGCATTTCATCTCTGTATGTTCAACAATCGTTTTACCTGATTTTGTTTAGAATTATTTTGATAAAGTAGGTAATAACGTGTACCTGTGTACCGTTCTGTGTACATTCCATGTTTGTAAAGTGTTCAACTATAAAACAGATTACGATTACTACACATTGTACATGCATATCTTACCCAAACACAATTTATAAACATAAACATCAACCAATAATTGTCCATTATGTTGACAATAGTCCCGGGCGCAGATGCACTTGTAAGCATATGATTTAAAAAATCGAGGACTAAAATTCTTGTCTATGAAACTACTGTATATACTGTGGTGAACCCTTCAAAATACTAAACTGCGAGAGAATGAGACGAATGCAGTATCAGGAGTGGGCTCCTCAGGGGCTCGCTGTTAACAAGTGAGTTCGGGAATTTATTCGCTCGCGAGGTACCCGAGCTAAAACCCAAACTAAGGTGTAAGGTAACGTGCTGAGAGTTGCGTGGTCGCAGGGGTGTGCGGTATTTAACGTTCTCCTGGGGGCACCAGGCGAAACCTCCTTGTAATTAGCCTTGCCCGATCAAGCGGGTCTCTGATCGGGCGGACAGATACTTCCCTAGCTACTCTTCGTACAGCTACGCTATCTAGAATTTCCAAGGCTAAAGTGCAAAAGGTTGTGAAACAGGGCTAAGGTTACATACAGGCTAAAAGAGCCATAATCAAGGCGAACTTCACTAGGCATGCACAAAGGGGCCAGGTTTAGTCTAGACAAGGAAGTTAGGCCTCAACAGACGGCGGAGGCTACTAAAAGTAAACAAAGGACGGAAGTCCAAAAAGGCGAGGTCGGAGGGCAGTACTCCCGCAGGTCTTCCGAAAGGCAAGGGGTCAGAAGGTTTAACTTTCAAGGAGGCTGCTTTGGAGAGGATCGCGGTAGTATGCAACGATTATCTAGCCAACCAGATGGAGCCGGCAAAGCTTAAGGCAGGCCGGCACTCTATTATGGAGGCATATAACAGCATTACGGAGCAAGGGCTTCAAGTCCGCTTTAAAAATACATGTCTATGCGGAAGAACCGCTCTCAAAGCTGCCAAGTCTAATTAAAGGAATAAAGCTACAGAACGTACTTTAAGGAGGTGAGGACCACAATAGATCTGGAAAGGTCGCAGTGGAACAAGCATCAGTGCCACCTCAAGTAAGCTAATCTAATCAGGAGTGGGATAATTATAAGGATTATTTATGTCATTTTCTTTTTGTTCTGCCGATATGCACGATACTTTTCAGCATTAGCTTTTGGCATACTTGGATAATGTTTTATTAAAATGATAAAAATATTCACGAAAACAATACACGTGAATAATACATCACTCTGGCTATGACGCCATGACGTCTTTTCCCAGGGCTTCGTAATACGCAGGCGCACACACGTACTAACACACGCACAAACATACACGCTTTGGCCAAAACAAGTAATAGGCAGTGAAATTTGGATATTATACTTCTGATTATACTCGACGTCTTTTCTGTCGGTTCAACTCGGCAATACGCAAACACACAACATCGCAATATACAACGGTTAATAGACACGAGTGGGAACGTTACGAAGCACTGCACAAAGAGAAGACGAACATAATAAGAAAAACTGTATGGTACATCTGTATTCTCTCATTCCCTCGTAGGCTAAATCTTATAGATGTATATGTTTGCCTCTTTTTCGTTTCATCGAGTATCAAATCACAAAGGTTCTAAAGAAGTTTTCACTTCAATTAAAAAGGTAATAGTTAATGCATATAAACGAAAGTATAATTAAGCATACGCCAATGTCAAATAATGAAATATGTCAAGATTTGGTGATGTTACTAAAATATAATCAGTTCCTATTTCACTTAGAATTTTGGAAATAAATATTGATACCACCCCTGCGGAAACCAGTATTTCTCGGAAAATCAGTTTGGATCTCTCTGTATAATGTCGTTACGGTTAGAAGAACGACTCTAAAACAGTCAAAAGTTGATATTACAACAATGTTAGCTTTTAATTAACACTAAATATAAATTCTAAGTGTATAAGGAAGTTGTTTTATTTCATATATATAGCATATGCGAATTTTAGCGAAATTTTAATTTTTTTTTTGTGAAAATTCTGTTTTTTATTTGCGAAAATCCGTAGCTCTAATTATGATACACGTATATTCCTTTAATCCCCTAGTGGCTCAGTGGTGAAAATCACGTTTCACAACGGACCAAATCCAAAATATACTCCTCCAAAACGACCTGTAATACTGCAAATTTCCCACATCATCAACGCGATCCTCTCCTTTCAGCATTTCCCAGCACATTGGAAAACTGCTAACATCATTCCTATACCTAACCTGGAAAAGACCGCAGTAAACCCAACGGTTACCGTCCCATATCTCTGCTACCTGCCATCTCTAAAGTAGCAGAGAGAATAATCTACGAGAAATTACAACACGTGGAAGAGGAAAACATACTCCCTGATGAGCAATTCAGTTTCAGTCCTGACCACGGTACTTACCATCAAGTGGCTAGACTAATCAATGATGCCATTGCAGCCCACAATAAGAGTAATTACACGGCTATGACTACGCTCGATCTAGAAAAAGCGTTTGACAGAGTGTGGATCCAAGGGTTAACCTACAAACTTATACAGTATAAATTCCCTCCTGCATTGATACTTACAATACGCAGCTACCTCACGAGCAGGTATTTCCAAGTACAAATCAACCAGGAAAGATTAATGAGAAAATCGATCCCAGCTGGCGTCCCACAGGGCTCGGTGCTGGGACCGATTCTCTTCAACATCTATCTGTCAGATATGCCTAAGTTCCCCAACAATAAACTAGCACTGTATGCCGATGATACCTCCATCATTACCCATTCCTTCTCACCAATTGCCGCCATCCAGAAAATCCAAAACCAGATCCCATACATTCAAAAATATTTATCCAGCTGGAAACTAACAGTAAATCCCAGAAAATCATCCACAATAGTTAATAACATCCCAATTCCGATTTCACCCACTATCAAGTATCTAGGTATAGTGCTAGATCAGCGACTTACATTCAAAGATCACGTTGTAAACAACTGCAATAAGACCTTCGGCATGATCAAGAAATTATTTCCCCTACTGATCAATCGCAAGACCAGCAGGAAAAATAAACTGACAATTTTTAATGCAGTACTAAGCGCCGATCATCTGCAACGTGGCGAAGACGCACTTTAACAATATGCAGAGAATGCAAAATAAATACCTGAAGTTAACTCTTGGAAAGGGACGCTATACTCCAATAAACGAGCTGCATCGGCTCTCCAACATTGAGAAGATTCGGTAATTTACCTCCAGAATTGCCGAAGGCTTCTACCAAAGAACAACAGCCAGTGAAAATACGCTCATTAAGCACATAACTAAGATGAGAAAGAGCAAAACCAAACATAAACATACATACTATGGGCTACCGATCTACAACATGGATTTCCCAGGATGAGCTACAGCGGCGGTCCTTCAAAATGATAAGCCGGATGACCGCATCCCTCCGACAATAACATGGCCAACCAGACCTAAAAGCCAAAGTAGGCCGTGCGGCTAATCACATCAAAACCGGATTCCACAGGGTTTGTTTTTTTCTCCCACACGAACAATCAGACTATGGGTGCAAGTACGCCTAATGTAACGGAAACGAAAAATAATGCGGCAGTGCGTGCGATTACTCGCGCAAACTAACGTCAATGAAACAATAGAATTAATAAAACTGACAGGACAGTAAAACATACAACAATAAGGTGTATATACGTATTTGTAATTAATGGTAAGGAAATCTTACTTTAAGTTGATGTACATAATTACTGTAAGATCAAAGATATAGAAACAAACGTCTTATTATTATTATTATTATTACGTTTCACAACTAGAAGGTGTGCTGCGGAAAGTAATAAAATGCCACTAGGCGGGCCCAGGAGCCGCTACGGCATAAACATATGTATACGGCTCGGTGGTTCCGAACAAGCCCTGGGACTTTAAGGCCTGTTAGTGCTGATCCTTTGGTTAACGCTATAATATACTTGATTTTTAACATTTGAATTTGGTGGTACAACAGCGTGGCTCCTTTTTTGTGATTGGGTCATTTAGAAACGAATCCCACGTGACCTCTTTTGGGTATGCAACCAATATTACATAGAAATTGGTATCATTTAACCTTCATTATTCATTTGAAGTTCTACGTTCTATACTCAAAATATTTTAAGTTTCTCTAAAATAAATGTCGTATATCTGATTTTTATAATTTCATTCATTTAAATATGTAGAAAGTGCTGAAAATAGAAGATGAAAAAAAACATTGTTTTCATTTTGTTAGAAACATTCTTCCACTCCAATAGTATGAAATATTAAGTCATTTTTAATGTTGATTCTTTTAATTTGATTAATGCAATCACTTTTAGTGTCGATATTGATCTTTTAAGAGATTGTATCACACACTAATTCTCGAATTATGGCCTTTGAATTAACCATCTAAACTCTGATGTCGCCATTAACATTTTATTTTGAATACTTTATCGGCGTTGATCAAAACTCTATAGGGAACGTGACGCAACGACTGTCAGAGACCCCTGCCGGTCTATCAGGCATTAGTGGGGTATAAACAACTCCATTCCGATCGTGTTTACCATATAGAAGCTGTTAGTTGTACTCAAAGTTATTTTACATTTGTATTAATTTTCGGGACTTTTCATATGTGAAATGGATGAAATAGTGATTAATTGTGGATTTGACACTATTTTTATAAATGTAACCGAAGGACTGACATTATAAAACGAAAAAACTGTACAAATCCGGCCATATAACGAACGTGAAACACTTATTGTCATATCTCTTAAATTTCGTCATTATCTTCCTAGAATGACCACTTGGGTCGAAATGATTCGTATACTCGCCTACCTCCTTTTTCGATCGTTGCTTTCCATTGTGACCCGAATAGATGTGCTTGTCGTATTCGAAATTGTAATGTTCATATTCATCGAAATGGCTCTCGGACATGGTTTTATGGATTCCAGTTAATTTGCACTAAACTGAACACTGAAGATAATTTTATTGACTCTTAAATGAGATTTCCTTTTGATATTATCCATTCCATAAAAGTTTATACAAATATTTAGTTCATCTGTAGGTCCACAGTTTTTGTCTACCAACACAACACTTTTTAGGTCATTATTAATGTTGCATTGAGTTGCGTGGATACAGATTTCATGTCAACATCATTAATGACTTCCAACTGCTCTTCAATTGCACTAATTAAATATATTTTATCATTAATCGTGTCTTATAAATTCAACGTCTTCCTTTTCGAAGCCCTTATGAAACGATTGACACTGTTGTGGTCCATACAATGTTTAATATAGCTGTCAGGAAAATTTGTTGGTTTATATGCGAGATTGTCATTTTTTCACCACCAACAAAATGAACAATACAGACTTGAATTTTGGTTTGAATAACGTACCATCTTTACTGCGGATAAACATAATGATATGAAACATTTATGAAAAAGAAGAACACTACTTTGTTACACTAACACTTTGTTTTTTGTTACAATGTAATAGTGTTTACGAGACTGCAGTCACGTTATTCAATAAAAACAAAGTGGTAGATAACAAAGTGGTGTTTTTCTTTTCATAAGTGACCATGTATTACCAGAAGGCAACTCAATCACACATCATTAGGATAATAAATTTGCACCAAAATGTTTCAGTTGTTAGCTATTATTACTATCACCTTAATTAGAAAATTTGCATTTACGCATTTTGTTAGTAGTTGCGCCTGCGGATTATACTGATTTAGAACTTCAGTGGAACTTCTATAATTCTATTTGTTTGTTTCTGTTTATTGCGCCTATCCAACGTTAGCTACGTCGGCTTCAAAAGATTATCTCGGAAAACTATAAAATTTATAACATTTTTACTTTCATAAGATCTTTTACTATTGCCAGAATCAACAACGCAACAATCTCTTTTTGATTTAGGCATATTTCCTGTGAAATGTACGAAATTGTGTTCAATTTATATTTCTAGCATGTATTTGTTTATACCTTAAAGATGCAGAAAGTAACCACCAGTGGCGCTGCATGTCTTCGTGCACACTAGAGAATGGTGGTGCACACTCCCTATAGACAGCACAAGACATGGGGTGGAAAGTTGCATTGTCAAATGTGACCAAATTTTAATTATGCAACCCGCATAATTTTGTTGTTCCGGGGAATATCAAGAGTTAGAGCCACCATCGAATCCGAACGTCATACATCATCTGACCCGTTACTCATAATATGCGATTGGTTGGTATAATGGTATAAGTTGTGTTATACCTGGTTACGCCGGTTCTGTTTATTCACGTGAGTTTGTGTTTGGAACTTAGTTTTTGTTTTATTGTGTTCATTTTTTTGATTCAAGTATAGTATAACATCTATTGTGTTATTTAAAAACAATTTTGAAGGTGATAATAAGTGAATGTACTAAATACTATAAGCATAAGTCTAAAATTTGGTATTTGCAGGTGCATATTAGCTACTCGTTTTAACGTAATTATTGTGTTTACAAAATTTAAGTGTTAGATTTAATTAACTACAAGTACACTGTTATTTCTTTTCTTTAGTTTTAAACATTTATTACGGGTTGTGTTTGTAGATAATGTTAGTGTTAATCGTACAATACTTTAATTTATATTTGTCAAATTGAATCTCTAACATAAAAGTAAGAAACTATTTAACGTTTTTTTTCTTGTCTTCTATGTCTCATTTCCAAGTCAAATTTCCGTGGATTTGTTGAATAATTTTGTGAAATTGATTTACATTTGGTAGAATTATAATTGTTGTAATTTGATTAATAAATGTATTTCAGTAGTATATATTTGTAAGTAATTTCATGAACTTATATAAAACCATGAAACTGAATATTATAACAAAACATAATTAATCGGGCGTAAAAATTTTAGATAATCAAAGATACATTATTTGGGCGATTCGTTCAGATCTGACTGAATCGCCAAAATAATTTATCTTTGATTATGTGAATATATTTCAAAAATTACAGTAGTTTTCTAAATTGTCCGCACATTTAAGATGGCGGATTTAATTCAAGAGAAATTCGCGAAGATGGCGCGCAAAACCTATATACCAACGTTTTAACATTGAATTTCCATTCTCCTCTATTATCTCTGGCACAAGACAGTACGACCGTCCTCAGTGAGTTACGTCAGGGCCGGCTTCGATTATTTTTACAACATGCAATATGTGTTAGATTGTATAGTATATACAGGTATACAATATAATAAGAGTGCTCTAGCTGTCTTATATTCTTTAATTCTCTTATAAAACTACAACATACATGTGATGTTGGTCATTGCTCCAACTGCACTGCTGCACTGTCTGACGCGACTACAAATCGTAGCGTACAAGGCGCGCTATTCAAAATCCTGTGTTATCATAACAATATGGACATTATTTTGTTTGATTAAGATTTACTCTCAGCAAGTTAAGTACCCTTTCTTTACTATCAACCTTAAGGATAAGACGAACACTTCAATAAAATTAGATTTGCACGCAGCTACAAATTTGTCCTACAGTTAACCGCCATATTGGTGTTGATAGTAAATAATGCGTACCACAGAGTGAGCAATCTGAACTGCCTTGAGTTGGTAGAACTAAAAACCCTGAATATGAATATTTTTCTTTTCCAAGATTTTCAGCCCCGTCGTTCCCTTTGTTCTATTTCGAATGTCAGTAGTGTATTGGTGTGTTTCACGCGGGCGTTTGGTGTATAATGTGCATTGTGCAGTGGTTTAGGGTTGTAAAGTGCTCGTTATGTGGTGTTCATTTTGGTCGTTAGCCGGATATATGTAGCTGGTAATATTTAGTTCCCCCATTTTTCCACCAAGGATGGAAACTTATTTGACAATTATACGTATCTGGAATTATTTCCGAAAGGAGCAGTAAGGGTAATTTTATTTATTTTATTTATTCTTCTGCCAGTTTAGACTTATCATTCGTAGTTTTGCCCGTTTTGTACGTTGTTTATATTTTACTATTTCACTTAATTTTTCGTGCCTTAAACTTGCTTTATCAAAGTCTGTCTCTGTTTTAAGAGATTACCTTCTGATCCCGTTCTTGTTTTCCATCATTCATTTTTATCGTTATGGCCCATTTCGAAGTAGTGCACAGACTGAAGATTACACGTGTATCCAGTTCAATCTAGATTTACAAAACTAGAAATTCGTTAGTCTAAATTGCAAGCCGATTGCGTTGAAAAATAAAATAATCTGAAAAGCATATGTTTTCTGTGTCAGGGTAAACATTTATTGTGCTTCTTGTATATTATTCACGCTAAAGGGTGAATGTTTAATGTGCCACGACCCGCCACTGGATACAACTTCCAAAAACTTTATTCTGTCATCAGTTGATCACTCTTCACTAGTGGTTTTGTTATCAGTTGTCAGAATATGTTTGTCATTCTTGTTTATGTTTCAAATTTTAAGGAGTTGTAACGTACATACTGTCACAGCATGCAATTTTTGTATTAAAAGTTTACTGTCAAATAGATTAGGCTCTTGTAGGTAAGTACTACAAATTACATACTACAAATTCTAGCCTTAATAATTACATACTTCGTTTCAGAAATACTTTTAAACTATATTTTCAAATAGGAAACGGTGTTCATTTGTAAACTGGTTAATATGAAATTAGTCTGCACCATTTCCATCGTCAACCGCCAATTAACCACTTTGTCAGTAAATAATAAACAGAAATATGCAAGATCAACATTGGCATTGTGTAAACATCCTAAGAAAGACATTTACTATATAATATTTTTTAATAACCATAACAAAAATGGCACTAAGTATGAAGTTAATGGAAATATATCAAGTATATTGACAAAATTCTTAAAGGAAGGAAAAGCAACTATTCAATTCAAAGAACCTCCACATGATTTTTATATTCAAGCGGATATTATTCCACTTCAATGTTTTTGCATGCTTTGAAACATGCTTTATTAGGTACTCTTTCAGAAAAAGAATTAACTTATTCAAGTTTATCTGTTACACGCATACCTTTAAAAAATATGCCTATGAAAAAGTTAGTTATAAGAAAAAGATCTGACTATCCTACCAAAGGATTTCCTCGTACAATAGAAATTTTACATATTAATGATATTGGTCGATGTTCTTTAGATAATGGTATTTTAAAATTAACAAAACTAAAAATATTGGATTTAAGTAATAATCGTATTAAATTTTTACCAGAAGAGTTCTGTAATCTTCCAAATTTATGTGAATTGAATTTATCTCGTAACTTATTGGGAACTGGTAGTCCGAAGCAGTGGTTATGGATTCATGGAATGGTAGGTAAAAGTTTAAGGCAACTGAATTTATGCCAT
This sequence comes from Chrysina gloriosa, assembly GCA_038088585.1. Classification (NCBI taxonomy): domain Eukaryota; kingdom Metazoa; phylum Arthropoda; class Insecta; order Coleoptera; family Scarabaeidae; genus Chrysina; species Chrysina gloriosa. The sequence goes on along the minus strand of CM076088.1, from coordinate 45,058,662 downwards.
AATCATATGACATTTTTACCAGACAGTATTATAAAATGTTACAATTTAATTACTATAAATGTAGACCATAATTATTTAAAAAGTTTGCCTTCTGGAATTGGAAATTTAGTTAATTTAAAAACATTTACAGTTTCTTACAATTTTTTGCAATATCTACCAGGTAGTGCCAAGAAATGGAAATTAGAGAATATTGACCTCTCACATAATCAATTTAGTTCAGTCAGGTCACATACCCCTCCTTTTGCAAATAAGAAATCATTGCATACTTGTACTTTAAAAGAATACTCTGCAAAAACAGTACTTTACTACCAACTTCATTACAGTGTTGAAACTTTACCAAGCACTTTAATACATTATTTGGATCTTGCAAAATATTGTAACTGTGGTAAAGCTTGTTTTGATGTTTTTATTCAAAACTATGATATAGTGTACTTATACTCCATAGCAAAAATTATATACATAGTTCTGAAACAACAACGATTCCAATAATTTGTTATTTCTGCTCTCTACGATGTTTCTCTGATAGTCGAATGAGATTTCCATTCACCTGATAGGACGCAATTGATTTGAATTAATTTATTTAATTTGTCACACTTTATTTCATATGTAATATCTTAAACCCAACAAACCGTTTTTTTATAGCCATTTGTTTATAGTATTATATCAGTGTTAATATCAAGAACATTCATATAATATATGTATCTCCATTGCACATAATTTAATAATCATTACATTGAATGAGAAAGATTTATTCCCATTGATCACTGATATACACAAAAAGTTTATTACTATTGTTCACTTGAATAAATATTGTAAATATTTGTATTTTTGTAATATTTTAAGTTGTAGGCTAGTATTGTAGCTGTTATTTTATATTTATGATTAAAACAATAATTAATAAGCATATGATTTATTGATTAAATAACAATACAGTATGTTCTGGCTTTAAGATTACCTTGTTGGACGTCTGCTGAAGAGATTGTTTACACCTCCAGCAGTTCTGACTCAAATGTATGTTTAAAATGGTTACAAGTTTAGTTTTTTTGGTATGTTTAAAATATATTATATATATTATGCATGCTCTTAAATTGAACTGTAATATGCATATTGAAACGTGTATTTTGTATTATCACCTTACGTGCTTCCAGTATAATTAAAGCTGCTGATGCATTTCCAAATCAACGGAGCACAAATTTAATAGTTGTTTCTTAAGTTTCATAAAATTGTGTTTAATTAAGCTATATATATGAATGTATATACGATTTCATATGCATTTTGATTCCTTAAGTTCTTAGTTTTTCTTATAATTTCGTGGTCTTTCTCTTAAACAATCGGCAAACTATTGCTTGCGATAGAGAAAGGTATCTGCGCTGTCTCATTTTGTCGCGATACAAAAGTGCAGTGCTATACATACATGTTGAGTAATGAATAGCAACAAAGAATTATTTTATTATTTAAAAGACGAGCAAGATTTGATTGTTTCTATTAGAATAATGATTTAATACCCAAATTACATGATCGTGTATAACACCCATAACGTCACACCCATAATATCTTAGTGAGAAAAGCAAATTGTTTATATTTTTCTATGAAATCTTAATACAACTACGAAAACTAGGTAGGGCTTAAACGCATAAATACAAATGGAAATGCGTTTGAGATAATTTTAACGTTTAAAAATATCACTGGGGAGACGATGTAATCCTCAATACGAAATTAATCGATTCCAGAGACAATCTGGTTAGTTTCACGTTTTGAAGTTTTTTATTCAAAATAACAGCCTTAGTAATTAGAAATGATTAAAGGGAGGGTTCAATATATTTATTTTCTTTCTTCCTTATAGTGATAATTACATGTAGACATAGGTGATATAAATCCGTGAATTTCTGTTAATGTAATAATACTTACTGTTTAATGAAAATCTTATAACGCTTTCTTGTGTATGACTTTTTAATCAAAATGTTGTTCAAATATGTATGTGTGAAAATATTTGTATTTTAACGAAATACTAATTATAGCCTTACCACTGGTAAACGCCGATATACGAATATGAATTAAGATTATTATGTGTGGCCAGTTCTGCATAATTACTGTTGCTTTATTTGAAAATGAAGATAATGCGTCGGTATGCATACCGACGCATTATCTTCATTTTCAATACAATACACATTACACTTTGGATTTAACATAGTAAATGGAAAATAGGTTGTAGATGTTTGCGAAAGACGAAGCGTTTTTTTCGAGTTCAGAAGTCAATAATCCTAGCCGCATACGTAGTTTTACTCGCATTCATTTTTGCCGTTGCTCACTTGAAAAATATATAACGCCGTTTTCCTTGCAGGCTTAAAAAACGATACACTGCTACTCATAATAGTTCGAGTGTTCCATTTGGAAGTTATATAGATACTTAAATAAAAGTGATACAAAAAAATCAAAATTCTGACATTGAAAATTGGTAATTTACAAACTAAGAAATGATTCTGTTACACTATATAATAATAAACAATCTAAATGATCCTTCTCGTGAATAAAACATCATTTCGGGTGGTGTGCCATTTCACTCACTTAGCATATGCTAGAGTGGTTTTTTAGATGTTTATCATTAATTTTAAAATATCATTTAATAGTTCTTTTTGACAAACAGAAGCTCTGTATTTCAGATCTATCGAAGTTGTTTAATTAAACCGATACCCAAACGAACTGCATTTTCTTCTAGTATTTTTCTGTAATGTTCCTATCTCATTATTCCATCCATTTAACAATATTTCCTATTTCAGTGAGGCGAAGGCATCCTCAAACCTGGACAGAACCACTACAAACTTCAAGTGTGCTCAAACTAGCAGCCACCTTTCGTCATGCGTGACGTAAACTCGTACAATAACAATTTGAATTAAACAAAAAATTGAGTGTCATTGGTTTTCATATTTATGTATGTAATTTTTTACGTTGTAATATATCTTCTAATACTTTTGACATCAAAGGTTATCGTTTTGGTTGGTGAGTATATATTAGTTGCCATGTTTTATAAATTCATTAGTAATTGCTAGCCGCAAAGTAACAAATAATTAATACTATTTCCAGTGTTTTTATGTAATTTTATTGACTTATATATACATAAATAGTAAGAAAACGCAGATCAGCAGCAGGGAACATAAAGCGCCAAATCGGTAACGTGACCTACATATATGTAAAGAGTAAGTGGTAGTTGGTTGCTTAATTTATTGTAAAAGTCCCTTCTCACTATTTCGAGAATTCTAGGCTCCTTGTGTTTCTCTGTTGGTCGTCGTTTTCATACTATGTATGGTATGTATGTACATATATATCTATTGAAATGAATATCAAAAACACTATTATTATGCGTAGTTTCCCGTGCAGCTTTTAGCCCAAACTCTGGGTAAATTAAAAGCTCTCAGCGAGCGTAGCGTAGCATTCGTCACCACATAGCTCACGCGGAATGTGAAGGCACGGATGCGCGAAGCGAATGATGTCACGTGTTGAAGTACAACTTCGCATTCAACACCGGCTATAATCCACAGTACAATCTTTTTGCAAGCGGTATACGTTCAGAAATAGCAAATATTCCAATATTTTCTGAAGTATTTTTATTATTACGCATGCAATTATAAAGTAAAATATATTTCAATGACAATAACCATAAATACACACGTACTTATGTTTTTAAACAAAAAGAACACTAATTGTAAGTTATGAGGTTATATTTACTATATCAATTCCATTCGATTGAATATGCAAACATAAAAATTAAGTATGGTATTATTTTGCACTTTGTAATAAGCAAATGCTATTTAATGATTATAAATGTACAATGATATTCTATAATTTCATGAAGTAAATGGTATTTTATAAGGGTATAAAAATAAGTGAAATGTAATTTCTTAAATATTGATTTATGTGGTCTACTGACAAAATAATCAGTACACCTTTTTGTAATAAGTTTAAACGAATATTCAGATAAAGCAGTTGACACTCTTCAACAGCTTCTGAATCTTCATTTAAATTTATTAAAGTTTTCGCAATAATTATCCATTATGAGCTCTTTTTCTATATATGTATTTGTTTCCAACCTGTCTAACATTTTTGCAAATTTTTCACACGTCCGCCGTTGCACTTCTAATTTGAATGTAACATTTCTTGATGCAACCCAGTCTTTACAATTCCCCAGACTTTTTGTAGGAGGTTTAGTTCTGGGTGATATGGTTGCAAACGAAGGAGGGTGTGCCTATATGGAGCATCAGCATTATACTATACATATACTGTTTATATATTTTAATTAAACAATATAATTCTGGTTTTGTTATGCTGCTTTCATATATGATGCCTCGTTCAATTAGCCACGCCATCATTTCGTCTTTTTACTATTACTAGTAGGATGCTTTACAGTTAAAACACTATAGTAACTTGCATTATCCATCACGTCAGCCGATCTAGGTGGTAAATTGGGAATAAGGTGTTCTTGAAGGCATTTTTAATATTTAATGAAATTCATCTCAATAAATCCGATAGATTCATCATCTTTAATTTTATTAAAGACGGTCTTCACAGATGGTCTCTCTTTTTCAGTAATGTGAAAATTATAAATTATCTGGCGCATAGCCGTCTCCGCAAAATGATCCAAAGTCGGTTTTAGAAAACTTTACGTTACTTGTTGTCTCGGATACATAAACATAAAGTTAGCACCACTCTCGATTGGATTCCCTTCTCTGATAATACGAGCAATTGTACTTTTAAATACCCCAGTGGCCTTAACAATGGTGTCTAAAATATTACTATCTGTAAAAAACACATTTGTGGTATTTCTTGTATATTTACCTTGCAATTTATTCTGTTTAAAATAATTATATACACTCCAACTTATTTCTCGCGATTCCTGCCGTTTATTGCCGGAAGTTCCTTTGAGTTCGTTTATATCTACCTATTTCCCATCAGTCATCATTGATTTGTATGCGGCCTTCGATCACTACCGAAGGTGAAGGGTATAATTTAGAAAAAGCATCAAAGTATAAGCTATCAAAGCTTGAGGAGCTTGAGTCCGAAAAGTTTTTGGGGAGCCTAATCACCGCAATTAAATTTTGAAAAATAAAATGTTGCGACATTTTAGTTTTAAAATTTGAGTTTAAATACTTTGTCGCGATTGAAAATAATTTTGCTCATTTCAACGGAAGAAAAATTTCCTGAAAGAGAACGTCATATGGTTAGCGAAATGTAATGTTGTAAATAAAAAATATTGCGCCGGGTGGATCTTCTCGTATCTTACCACTGCGACGGTAAGTTGTTGGGCATCGCCATCTTCAGGTTCTGGACGGCCACTGCAAATTGGCCGAGGAATTCTTGAAGCGCGAAGACGGCTGCGTTAAAGTCCAGCTATGGAAATTGATCCCTCGTTTCTTGGATGCGGGGTTTCACAGGCTTTCGAGGGGTTTGGATCCTTTGGAGTTGCCGGAGGTTACCGCGGCGTATAACGTCTGGTTTTGAGTCGGGCGGATCGGTGGTTGCGACAAGGAAGTCGCTGGATCAAGACCTCCGGCCGAAGAAACGACCGGAGGGTTGGAACGGAGGTATTTGGGCAGTCGTCGGGGAAACCTGAGAAATCCCCGGTAGTTTGCGGTGTGTTCACCGCCGCAGTTTGCGGAAGAAGGTTTTGCTTCCTTGTCGCGGGTGCAATCAGCTGCACGCACCTCAAAGGCGCTGTGCAGCGGGATTGAGCATGCCCGTATCGCTAGGCCGGGCTTGGAACGTAGGGATTTGATCTTCACGTCCAAAGAGAGAATTTTCTTGAGACCGAAGACGTCATTTTTGATAGATGGTAATTTTACGCGCCCCACACGGAATTCAAGGTACTCGAGCACAGACGCTACGACGTCTAAGTCGATCTCGGTCGGGATACCCTGATCACGAAGTTTAGGGTCTGCTCCGAGAGAAGACGATACGTGTGATAAGGGATCTTGAAGGAAGTTTTAAGAAATGAAGCGCTTCCTTACTAAAGACTTGCTTCTTTTTTTGTTTAGTTTTCGGATAGAACTTAAATATGGATCAGATGTCAGTAGAAGCCAATTGAGAATGTCCTCGTTACACTCTGTTCTGCTAAATTTCCGAGAGAAATTTTCTCTATAATTCCGGAAGTGTTTATTCCAGGCTTCAGCAGCCTCTTCGGACAATTGCCCGATTGGTAATATTGCGTGCTGTATTACACTTGCTGCGTGCATTAGTATTTTATGTACGGTAGGAGACAAAGGTTGCTAGGAATGCAAACTCACGTACAATCCGGCCGCCTGCTTTGTAAATTTGGAAAAATTTTCCACGTCTATATCAAAGCCCGAAGATAACACCTCCAGAATAATTTTAAATCTATGTATGAGCTCTATATTTATGCCAGTTATGGAAGCTGCTTCTTCTGAACAGTTAAAAAATATCGATGTGTTTCCATCTTTCGTGTTGCCAAATCCAGCTTTAGGGATATCAACAAGCAAACCCATTTTCTCACGAAATTCATTTTGAATTATTCTTTTTGCTTCTTGTATTTTGTCGCGGTCATTTTTACCCGTGATGCGACTTCTGATTTAACTTTGTAGGACAGATGTAATAAAAACTCGAAAAACCGTATTATGGCATGAAGGATTGAAAGTGTTTGTCGAAGTCAAGTCATTGGAAATTTTTAAGGTTTTACCGCAAATATCCATTCCATCGACCATAGTAGCGAACAAAATATGTTTAAAAACTTTTTCGCTAATCCTCGTGATTTCCAGATTTTGGGCCTAATCTTCAATGTAATGTATTTCAGCGTTCGTAATATCTTTGTTTTCCTTTACATATCAAATCCTGATTGGCCTGCAAAATCTTGGCGAACAAGGTTGCGGATTCTGCCATATGATTTTACTTTCACACATAAGGCGCAAAGGTACTATGGAACTCAAAAAATGTTTGCATCACTGCTGCCATCTTCTTTAAATTTTTGGTTGTATTCGATTTAATTTGACCCATCACATCTCCACTTATACATTAGGACAAAGTCCGAGGTTGCTGTTTGGGTACACTGCTGAAGAACTGGTTCCAAGTATTTACACGATCGCAATGAAGTATGGTCTACCAGGTCTTGTAACTTTACCTCTGCAACAGTCTCCCTTACACTTTTTGGTGGGTAATTATCTTGTTTGGCTCTCTGTACGTATTTATAGCAGGGGTACACCTCTTTGTTGGACTGCCGTATGACTTCATATTGATTCATATTTAAATTGGCTTCAGTGTAAATAGTTAAAGCCAATTCTGGCGTCAGTTTCTTCGTAATCGTCGTATTTTCAATAGCAACTGCTTTACGCAACTTTGAAGCCCTGGTTGGACTTTTGCTCATATCCTGCATTAGTTTGGCAGCGTTCGTGTTACCCGATGCCCTTTGACTCATCTGGGCCGCATGCGTGAGTTCTTCCACAGACACATTCATTCTGACTTTCATTGTTTTGCGTCTCTTTGTTCGCTCACTTGACTCCCCGAATTCTTTGCTTGGCCGACCTTTAGAACTTCCGGGAATAGCTCCAGCAGGTAATGAAAGCTTTTCACTTAACCACTCTTCATTTTTTCCGAGAAACAGGTTTCTGTACTGTTACACGAAAGCCATTTACGTTTGTATACCGTTTTGAATGGTTTGATAATATTTTTAAGTTCATCTTCTTTCTCAGGGGGCACCTTGTTATATCACGTAATTTTTTATCCAAATCCTTAAGTTTTTCGTTTAGTAGCTGATGCGGGCTCGCTCTAACTAGTTCATGGAAATGTTTTCTGGTGATAGTTTTGACAGTATGATCATAATCTAAAACAATTTACAATAATGTTACTTGAAACTGTACAAGAGGGCCTTAACATCAGGTGAATTTATTCAATAATGTGAAAACTTGTGAATGATCTTTTTATTTACAATTATTCTAGAGCTCTTAACGATTGGTATCCAATAAATCGAATACAGTTGCGATGAGTTGCATATATTTAAAAATACTAATAATTATCAGAAACACAAGAAAAATCGAATTATTTTAGTTGTGTAATTGTCTTGCTCTACAATCCACTCAATATAGCTTCCACATCAACAATATATATACATATATAAACATTGTACATACCTTGGAAAACAATATTCATATCAACTTTTCTCACCAAAAACACTTTAAACATTAAATAACTTGCACTGAAAATTGAGATTTTTGGATTGTCGCGGATAGAGAGATATGTCAACGAGCGCTAGGTTGCGACGTTGCGACTGATGGTGCAGTCCTGCAGTACTTAGGGGCGGCCGGCGCGGGTAAAATTTTAACTAACGGTGCGGGTATTATCTACCTGTATTAGGTCAAAATTTGAAGCCTCTGAGGTAAAAATAGCTAAATTCGATTTATGACCACGTTTTAGTGGTAAATTGTACATTTAGTGGTATTGGAAAACGCGAGTCCAATATTAGGGTTAAGTACCGGAATGGGATACCTAAGATTATATCGTCGGAAAACTGGCACAATCCAACAGGTCTATGAAGTCCTTTAATGTTTATTACCACAATGTTAGGGGTCTAAATTCAAAAACATACGAATTCTATACAACTTGTTCAGATTTATTTTATGATTTTATTCTTCTTACTGAAACTTGGCTTAATGATTCTGTACATTCAAATGAGTGGTTCACAAATTCTTATCAAGTTATACGAGCTGACAGGAAATTTTCTCGAGTAAATAGATCCCGGGGTGGTGGAGTTGTAGTTGCTATTTCTCAGGCTATTCCCTTTAATGTTATTGACACTTGCAGCATTAGTGACCTTGTGCCTCTTATTGATTTAGTTCTATGTAAATGTTACTTAGGTAATGCTACAATATTAATTGCTGCTGCTTATATTCCTCCTGAAATTGATTGCGATGAATTGGAGATTTTTCTTTCATCTTTGGGCACCCTTCTGATTAACGAGCATTTCATTTTGATTGGTGACATTAACGTACCAAATTTTGTCAATATCGGTTATGTTTTCTGTAACAAACGTAATATATTGCAGGATTTTATGAATTTAACCCAGTCTAAACAATTTAACTGTGTTATGAACTCTCAAGCCAAGATCTTGGATCTGGTGTTTTCTAACATCGATTTGGATATTACTGTCAATCATTTTGATGCCCCTTTCGTTCCTGTTTGGAATTTGCATTTGATTATGAGATACCCTCTCAACCGCTGTTTTTCTAAATCTAATTTGCGATATAATTTTTCTAGTGCGAATTTTGCTGCTCTTTACGAGAATTTGTGTGAAGTGAACTGGTCATTTCTTGACCATCATGATGTAAATGATGCATTGGATGAATTTTATATTGTTATCTACTCTTTATTGGATGCTTTCGTACCGTCTAGATCTGTATCAAAATCTAATTATCCTCCATGGTATACCAAAGAAATCAAAGCTAGAATTAGAACAAAAGCATATTATCATCGCAAATGGCGTGCCACTGAAAATACATTTTATTACCGCGAATTTAAGCGTTTGAGAACTGATTTAAAAGTTTTGATTTCTGAATCTTATCGTCAATATTTGTCTACTGTGGAAGTAAATATTAAGTCTGATCCCAAAGCGATTTGGAAATTTTTGAACGGCAAATGCAAAACAACCAGGATACCCGGCAAACTTAGCGATGGGGCAAATGAATTGGTAAGTTCAGCCGGTGGATATTGTAAATGCGTTCGCCGATATCTTTTATAATACATACTCTAAAAACCGCCGTATTATGTATCCTACTAGTTTCAGTTACCGGCCGTCTTTTTCTTTTGTATCTGTAACGGAAGATCAATTGCTTCAGCTCATGCCACGTTTGGCTAATAAACACACTACTGGTGATGACTTGTTACCCAGTTTCCTCATAAGAGACTGCAGATACGTGTTTGCTAAACCTTTGTGCACAATTATTAATCTGTCTTTGAAGACCTACACTTTTCCTGAGAAGTGGAAACGAGCTCTAATTTGTCATGTGCATGCAAAGGGTGATAAAACACTCTGCTCTAATTATCGGCACATATCTATTTTATCTAATTTTGCAAAGATTCATGAGCAAGTGTTATATTCTTTTATTTTTACCAAGTTTTAAATAAACGCGGATAAGTTGATGTTTTATACACAGATTTTTCACGTGCGTTTGATACTATATGTCATGATGCTTTGTTGTCCAAACTTACATCATTTCGTTTCTCTTCTTCTGCAATCGCACTATTAAAATCTTATTTAACTAGCCGTACTTCTTATGTTTCCTATAATGGTTTCCGCTTTAAAGAATTTGTTGCTACTTCTGGTGTCCCTCAAGGTTCGAATCTGGGGCCATTTCTATTCATCCTCTTTATAAATGATTTGATAGGAAACATTAACTGTCCTATATTGGCTTATGTTGATGACATTAAAATCTTTCATGAGGTATCTTCCATTGAAGACGTTAATAACTTGCAGAGGAATCTCAAATTTATTGAGGATTGGTGCGAGATATACCAACTGAAGTTAAATGTTGAAAAAAGCTACTGCATAATCAAATTGATTGCCAGTTCTTACTTTCGCGAGTGAATTTTCGAGTGCTGAAAATTGCTGCTAGACATGAGTCAACTTTTCAACTTCCACTTGCGAGGACGAATTTATTTCAACGAGCCTCCCCCCCTTTCCCTCCTCGCCCATGTGTAAAAATGCAGAAAAATATATTTCTGACATATTTCTTTGAAAATTGTATTGAATATATATTTTATATGTTCGTTTGTATTAGTTTTGCTAACGTAAAATATTTGTTTTCTGTATTATCTTATAATTAGGAATTTCCTGCTGAATAATAAAGTGCATTATTATTATTAAATTCCAGTCTGTCCGACGCTCATTCCGGAAGTCCCGACCACGTACGCAGCTGTCGGACCTGCAACGCCTTCAAACGAGGCTCCCACCAGGCCAAGGCACCACTACGACCACACCCACCGATGAGGCCATTTGAAGTCATCTCCGTCGACGTCATCGGCCCCCTAACCACCTCGAGGAGCGGCAACCGCTTTGAAAGCGTCGCCCAGGACCTTTTCTCCCGCAGGATCGAAGTCGGCGCCGTCGCCAGCGCCAGTGCAGAGAAGACCATCGACTTCCTAGAGGCCATTTTCCAACGATTCGGCTACCCGATGGCAGGCTAACGGACAACGGCCCCCAGTTGACTTCCATCGCGTGGGATGCAGCCCTCCGAAAATGGCAGTCGGTCCACCGAACCACACCGATTTACCACCCGCGGGTCAATCCAGTGGAGAGGAGAAACCAAGAGCTGAAGAAGGGCCTCCGAATCCAGCTCGAAGGCCAAACCCCCAAGCGATGGGATGAGAAGGTTGGAATTGTCAGTTTCAACTCAGATGCCGCCAGAACGGTGCCACCGGCTATTGGGATACGAGCTATAACGACCAGGAGAGTGGTGCAAACGTCGAACCAGATCACCCGAACCCATGGACCAGAAGATCCAGCAGCTCCACGTCAACGAGTTGAGGTACCGCGAAAGAAGGTACGCCCAACCAGATATCTCCATACCAGTACAAGTACAGCCAGGAGACTTCGTCATGGTCAAAAACCTGGGCAAACCCGCCGAGCGATTCCACAGCCCAATATGGACAGGCCCCTATCCGGTTGTCGAAAACGTCGGATCCACCGCCGTCTGGGTGGAACGACCAGGAGCGCAACGAGTGAAGTATCACCTCGGCCAAGTTCGACCAGCCAGAAGAGCACCGGACCCGCTCGTTCCACCAGCACCCGGACAGGACGTCCCATCAACTTCAGGCATCATTACCACTCCAGCATCCAGAAGGATCCCCGTTATTTGCGGATGGGCAAGTTTGATTTTTAGTATCCACCTTTGTTAATCCCTCTTTAATCCCCCTTCAAAATTGTAAATAGTTTCACTCATTAGTTTCCCTGTTATTTCGATTTGTACAGTACGACTGCAAATGGCCAAATGCCGAGCCGGCAGTCATGGCAGTCGTACTTATACATTCAGGCCAACGCCAGTCGATAGCAATTGTTTATTTTTGGGTATATAAACCCGACGCTTTCGCCATTGATTCAGAGTCGCCTTGAGCGTTGGGTTCCGGTTGGTTAAGTCTGGCCCAGGAATCTGCAATATAGGGACTCGCCTGAGGCTCCTGAAAGGCTTCAGCGCCGATCGAACTATTCGTAGCCAAGCGATCCGCTGGCCCGTGCGAACCACGGTATTTACGGCGGTGTCCCCATATATTTCTTTGCATATTTATTGCTGTGTGTTAACGTATTTATTCCAGTATTTAATCTTGTTCTTGTTTCTTGTTCCTGTTCTTGTTATTATTGTCGTTATATTTTGCTGCGTATTTGCATGTATGTACACTAATCCATTTATTTATTGTTTACCTTTGATTCTTAATAATATATTGTTAGCAAATTTGACGTGTGCCTTCTTCGGAAAATCCACGGTCGAACGACCGCCTACAGTGAGGGATTGCCAGCGCCGCCCCATCTCGTACATAGTTGGCATTCTTGTCAGGGCCGAAGCGAGCTAGCCGTGTACAACCCGACATTGCACGGCGTCGGAAAGGCGCCCGGGTAACATCGTTGTTACGGTACTGGCTGGATTTGGTGATGTTCGGCGACGGTGGTTATTCGTTCGTTCACCGGACGGACTAGCTCAGGTTGCCCAAGCGTAACAAATGCAACGATTCACGATGTGGGTCGGTGCAACCTCTCTGTCCTGTCGGCCTTTCTGGCTGTAACCGCTCCCTAGTGATAGGCAATGTACAGAACAAGGTTTATTGATACACACGGATTAGGTACACACAAGATACATAAATAGATAAGCAGAACGGTTAAAACAGAACACCCAAAATACACAACAAAATAATACAAACCGAATAAATAAATAAATAAATATACAAATAAATAAACGGTACCAGTTAACAGGGGGCTGTACGAGCGGATCGCTGAACTGTGGGAGTCCGATCCGTGCTCTTTAGTCTTGACACTGACCGTGGAATCAGATCGCTTGAACCTTTCGAGATTCGATCCCACGCTCAAGTCGGGATGCTGACCCTATCAGCAAACCGCTAGACTTCGGGCAAAGTCTGGTCCTGCGCTCTAGTCAGGTGTAGCCGCTATATTGCAGGCCTCTAGGCGGCTCTGAAGAATTGCTTGGAACTTCAATTCAAATCTAGGGTCAGCGGGGGAAAGCCGCCCTGCACCCTCCTATCTCAGGGGAAAGGCTGCTGCAGTCTTGCAGCCTTGGGAATTGATGAAAGAAATTTAGCTTGCTGGGCAAGCTAAATTGGGGGTTTATCGCTGTGAAAAAGAGAGAATTTGTTTTCAACTTACACGTTTGTCGTCTCTTGTATAGGAGTCTTGCCTTTCGAGTCCGTTTCTGATGTACTCCGAGAAGCGGAGCAGCTGATATTCGGTGGACAGTCCGGCTCGGAAACCGTAGTGTTCATCCTGGATGATGCCTGCATCGTCGGTGAGTTCCGTTAGCCGAACCAGGATGACAGCCTCGGCTATTTTCTACAAGTTGGAGAGAAGGCTGATCGGTCTGAAGTTTCGGGGAAAGTGGTGATCTTTCCCGGGTTTGGGGATACTGACATCAGCGTGCTTCCAGCCAGAGGGGAAGTGCTGGTGTCGGAGTACCGCGTTGATGACTACGCGCAAATACGCCGTCGCTTCAGGAGGTAGTCTCTTCAGGGCCAGGTTGGTGATACAATCCGACCCTGGGGACTTCTTGTTTTTCCGGCTTCGGATGATACCTCGGATTTCGTCGTACGTAGCTGGGTCGAGGGGCCTTCCGGGCCGGTTTGCAAGTCCGTTGACCACCTCTTCCACTTCGCCACGGAAGTCCTGCTCCTCGTCGTTGTCGTCTGCGGGGGAATGCCGCGGAAAACCTCTTCGAGGTGGTCCGCGTGGATCTCGGCCTTCTCCTCGACGGAGAAATCCAAACCGTGGGCGCCTTGAAGAGGCCGGTTTGGTGGGTTCAGTATCTGCGCGTAGTCATCAACGCGGTACTCCGACACCAGCACTTCCCCTCTGGCTGGAAGCACGCTGAAGTCGTCACTATCCCCAAACCCGGGAAAGATCACCACTTTCCCCAAAACTTCAGACCGATCAGCCTTCTCTCCAACTTGTCGAAAATAGCCGAGGCTGTCATCCTGACTCGGCTAACGGAACTCACCGACGATGCAGGCATCATCCAGGATGAACAGTACGGTTTCCGAGCCGGACTGTCCACCGAATATCAGCTGCTCCGCTTCTCGGAGTACATCAGAAACGGACTCGAAAGGCGAAACTCCGTAGGAGCCATCTTTTTCGACCTCGCGAGTGCCTTTGACACAGTCTGGCACGACGGGCTGATCCACAAAATGATCGTTTCCAACATAAACCCCTCGATGATTAGGCTTGTTAGGTCGTATTTGGCTGACAGATCCTTCTGCACCAAATACCAAACCGAGAAGTAGAGCACCCGTGGAATCCGGTCTGGCGTCCCGCAGGGATCACTCCTGGGACCTCACCTTTTCCTTGTTTTCATGTCAGATCTCGCCCGAGAGCTCGTTACAGAGATTGCTGTCTATGCGGATGACACAGTCATCTTCACAGCCAACAGAAGCGAGAAGCTGATCAGTAGACGCCTCCAGAGGGCTTCTGACAGTTTCCTGAGGTGGACGACTCGGTGGAGACTGAGGGTAAACGAGTCTAAATGCGTAGCAGTTAGATTCACGAAAAGACGTAGGCCCCCGGGAGAAGAGATCCGCGTTGGAAATGTCGCGGTTCCCTGGAGCCCTGACGTAAAGTATCTAGGAGTACACTTCGACCAGGGTCTCATCTGGAAGAAGCAGGTCGATGAGGTCCGCTCCCGATTCATTACTGCCCGCAACATGCTACTGCCCCTCCTAGGGCGAAGGAGTCCCCTTCACCTAGGTAGCAAGTTGCTTCTGTACAAGACGACACTCCGGCCGCTGTTGACCTACGGTGCTATGGCATGGTCCTCAGCTGCGAAGACACATGTGAAAAAATTGGAGGTCCTTCATAACCTGACTCTCCGAATCCTAGTCGACGCTCCCTACTTCGTAAGGAATGCACAGATCCATCGAGATCTAAACATTCCGACTCTGCGTGAGTTCTTAGAACAGCTCCTGAAGTCCGCGTGGGATAGAGCCCGCGCCAGCGATAATCCCACAGTTCAGATGGTCGTCGATCCCCAACATCGACTCCCCCTCCCCCTCCCAGAGTAAAGATACGTCGTCCAGCAGATTTCTTCACTATCGGCTGAGGCAACGTCCTTAGGTCCCTCGACGACCAACAAATCCCTATACAAGAGACGACAAACGTGTAAGTTGAAAACAAATTCTCTCTTTTTCACAGCGATAAACCCCCAATTTAGCTTGCCCAGCAAGTTCAATTTCTTTCATCAATTCCCAAGACTGCAAGACTGCTGCAGCCTTTCCCCTGAGATAGGAGGGTGCACGGCGGCTTTCCCCGCTGACCCTAGATTTGAATTGAAGTTCCAAGCGATTATCGACAATTCTAGGTGGGCACCAAGCATCCTCGACACTGTTTTTTGCTTTGTCGTTTACCGCTGGTTGGCTTTCCGAGTCGAGTCGCCCGGCCTACTTTCTTCGCATTGGCTTTCGTTTCTTGGAAAGGGACGGTGAGAAGCTGTGGTTGACTCGCCATGCTTCGTTTTTCGCTCGGCTTGAGGTGTGGCGAAATTTCCATTGGTTCTCTCTCGGTTGCTGCGGCTTGGTTTCGAATGAACCTTATTACATGTTTCTTAATCTATCTTAATTTAAAATGCTTAAATCTATCCGGCCGATCCGGAAATATCACCCATTTTCACCCGCGTGGTTCTACACCAGGTATGGGCAACCTCCGGCCCGCGGGCCACATGCGGCCCTCGAGTAAGATTTGTCCGGCCCGCTACTGAATTCTTTCGTTGCATATTAGCACGGCCCGTTTAAACTTAATTCATAATGAATCATAAGGACACTACAAAAATGTATATTTTTCAAGATTACTCGCAGCATAAAACTTCTACAAAAAAGGTTGCCCATGCCTGTCTACACCGATCGTGGTCGTTCGGTGTCAATTTTTGCGGGCCTGGATACATAGAAATAGAGCCGAAAGGGGAAAAGGGCTAGATGCGGGCCTTAATTACATATTTCTTAACCTATTCTAATTTACAACGCTTAAATCTATCCGGCCGATCCGGAGATATCGCCGTTTTTCCATCCGCATATTTTTCTCAGCCGATCGGAACCGTTCGGCTTTTCGTCGATTTCATACGGTTTGGACACTTTGCGGGCGATTTCCACGATTTCGACCGGGCCTATGCAAAATGATCGTGAATGAATTTGAATTATAATTACATTTAATTATAGTTGGCAATTTACAGTATAATTCAACCGGTCGTACTTAATATTATGCGTGTTTGAATAACCGTGAGATTACATTGACTTTCGTATGGCATTTCACCGTGTCAAAGTGTTATACTGAAGGTAATCGTGGAGAATTTACGCTGCGTGCTTAAATTTGAATGAAACGAGATCAAATTAAATAGGATTAACGTTGATTTTGCAAATGTGTGGTGACATTATGCTATGGCTGGGATTTCACTGGGCTTATTTTAGAATTATCTAATATATTTAAACGAGCAATTCTTGTATATATATGTCCCAGGATTGACGTTACAAGAGGTGTGGTGGACTGAAAATTTTTGAATTTTATTTTAAGATTGTAGAATTAAGCCCTGCTTGGTGTGAATAGAATTTTAAGAATATTTTCAGTTTTTGAAAAGCAAGTTGGCCTTGACGGTGAAGCGAAAACTATTTTCTTTTCAGGTAACCCACCCTTTTTGTTCATGATACGTCAAAATGTTACTAAAAAGTTGTTCAGCATGAAAAATTATGGCTCTATGCAAAATTTCAGAAATATTTACGTACTTTCACTAAACCGTCATTTTTTTAGATTGAACAAAATAAATTGCATGTAGTATTTACTCAAAAATTAAATTTACAAAACGTAATAACATTGTTGTATATAATGTAATAATAAATTATTTATTCAATGTAACTACCGCCATTTTGTACACACTTTTCTATGCGATGTCTAAAATCTCTGAAAGTGTTACGAACTTCTTCGATGTGTATTTGCTGTACGCCATTTCTTATCCTTTCCTTTAGTACTTCTCTACTGTTGGGTATTGGTTGAGAATAAACCAGTTGTTTGAGGCGACCCCATAAAAAAATCTAATATTGTGAGGTCGGGCGACCGTGAAGGCCACGTAATCGGGCCATTTCCAGCTATCCATTTTTCTCCAAACACCAAATTTATCGATTCAGCTACGCGTGTTGTCAAATATGCAGGACATCCGTCTTGTTGGAAATACATTGCTTGTCTTTCTGGCAGCGGCAAGTCATGTAAGTACTCTTCCCTGAATCTTTCAAGCAGCTGTACATAAACATTCTGATTTAACCGCCCCTCTATGAAGAAAGGTCCAATAATGCCAAAACAATATGAAACGGCACACCATACATTCACTTTTGGGTAATACTGTCGTCTACAATTGACCCGAAAGTTTGGATTTTGTGTAGCCCAATATCGACAATTTTGAGAGGAAACAACGCCATTTGTAGTAAAATTTGCTTCGTCAGAAAAAACTATGTTTTTATAAAAATTTCGTTCTTCAATACATTTCTTGCCGATGGTAATACAAAATAAAAATCTTCATCACCTTCTTCGATAGTCTGCACAAATTTCGGTTTGAATGCCCTTACCTTGTTTGCCTGATAAATTCTTTGTAATTCCGATTTACTAACATTAAGATTACGTGAACGTTCCCTCAATGATAGTCTAGGATGTTCTTCCACCGAATCAAGAGCAATAATAGTTACGGCATCGTTTTCATCATGTTTCTTCTTTTCTTTCTTTACGTTAAGAACGCTGCCAGTTGCAAGAAATTTCGTAACTATTCGCATGGCAGTCATACGTGTAAGGTTGGTATTGGGAAATCTCTCGTTAAACTGCTGCACCACTTCTCTTAGTGCAATTTGTCCGAGCCCATAACACTGAACAACGTAAATTCTCTGCTGTAACGTTAACATGATCTAGCATCAATTGAAATTTGAACTAAGGAATACTACAAATTATTGTAATCTGACAGTACTTAAGATTAGTGAACAATTTTGTTTTCATGGCCTCCCATTGTTGTATTTCACGCGAATTCAGACATCCCAGGCTTTAAAAAAACAATTTATTTTGTTCAATCTAAAAAATACGTAAATATTTCTGAAATTTTGCATAGAGCCATAATTTTTCATTCTGAACAACTTCTGTTAGTAACATTTTGACGTATCATGAACAAAAAGGGTAGGTTACCGGAAAAGAAAATAGTTTTCGCTTCACCGTCAAGGCCAACTTGTTTTTCAAAAACTGAAATTATTCTTAAAATTCTATTCACGCCAAGCAGGGCTTAATTCTACAATCTTAAAATAAAATTCAAAAATGTTCAGTCCATCACACCTCATGTAACGTCAGTCCTGGGACACACTCTATATATGTTACCGTGAAAGACCGAAATTGGAGAATGTCGACTCTCACCAATGAATGTCAACATTCGTATAATCGCTTGGTGTATGTCCGAAATATTTAGTTAAATTCTTATACATTCGGACCCTCGCCGGTGTATGTCGACAATTACAGATATGCTCTAGTTGAGGTCCAAAACAGAAAAGCGAGGCGACTGGCTCTTTCCCGCCAAATCCTAGGTTCAAAAGAGAGGAGCCGACAAAGAGGAGACTGGCTCTCTTCCGCCAAATCCTTTGTTTTGCTATGAGTTAGTCAGTTTTGTCAATCTTATGCATGCTTCGATGATGCGAGCAACGTTTTCTTAATTTCTTATCCGATACCGTAATTTATAATGAATGGATACTGCAGTAGATCGTGATCTTTTCCTTGAAAAGTTAAATGCATTAATTGCGGGTAAACGAGAAGACAATTGTTTTTATCTTTCTCAAGAAAAGTACTCTAAAATACTTTTTGAAGTGATTTCTGCTAAAACTAAGTGCACCTTTGGATTATAGGCAACTAAAACGTTTTGGCGTTTTAAAAATTAATGATGAAGAGAAGTTAATTGTACCATTAAAACCAGGGGAAACGAATATACAGTATTATGTTACCAATGAAGAACTGTTCAGTAGACTGCATGAAACTCACACCAGAATAGGCCACGGAGGAAGAACTCGTATGCTTAAAGAATTGCAAGGGAAATACAAAACTGTTACATATGAGGTTGTAGTGTTGTATTTAAATTTATGCAAACAGTGTCAAACGAAACACAGTACAGGTATTATTGTGAAACCAATTGTCAGTTCTGAGTTAAACTCAAGATGTCAAGTTGATCTGATAGATCTGCAGTCAAACCGAGATGGTGAATATAAGTTCATAATGCTGTATCAGGATCATTTAACTAAGGTTATCCAGCTACGACCTCTGAAAACTAAAAGAGCTGAAGAAGTAGCGTATCACGTTCTTTCATTATTTTTAACATTTGGTGCACCGGCAATATTGCAATCAGATAATGATAGAGAATTCAGTAATCAAGTCATAGAAATATGCGCTATGTGGAAAGATGTTAAGATAGTTCATGGAAAGCCTCGTCACCGTCAAACACAAGACTCCGTTGAAAGGGCCAATCAAGACATACAGAATATGCTAACTGCATGGATGAACGATAACAATACAAATAAATGGTCCGATGGTTTACCCTTTGTTCAATTTGCCAAGAACACTACATACCACGAAGGAATACGCCAAAGTCCTTATGAAGCCATGTTTGGCGTTAAAGCAAAAGGAGGCATAGCATCGTCTTTTTTGCCTAGCGAACAAATCGCAAATATTGAAACCGAAGAACAACTCGAAGAAATTGCCAATACTTTTGAAACCGAAGAACAGCTCGAAGAAACTGTTAATACTTCTGAAAGAAATTTGGGCGTTGGTCATACCGAAACCCATATCGCGAAGAAAAATATTGAAGAGGACCTGCAATCTATAACGTCTTCACATCAAGTTCTGTCTGAAAAACACGAGTCAATTTCTATAAACAGAGCAGCGGCGAAAGAGAATCTTCTACTGCAAGCAATAAAAATGTTACGAAACTCACAAAAACAATTCCCTCCACAAATTAGTGATACTGTACGAATACAAGTCCCTGATGTCGACCGTGGTCGTACACAGAGGTCGAATATTAGAAACGACTTGCCAGCTTCCCCTCACTTGCCTGGCGAAATATTCGTCATAGTGGGGAACCAGCCGAAGAGGGCGAACCGGCCCGATGTGCAGCGGTACGCTGTCGGCTGTTCCTTGCCCCTTATCTGTTATAATACTTGTAACGGATAAGAAATATTAAATTACTATTGAAAGAAAAGGTCTGGATCGAATTTCATGGTTGATTGTATTTGGCTTATACCTATAACAGATAGATTTTTATAGGTATTCTTTTATTAACTAATAAATATCCATTCAATATTTATCGCATAATGTCGGGATAGGGCAATTAATATAGAGCAAGTTTCTCCATCATTCGCCGTGCACTCCGAAGGACCAAAAATAATGTGGTAAAAAATTATATAAACAACGATGATTTGAATGTTGGACAATTATTAAATATCGCATACTGTTTGCAAACTCGGGCGTGAGATCTGGAGGAATTCGGGAAAATCGCAGTAGCATAGATTAAAACAGCGAGATTGAGGAACTAGAGAAAACAATGATTTATTCCTGTCAAAAAAGGAGGTAAAACCGTCCAAACCTATAGAATACAGTCACGTATAATAATTATAATACTAATAATGATAATAATAACAATAAAAATAGTAATAATTAAAATAATAATAATAATAATAGTAATAATAATAATCATAATCATAATAACAATAATTGTATAGAGGCATAACCTTCATATGGTATTAAACGACATCGAGCGTAATCGAGAAAATGAGATGAGGGACCCATAAATCTAAAATTAATGGAATATTTACAATTTCGAGGGATAATTTCAAAATCATTAAGAAGTATTGCACAGCTGAAAGTTGTTAGAAGTAGGTAATAGAGGAGCTTTGCGAGCACAAAATTTGGCAAAAATTATTCAATTTTATTAAATCCGATTAGGAAAAGCCACAACAAATGTTCAAACAGGTATTAAAAAAGTGTAAAATTTAGCGGAATAAATCTTCAAAATGTTGGAAATCATAAGAATTCCCCAAATTCGTGGAAAAAAATTCAAAGCTATTCTTGAGGCATTTCCTCATCAGTCGCGTACAACGTTAAACCACGTTGTTTCTTGATGGAAGGTTTATATAACAATGTTGAAGACATTTGAGTTAATTGCTCCTCTGTTACGTCGCTGGCACGACCCGTCTCTTTTTATTTTTAGCTGCGACTTTTATTGGGACTAGCGCACTAACGCTATCGCTCGACAAGGTTGAGCGTTTCTTGTGGCTCACAACATCTGTCAACGCGGAAAAAGTCCTCTCTGCCGCCGCGTTCGAGTGTGGCAAAGACCGTACTATACCTAAAAGACATTTTAATTGTGGATACTTGAAATCTCCACTTTCATATTTCCTAAACAAAATCTCTGTCCACATGTCATCAAATGACAACATGTCGATTTCTCGTCTAATGGAACCGTTTCGATATTCCGAGAACAAGAAACGCCACTCCTTTTTCATTATCAAATCCACCGAGTTTTTCCGCGACAATCCTAAACCTACAATCCCGATCCTCATTTTTCAAGGCGGTTTCACTATCAAAAACACGCAAGAAAGTGAAAAATTCATCATTAATATAAAATAATGTTCGTTGGATTTGATTTGCAGCCTTTATATAAAAATTCAAACAATTCTGGCGAATTCTATGAACGATTTCCTCATTTTCGGTGGTATTGTTTGATTTGAGTTTTTCTATAACGTCGTGGCATTCTTCTCGGAATGATATCTCATCTAGAGGCAATTGATTACTACTATCTTCGAATCGAACGTGCTCCGATTGCACAAAGGGAAGGAGAGGTTTCTTTATAAAATGTCGTCCTCCGCGAGAAAAATTGAAGGCATTTCCCGTGCAACTGATGAACTCGCGTTTCAGAATTTTGAAAAAAAAAGGTTTATATTATTGAATATCGCCAAAACATACTCTAGAAAAGCTAGGTACGCTTGCATCTCGAGATCGTTGAGAAATGCGTTCATTTTTTCGAGTTTTTCTCGGTTTTTGCAATCACCTTCTTCTACAATCGCATCGGAGAAGCATGCCTGCAACGACGGCATCAAAGACGCAGTCTCTGGATAGCGTCGTGACGTCCGAGCCACCGTGTTTTCGAATATTTAACCAGTTTTAGTTGTAACCCTTGACATGCATCAATAAACTCGTCTAAAATTTGCGATCGTTTCGCATAATTTTGGTGGTAAACGATCGACATCATTGACTCCTCAACTATGTTAGGCATTGTTTTTTCAAAAGAATGCTTTGATATTAGCGCGAGAGCACGACAAACACATGGAATAACGATGACGCTCGGATTTTCCAGAAGGAGTAATGCTTTGAAGGATACCTTCTCTGCGTTCATAACTGAAGCGTGATCGCATGCCATTGCAATAATGTTTGAAAAAGGAATTGCATGTTTTACCATGTAATCCTTGAACTGCTTGAAAATACCCGCTGCAGTTAATTTTGTTGCGTTTAGTTCTAAAAGTGTCGGCAATGCTGTAACAACATTGAGTGTCTTCTGGTCGACGTATCGCACTAAAAAGGTCAGCCAGCTTTTATTATTCTGGGTTCCCTCATCGATAAAAAGCGCGAATTTGGTATCCCGAAGAATGCGAATCGAGGATTCCTCTTCCTAACGACCGAGTACGTTACGCACAATACCTGAAACTTTCGGCGCGCTAGCGGTCATCTTTTGTAGAACTGCCGGATCTATCGTTTTGAAAAAATGTAGTATTGGTTTCATCTGCGTGTAAGGGATGCTCAATTCGCTTCCTAATCTAATATATTCTAACTCAGGGCTTCGTACCGAATTTTTAAAGTCATCGATGAATTCCTGAACTACTTCGGGAGGAACTTCATCTACTGTTGCTATACCGTTCGCGAAACATTGAGCCTTGTACTCATCTTTACTTGCGTGTCGATCTAAACTCGAAGTTCCCCCTCGACAGCTTTCTTTCACATCACACACAATACAATGAAAGGAATGGTTGTCCTCAGGAATACATCGAATCCAGGACTTGTACCTAATATCGGTAGTCCACGCTAAGGTAAACTTATGAGAATAAGGCCCTACTCTTCTTTCCCTGAACCCGCGTTCCAATTCAGCAATGCCTCTCTGATGTCGTTTAGTTGCCACATGAAGGTTGAATTGGTATTCCTTCCGCAGTATCAAGTCGACGTCGCACACATTGCAGCGAAATGCATGCGGATCCACTCCATTTATCCCCTGGAAACAACTGTTGGGCTCCATTGAACTGCGAGAGAAACTACAACGAAACTGTAAGTTACACGCGTTGTGTAGACAAAGGCCTCAGGGTTAACACAATTTATGAAAGGGGTTGGAAAGTTGTAGTAGCCAGAAAACAAAAAATTACAGTCGACATATTCGGAAAAAACTTACATTTATATCTGCCAAAAAGCCTCTAGATAGGAATCTTCTTGTCGATGGATAACAGCCTGATATGGGTGTCAGCGGTTAGCTTGCAACTAAACTTAAATCTAAAGATTATGGCTTTAAATACTATTTGCATTATTTACTTTTTAATATCTAAGTACTTTTACCTATTATAATTACACTAATAACAAATAGTTGCATCATGTAAGTAATTACCTACCTCTCGCATCTATTTACTTTGTTGATCAGTCACATTCCAACCACAAACCGACGGGAACCGGCGCTAATTAGATATTGTCGAAAATGTAATAATTTCTAACTCATCAGAGATGAACTCGTAATTACAGTTTTTAGGTTTCGTATTGTATTGTAATGAGGTGGGATCTGGCCCAAAATGGCCCTTTTCCACTGCGACCACGTTGATCTATTGTGCTTCCTCTTGTTTGTTTTATTTATTTATTTAATACGCTGAGGAACAGGATCAGCTCCTTCAATGGGAGTGTAAATAGGTCCTCCTCATTCAGCGTATATGCACGTAGTAGTCTATATCTCCTGTGGCCTAGTGCCCCACAGTTAGTGATCAAGTGTTCCATTGACTCCTCTTCTTCACCGCAGAATCTGCAAGTGTCCGTGTTGGATAAGCCCATTTTGTGAAGGTGCTTGTTACAGGTATAGTGGCCTGTGAGTGCCCCTGTCAGTGTTTTTAAGCTTCCCCTGTCCAGTTTTAGGGCGAGGTCTGCCCTCCTAGCGTCGAAGCTCAGAAATTTTTTGGAATGTTCCAGCCCGCTGGTCTCATTCCAGTGTTTCATTGTAATGGACGCTGTCCATTTCTTTATCTCACCTTTAAGGAGACCTTTGTTAAATCCAAAAGGTGGGGTAGGTCCAGTAAAGTTTCCCTCAGCTCCTTTTTTGCGCAGTTGTCTGCCATTTCATTTCCGCCGTGCCCCTCATGTCCTGGCACCCAGACCAGGGTGATCTGGTTCTGAGTGGCCAGGCCATTAAGCATGTTGCGGCATTCCAATAATAATTTGGACGTAATTGTACAACTGTTCAGGGCCTTAAGGACTGATTGACTATCCGAGAATATTTTGATTAGTTTTTAGGTTTAGTACGGTCTTTGCCACACTCGAACGCCATGGCAGAGAGGATTTTTTCCACGTTGATAGATATTGCGAGCCACAAGTTCCGATGAATTTGGAAAACGTTCTATAACTTAAACTTTTTCATAACTTTTTGAATATTTGTTGTGGCTTTCCCTATTGGGATTTAATAAAATCGAATAATTTTTGCCAAATTTTGTGTTCGCGAAGATTTTGAAATTAATCATGGAAATTCTTAATAATTGTACATAATTATATTGTCATTAACTTCGGTATAACTGGCAATATGTGAAAACAATACAACATTCGATAACAATTTACAAGATGACGACAAATAGAATGTATGTGAAAGTTACATTAATTTAATAATATAATATGATTATGAATATGATTATTATTATTATCATCATTATTATTACTTTGTAAGGCTTTTCCTCCTTTTTTATGCCAGGAATAAATCTTGTTTTCTCTCCTTCCTCAATGTCGCTGTTTTAATCTATGCTACTGCGATATTCCCCAATTCCGCCAGATCTCACGCCCGAGTTCGCAAACAGTATGCGATATGTAATATTCGTCCAACATTCAAGTCATCGTTGTTTATATAGTTTTTACCACATTATTTTTGGTCCTGCGGACTCTATTAAACTAAAATAAGTGTTGAATGGATATTTATTAGTTAAAAAAGAATACCTATAAATCTATCTGTTATAGGCATAAGCCAAATACAGTCAACCATGAAATTCGATCCAGACCTTTTCTTTCAATAGTAATTTAATATTTCTTATCTGTTACAAGTATTCTAACAGATAAGGGGCAAGGAACAGCCGACAGCGTACCGCTGCACATCGGGCCGGTTCGCCCTCTTCCGCTGGTTCCCCCACTATGACGAATATTTCGCCAGGCAAGTGAGAGGAAGCTGGCAAGTCGTTTCTAATATTCGACCCTGATTCGACCTCTGGTCGTACAGGTAGCCGAAATGTGTTGGTTGTTGTTGGAATAGAAGACTCCGACTTCTATAAACTGGCAAATAAAAATGGTACCCTCAAGCAGCATTACACACGTAATCAGTTCGTAAGTTGTAAAGAAAAGTTGCTTTCCATAGATGAGATTTCTTTTGAAGAAATGTCACTGAGAGAAGCAGCTGCAGCTAATTCGAGAAGCGGGGGCAAGGCTATACACGCCGTCATTGCAAAAGGACTTTTGTGCAATTCAAAGTGTCGCAAGAGTTTAAGTTATTGCAATAAATAAGATTTGAATCACATAATTAAGTAATTTTGATATTACTATTATTTTCTTTTCTCATTTAAAATGTACTGTGCGCTTTAAATTCTTGGTCACTCTTCTCAGGAAGAGAGACGTAAAAGTTACGTCATCCTTGTAACATTTTATAGCGACTGAATTACGGAGAAGAAAATATAAATCTTCGACATTGTTACGGTCTCCTGGTTTGGAGAGAGCACCAATGCGGTTACCCGCTTGCGTGTGGATATAGAAATTAAAACAGGCTTTTCTGTTTTTATGCCGGTTTATTTGATAGATATGATTAGTAATACATTTAATACACAATAAAAGAACATTTCATCAGATAGCTATAATTGACACAGTTACTATATAACATTTCTACACACAGATATGATCGACACTCACAATAAAAGAAACGATGGTAAGTCATCATTCCAAGGTCAAATTTTTTAGATAAAAAAATGTATCGCAACTTATGCTTATAATGTGTATCACGTCTAGCGTGTACTGTGTTTTAGCCCATTTGCCTTAACGCTTATATCTTGCATTTAAGTCGGGCGGTGAACGACGGTCTGTTACTTGAATCCGAAGAATCGGATGGTTCTCGCTTCGGAGAAAGTTTAAAATGTATTTGTGGCTAAACGTTTTAGAATACGTTCCGTTCAAAACAGTTCAAGTATTTCGTCTTTGCGTTTGTCCTAAACGTTCTAAATACGTCAGCCACAAACGTTTGCGCCTAAGCGCGGTAAAAAACGGCGAAGCCGTACCATATATGTCTCTTAGGACGGAGACGTTAACATACGTTTGTCTTAAACGTTTAAATTTACTGAAGACCGAAGTCTACACAAAATTTTATGCGGCCAGGCGGTCGCCGAGGTCTGTTAGACGCTAAAATGAAGGAACGTAAGTTCGTATAGTTTCAAAATACGTTTGCCCCTAAACGTGTATGCAGTCGCAAGTCGGATGGCGGTCGCCGATGCGTATACTTTCGTTCATCGTACGACGGAAGACGGACGGATCTTCTACGGTCTCGCTAGGAGATTTGTACGTATATGATCTTAACGTACTGAAGCACTTATGAAATGTAGATCGAACGTCTAGGAAGGCGGTTCTCAGTTCTAAGACGTTCGGGTGGTATTATACCCAGCTCGCATGTCCCTGCTTTGCTATATCTACATCCATATCTGTGTGCTTCGCCTTCCATATAGTACCGACGAAGCCACAGAATGTTTATTTGAATGATTCGTCGATTCCTTTGAAACGAGGCCTAATGCAATGGGTTAAGATGATTCACTCGGCGCTCGATCTTTTCAGACGGGGACTGCAGACGATTGACTTGTATTCACCGATGGTGACATTCGATACTTTCCATCTTAGCGCGGTTAACAGACCGACGTATGCTCGTACGTCTGAACGTACGTTAAAATACACGCACGCACTGTCGCTAGCGTTTGATACAATATAAGCACTTACAAGAGTCAAAACATGAGATAAATTTAAATGTGGTACATATACGATACCTATAACA
The DNA here is from genome assembly GCA_038088585.1 of Chrysina gloriosa. Lineage (NCBI taxonomy): Eukaryota > Metazoa > Arthropoda > Insecta > Coleoptera > Scarabaeidae > Chrysina > Chrysina gloriosa. Next base: position 45,031,111 of record CM076088.1, on the reverse strand, counting down.
CATATAACACAAAAATTGAATATAGTTTTTAAAAAATATAATAGTAAAAATAAAAGGAACAGTTAATGAAGTTACAAAAATTACAAATCTTGATATATAGCAAATATTGAAACAATATTACATATAAGGAAAAAATATATGTATATATCTTAATTCTAAAACAAATGTCTAAGTCTTTAACAGTGATGTATACAAAACCATCAAATGCATTGATTATCAATTGCAAAGAAGCAAAACAAGAAAAAACTACCCTTTTCTTCAGGGGAGTTGTAGTTTGGGTGACTTGATGGAGTTATGAGTGTTGTTTCGTGTTCTTGGACTTTGATGCGTCCCAGGCGGAGCCAACTTTTTTTTGGATGGTTGAAAAATTGATTTTTCGAGCCGCGAAGTCAGTTGGCGAGTTTTTTTTTATTAATCCCCTGCGGATGGTTAGCTGAATAGTAATTTTTTAATAATATGCGTGTAATAAAGCCGATACAAAGAGAGAAAAAGTTTGAAAGTCGTGTTCTTTTCTTTGCAGTTGAGAAATCAAACTAGAATTTCGTTAGTTATCAATCTTATATGATAGATCTCTACCACTAATAGGTCAATAAAACAAGGCTGGTTTGAACGATAGTTATATTTTCAGAACGTTTACAAACGTTTTCGGAACACCTTCGTCAGTGAAAATATAACTAGATAAATATATAAACAAACATTTGTTTTCTATTTGGGAACTATCAACAAAATAACTAATGACTAGGATTTCTTGATATAGAGGATGTGTAACCAACTTTTATATATATATAAATTATACAATATTACATATACATATATCTTAATTCTAAAACAAATGTCTAAGTCTTTAACAGACATGTTCAACATTCACCATTAGTGCATGGTGAATGTAGACATTTACCGGTGTAAGTCAGAAATAAGGGTATTTAGCAAATATTTCGAACATACACCAAGCGACTATGTGAATGTTGACATTCACCGGTGGGAGTCGACATTCTCCAGATTTCGGTCTTTCACAGTAACATATATGTATATAGAATTGGGTTCTCGAAAACGGCTCTAACGATCTTGATGAAATTTAGTACCTGGGGGTTTTCGTGGACGAGAAATCGATTTAACATGGTTCCGGTCCCGGGAAAATTCATTTTGATCCGGTTTACACACATTTCTGGTATTGCGGTATATGAAATTGGTTACCGAAAATGAATTCAGCAATTTTTATGCAATTTAGTATCTGGGGATTTTCGAGAACACAAAATTGATCTAGCATGGTCCCGGTCCCAGGAAGATTTTTTTGTCCCGCTTTTACCTATTTCTGCGGTACATAAAATGTGTTATCGAAAATTACTCTCAAGATTTTGTTACAATTTAGTATCTGCGAGTTTCTGGGGACGAAAACCCAATATAGCACGGTCCCGGTCTCGATTCAATCCATTTAGTCCAGGTTTTCACCAATATCGGCCTAAACGTGGGTTAGCCACTTCTTTTAATATCATGCAGCCAAGCGAAATTATAAGTAATTAAACCTTTACTAGTAAACCATAGATGGCGCTGAAAGTAGTATGTTAATAAAAGAAAAATATCTACGAAAACTAACAACAACATGTAAATTCACATACCTTGTTTACAGTTACAAAAGTAATCGGAGCTGAGTTTTTAAATCAAAATAAAAAAACTTATACACAATTAGTTGGCGTTACAAAAAGAAGGTATGTAAATATTTACTTAAAATGTGTATTTCTTAAGAAAGATTTTGAGCTTGAATTTATTTATTTTTAAGTACAGTAGAAGCCGCTTATTATAATCACGGTTAATGTTATCAAACGGTTATTGTTATCGAAAACCGTTGGTCCCAAATCACTCTATTTAAAACTCATTGAAAGAAAGCCGCATATTGTAATCAAAAGCCGCTTAATGTTATTAGTTATGAATAGTATCCTTTGTCGGAAAGTTTCTTCAGGCGACGCTGTCTGCAGCGCAACTCCTTTGAACGAGCCGCTTTTTCTCGCCGATTTCAATTAAAACTCTCATATCGCATATTACAATCTAACGAATTGTTATTTCTATATTATGAAGAGGTCATCTTTTTTTTTGATGTACTTTATGTATAAAAGGTCCGTTCGTTTAAATGATATTCAGTTTCTCCTATACTCTTCTACGAATCTCACGTTCTACAGTCGTGTGTACGGGTAAATTATTGAAATTTCGCATAAACCACCGTGGTCATGGCAGAAGTGAATAAAAAACGTCGCGATCTATCGAACGAAGAAAAACGACAAATTCTCGATAACTTCGATAAACTTCCGAAAATGAGTCAAAGGAATGCTGCGGTACAATTAAAAATTTCGCAACCGCTGTTGTGTAAAATTTTAAAAAATCGTACAGAAATAGAAACGTGTGCGCGTTCGAATGAAAACATAAAACGAAAAAGGGAAAGATCTGGAAAGGATAATCAAGTTGAATCAGCTTTAAAAATTTGGTTTAGAAATGTTCGCGAAAAAATGCCTCTGTGAATGGTCCTATCATGCGTCAAAAAGCAGAAGATATAGCCAAAACTATGGGGAAAGAAAATTTCATTGCAACAGACGGATGGTTCAATCGGTGGAAAAAGCGAGAAAACATCGTTTATAGATCTCTGCACGGTGAAGAAAAAAGTGCTGATTCGTTAGCAGCCGCTGACTGGATGCGTTCGGAATGGCCAGAAATTATTGCAAAATATCCGCCTCGGGACATCTACAATGCAGATGAAACAGGACTCTACTTTCGCGCGATGCCTAATCATACTTATTTGTTCAAAAACGATAAAGTAAGAGGTTGCTTATCTTCGAAAGAACGAGTAACAGTGTTATGTTCTGTTAATATGGAAGGTGAAAAGGAAGAACTTCTAGTGATAGGAAAAAGTAAGAATCCTCGGTGTTTTAAAGGTGTTAAAACTTTGCCCGTGGAGTATTTTGCTAATGCGAATGCTTGGATGACAAGTGTCTTGTTCAGCGAGTGGTTACTCAGGTGGGACAAAAAATTGAAACGCCAAATCGTCTTATTAGTAGACAATTGTACTGCGCACAAAGTGAATGCAGTTTTGACGAACATCCAACTTATTTTCTTACCTGCGAACACTACGGCATTGATACAACCATGTGATCAAGGAATCATTCGAACATTCAAAGAATACTATCGAGGGCAAATTCGAGCCCAAATTATACAAGAACTTGATGAGAATCGAGATGCACCTACTGCAGATGCGATAGCAAAATCAGTATTCTAGATGCGCTGCATTTGCTGGTGAAGTCATGGAGGCAAGTTCAACCAGAAACGATCCGAAACTGTTTTCGAAAAGGAGGTTTTTCCAAAACTGGTGATGAAGAACCTGATCTCCATGAAACGTGCGCTGACATTTTAGAAGGTATGAAAAAGAACTTGTTTTGTACATCTAACTAATATTTTTTAATTTTTTGTAGTTCAAGGTCTGTCCAAAAGCGAATTTTCCGATTGGGTGGATATCGACAATGATGTTCAAACAGCTGCCACAATGACTATATCAGACATTTGTCGGGAAGTTGTGGATCAATCGTCCGAAGGAAGTAATCCTGAATTACCCGAAGTAGGAGAAGAAGAAGAAGAGGAAATGTCTGAAGAGCCGCCAACTAATGGCCAGATGCAAGAAGCGTTAAATATTCTCCGACGTGGTGTACAATTCCGAGAAAGTAATTTTGATAGATATTATGATTTTGAAATATACATACAAAATCTTATTAATAAAAATAAACGTCAAACGACGATCGACCAGTTTTTCGAATGAAATCGTAAAGTGTAAATAAATGTACCTACGTATTGTATCGATGATAAAAAATAAACAAATTTGGTAAAATATTAAAAATTGTTGATTAATCGTTAATTTTTCCCTTGAATTTTATTTGTAAGTCGTTAAATAATTTGATTACATACATACATATTTATTATTGACTACATCAGCATAGAAAAATACATTTATATTTACCTTCCGCTTACTGTTATCATTCGGTTAATGTTATCAAAAAGGGTTTGTTCCAAATTGATCACAATAAGCGGCTTCTACTGTATTTAAATATAACTGGAAATATTAATTTTAATACTACTTTTATAAACTTTTAATATACATGTGCTACTATATATACTTGAAATATGGAATATTAATTAAATATCAAAACTAAAATAAAGAGCGTTATTATTTGGTTCAAAATTATTCAAAAAATTTTGGGAACTCCGAACAAGGCTCGGTCCACCAGGTACTTGAATTAAATCCGTCATTTTGTACAAATCGAATCAAATACAAATGGGAATGTAAAATGTGAACTAGGTTATGGTTGTAGGAATAATAGTGGACTTACTTTCAGTCGATCTTACTTGTTTCTTGTTAATCGTCGGGAACTCGTAATTGTTGAACTCATTTTTCGGTTTTCTTCAACAGACGATTTAAAAATGAAATTACTTCGACAAAATTGAATATGCCTCAATAATTTTCCATAACCTTAACTATCCGTTAATATCCTGTAAAATAAAATTAAAAAAGTCGCGGGCAGGAGTCGAACACGATACCTCCAGCGTGGTAGCCGTGAACCCTTACCGTTGCGTTACCCTCGCTTACTTGGAGCATACTTAAAGTCACAAGTATAAAGTGTCTAACTTGGTTTCCGGGTTGGAACCGCGTCTGGTTTGGCGTGGGTGCCGACGTTTCGTCCACTATTGCAAGGGACATCTTCAGGGCTGCTTGCCGATGTAAATCGTATTCCTGTCACTTGAAGACTGACCCGGACTCTGAGTGGCGCGACTTATATAGGGAGGAGGGGTGGGGGTCGTACCGCAGTTAGAACGCGGCGTGGAAGCAAAAGTTTGTGGCACGACGTGAGTGGGAGGGTGTTCAATTTTACCGTGGAGAAGAGAATGCCAAGATGAATGTAGCAAATAACCCCCATCTCTGTTTAGATTATGTGGATGTTTGTAAATTTCGATAGATTCACGGAATTTTCTAAGGAAAAAATGAGATTCACGTGACAGAAGTTTAGTGTCATTGAACCGGATTTGATGACCGGAATTATGTTTGTGTTCTGCCAATGCCGAACCAGCTATACTTAGCAGCCTAGTACACCGCTCATGTTCTGACACACGCACGCTAACTGGCCGCTTTGTTTCGCCGATATAGACACTGCCGCACGAACACGGGATGCGGTATACCCCTTGGGTTTGCAACGGAGATAATTTGTCTTTGACGGAGGGCAAGACATCTGAGATTCTGGTGTGAGGTCTGAACACAGTTTTGATTTTGTTCCTATGGAGAACTTTGCCTATGCGGTCTGTGATACCTTGAATGTAGCGTAAGAATGCAGTGCTGATGGTAGGATCGGATACGGCTCTTGGTTTGGGGTTGCGATGCCTGAATATGGTGCGATGTATATCAGGACCTTTGTAATCGTTTCGAATAAGGGTGGCAGCCCTGAAGATGTCCCTTGCAATAGTGGACGAAACGTCGGCACCCACGCCAAACCAGACGCGGCCCGTCGCATGAAAAGCGGATAGCCAGGTACTCAGGGTAGGTACCCCTACAACATATTTGACGCACATTAAAATCCGTGATTTACAGGTTTGATGGTCCCTTTGTCAGTTATTATGCGCCAAAGGCAAGGTTGCACCTATAAAACAAATCAGTTTGACACGATTAGAACTTTGCAGTGTGCTTCTTTTAGCTAGCTGGTTGACAAGGTACGTAAATCACTGAATGTTGTATTCGATAAAGAATGTTTCTGGTCAGATTCAACGATTACACTGTCTTGGATACAAGCACCAGCAAATCGTTGGAAAACGTTTGTTGCAAATCGAGTTGGCGAAATCCAACAACTTACGAAACCCCAAGACTGGAATCGTGTTGTTTCAAAAGAAAATCCAGCCGATCTGATCTCACGGGGGCGTCAGTGCAACGGCTTAAAGAGAGTTCACTCTGGTGGTCAGGTCCATCTAACGCATCACACCTTACCAATTTCAAAGGATAATATAGAAATTGATTGTAATGTAAAACTTGAAGAGCGGTTGGTAACATATGTCACGGTTAACAAGTTCGATACTTTTGACAAGTTTTCAAACTTAACCAAGTTGCAGCGAGTATTTTGTTATTGTTTACGTTTTGTCAACAATTGTAAGCTGAAGGAAGACGCTAGATGTGTGACGACACTGAGTGTTGGCGAATTACAAGATTCGTTAAACTCACGGATTTGTTTAGCACAAAGAAAAGCTTTTCCTTTAGAATACAAATGTTTATCTAAAGGTAAAGAGATCAGCTTGAAGAGTAACTTGCTATATCTGAACCCATATTTTGAAAATGGCTTGATTCGCGTCGGCGGCAGACTACAAAATAGTGCTTGCAATTTTAGTAGAAAACATCCAATCATTTTGCCAAAGGGCCATAAACTTACGTCCTTAATATTTAATCATGAACATCATCGTTTGGGACATTGTGGTCCCACAATGTTACTTTCTTCAATTAGAGAACGATATTGGCCCATATCTGGTCGTAACAGGACTAGATTTACGGTTCAAACTTATATCGTTTGTTTCGCGTCAAACCGAGATCTATCGATTATCTTATGGGTAACTTACCCGAGGCTCGAGTAAATAGATACATACCATTTTTTAATACAGGCGTTGATTATGCCGATCCCTTCATGCTAAGGGACAGAAGTACGAGAAATGCCAAACTTATCAAGGGATCTCGTCTTTTTGTTTGTTTAGCGACTAAGGCTGTGCATCTAGAGGCGGTTTCCGATTTAACAACTCAATGTTTTTTAGCAACATTAAAGCGTTTTATCAGCAGACGAGGAAAACCACTGAATATTTATTCAGATAATGGTAAAGATTTCGCAGGCGCTGATGTTGAAAGTAAAAGGTTTTTAAAAATGCAAAATTCAAACATATATGACTTTTTGGCGAAAGATAAAATAACATGGCATTTTATTCCTGCGCGTTCGCCTAATTTTGGTGGTATCTGGGAAGCGGGTATAAAAAGTGTTAAACATCACCTAGAACGAATTGTTGGCAACGCCCATCGACTCTATTTTAAATTCTAGACCGCTTTGTCTTCTTTCTTCCGACCCTGATAACCTTGATCCTCTCACCCCCGGACACTTTCTCATTGGCAATAGCTTAGTCAGTCTGCCAGAACCAGAGTATACGAAGACCCCAGAAAACCGTTTAAAGCGATACCAAAGGCTACAGCAAACAATTTAGAACTTCTGGTCCCGATGGTACAAAGAATATTTGAGCGAATTGCAGACGAGAGTTAAGTGGAAGAGAGACCCCAAGAACTTCCTTGCAGTTGGATCCATCGTTCTTCTCAAGGATGAAAATCTACCTCCGATGAGATAGTGGCAAGGCCGAATTCTAGAATTGCGTCCAGGAAGTGATGGCATCGTCCGAGTTGTTCGTCTGAAGGTACTGGATGGTATCGTCGACAGAAGTGTCAACAAGATATGTCCTTTACCAGGTGTCATAGACAATGATTAATTATTTTTATTATGTTCACGTTTAATATTTTGTATATTCTATATGCTAGTGTTTGAAATTTTGTACATATTTCAAGGCCGACGGAATGTTAAGGCGTTATGTTGATTATTGAGAAATTTGAATTTCCCGCCTATAAAACAACCACCATAGTTGGTTACACTGACTAGTATTTTTATTCAATAATAAGAACGAGATACATAATTTATCAAAAAAGGGTAACAGTCAATGAGCGAACAATAAAAGGTTACCATCACGTGTTACAAGTGTCGTTTTATTTAATAACAAGTACGCCGAATACAATGACAAGTAATACGGTCCACAACAATGATTTCAAATTTTGTTTTAAAATCCAATAACATACATTGAATGACAAAAGAATTGGATTGTCGGCACGCCTATGGAAATTATCGTTAAACGCATGCATGTGGAGCAGCAAATGTATTATATAGTCAGTATTAGTATAAAGCGGCACACGCAGGCACACGTCAATCATTCTGGATCACGTATACATACGTTCACTAATTTGCTGATCTCTGTATTTCCGTGTACATTGTATTTTATTATGCAACCAACACTACAGTACCTTGGCTGGGGAAATCTATACTCGACTCGCCGAACAGATGCAGTAGCAAATTATGGCAACCTTGCAATGCAAATGTCCGACTAACACAGCATAAATCACATGTAAACATATCAAAATAATAACCTTTTTGTATTTGACATAAATAAAAATTGCAAAATAAGTACTAAAATAATTTTCTTATTTCTTCAAGTATGTTTTGTTGAATTAAATTATGCATCTCCAATATATAGAATTATATATAGTAAATAAAAAATACACAATGGTTTTAAGATCTATGTAATATATAAATACAAAATAAGGAAACAAATTAATATTTTTTTTTTTTTGGTACGTATTTATATAAGAAACAGTATCCTAAAAAATTAACTCACTGTACAAATAGGTATAATCAAAAATAATAAATTTTATACATATTACAAAAATTTAATACAGTAAAGGAATTAATTATGACACACTAAAACGTTCTTAACATGTATCTTCTTCGCTATTAGATGATGTAGGCGAATCATCATTAATTGTAATGATTAACGGCTCTATGTGTATATCTATGAGATTGTCAAGTTCCCACATTTCCTTCTCTGTTTGAATAACATGTTTAATAGCATTTTGCCAATTTTCAACAGAAATATTGTCAATACCTCGTTGAAATAATTCTTTCACGTCTGCCAATTTAAATGTGGTGTTATGTCTCGCAACATACCCCTTCACTTGTGCCCATATTAGTTCAATCGGGTTTAATTCACAGTGATAAGGGGGCAGTCCAAGTACCTTTCTATTAGTGTTTTCTATTAATTCATTAACAGCATATTTCGGAGGGCCAGATAAATGTTCTTTAATTAAAGCTAACAATTCTGCTTTTACCATGTTTTCTTCATATGCAATACTATTTTCCCTCATCCAGTTTTGCATTTCTAATTTGCGACTATTAGTTGTAGGTGGCTTATTCAATTTACGACTATGGTACGGAGCATTGTCAAAAATTATAACGCAATTTTCTTTTAAATTGGGGAGAATACATCTCATCCACTCTTCAAACCTTTCTGCGTTCATGTCTTCATGATAATCTCCTGTTCTCTTTGATTCAAAGAGGAGTAAACCATTTTCTACAAATCCTTCATCCGAACCAATGTGTGCAATTATAAATCTTTTGCCTTTGCCTGAAGGATTTTTAAGACCTGTACTTAAATCTTCTATAAATGCTTGTCTTGCAGTGACAACAGACATATCTGTCCATACTTTATTTACAGTATGTCTAGCATTTACCCAAGTTTCATCCAAGTAATATATCGGGGTACCATTTTCACGATATTTCTTAATTTCACGAAGGTATTTCTGTCTCCAGGTAATAATGTCATCTTTTTCTTTTAAAATACTATTTCAAGCTGGCTTATTATAACTACAAACATAATTATCTTATGATTAGTATATAGAATTTAAAGTAATAAATATTTGTACCGAAAGTTTAGTTCCTTTAATAATGATCTAAGAGTCGTAATTTTGAAATTAGGAATGTCATCTCTTTCATTTATCACTGTGAGAACTTTTTGAACTGTTGGAGGTTCATTTTTAAAAAGAATGAATGTACAATTCTTCGTATAGCATTTTTCATCATCCACCATATCTAAAACAGCCCTTTTTCTATATTTTTTTGGTGGTTGTAATTGGTGATTAGTATTATATTCTTTCACAATATTGTAAACACTGCGTTCAGTAATTCCTGTAAAATATACTATAAGTTACTATGATTTGGTTATCGTTTTTGGAAAGATACCTGCTGCTCTGGCTGTCATTTCAACACTAACAATTTTAGAAGTGCTAGGCTCTTCTTGAAATGTTTTAAATATATTCAAAACCTTCTGTTTATCTTCTACCGTAAAATGTTTTGAAACTCTCTTCTTAAGAGGTGAGTTTTCCATAATGTAAATATATACGATAATATAGCAACAAATAATGTATAACCTACAAAACAATAATGTATTATTGGTGCACTAGAACGATCGATAAATAGTCTTCAGAAACACTGGTTTATGAAATATAATAGATAATGGATCATTTACAAAGAAAGCTAATAAAATCTAATATTCCAAATGTAATATGGACTCGATTTTTATTCTATTGTAAGCGGCCACCCTGATCGACCAATTACAAACGTTATTGGTTATGTGACCTATTAAACACACATTCTTGCCATAATTTACTACTGCATTTGTTCGGCGAGTCGAGTAGATTAGTTCAGATTAGTTTATTTTTGATTATATAGTAAAATTTAACACAAGATATGGAAAATAGTAGAAAATGATTATTAAATGTTTTCCCTTTCTCTTCTGGCAAAATAGGTACATACATATTCGAACACAACTAAGATCGATTGTTTTTACAAATTATACAACAGAAGTTTCTAATGAAAGTAACTTTATAGAAAACGATAAGTGAGTTTCCTTTAATTTAACAAATGATTATACAATAAGGCAAAATATTATAGCAATTATCAAACTTTAGTAGATAAATATTTAAAGACATCTGTGGATCATAAGTGCTTTGTAATACATCCATATGTGAAATGGGGACCCAAGAAGATAAAAACAACTACCCCTCAGTCTCAGCTTATAGAAGCTATAAGTCTTATAAACAGTCTACAAACCTGGGAAGTCATAGGAAAAGTAATGGTGCCATTGGGTAACCTAGATAAAAAGGTATTATTTGGTAAGGGGACATTGGAAAAATTAACACACATGATTTGTAAGAATGAATCTATAACATCTGTGTTTATAAATATGAGTATATTAAGGAATATACAGTTTGAAGAGTTAGAAAAACGGTTTGGTAAGCCAATATTTGATAGATACAGCATAGTTATGCAGATATTTCGTTTGCATGCAATAAGCAAACATGCAAAGCTTCAGATTGCACTAGCTGAAATCCCCTATTTACAAAAGAGAATTAAGAGACAAAATACAGATTTTGTTGTCAGTTCAACGATAGATTCAAGAAATTTAATGTTGCAATCGAGAGAAAAGAAAATCAAAGATTCAATTAAGAAGTTACAATTACAAAGAGAATTGTTACGATGTAAAAGAAGAAATGCAGATTTTCCTGTTGTTGCAGTAGTTGGGTACACAAATGTTGGCAAAACATCTCTTATTAAGGCACTCACTGGAGATAAAAATTTATTACCGAAAGATCAGCTATTTGCAACATTAGATGTTACGTTTCATGCCGGTTTGTTACCATCGACATTAAAAATTTTATATATAGACACTGTTGGTTTTTTATCGGATATTCCTACAGATTTAATAGAATGTTTTAATGCAACATTGGAGGATGCAGTTTTAGCGGTAAGATTAATTATATTGTAGTGAATTTTTGGGATGCCTAAACAACTAATATTTGGGGAGTATCCCGATAAAAGTTAACGTAAATATCTTAGTGGGCTATTTCTTTCAATTTCAGATCAAATAAAACTATGACTATGATTTGACCTAAAGAAGAAAGAAATATGTTATTTAAGATAACAGTGTACAAATAGGTCATGTAAATATGTATTATATAGGCAGAATGAATATATTTTGCATTCTTCATATTAATATCTAGGTACTATATAGTGACCTCTTTCAAAAAATTTCGTTATTTTTTCTTCACTGAATTTGTATGTCGCGTAGGAAAATGCAGACGGCCTTATGGCGGGTAACATATTAGGCGTCAAATCAGTTCTGTTATATGTGAAGAATAGGGAGTAGTTAGTTAGTAGCCTAGTCTGTCATAAAATTTAGGCCGGCCAATGTGTTTCCTTACTATGTGTGGGTCTAAACTTTTTCTATTTATTTTATATATTCATAACATTAAAATATTATTTTACTTACTGAATTCAGTTACTTTTAGGATATCATTCTACATGTTGAAGATTTATCAAGTGAAGATTTTCTACATCAGAGAATGCATGTGTTAAACACTTTAGAAAGTTTATGTGAAAAAATGGATGCATCTGATCTCAAGAATAAGATAATACCAGTAGGGAATAAATGCGATGCACGTAATCAAGTGAATCAATCCTTATTAGAAGTGTCTGCAAAGAAGGCAATAGGTAAAGAATAATTTTTGTGTGATACCTTGGAACTGCCTTGTTTAAGACTTATAATTGGGCGATATGTTATTTGAATGATATTGCAAAATATAAAGTAACAAGTAAAATTTCAACACGACAGTAATTTTGAAACGAAATATGTAATTCAGAAATAAATTCCAATGACAATTGGTAGTGCCTGAAAGCGATAGTTTTTTATAGATGAAAATCAAATGAATTCATTTAGTTTAGTGATTAAAACCTGGATATACATTTCCAAACAAAAAAAAAAAAATAAAACAACTTTACAAAAATCTTGACAGTATTTTTCGGAAAGAGTAGGAACGTACTGATTAAAATAATGAGGATATGGAGCCTGAATAATGAAAAATTTGTATTAATGCCGGTCGTAATTAGACTAGAAGCGTCTTTGCAGGGTTGAATTGAAAAGATTCTAGCTTGTTCATGCGGAGGATTTCCAACAGGTGGTTGTCGGGCATAACTGGTCTAACATTGTTGAAAGGCGAGTTGAATGGTCTCATATTCGAAATTCCATGCCGGATCAAGGCAATTGCTTCCAGTAGAAAACCTCTAAAGGGAAAATGAAGCGACGCTTCTTCCACAGTTTCAATGCAACAAACTTCATACGGGCAAGAGTCTTTTAGTTTTCGACTTTGACCAAGCTGGTCAGTACGACGATACTGGCATAATTTTCACTAATTACCGATATTTACTCCAACTTCGTTGCACAAAAATTTACTTCTTTCTTATATCATGTCACCCATGCGGATAGACCAAGCAAAGACTGCTGACTTTGATTAGCGTTAAGTACAACTACTGTAGAGCTACCCATATGTACCGTGTAATCCGTTTGATCAAAACTAAATTTGGAACTTACCGACCTTACAAGTACTGTCGGGAACCTATTAGCCTGAAACTTTGTAGAAAGTTGAGTAGAGCAAAACATTTAACCTATGGCTGTCCAAATTCATTTCATAAACTATTTATAACAATAATCAATAAATAATTACAGTTATGTGAGATTTTTTTATTATTACTTCTAAAGTTTAGCCTATGAGGTTAGTTTATAAGATGGTAAACCATAAATGAACTACAATTGCCAGCTCAGACACCAAAGAGCAGTGCCAATGATTTAATATGTTAATGACCGCGAAAAAGGGATAAAAGGGTATTAAAATAATATTATTAATAATTGAAATACATAAAATTTGAGAATCAATTGATTCTATATTGGTTAGAAATTAATTATCTGCATTCGAAAATTAGCGACATATGGCTACATAGGATTATGGGTTTATCGTTAACGAATTAATTAAAAAATTTGGACAGCTATAAATAATCACAGGTTACATGGTTTTGTCAACACCAACTCTAAAAGGTTTCAGGTCAATTGGTTTCTGTCAGTTAGGTAGCGTTACTTCTCAATAGATGACCAAAACTAACTAGTGATCAAGATATGATTTCAATGCTTTTTACTTTTTCAAGTGGATATACTTCTGATTTTGAGATCTTTTCATATTGAATGAATAATAATAACTAATCGTACGTTTCTCAAACCACCACACTTTTCTCCTAAAAGCATCAAAAGGTGTACGTTACATAAGGTTTGTTCGTAGAGTAAATTGGAAACCGTTGGCAACTAATATTCAATACGCACGCCCGACTGGCAACAGTTGCAAATTTGTCTTAAATTTAATGCTCTACGAACATAAAAGAGAAGAAGGAATGGGTAATTTGCCCTGAAGGTGGCGCAAAACTCAGTTTTTGTAGGTCTTTTGAAGCATTATTTATCTAAATGTAGTAAGAATGTGGAGAATACAACAAAAACGACACATATTCACAAATGAATATCGTCAACGTACAGATGTGGGACAGATCATGGAAATGGATCACCACAGATTAACAAGTAATCTGGGAGTCAACAGTACTAAAGTTGGCGCTTGCCATTGCGCATGTCTCAGACCAAAAATTTTCAATTCTGTAAGAAATTATTCTGATGGTTGCCAATCGGTTGGAAATTGAATAAAATTTACTCTGCGAACGCCGGATTTCTTGTCATCAGTTTGAAATTTTACTCTGCGAACACAAATATATAAATACGCATGCGTCTAACGGTTGCTGATAGTTGCTCATTGCTATACGAACAAACCTATAGTAAATAGAATCTATAACGAGTGCCGTGTTCTAGGTTTAGATACATTAACGCAGAAACTGGAGGAAAAAGTATTGGAAATGACCAATCGACATTTGATAACTCTAAGTGTCCCTACTGGTGGGGAGGAAATAAGGTAATTTGCGTCGGCAATCAAATTCGTTCTTGCTTTGAAAATGGGCAATTTTTTAAGTGGAAACTTCTTTAGCACCGCTGTGTCACTTGAAACTCGATGAAACGAAAAAAGTGACATTAAAAAGAAACAAACATACACCTATAGGATTTATCCTGCGAGAGAATGAGATGAAAGCGTTTTATATATGTGTGCTTGTGTGCGCCTGCGTATTGCCGAGCTGAACCGAGAGAAAAGGCGTCGTATAATGAGTATATATATATATATATATATATATATATATATATATATATATCAGCACTAACGGGCTGTAAAGGCCCTGGACTTGTTCGGAGCCACCGAGCCGTATACATATGTGTATACCGTACCGTCAAACGTGATTTTCACCACTGAGCCATTAGGGGGTTGTATAATGAGTATAGTAGCTATATTTCACTGCCTAATGCTTACTTAAGTTACGACTGTCTGATCGAGACCACAATTACAACTCCCTTAGAAAAATAAATTTCGGACGGTAATTATGGTGCTAGTTAACATCGAATTGGACGTTTATTATAGAAATGTTTTCTAAATAATTGTATGCATTGAAATTATCAAATGTAAAATAAAAGAAAATAACAATGTTGTATAAAAACATTGTTTATAAAAACTAGAAATAGAAAAAAACCGTTATATACTATGGAACAAAATAACATAATTCTAATATAAATAAATAAAAATAAAACTCAGCCTATAACAGGAATTAATCTCCAGAAACGACAATGTTGTTATCGTGTAGAACTGTTGAATACGAAATAACGATAACCTGTTATTTTGCAACCGTTATTTCAAAATAACAATAATGGCCGAAACTGCTATTTTAAATAAATTATTTAAATAAATTTATTTAAAATAACGGTTTTTTCCCATCACTACTTGCTTTGGTCTAAGCGTTCTGTGTGCGCCTGCGTATTACGAAGCTTTGGTACCAATATTATAAGAAATAAACCTTATAATTATCCCACTCCTGATACTGCATTTGTCTCTTTCTCTCGCAGTTTACTTTTCTGAAAGTTTCACTTTTACCGCGTGTGAACTGCACATAATTTTTTTGTGTATTTTGGTAGTAGTGTTTTAACAATATATTTTGCAGGTGGTTATACAAAAATGCGACTGTTGTAGAAACAAAAGAAAATGAAGCAAATGTAGAAAAAAATGTTGTAAAAATTATTATAACAGAAGCAAAGTTAAACCAATTTAAATTCAAGTTTGTAAATTAAATGTGATATAATAAAAGAGATCTTTTTGCATAATGGTGAGTTTGGTCTATTTAATATGAATATTGTTTAAACCTTTTTCTTACCATAGCCAATCAGTTCCTTTGTCTTATTGGTCTTTTTTCTAACGAAATTATATTTGATTTTTTTTTATCAGTAATAAGTTATGTAAATCCCATTTGTTGAGGAATATCTATAAGTAATAAATTCTGCACCGGAGTGAAATGATAAGGTTTTAAGTTTCTTTAGTATTCTGAAAACTGAAATATGATTTATTCCAATTTCCAGTTTGCTGGTAAGCGTCTGGTACTCAATTGGGAATCATCAGCAATTCTTACTAATAAACATAACTTATCATTAGGTTAAGATAATCGTGTGGTCCCAGCATACCCCTAACAGTTGGAGCAGCCAGTCAGTGATGAATATGTATGAATTTGAGCTGTTTTGCAATCTGGCAGATGTTTACGGATCGCATTAGACAGGCGCGTGCAGAGTTCCGTTGGCTGTTCCAGCTGTTACGGATGCTGGGACGACACGACTATCTTGCCCCATGACAAGTTATGGTTTGATGAAAGAGTGGATGGAACATGTCATCATTAAGTAGTGTAAACCGGACTGAGGCTCTTACTTCTCCGAACCTTAGTTATCACTAACCGCCACTGAATATATTTCAACATATTTTACTGTGGGCTCTAATAAATTATTAGATATACTTAGGGCCGGTCTTTCCATATCCGATTAAGGTTTCGGTTAACTAATTGGTGATTAAATTTAGAATCTGCCGATTAAGGAAAACGGGTCTTTCTTAGCGATTTTATTTGCCGGTTAGTTAAACGTAAGTAATGTCAAATATACTTACGTTGGCTATACCTATAAAAAGAAACAGAAACTCGTAGCGCAGGTGTAGAAGAGAGACACAAGCACGAGGGGTTTTTGTATTGTGTTTATTTTTAGGTTATAACCGTTATAACTTATAGCATAGTCACCTGGTCACAGTGGTCACCAGTATTATTTTTTATATTAAACCTGAGAGAGTAACGAAATATGGCGGACACAAAACGCGAAAGAAGTGCTAACTTTAGCGCCACAGAAATTAACAATTTAATTTCTCTTGCCGTGGAAAAAAGGACATTATTGGAAATAAAGAAAGTAATGTGGTGGAAAATGAATTGTTAATGATGAATATATTATGAAAATATATGTAACATGAAATAGAATGGTTTTTTTGTTAAGTACATATCTCAAAATAAGGGTGTTTATGTGAACAGGTTAATAGGCAAACGTAACATTCATATTTGTATATCCACATATTCCCTTTTCCTACTAGCCAATTGATATAAAATGTGCAGTTCTGATTTTCTATTTTCAGGCTAGAAGTATAGGTAATTCAATTGTTATAAACAAAATATAAAAAACAATTCAATTGAGGTGCATTTTCTTTTTCATAGCTATGTACTTCGGCGGCATGTTCGTTCATGTTCGACAATTTCCGATCGTCGATTATGTTGTTACTGGAAAGTATCGCTTACTGTTAAAGTTAACGGCGGTTAAGGGTACTTTAACCGGCGATTATCACTAACCCGACATGGAAAGACTCAAATCTTGTTTAAGTTAATAGGTACCTATTAAGGTTTAATCGGAGGTGGAAAGCCTGGCACTTAAATAAAAGTCAATTTAACAAAATAAACATTTTATTACATAAATAATTATTTCTGTTTAGTAAACCTTTTAGCTTCCTTCATTAAGGATCGTTTATCTTCATCTTCTTCACTGCTGTCATTAGAATTCAACAAATCATCACTATCAAATTCACTCCAAGATTCGTTCTCATATTCATCTTCAGAATCATTAAAAAATGGATCATCGAAGTCATAATCATCTTCGGACGATTCATTTGTATTTGTCTTGAGTTGCTTAGCGTTGCTTGTTTTTCTCTTTTCGCGACCTAATAGACGGACACCCAAATTAGTTTATGTATATACTAATATATTTAAAACAAATTGTCTACCACACGACGCAAAAAAGAAGATACAATGAAATTGGTCTACTTATTTCAAATATTTCTTCTTTGGATTCTCGCTACAAATTGTAGGCAAATTACAAAATAAAAATTCAATTCAACAGAATATATTTCAGAATTGTATATTTGTAAATTCTATCTACTTCTTCCTGATTAATTTCTCTGAAATAAAAATACCCTCAGTCATATTATATGTATATTTACTTTATAATGAAATATTCTCAGTAATGTGATAGATGTATATTTAATTAGATTTTGAAATCTTTAATGAATAAATGCTGTATAATGGCACAAATAACGAAATAAAAATACAAGGAATCGAAAAATATGTATATTAACTTTAATTAAACATTCTCATCTGAGGAATAATCCAAAAGAGAATCACTGTCACTATCATTATTTACACTAATTCCTCTGTCGTATCATCTACGATGTGTTCCTTTTGGATGTCGTTGTAGTGACAAATAAGCGAAAGGAACGGAAGACATATACCTAATATCGGAGAACCAAACATAACGAAAGCAGAATAACTGACAATGAGAATCGACGCTGACTAATGTTGTCAGACGTTACAGTACACAGTCCATATAATTGCCCTCTTTCCCGTTTCATATTTCCTACTCTTTTTAATTCTCTAATTCGTCATCTGCGCAAGAGCCATAAGTTCTGAAATTGACTATACTTTAATACGAGGGATGTTTCGAATGTTCTATGAATTTGGCTCTAGTTCAATTGCGTAAATCTTATAGATCACACTATTGGTCAGAGTAAAGTCTTAACAGGTTTACCCAGCCACCCCGTACATCATTTTTCAGTATATTTCAGTTACTTGACTGATATAAACGTATTTCCGTACCGCTGATTTTGCAATGATGGAAGACGCAACGCATTTTCTTTTGATTTAAAGAGGGCGTGAAACCTTCAGAACGCGATCCGCGCAGTGGATGGCTGAGCACTTCTGTAAATGAAAGAAAGGTTGCTGTCGTGGAGAACCTACTGACAGATGATAACTATTCGCGAAATTAGTGTTAGTGTAGGAATATGTATACAAGGTCATGAGATTTTACATTAACGTTTGGGCATGAACAAGGTTTCAGCTCACTGATTACTAAGGCTGTTGGACCCGGAACAGAAATTCAACAGGTTCGACACATGCGGCCAACTTCAAGATCTTTTAGCACGTTACGGCATCAATTTTAGCAACGGATCAGTAAAAAGAATGGTACAAACCAGAAGAAGGGCTTCCGCATAAAGTGTGTGAAGTTCCGTTGGTTAGAAAAGTAATGTTTACTGTATTCTGGGATTGCGAGAGGATTATATTTTTTTATCGGGCTCATTGCGGCAGACGCTTCGCAAGAAACGGTCTGGGAAATTGCGTGTCCGTTATTGTAACAGAGCAATGCAAGACCTCATGGGGCACATAGAAGAAAGCATGTTTTAAACGAATTGCACTGGGAATTGATTCCACGTCCTCCCTATTCAGCAGATTTAGCGCTTAATGATTTTCATCTGCTCCTAAATTTGAAACAACCACCGCGGGGAGTCCCTAAATGATATAAATAGCAGGATTGCAGAGACAGCAAAAAGTTCTTTGAGGACAGTTTAAAAAGTTTAGTTTCACGTTGCTGTAAGTGTATTCAATAAAGTGGAGATTGTATTGAAAAATACATCATAATTTTGATGGAGATTGACGAAATTAAAAAATTATAGCTAAATTATTAAAACTTCGTAAATATCGTATATCAACTTACGTTTCCTGGGAGGTTTCTTACTGGTTGTGGGATGTTTATATTCTTTTGGTGTTGTTTATTTTTTCTGTAACATTCTGCTCCATAACGACATATGGGTCGGAAATCTTTTGGATCTGAATCGTGATCAGAATCGCCAGGATGACTAAATTCTTTCTTGTGATGTGTGCTTTTCCTTTAATTAAAACAACAAATAAATCTATTTAAAAAGTTTACTTATTAAATTTTTTTACATCAAGTAAAATAAGATAATTCTCATATTCCCATATTAACATATGGAATTTTGGACGCGTCTCCAGTAAATTACCTAATGTTGTAATTAGTTTATATGCTGGTCGAATGTCTTACTAGTTTATCAGTAACTACCGTTTCTTACTATATATATTTATTTACTTAAAACATCTCGTCTTACAATAATAATTTGTCTGAACAAACAGCGGTAATTACGAAATAAGTTGCGACAACCTACATATATATAGAACTACTCGCATACACCGTAACTTATTTCGTAATTGTACGCTGTTACCGCTGTTTGTCCAGACTAATAATAACATGTGTATATGTGGTTACCTAATACATTCCCTTTCTTTTTTATAAACTATAAAACTATATAACATAATCCTTTAAGTATGTTGGATGTCGTCTTTCTCTCTCCCTCTTTTGCTTGTTTTTTTTTTTCCATCTCGGGTTGAGTTTGGTTGATGTTACCTCTGCCGGTCAACTCATGCGGTAATAGCTGTAAATGACGATTGTTTCTTTTTACTATACTGCTATCTTCGGTTTTTACCACATATGTCAGATTCATCTGCTCTTTTCTGTACCATACCCTCCTTCTTCATTTTCATAATCCAAACTCTTTTTCCATTCATTCTTCTAATGAACTGTGTTTTCTATCGTAGTTCACTTTCTATTTATCCTCTTCTTTTAGCATGTTTTCTCTTATCTTGACGTGATTAGTTAATTTCGAGACCAGCTTATCTTTGATCGTTGGTACTACGTCTTTCAAGAATCTAATTGCGCAGGTGAAACATTTCTATTTAATTAGACCATTCCTTCAGGAAGGAAGATCCTGGACAAGGGCCATTTTTTACACCATTTAACCTTCCTATACTCATACGCATACGGTCTGTGAGACCGACTTATATATTATAGTATACGTCTTTCATTTTGACGTGAGTATAGGAAGGTTAAGTTGCCGATCAAGGCTACTTTATTTTTAGCTTTATAGAAACTGGAGGAAGTTAACAAAATAGAAAAAAATTAAAAAGAAAACTTAAAAAAATAAAAACAAAAAAGGATTAAATTATTCTCCAATTGATTTTAACTTTAATTTATTTATAATTTTATCTTTATAATTTTATATATACTTGACTGTTTGTACGTTTGTGATTTAGACCGGGAGTGGGCATTATACAACCACGACCGGTCCGTCCGAATCATCCCTCATTGTAAAATAAACCAGAAACATTTTGTAAATACCTAAATCGTTGCTAAAAATATGCAGAACTCCCCCAAAAGGAGTGAAAATTTTCACTGACTCGTCCCTCCCGGTTTCTCCGGGCGGCGATGACAGAAACTCCGACGATCAATCTGACATGGAGACCACATCAGCTACTGTGGTGCCCGCTAGACAACAGGTCCTTGACTTCAATACCATGGAGACCGACCAAATTATCCAGTTAATGAAGGGATTAGTTGAGTTGCTAAAAACAGAGATCTCGATGGCACCATCTCCAGGTGCTTGTTTGATCGACCGGCTCCAGAACCAGTCACCGAACCACCAAAAGCGACAAATAAAAAAGCGTCATCCAGCTCGTCGCACAGTGACACTGCTAGCGACTCCTCCTTCAAGTAGCCGGTCTGGTGGCGATCTTAGAGCGCGACCCCCGCGGCGACGGTCTAACCTGTTATTGCCGGTCCACGGAATGACTCCTAAAGTAAGAAGCCCTCGGACGACAGAATTCCTCCTGTCGTCCTCTGAGATATAATGCGTTGGGTGACTATCTCCGCTGAAATCAAAAGAGCCCTGAATTTTTCTAAGGCACAAACAACGCCAGATGGTATTCAAGTATACCCGGTGGATGAGACCAGAGCTACCGCGGCATCACTTAACTTTTGATGGTGGACAGAGTACCATTTCACACCTACCAGCTGCCGTCAGAGAAGTTGCTCAACGTCGTCTTATGTGGAGATCCGGTAGAATTTTCGCCGAAGAAAGTAGAAGACCTGAGAGAAAAAGGCTTCGATCCGGAGGGAGTCATCCGGCCGAAGAAACCTCGGGGCGATGCGCCCAATATTTATCAACTAACGGAAATTTTTGGATTTGAAGTTTCCGTTGAATCTTTGCGAGCAAGGCCCGGTATAGATCAATATTGGTGGCAGCGGCATGGGCATGCACAACCGCGCTGCACTGCCTCTAGGAAGTGCGTGACGTGCGGCGAGGCCCATCTCGCCAACGAATGCTCAAGGCCCAAAGAGCAGCCGCCAACCTGTGCAAATTGCGGGGAGCAACACCCTGCACAGTACATGTGATGTCCTCGCTTTCCAGTTCCAAGATAAGTGCCGTTAGGGGAGCAGCGGCAGCTGAAACCCGGGCAACCCCGAAGCCGGTGCAAGATTTCTCGTAAATACTCACAGTTGTCAGCAACTTTGTAAAACAATTGGCAAATATTTCTAATTGTGAGACAATGAAGAACATCTGCTCGTCCGAGAATTTTCGCAAGTACTAATTCTAACTTCTTCATCCATCGACGTCATCCTCATCGTAGAGATGTGGTTGCGCATGGGTGATCGATGCAAACTGATCAACTCTCGGACATATAGATCAGTTGTACTCATATCGGTCACTCGTTGCAGGCTGTGCCCCCTCTGCATTCCTTCGAGGCAGTGGCTATTCGTGTCCATCCTCCAGGATATCAGCCCCTGAAGATTTTGTCAGTCTACGTCCCACCCAGGTCGGGATCTGATGCCGACGATATGAAGTTACTGGTGTCGTAGAATGATCCGACTCTCATTGCCGGAGATCTTAACTGAAAGCACTCGTCCTGGGGATGCAACAACAGGAACTCGTCTGGTCGGAGAATGTTTGCGCACCTCTCCGCCAACGATATTTCGATGCATCCTCCAGACGAACCGACGTTCTTTAGACCCGACATCCTCGACGTCGCGATCGCCGGAGGACTCCAGGACCAAATCTTCGTAAAGTCCCTATCGGAGCTGCCGTTGGATCATAATCCCATCACCATTGATCACAGTCGACGTAGTCTCGGAAACATTATTCGAGGCGACGTTTTATAGGAGGCAACAACAATTTCGTAAATGGTGGCCTCCAGCCCTGCGGGCGTTGCTAGAGCAGACAAGGAAAGTTCATAAAAGGACTCAGAGGACATTATCCCCTGTTGACCGGGCCGTCGCCAACCTTTGGCGACCCGATTAAAAGAAGAGCTTCGTAAACATCGTCAGGAGAGCGGTATCACCAACCTCTCAGTTTGTACTGTTACGCCCAACTTGTCACAGTGTTCCGGTATACTACTACTTTTGGCCTCTAGCTTCACTTCTGATATGTAGATGGCGCCCCGCTTGCGTAGTTTTTGATAAAATACTCGATACGGCATTCTGCTGGTTGCGTTCGGTTGAACAAGTAGTTTTCCGTGAATATGATATTCCGTTTTCGCTTTAAAATCTCGTTGTTGAGGAGATGCACGCGAATTTGACTCCGGGAAGTTTAATATTATCGTTGTGTGCATTTGGGAGTTATGCTTCCCCAATTTTGCTGTTCGAACTAATCAGCCACGTTGAACTTTTGCTTTTGTCTCAATTGGAGGGAATTAGTATCAACTAGTAGAGGGCTAGAGAGATTATTTGAGAACATCGGAGAATTTTAAGATCACCTAAGAATAATCGCAGAAGTTGGAAGGACTTCAGTTTGCTGTATTCGGCTGGTTTCCCGACATTTACACCGAGTGCGAGAAAACCCGCCATCTTTGACACCTTCCCTCCCGATAGCGATTACCACGCCGTAAGAAAGTTGACAACCAGAACTACGTTGCGCTAAGTCCCGCCTTTATTTTATTTTTATCTCGTTGAGTATTGGGAAAAATTCTCTAGAATTATTTAGTTAATTTAGATTTAGTAAGTCGCGGATTTGTTTTCGAGTAAAAAAAGAGGTTTTTTTTCTTTTGCTAATTTAATAAGATATTTGTTGCATGTAACATTCAATTCTTTTAGTATATTAAGGGGGAACACATCTCGTCCCTTGCACATATCTTTCTAATTACGTTCTACTTAAGCTGTAAGGTGGCTGTGAGGCTGCTGGAATTCCAACGGCTATCGACAATATTATAAGCTTTATTTAAGAAGCTAGCTTATCTAAATCTTTATAACACCCTTTACACCCCAAGTGACAAATAAAGTGCTGTTCACCGTCATTCCCTCGCCTCAATTTTATCTTCATTTCTTTTCTGTTGTTTTTAAATAGTTTCCGTAATTTTGTTGGTCGCTTCACGACCGAATAAAAGAATCGGTAATGTAGACGGTTCGGATAAAGCAGGCGGGTCTCCCCAACTCCAGGAACTTAGATGCCACCCAGTTTATAATTTTGACAGTAATTTTGACTAATAAATTCTCGAACTTGATCCTACACCGTTTCCATTGAGCTAGTATGGTCTAGATCTCCATCTTTATCACCAATTAAGTGGGTTATTCGAATGCCAACGCATCGGTCACGTTTCCGACTTTTTCTATTACAAGGGGAAGGTCTAGCCTGCGAAATTGACTTTTCGATAAGACTATCATCAATGGATAGTACGTCAAAAATAATTTGACACGTGTCTCGGCTTCTTTGTAAGTGGGTCCTTGTTTAAGAAATATATGAGTTTGAAAATCACAGTCGTCGCTGTTGCCATACTTGTACCGAGTAGCGCGGATCCATTGCCACTAATCGCTCCTGGTGTAGTGGTAAAGGGCCTGCCTAGCAACCACGCTACTGCTGGTTCGAATCTTTTTATCTACATGTTTTCTCATTTTTCGCATTCAATACCTATCAAATACCTATCAAATAATCATTTTTTGATGCTTCTCCAACGATGAAAAAGTTTTTTCTCAAAGATGGTCAAATTATCGGGAAATTGATATCGTGCAGACACTTTTAGATTCATTTATCTGTATAATCGTGATTTATTGCTCTTTGCATGTTTGTGGATGATAGTTGTCATAAAAACATATGAAGCATAACGTTTCCCGACAACGAGCGCTATTTATGAAGACAACCCCGTTGCAATCGCAGCTTTTACGAGTTAGGTTCATGAGGAAGCAAGCTTCTTTCATGTTCATGAATGAAATGCTGTCTGGTAATAATTTTGATCTATACCAAGCGTGTTTGATCATGTCGTTAAATATCTGAGAACTTAATTGGTGGTGGATGATAGAATGTATTTTGATGGAATCTTCGTGAGTGTTTATTTCCCGTTGCTCTTGCAACAAATTTGATGCATTTTGCATTCTTTTAATGATGTTTTTCACTTGTCGGTAAAAATAAACGTTAGGGGGCTGACATAAAGGGATGCATTTTGGAGGAATAACTTTAACAGTGCAAGTTACTTCGTTTGATTCGATTGTGAAAATGCCATCGTAAATGAGCCAATCTCCCTGTCATCCCCACGAATCCAGAAGTAACAGGAATTTGTTTTCACATACATGGGGTTTGAGGACTTTTTCTAGGTAGTTGATGAACAGCTTTTTTAGTTAATTTTCCAGATTTCGAGCACGTTACGATAGTTTCCATAGTCTTCGGTTAAATCTTCCACTGTTTTTGTACCCTAAGGCCGAATGTATTTCCCCTTTCTTGAGTGCATATAAAAACGTGAGGCAAAAGGGTTCCAGCGGCAGTTAAAGTGTATTGAACTGTATATAAATGGATGATTTTGTTCAAATTCTGTTTTTTACTAGGATGGTTTTCGTGCCTTGGAAATCGAGTGAACGATACATGACCATTTCGTATGGGTAACCGGACTGATCTGTGTTGATCACGTATTCTAACGGATATTTCTTCATCAATACTCGTGTTTGCTGTTGGAACTTTTCTGCGATTGCAAAGGTCTCGCGAGGTAGGCAACGTTATTTTTGTTAACGAACTTGGTAACTTTGCGCTGCTTTATTCTGTACTTTGTTTTGAAGTTTCTAGCCCAAGACTAGCGATTAAATTGAAATTGGCATCCAAAAGACCTATGAATTATGAATACCTTCTCCTCTTCCAACAAAGACCAGGTGACTTTCATCGAGTTTGTCACATCAGTGAGAGATAGTTTGATCGAGCAAAACGCTATAATTATTTTCACCACTGGTGCTCCTGGAATTATCTGCCATGTTCGCCATGATTATTTGACAGGTTTACAATGCGAAAAATGACAAAACATGTAGACAAAAAGATTCGAACCAGCAGTAGCGTGGTCGCTAGGCAGGCCCTTTACCACTACACCAGGAGCGATTAGTGGCAATGAAATCGCGTGACTCGGTACAAGTATGGCAACAGCGACGACTGTGATTTTCAAACCCTTATATTTCTTAAGCAAGGACCCATTTACAAAGAAGCCGAGACACGTGTCTAATTATTTTGACGTACTATCGATTGATGATATTCTCAGCGAGAAGTCAATGCCGCAGGCTAGGCCTTCCTCTTACTAGTATTATCATTTTTACCAAGAGTTTTGAAGCTAATAACTTGATGATTTTTCCTTAATTTCATACAAATTTCGAGTACGGCAGTGAGCTCTGAAGTGTCCTATTTTACATTTCCTGCATCGAACATTATTGACGGGGCATTTTAATTTTAGATGCCCGAATTTTCTCCCACATATAAAACAACGATCAAATTCCTTTTTGTAAAGTTTTCTGTTTGGTCCTACCTTTCTTGTGTTGCTTGTACCCCCTTATTTCTTTGTTTTCTTCTTTTATCCTCTTGGATTGTGTAGTGTTGTCGATAGCTTTATATACAATTTTCTTCGTTTTAATGAATTGCTTATCGAAAAACTCTTTTAATTCTTTATACGTTGTAAAATCACCTTCCCTTTTTCTAGAAGGTATCTAAAAGTGTTGACACTTTTGAACCCAGGTGTAGTAACAGATTATTCATTTGCATTTTGCAGGGGTATTCGCGGGTTTTGGTAGTCCTACAAGCGGTGGGCCCCCGGGTACTTCACACATCTTTTACTTTGTAGTAATAGTTTCCTAACAGCTGGAGTTTTTTTACATTGTATCCACGCGCTGTCGGGTTCGAAAAACACTCGTTCTGTAAGCGCCTGATTTTACTAGAGATCATGCCGAACTATTAGGAAGATTGGGTATTTCGCGCTGCTTGTTTTATCTATTTTTTAAGAAGAAATTCGAGCTCTTGCTTTTCTAATTTTACATCCTCTGCTTCCTCGTGGAGACCTCGGAGGAGAAATACGTGAGTAAAAGTAATAATTTGGGAATAATTTTGTAAGAAGACTAGTAATGAACGCGTTTGCTGAATAAATTGTACAGTGGCGGCCATATAATTAACACCGTTACGGTTATCGGAAATAAAATGGTATTTTTCTGAATACTGTTTAGTATTACAGCGCCAGCTTTAACATCCAAAACTTACATTCTGTACTGAATCAAGTAATAATAAGCACTTGAATGTATACGTAGCTGCTAACTCGGAAACGGGGGAATACCCGTTCTAAACATATGCTTGCGCGGATAGTAGAGATATGTTTACAAGTAAAATTTAACATAGGTAAGAAAAGAAGTACTCTCGAGGTGCGTCGCATTATCTTAAATTTAATAGATAGACACATGTCTTATACACAAGTAGCGGAATACATAAATTGTTAAAAAATAATGGTGTATAATGCAATACAATATTTCAAAAAAATAAATAAATAAAATAAAATAGGACGACAAAATATTAGAAGAAAAAAGAAACTAAGGAAATCGTCAGCATATCTGGATCGTTGTATAGTTCGTATCGCAAAGGCTAACCCAAAAAAACGGCTGTCGACATACATAAGGAATTATTTGAAAATTCAAACAAGCAACTTTCAGTCCGTACAATCCGAAGGCAATTGAACTTATTTGGCAGAATAGCTCGCAAGAAACCCATGGTTAGCAAACGAAACCGTAATCGTCGAGTTCATTTCGCAGAAGAACACATTAACTGGACTATAAACCAATGGAAAAATGTTTTATTTACGAATGAAAGAAAAGTAAACCGTTGTGGTTCTGACGGAAAATTGTATGTTCGTAGGCCTCCAAACAGCGAGTGGAACTCTAAGTACACCACAATGACCATCAAATACGGAGGAGGAAATGTGATGGTAGGGGGATGCATGTCTTGGAGAGGTGTTGGACCTATTTATCGGACCAATATCAGTACATCCATATATTGGAAGATGTTCTTGTGCCCTATGCTGCCGACAATTTGCCAATTACTTGGAAACTGGTCCATGACAATGACCCAAAACATACGGCAAGGAGCGCTAAAGATACCATAATAGTTAATTCTATTTCGGTTATTAACTGGCCGATGTGTTGTCCCGATCCCCATCCAATTGAGAATTTGTGGTATACCGTGAAAAAGAAGGTGGATGAGAACGATTATTCAAGTTTGGATAAGCTTTACGAGGCAATTGAATTAGCATGGTATTGGAATCCACCAGAGTTTTGTAGAACGCTTGTGGAATTCTTGAATAAGCGTTGTCGAGCGGTAATTGATAGTAAGGGATTTCCAACAAAATATAAAAAAATTTGTACTACTTAAAATCAAAAAACCGTTTTAATTACTAAATCATAAGTGTTATTAATTATTTGTCCCCTTCAGTAAATTCGAAAACAGATTAGATGACTGAGAAGGCGTGAATATAAAGTAAATATAAACATAATTGTGTTAAACGCAGAATGTATAAACAAGTATGCACTTAAATTTACGGTTATATACATACATTTTCTATTACTGAGGTGAAATAATTTCAAAAATACAAATTTTATACTCGTTGCTAATTATACGCCCGCCACTGTATGTACTGTTATAATAAATTGTTATGTTATACACTGTAGCTCCAACATTTTTCTGGAGCTATGCATGAAAACGAGTTGAAGTCAAGACAAAGTGCTATCATTAAATTAGCAGGAATTTATAGTATATCATAAATTTTTACTCCGCAATTAACTTCGTAAAATCGGAGTATTGCGAGTTCATAAGTCAATCAAGAGGTGTTTAAAGTGAGTATAGAGTGTTCTTAATTGATAAAAAAGGAGATACTGGGGTGACTCTTACATATACGTAAGTATAAAGACAATTAGGATAATACAGAATCTATTGAGTCCGTACTACGAGCTCCGAGCTGTGGAAGCGGCGAGTGGTACGGCGCGGGGTCAAACCATAAGCGATAAACAGAGATAGCTAAAAAAAACTAAGTATGTACGATAGCGAGGGGTCAGATGAAGGTAAAAGAAAAAGGTGGCAGGGCGGCGGGGCGGAAGAGGAAGCTAATGAGGCGTTCAAGAAGTAAAAAATCTACAGATCTCCAACTAAAGTTAACGAAGACCAAGAAATGAAAGAAATAATGATGGAAATTATGAGGAAAGTAAAAGCAATAAGAGTAGATCAGAAAAAATTTCAGGACGAAATAACAGGCTTAAGAAAGGAAAATGAGAGGCTAACGGACAAGGTAAAGGTTTTGGAAGATAGAGTGGAAAGAATGGACAGACAATTTAGAAAACACAATATAGTAATCAAGGGATATGCCTTTAAAGAGGGGGACGGAGCTGAAGCTGCAGCAAAATTTGCTGAGGAAAAACTCAGTGTTAATGTGAAAATAAAGGATCTACAAAAGATAACTGGTAGACAAGGCCAACCACCAATAACTATTGTAAAGATGGACTCTCTGAAGGATAAAGAAACAATAATGAAAAATAAAAACAAATTGAGGGGAACACAGTACTTTATTGAAAACGACCTAACTCAAACTGAATCTAGAATACAGAAAAAGCTAAGAGATATATCGAGAGAAGAAAGAGAGAAAGGAAATAATACAAAAGTTGGCTACCAAAAAATATGCGTTAATAACGAATGGTGGAGATGGAATGGGGATATGGAGAGATTGGATAGAATTGAAAAAACTAGAGGTGGACAAAGATGGAAGGGAGGAAGGACCGATGACGACAAAGGCAAGAAACCGGATTATGATAGGACAATGGAACGTGCGAGGAACTTTTGAGGAAGGATCGTTAAAAAACTTAACCGAAACATTGGATAAATATGGTATAGACGTTGCAGCTATTCAGGAAACGAAGCAAAAAGGAAACTTTAGCACAAGCATAGGGAACCACATTTTGTTTAATAGTGGAGATGATAAAAGGTTCTTTGGAGTGGGCTTTATTATTAACAAAAAATTTGCAGAGCTAGTGATACAATTTGAACCAATAACAAGTCGAATGTGTCTTCTTCGAATTAGAGGAAAATACAGAAAAATAACTTTTATTAATGTGCATGCTCCGTCCGAAGATAAGGATGAAGACATAAAAGATCATTGTTACGAAGAAATAGAAAAATACTCACCAAAATTTCGTCATACGATATAAAGATAATTATAGGGGATTTCAACGCTAAAGTTGGTAGAGAAAGTATGTATAAACAAGTGACGGGAGGGAAGAGCAAACATAAGAACAGCAACATAAATGGCAGGAAGCTAATAGAATTTGCCTGTGAACACGACATGAGAATCATGAGTACCTACTTTGATCACAAAGAAATTCACACGGGCACGTGGGTATCCCCGGACGGGCAAACGACCAATCAAATAGATCACATACTAATCGAAGCTAAGCATATGAAAAATATTAAAAATTGTAGAAGCTATAGGGGAGCCGATACAAATACGGATCACTTTTTGATGAGAATTGAATTAGAACAAGTATTGCCAACAACAGGCAAGCCAAGTTAGAAGGTATAATGGGGAGCTATTTCGAAATGAGGAGGTCAGAAGAAGCTTTAGACTACAAATAGAAACGAATTTGGGTAACCAAACAACAGCGAACGATATAGAAGATAGATGGGATCATTTAAGAGGAGTAATACAAAGAGCAGCGGAGCTAGTAGTGACAAAGGGTTTACAGCGAGAGCAGGAGAAGTGGTATGATGAAGAATGTAGGACAGCAGTGGAACGACGTAACAAAGCCAGAGTGATTAACCTGCGTGAAAATAATAGTGATAGCAAGGAGCAATATAACCAAAGAAGAAAAGAAGCGAAGAGGATTTGTAGGAGGAAAAAGAGACTACACTTAGAGCAGAAACTAACAAAATTGGAAGAGTGCTTTATGAACAAACAGATCAGGAACTTTTACCAGGAAGTAAAAAAGGGAAAAATCAGTACAGCTGGGCGCCAAAATACTATAAAGATGAGGAGGGTCAATTAGTAGGAGGAACGGATGAAAAGCTAAAAAGATGGGTCAGGTATTTTCAACAAGTATTGAACACAAAGGAACAGGATCAACAGATACAAGTACAAAACCAAGAAGAAGCCGACAACCAAGAGTTAGAAGAAGAAATTCTACACATAATAATGAGACTGAAGAACAATAAGGCGCCAGGAGAGAACGGTATCATAGCAGAACTTTTGAAGGAAGGAGGAGATCTGCTGCAAAACGAGGTAGCAGGACTGATAAAGCAGGTGTGGACCAAAGAATATTTTCCAGTTCAGTGGAAGGAAGCAATTATTTACCCAATCCATAAAAAGGGAGACGTCACAGACTGCCATAATTATAAGGGAATAGCGCTACAAGACACAGTATATAAAATATTAGCAACTCTGATTAACAACAGAATTAAATCCCGGTCAGAGAAGGTTTTGGGTGAATACCCGGCAGGTTTCAGGTCGAATAGATCAGTAATTGACCAAATTTTCACACTGAAGCAGATTATCGCTAGCTCATATGAATTTAACTTGCCACTACATATGCTGTTTATCGATTTTAAGCAAGCGTATGATACTATAAAAAGGAAAAAGTACTTGAAGTGTTACAACATTTTGGTTTCCCAACCAAGATAATTCGACTGATCAAGTGTGCATTAAGAGAAACAAAAAGTAAAGTTATGATTGAGGGACATACATCTGATAGCTTTGACATTACGAGAGGCTTACGCCAGGGCGACCCGCTGTCCCCGCTATTATTTAATTTGGTACTGGAGAAGGTCTTGAGAGATAGTGAAATCCACACAGGAGGCACAATTTACCACCACAGACATCAATGCATTGCCTATGCAGATGATTTAGCTTTACTAGCGCGTAAGGTAGGAGAACTAAAAGAGATGTTCCGTAGAATAGAAAAGAAGGCCAAAGATTATGGGTTGGACATAAATGAAGGAAAAACAAAATATATGGAGATAAGAGGTAGTAGAGACCAGATTGGACGGCCTTTCAAAATTGTTAACGGAAAGAATGAATATAACTTTGAGAAAGTTGAATACTTTGATTATTTAGGGGTTACTTTAACGGGGAATAACGAAGAAGACCAAGAAATTACTAAAAGAATGGCTATAGGGAGTAGAAGCGCTGGAAGTCTAAATAATCTAATGAGGTCCAAATCAGTGTCCAGAAAGTTAAAAATAAGAGTATATATCACAGTTATCCGCCCTACGGTTTTATACGCATGCGAGACATGGATTCTGAAAAAGATATGGAAACTAAATTAGAGAGGTGGGAAAGAAAAACTCTAAGAAGGATGTTCGGAGGGAAGAGGGAGGAGAATTTATGGAGAAGAAGAACAAATGAAGAGGTGATGAAGATCTACGGTCAACCGAAAATAACGACCCTTGCCAGGCGGCAAAGGTTAAGATGGCTCGGACACATTGCTAGATTGGAAGAGGGGAGAACCCCTAAAGATGTGGTGGAGAGTGTAGGAGGCACAAAGAGAAGAAGGGGACGACCACGTCGAAAATGGATGGAAGCGGTGAGAGAGGATCTCCAGATACTAAAGGTGGAAGATTGGAGAGCAATAGCCCAAGATAGAAAAAAATGGAAAAACACTATCGAAGCCTTGGGCCTTTAAGGCCTGTTGGTGCTGATATATATATAAACTCGTCACCACACAACTGTTTCATAATAAATTCGGTGACACGTGTTTCGCTAGCTTGAGGCAAGCATTATCACAACCATATAAACCGAAGTCAAAAATAAAATTTGTTGTTTCATTAAATATTTCACAGAAAGGAACTCAATTTATGTATTAATACATTGAATTAGTATCCAATATTTATCAAAACTGTAAAGCCCCATTAATTAACAAATTCAATCAATAGTAATTTCCCTTTAAACTGCTTTTATGTGCATGTCTTTCAATTATGCTACCTTATTTTTCTTAATACTTTTTTTTTCATTTAGAATTAATTTGAATTAAAACTGCCTACCTACCTGTAACAATCTTTACCATACCAGCATCTATCTCTACTTCGTTTATCTAAATTATCCACTTTAGTATTGGCTGCTGTTCCACTTGATGAAGGTATTGCTTGATTTGGATCATCAATACTTTGCATAATTGCTTCACAATTTTCTGTTAAGCTTTTTGATTCATCTGTAGCATTTGTTGTTTGTACTTCAATTTTATTGTTACTTAAATTTATATTGCCTTGTTTGCTCAAATCTTCAGATGCTTTCATCTCGTTATCTAAATCTAACAATTGTTCTTTTATAGTGTTAGAAACTTTATCAATTAAACTATTTGAATTATCTTGTCGGTCTAAATCTATAGAGCCTCTAATATCAGTGCCTAAATCTGATAGTTCCTCTTTTATAAATTTACACAGTTTTTCAGTTGAAATTTCTAAATTATTTTGTTTCTCTAAATTTGCAGAGCTTTTCACCTCAGTATTTGAATCTGATAATTCCTCTCTTAAAGTGTTAGATACTTTTTTATGTACAATGCCAAAGTTACTTTGTGGATTTAAATGTGCAGATGCTTTTACTTCAGTATCTGAATCTGATAATTCTTCATTTAATGTTTTAGAAACCTTTCTAGTTAGAATTCCAGAGATGCTTTGTTGATTCAAATCTGCACAATCTGTCACCTCCATATGTGAATTTAAATCCTCTTTAGGAGTTTGAGATTGTCTTACAGACAAGTTACTTAAAGCATTATTACTGCAATCATCTTTACTACCAACACTCTCTGTATTTGAATCATTTTCTATTTTAGGAATTTTGTGTTCTACATAATTTGTAAGTTCATCTAATAATCTTTTGGATGATGTAGATTGTTCGGTCTGATGAACAGGTGTTTCAGAAATTTGTAATGTATTTTCAGATGCATTTTCATACTGGAATTTTGCTTTAAACCAGAACTGTTCTGGGAAGATGCCAAACTTATCACCATCTTGAAGCTCTGCCGGTATATCTTTAGTTAAGATTACAATTGTTGAACTATTATTAGATTGAAAGAAACATGGATTCTGGTGTGTCTACAAAACTATTGAAATAAATACAGTTTCATGTGTATTTCAAGGTACTTACAGATGTAAGTGTTGCATTTTTGCCTTCTACTTTTATTATACCATGTGTTCTTGATGCCCTTTTATCGTAGCACTAGAACTTAAGCAATAATATATAATTCTATAAGAATATTGATCTATAATACTTACATGTAGAAGATCTCCTCTACCAATAATATGTTCTCCTTGCTTTAAAATGCAAACAGGGTCTCCAGTTACAGAATCATTCAAATTATAGAGTTGTAAAAGCATTGTATACCTATATTATATGGATTAATATCTTGTCGTGCACGTCTTAACTTGTTTAATAAAACGACGTAATGGTATTAGTGACGAATTAAATGGGTAATTCGTTTTACTCCGACAATACTAAATTGTAATTGTAATTAAGTTCACTAAATTTATATAATTTTGGAGCAGTCAAATCAAGAGAATCAAGATCAACAAGATTACGCGGGGTCTTTCGAAAGTAAGAACCACAAAACACTAACTATAAGAAATGAAAGCCCCCATGCTAAACCTAGGCATCGAAATCACAGCGCTCCTTGGCAGGGGAGTGGCAAAATACGCGCCAAGGCGCTAAATTTTAAAATTATATGGCGGTAAATTTTGAAATTACGTACTTCCTCATTCTATATTTATCCTCACTTTAAAATCAAAATCAATTTGATTCTACCAAACATGTAAACGTAATGCATTTACATGTTTGATAGAGTTATATTAACGAAACCTGTTGGCTAGATAACACACTGATAATACATTTTTAGAAAATAAACGTTTTTATTGTTAAATAAATAAATACATTTTACAAAACATAATCATAAAAATATAAAATAAATTAAACATAGAAAACAGATAAATATTCTGTAAAATATAATAAATGAAATATAAATACATATTGCTCCATCAATAAAAACCTCATTATTTTGTAAATGTGAGGAGATACTTTGTTCCAAGCATCCACAAGTAGTTGTGTGTTCTTCTTTTTCTGGTAAAGTAAACAGAGCATTGTCTGTACTTACATCTACTACCTCTATCTACTATTCCCATCTGGAAAGGGAAGATCTTCCAATAATGCAATGTGGAACTGCCCCAATTTTCAATTGGTCTTTCCCCTCATTTACAAAATCTGAATCTACAAAACGATTCTCATGTCAGAATTTTCAATTTCGAGAAGAGTCTATGTTGCAAATCATTTTCCACAGATCATGGTAGTATGGATCTGCGAGGAAGCTGAAGAGATACTTTTTAACAAAGCTTTCGGACACTTTGCTCAAATACCAGTTGTGCAGCCTGAATACTTGCAACAATCCTTCTTACTTGTATATTAAAGTTAACAGCTTTCACCAAGTGTTAATTACGGGGGCTGTGATTGATTGATTAGATTAAGAATGGAGGGTGTGTTTTGATTGCAGGGTGTTTGATTTGTAAAAATGATTGTTGTTGATTAATTGATTGATTGGACGGCTTGACACCTCCCTTACGTAGTAACATTAATAAGATTTTGCTGAAGGTGAACGTGGAGAAGTGCAAAGGGTTAAACTAAGCTAAAATAAAACACGTATTTATTTGCTTGGTAAATAAAACGAACACTGTCCTTTGAGAACGTATATTAATTATATTAATTAAATCGTTAAATAATTAAAGCAAAAAAACGATAATCAAATGCGATTTAAATTTGGAAAATGCGTGATCGTACGTTTGCGTGTGAATGTGTGGTGTGGAGTAATAATAAGAAAGATAAAGTAGATAAATTAGAACGATAGGGCTAACTTACTGCGTGGTACCTGAGCTTGAAGATACGGCTTCGAAGCTTGTATGCGATGTCTGGCGGGCGGCAAAATGGCGGAGACGGGGGCTCCGGTGATAGTTGTGTCTGTATGAGTGATACTTACTTAAAGGCACTAAGTAAAGCGTGTCGAGTGAGTGGGGTGTCAGGGTGTCAGCAAATGACTAAAGAAAAATTCGCGCGATTTGCTTTTAAATGTCGCTGAAGGGTGTGAGGGGCCGGATGAAATTAGAAAGTTGGGATGGTCAGTTTACAAAAGATATGCAGGCCCTTTACCTACTACTAGGGGACGGTCAGAAAAAGGACACGAACGTATACTCGCAAACACAAAATTGCAAAAATAATTTAAATAACTTTCCTTCAACTGAATGTAACACAGATGTTGGGTAAATATAAAAAAATAATTTAATCGCGTATTTAAATTGACGAGGGAATTATTTTAGTTAACGAAGTGTAACACAAGCTATCAACCAACACAAGCAAAAGACGTTATCTTATGTGTCTTCGACTGCAGGCTACAGCCCTAAAAAAGAAAAGAACATTACAACACAGTAGTATCTGTAGTCAGGTTGTGTTCGGGTGGTCAGAAACAGCCTAGTTCAGGGTGAGAACTTCTCTGAAGACAGTGTGAAACTAAAAAAAAAAATTAGAACTAAGTAGAAACCGTCATTATGTACTTAACTTTTGGTTTAAATTAAAATTATGAGGCAGTCAGAAAACTCTAGCTTTAGCCGGCGTTCAAACCGCTGAAAAAATCATTGCGTATACAAATAAAAAGTTTGAAACGTTTTTGACATTTTTTACCTCGTCTTTCTCCTTTAAAATTTATACTTACCAAATTATTTACATTCTATCGAATTCAATTCTTTGACCAGACCATTACGAACAACACAACACAGAACGAATATCGCTTTTCCTCTAAAATTAACGCGGCTTTTTCTAATACCTGCGAAAATTTAAAGCATGGCTGTAAAAGCATGCACTCTTATTGGTTGTTAGATCCCCTTACTCCGGCCCGACGGAGTGGCCCACATAATATGTTTAATTGCTAATATTTCTTCGGAGTTCGGACTGTAAAGGTTGAATTAACTAACGCAATCGTACATAGAGTTACGTTTCGCTATATATTATATAGCATCACCAGACTGAAAATACATTTACACGATCAACAAGTCGTCAAAATGATAAATTTAACAATTCATACCTAATGTACTAAAAATAACATTTGGAAACCATTTACAACTAAATCCAGTTCATTAAACTTAATAATGTTTGTATTATATTTATGCTACATGTTTGTTTGAAAGTTAGGGATGTAATTTGTGTAAGGTTGTCTCTGCTCTCTGTTACGGATTAAAGCATCATTTTGACGACTTGTTGATCGTGTGAATGTATTTTCAGTCTAATGATGCTATATAATATATAGCGAAACGTAACTATGTACGACTGCGTTTAATTAATTCAACCTTTACTGTCCGAACTCCGAAGAAATATTTGCAATTAATTCCGCACCGGACAAGAAACTAATATCATACTATGTTTGTTGCCCGTTTCATACCCCTGGTCATCCCCTGGTAAGAACCATAAGAACGTAGTAAGAATTGGTAAGAATGTTGCCAATCTACATTTGATAAAATTCCTGATCACAAATGTCAAACAGCATCACCGAACATAACCTTATTTGAACTTTTTTATTGTTATTAATTATTCTAAATGATTTGAATGGTAGTTGTATGAGAGCTGCTGATTGATATTTAAAAAAGTTTAGTTAATAAAATGAACACATGACCTGATCCAACATCAGGTGGAATAGTTTGGGGACTGCTTAACACCTACTAGTAGTTAACTACTTATTTTCATTTGATTACATTACTACCTAAGTCCTATTGCAAATGTACATTATGGACCCTACAGTTGTATTTCAAAAATAGAAATAACAAGAAAGAAATATTTATGAAGCATGGCTTTGACGATAGACCAATGCTTTCAGCTTTTGAAGTTAGTATGATGCATATTTGTTTTTTTTTTTTCATATGGATTCATTTTTAGAATACTGGAAACGCCTAATATCAAAAATCAAACTTTGGACGCTTTGGTTAATGAAATTTGTAAGAAATTTGAAGCCATAGATTATTTCAAAGGTATTATTAATAAGCCTATATATTAGTAATATATATAAGATTTCCTATCATTATAGTGTAGAGGTACAAACTGCTTTCACCTATGAACTAGTTTGTTCCAATTCTTTTTATTCCTTGCCATTACTCTTACTTCGTTCCACGACACTGCTTTGCATTGTAATATTTTACAAATGGTACTATCCAAACTTTCTCTAGATCTTCCCTGTTTTCTGATTTTCTGCTGCTTTGGCTCCCATATCTGCTTTACTTGTGTTTGATTGTTCATTCTTTTTGAGTGTTACAATCAACTTGGTTGGCCCATTTTTATGAAACCCAGTATCAATTCAACTTCCAGCTCTTCTCTAATTAGTGTATTTCTTAGCCTATCTCTTTTAGTTACTCCTTTCACTCTTAACTATTTCATTTCGATCACCTGTATCTTTTTTTTGTTTTGAGTCAATATCCATGATTCACATCTGTTAGGGTTGATAGTTGATATATTAGTTTATTTAATTATTTTTCATTTCAGTCGGCACATGTTTGGTCACACTTTTACAACAAGATCTTCTTCCTGATCCTGAACAACGTTTAGCAGCTGTTACTGTCCTTCATGAATTGTATCGTGGTGAACCTATATCCAATACACCTTTTGTTAATGTTTTTATCCAACTACTGGTAAGGAAATATATAAATAGGTAATTGTTATTATTTACTTATCTTTGAACCTTTTGTACTATACATAATTAATTGTTATTCACAGTGTATAAAGTCTACTAAGTTGCTCTCTTATGAAAGATTATAAACAGATATGATTGCGGTTGCGTATGATCTTCAAAACATTCAGAAATACTTCAATGAGTTTCTAGAAATAGAGAAGTTTACCCAAATTTTAATTTCAGAGATTTACATATTCCCTTCTAATTTTATGACAAAGAACAGCAAAAACATTCATCGAATACCTTTGTCTTTGCATATAATATGCTTGTTACCATAATTTTTGTTACGCAAAACAAAATCATCTGTCACAGCAATTGCAAATTCTTTATTATTGGGGATAAATAATCATACATTTCTATTATACTTTTCTCAGTTATATAAATAATCTTTATGTAGATATCAGTTGTTATAAATATGTATAAATGAAGTGTCCGATGTTGTAGGAACAAAATTAAACTATAGTTTAGAGGAAAATAATTATTTGTTGTATGAAATGACTACCTTTTACATTCATTGTTTGTTGACAATGTTTTGGAAGCATAATTTCACGTTAAGAGAATTTCACGAGAAAGAGAATATTTTGCCTCAGAAACTTCTCAAATGTCGAACTTACAGATTCCTAATTAGTGAAGTAATTATTCCAAAAATTGTTGTTAAGACTCTGGAAAGTGAAATCAACCAATGAAAGGGCTGCTGAGTCTGCTGACTAGGGCGGGTGAGGGACAGAGAAGCAATATTCAAAACGCGGCATGCGCATGACCCTCCCCTCATGTGGCTGGCGAAAAAGCCGTCGTAGTGGGAACGAGCAGCCGAGCAAGGCCAAGTGTTGCCGAACGCGTTCCCCTGCCGCCCGCTCTCCGTTCCACTCTTCTTAACGATGAGACAGGATATTGTTCTAGAAAAGTTACTACAGCTAACGCTCGATAACGTAAATACCCGATATTGGAAACACTGCGCTAATGTGAACACAAAATTCGTAGTATAGGATTATACGGAATGCTCGATAACGTAAAAGTATTGTAAGTTCGAGAGCTCGATAACGTAAACAGCACGCAATTTCCGATCGTCCATGAATAACCTTGAGCGTTACAAGTTACCTATGAAAAGCCCAGTTTGATCAATCTCCGAGTTATCCAATTATATAGGGGACTCCCCGATTTATGTAGCATATATCCATATTTGAACTTAATTCAATTCTATACATTCCCGGGATAATTCATTGCTATAGCAACACAAATGCTTTTAGTTGCGTATACATACTTATGTAGTTTTAATTTTGCAAAAATAGTCTTAATAACAACTTTGTTGGCTGAGGTTCATTCTTTAATACACGATTATAAAGCGCTATTTTGATTTATTGTTATCCTTAGTGTTTACAAAGTGTTGTTCGAATATATTTGTATTTTATTTTGGCAAATTAAAGGTTTCTTTTAATAATCTGCTTATTAATAATCACCTTCGCTGATGTAAATATTTCGATAATGTGAAACACTTTTGGTCTGAATTAGTTCACGTTAACGAGCATCTGCTGTATTTAAAGATATTAAATGAAGGTCTGCTTCGAATATACTGCTTGATTGTATTTGGTTTATACCTACAACAGATCGATTTATAGGTATTCTTTTTAGATTTAAGGGGACATATACCATTAGACGGAGGAAAATGAGCCAATTTTGATGAATATTTTAAACTAATAAATATCTATTATACATTTATCGCGCAATTTCCCTCTGTAATTTCTAGAGACAATATTAATTGAGCTGCTTGTTCCGATAAACTATCTTTTAAATATTGTAGTTTTTCAAAATTTCTAATGTTGGTATTTGCATTCACAATTCCCTGAAAACTGTGGTAGTCTTGTTGGACATTTTGGATTGTTTTCCGCACTCACAACTAAATCTGACAATACGTTTCATTTTGAATGAATGTTTTGTCTATTTATTTCTAAATAATTTTTAGCAGTCGCTATTAATTTATGATAGTTAACAACGAAATTGTTGCGTTCGTTGTGTTCCTGGTCAATGTCTCCATCTTCGTACAATTGCTCAATTTGATATTTAATTTCTTCAAATTGAGCAAACGTAAGTCCGAAATTTGTTATTCTATCACCTAATTCGATTATTTCGACAGAGAATTCATAATTACCGTAAAATTGTCGGAAATATGTTTTGAACATACTTAATGATACGAAGAAAAAGTAGAACAATAAAATCTACATAACTAAATAAATAACCTCACTGAGACGTGTGTATAACTTCTGTTGTGGAATGCTTTGTTTATCGCGGAAGTGCTATACCGTACTGACGAGTCCTAATAAGGACGAAACTGGTCTACGGTCGCAGTCCGCGATAAACAAAGCATAATTCCCTCCGTTGATAATTATTGGTATATGCAATGTGGTCTGCAGTGCAGTCCTTGCACAACTTTCTGTGAAAGTTGCCGAATAAATAAGTCTCAGTGAGGTTATTTATGTAGATTTTATTTCTCTACTTTTTCTTCGTATCGTAACTCTCTTCGAGTTCTTGAAACTATTTTTCTAAATACATGATGATTTTTTACTACGCCTTTTAGCAAAGTTTAATAATTAACAAATAATAAGCAAGAGAATAGGAAATGAAAGGATAAGGACAGACCTTCATTTAATATTCTTTAAATAGTAACTTTTTTAGAACAATATCATATCTTATCCTTGATAAGAAGAGTGGAACGGGCTGCTTGTCCCCACTATGACGGCTTTTTCGCCAGACACGTAAGGGGAGGGTCATGCCACGTTTTGAATATTGCTCCTCTAGTGAGGGAGAATTTCATATCCTAAGTGAAAGTATTTGGATAGACTGTTATGCACTCTTGCATTATCGTGCGGAAAGATAGGTTCATGCCTGTTGAGTAAAGAAAGTTGTAAGTGACGAATCTTATATGTATTTTCTCTAGTTTTAAGCAATAGCATGCTGCGTTAATAGTTTTACCAGGTTGTACTATAC
Source organism: Chrysina gloriosa (assembly GCA_038088585.1). Taxonomy (NCBI): domain Eukaryota; kingdom Metazoa; phylum Arthropoda; class Insecta; order Coleoptera; family Scarabaeidae; genus Chrysina; species Chrysina gloriosa. Next base: position 44,989,495 of record CM076088.1, on the reverse strand, counting down.
AGTCACCATAATTATCTTCGGATGTAGTGATGGTTATTCAAGCTGAATTGGTGCTTTTCTTCGATGTATCTATTGTCCTGATCGTTTCCGGTTATCATAAAGAATCCATTTTTCATCACACGTAATTACGCGAAGAAACAGTAGTACTTTCTTTCGGTTACTTAAAGAAGTGGTTATTTTTAGTCGTCAAAGCTTATTGACTTTGTTTAATTCATAACTTTAGTTTGTTTTTGATTTTTAATTATAGTATCTTTGGGTAATTGTTTATTTTTCAAGGATTATGTTTAATGGATCACTTTCAAAATGCAGCAAAATGTTTACTGAGTCGAGCGCTTGATCATGGATAATTTTATTTGTTGATTTCGCCTCCTCATCTAAATTATTTCTTTTTTCCTACTAACATCCTCACTGTCTAGTAGCAATCACACCTTCTGTGTAAATAATTCATAAGACTTTGGTTCATTGACTTCTAAGTCATTTATGCCATCATTTTGTTTCACAACGTGAGCATATTTTCAGTCGATATTAAATCCTGCCGGTTCCAGTATCCTTAAATTCGTCTTCCTGTAACATCATTATTTTAAAGAAAGTTCCTTTGGTGTTTTCGTGTGTAATTTGGTTCCAAACTTGAACTACACAATCGATAGTGTTTTTAATATCAAGGGTTCAAATTCCCTTAAAGTAGGTTTTTCCTTGTTAGTTCAGAATAGTCAACATAAGATCTCTTCTGTACAATATTTTTATTTTCCCAATTACACCTTGATCAAGAGGCTGCCAATGGATGTTACATTTGGTAGAAAAAGAAGACAAATTTATTACCATCTTCTGATTTAAGTATATCTACGGGTACATAACATGAATGTCTAAAATTAATAAAGTTTTCGCTTGCAATTTATTTCGATATAAAAATCCTTGACCTGTAATATAATTTCTTTTAAAAACCAATCTTTAAAAATTACACAATTCATTCAACTTTGAGTATAATAGTCAACTGGAAGTCTTTTAGCGATTTTGAAACCTCTAGGGCTTTTAAATTTTGTAATGACAGTTCATCTTAATTTAGAACAACTTAAAACACTTGCCCGATCTTTTTCATCTTAAATCCAGCGGCATCTTTTTCATTTTCAGAATGAAATATTTTGTACGTACATGAATAACGTATGTAGTACATATGTACATACATAATAAAAAATATATATAATTTCAGATAAAAACTTACTTAAAAAAATTACACATCACAATTTCATATAAATTACGTACCTGCACACATGTTAGTAACACTGAAGACTATAGTACGGTTAAGAGGGCACGGATGATTTATTTAGCAGATCAGCACCGTACGAATAAACAACACACGGATAATCGGGTCTCTACTGTACAACCTTTTTTCTTTATTGTGTTGTATTCATTGATTAATTCTCATATACTGCAGATTGGAATCAGTAAGTTTTTTGTTAAGTAAGTTATTACCAAGGTTGTGAACCTTGGAGTATGGTTGGGCCAGAATCGGGTTTGCGTTTGAACCATCGACCGTTGGAAACGTAGTCGAGATCTGAAATCGTTGAAATCGAATTACTTTTTTCATTATTATATTTGCTTTTTTTGTTTACTTAGTTTCAGGTTTAAAACTGCCATACACACGTATAGAAATTAAAAACGTTAATCAAATCTATTTTCTAGCATCCGCCAGAGCAACAGAGTAATGTTGGAGCTCCAAAATTAGAATATCCCGGTCAACTGCCCAAACTCTCTAATCCAGAAAAACATTTTATATCTCAATTATTATTGGATATTCCTAAAGATGCTGTAAGTTCAACTAACCGCACATGGTTTTGCTTTTAATTTAGAATAAGTTTTTAGCTACTGAAAAAGACTGTCACGCAAATTATCGGTTCTGATGTTATAGGATCAACTAACTATGACCTCTCATCTGTACAGTTAGCTGTGGTAGAGAAACAGTTAGAGTTACCACAATCCTGCAAAACAGCAATTCCAGTAATTTTATCGTTTCCAAGCAAACAAACTAATAGGTGGTATATTATAAATTTGTTCATTGATTCGAATATGTATAAGATAGCAATAAATGTTGAGAGTTTGCTAAACCAATATTTAATATGTTTGTTGTCATTATAGTTATGAAGGTGGTGTTGATGATAGACAAGATATTGCAAAGAAGTTGGTTGCAGGAGAGAATCCACCGATGAGTAGAGTTTATAAACCAGAATTTGTTACATTGGCGCCACCATTAATGAATTGCCAGGATGAGGTAAAGATAATTTATTACTTTTGTAACACCACGAAGGTATCGTTTCTCAACATAGAAGGCATGATTTACAAATATGTCCTTTCCTAGCCTCTTCCTTCTACTTTGTTCTTTTGTTACTTTTATCTAAAAAACGATTGTCTGATGTTTTACGTTATTTTTTTATTATCAGTTTACCTTCTTTTACATGCATACGTATTTACGTCATAGTAGAATCTCCTTTAACCTTTAATCTTTGCTTATATGACGCACCTAAAAAGAAAAGAAAACATAACTCGTATAAATCGGCGACGGTACAAGTGTACAGTTTGTTGCGCGGTAGTCTGTGATAATTGTCTTTTTTCTGTTGTTTTGTTGTAAAATGTTATGTTTAGGCGCTTGATTTGTCAAATTATAACATTGTTTGACGTCGAATAGGCTTTTTCTTAGACCCTTCCTAGTATCCGAAATTTGTATTATTCAACGTTCTGTCCTTACATTTATTACAAATACTCTACTGTATTTTATGATTCATGATTCGTAGTTTACATTTATATAATACTTATACAACGTGTCCTGGATTACATTTCCAACATGGGGATCTCGTTATTGTCAAAGATACAAGTTTGGTTAAATTAGACAAATTGTTCCTAAGGACTAATGAAATTATACAATATTCTTCAATTTTCAAATTTCCATGTATTTTAGGATTTATGGTGAAAAAATGAAAAATGTCAAATTTATTTTTCTTGTAATAACTTTTTTGTTCTAGTAGATACACAATTTCTTTTCACATTTTCTTAGTATACTTTTTATGTAGAATTTAAATATCGAATTGCATTTTTTTCACTTTTCGTTTTTTAGTTTTGATCCCTAATTTAAATTTTTCTTATCGAACGTCAAGTCGGGTTTGAAATAATTGAACGTGTTTTTTCATCCTCTTTACAATGATATCACATGTACTATCTATCTTTTTAAATATTAAAGAAAATTGAAAAAATGTACTTTATTAATTTTATTCTTTATTAGTCTAACGAAAAGTAGGCCGTGAAACATGAAATCATAGTAGTCTAATGTCACAATTATTCTTTCCAGAATATTTGTATATCAGCAATGGTTTCATTTGCTAATACTGAAAAATTTGATATGTTGAGCTGTTACATCCTTTGTCACAAAAACAGCGTAGAAATAGAACGCATATACTCGAAGCTATATCCTAAAAGAAGGAGGCCAGTCTTCGTATGTATAGAAATTTGGTAGTTAATTTAACCTTCCTATACTCACGTATACGGTCTGTGAGACCGACTTATATAGTATAGTATACGTCTTTTATTTTGACGTGAGTATAGGAAGGTTAAAAGAATATGGTTCGTTTTCCAAACCTAACAGAAATCCGCAATTAGTGAATGACAATGTAGCATTAAATGTATTACAATCTGTTATTGAAAATCCTTCAACATCTGTAAGAGAAATTGAGCACAATACTGGTATTTCGAAAAGTACAACAGAAAGAATTTTAAAGCGTCACAAATATCACCCGTATAAGTACACCATTCTACAGGGATTTAGAGATGGAGATCAGGAGAGAAGAGTACAATTTTGCCAATGGTATGTGAGAATAATGACAATTTTCCTGCTACGATTTTATGGTCTGACGAAAGCAGTTTCACAAATAACGGTCTTTTTAATAGATATAATGTTCACTTTTGAGACAGAGAAAATCCTCACGTTCTAAAGGAAAGTCGACATCAAGTGCGATTTGGTTTTAATGTTTGGTGTGGTATTTTAGGCACTAAACTTATTGGGCGCATATTTTTTAACAAAACACTAAATAGTGCAACGTATTTGGATTCACTACAAATTGATTTGGAAAATATGTTTAAAACGGAATGGGCAATTGTTTGAACATCTTTTATAATTAGATAATTATCTCCGTTACTATTACCTGTTTGACTATCTTTGTTTTCTGTTATTTGTTGTTTTCTTGTGTACCACGTCTACTTTTCGTTAGACTGTTTATTAAAATACATTTTTTTTTCAATTTTCTTTTTTCAATATTTAAAAAAATAGATAGTACATGTGATATATCATTGTAAAGAGGATGAAAAAACACATTCGATTATTTCAAAGCCGACTTGACGTTCCATAAGAAAAATTTAAATTAGGGATCAAAACTAAAGAACAAAAAGTGCAAAAAAGAATCCAAGTCGATATTTAAATTCTAATAAAAATAAAAAGTATCTTAAGAAAATGTGAAAAGAACAAAAAGTTATGACAAGAAAAAGAAATTTGACAATTTTCGTTTCTTCACCATAAATCCTAATATCCTAAATATTCTCTCGTCTACCACTTTCAGGTTAACCAAACAACAAATCGGGAGTTAATAGCTATATTTTCTGAACCTTAAAATAACATTTTCGGAAGTGGTAGAAAAGAGGATACTTAGAAGATTAATTTTTAGAGAATTTTTCTTTAATTCTTTTGACTCATTTCTTGAATCTTAACGTTTTCCAAAGCTACTGCATCTCTACAGCCATTACATCTTTTCTCAATCTCTCCTTTCTTCTTCATACTTCTTGTCATTGTAACTCCTAAATATCGTAGAATAGGATACTTACTGTACTCATCTTCATCTCCTATTTATAACATTGTTTGCTTTTCATTTTTGGTTCCACGCACCTATCAGGTACTGCTTGGTATTGTGTCCCAATTCCATTCTCGATCTTGCTCTCTCTGGCATTTATCTTTCGACCTCTACTTTACTTACTCATTTTTACTAAGTTTATTATCTTGTGCAGTAACTTTGGTTCTTATTATTGTACCGTAACTGTGTTTAAAGTTTGTGAATATTGTAAATGTTAATTCTGTTCATAACTGTTGGCCATTACTTGTTTTTGCACATGTACTTGATTTATAAAAACTTGGTACTCTGCTATCTTTCCTGTTTTCCTTTTGGATTCTCTCTTTTATTAAATTTCTTAATTATTTCATAAAAGTTTTTTCTCTAGTTTTACTACTTGTACTTAGCTTTTCATTTAAGCGCACCCCCTCTTATCTGCATGCTCTTAAAATAGTTTAATACTGTGGAAAAACCATTTATTTATTTGATCGAAGTAAGTGTAAACACTACAAATTGTGGTGTTAATATTTTATGCTATAGAATCTAGATATAAGTACCAACAATAGTAGTTGGTTAGAAACTTGTATATGCTTTCAGCCACTTTGGATGAATGTAAGAAATAGAAAGGAGCATACTATTGCTTACGATATGACTATGTGTGTGCCAAATATGGCTGGTCAAGAAGTGCGGCAGCTTTTGACGAAAGCTTACAAATCTGCCCTCACATTGCAACAACAACAGCAACTCCTTACAGAGTTAGAAAATGATTCAAAATTAGTATATCACATTGGTTTAACTCCATCTAAAGTAAGTGTACTTACAAATTTTCTGTAAATATTTATTTGCCACTATGCTTGTAGTTACCGGAATTAGTGGAAAATAATCCTATAATAGCAATAGAAGTGCTACTAAAATTAATGCAATCGAAACAAATAACTGAATACTTCAGTGTTCTGGTAAATATGGAAATGTCTTTGCATTCTATGGAAGTAGTGAATCGACTTACTACAACTGTTGATTTACCGACAGAATTTGTACACTTATATATTTCGAACTGTATAACAACGTGCGAGACCATCAAGGATAAATATATGCAAAACAGGCTTGTGCGTCTTGTTTGCGTGTTTCTGCAATCTTTAATTAGGAATAAAATAATAAACGTACAGGTTGGTATTGTACCTGTATTAAACAAATACAGGTATTGCTAAAACTATATATTTCTACATTAAGTAGGTTACTGTTATATTACACATAACTAGAGCAATTATTGTATTGTGCCCGAAAGAAACACCACATCGCTTAATTTGACCGTTTTCCAGTTTTAATATACCCCTTTTATCGAATTTATATTTTTATGCTCCTAGTTTTATGTTGGCAATGCTTTTACAAAATTTTGTGAAAATCAAATTATATATGCGCGAAATTTACTTGTGGCGGCTATTGTGTTAAAGTAGTTAAAAGGCATTGTCTTTTGTTATTTCTGTTACAATTGTCAATTTCAAATACAATGTTAGTGTGGTATGTTATCCAATGATATATGATACATCATTCAGGTACTAATAGAAATCGTTAATATATATATATATATATATATATATATATATATATATATATATATATGTTATGCCTTTTTATATTTAACATAAATGTGGAAAAACTCCTAAACCAAGAACATTGCCCTGACTATGCACAAGACGTGTTACATGTACTGCATAAAATGTTATTTAATTTATTAGGTAATTAGGTATTATTTACATAAGAAATGCTTTTGATTTGGGAAACTGATTGTGTCAGTGTTTTAATCGCTATTATTGCCAAACATACACACAACTGTGCTCACGATTGAATGACTTAAAGTACATCATTTTTTTCTAAATTGAAATTAATAATAGAATTATGCGTTAAAACATAAGCTGTTAAGGATGCGATTACTTACCAAAATAAGGAACAATACTATGAATGCAATGGGCCGCGTTCTATCGAGTGATAAAACAGCCGCACAAAATCATTTAGTTGTAAATGCTTGCATCTCTGAAAATATTTACCAAGTTACAACAAACGCCCTTAAAATTTTGTAATGGAACAGAGCACGTTTTAATGGTTATCAACTATGTAAAACTTGAACGTTACCTAAAATGGATACGTCCTAATTTTATACATTTTACATTGAGCAGCTGAAGTTTTTAGGCAAAATTGCGAAAATATTGACCGTCTCATTGAGTAGTTTTTCGTAAATTTCCTAAACATATAAGAGTTTTTAAAATATTGTTTATGCGAGGGCGACTCGTAAAGTAAGTTCCGTTTGGTTATTAAAAAAGACACCAATACACGAAGAGATTTTTATTATATACAACTGAAGGCTACTATTTCCAGCTATTTTTCTACACAGTTGGCGTTAAGATTGAGACATTTGTCATAGCGATGAACCAGTTTTTTTAATGCGCTTTTCATAGAACTCTGCCTCCTGTGTTCAGTAATAACATCGTATAAAACTGCACTTGAATTTTGAGGGAAAAAGGCACTTAGTTCTCTGATTGTGAAGTGCCGATTTTCATGAATTTTCTGTTCGACATTATCCAAAAGTTTGTCCGTCACAACAGTTTGTCTTCCACTCTGTTCTTCATCATGGACATTAATTCGTCTTTTTCGAAACATACGACACCATCTTCTAACCACATTGTTACTCATAACATTTTCACCATAAACAAAACAAAGTGCAGGATGGAGATTACTGACACCTTCCATGTTCATTGCACACAGAAATCGGTAGCACGCAGTTCACAATCGACGGGATTTTCAATTGCAGCAGCCATTTAAACGATCAAAATATGTCCGAGCGATTCTTTCATTAACACTGCCAGACTCACATTGAAGCAGACTACATCGCAGCCCTGCGATCGAGCCGATATCCCCACTTCTCTGCTCACTAGATGGAAATGGAACTTGAGTAAAACCATACAAGTGCCTCTAGTTTAGAACTGAAATAGATGAACTTTTATTCTTTTTACATTGATTTTGCAATATCCAATCGCGTGTTTCGAGAACTGAGATGTCATCCTCAATGGAGAAAATAAAGGAAAATATTAGTATGGTAAAAATCGGCGAAGTAAAGTTAAGATCCAATTTATTTAAATTAATTCATATCATAAACATTTCTATTAGTACTTAATTTAAGATTGAATGTCTATTGGTATCGGTTTTAATTCACAATGTGTATTAAAATATTATATATGTTTCGTGACCTAATTGAAATGCATTCGCGATAGTCTAAACAGGCATTAATGTGAACAACGCGCTAATGTGAAGACAAAATCTTTGCAATATGTGCCGGAAATTACGACACCATCCAGTGGCGTGAAGAAATGAATATTTACTTGTAGGGAATAAATGTTCATTTATTTCTATTTTATTTACCACACGTATCAAACATGTAAATTAATAATCAATGTTTGTGTTATACATATAATTCCTACTAAAGTCGGCCGCTGTTTTTTTGTGTGTTCAGATTGTGGGAATTGTACTGTATTTATTTTTTATCTTAAAATAATACAGAAATCTATTACGTTAAAATAATTCGCCGTTTTAATTGACCTAATAGTGGTAGGAGATAATTAAAAGATAAATATTGACAATAAATATAATAATCGTCAAGTATTAGGTGGTTTTCAACATTTTTTGCGAGCGGGGATTACATTGCTAAATTTGCGAACATCGTTTTTTGGTACAAATATTTCGTTTCAACACACATCTTTAAAGGATCTTCAAAAGAACTGTTTTTGGACCACTAATTTTATGATAAATCAATGCGACTTTTATTCCTGTATGACTTTCGATAGACTTTCTTCTTTTCCAAATTACTTGGTTTTTCGTTTCATGCAGTCATTCTCACGAGGTTTCCCAGCTTATTAGGTATCTTTCATTCCTTAACAGTGTAATACATTTATTTTCAATGTATTCATATGTATAACGAAATAATTTGGAAATAAAGCCAGGACTCCAACAGGGGGTCCGATGTCAACAATGGTATTAAACCTAGTCCTAGAAGTAATAATTTGAAGAAGGACAAATAAAGAAATAGGAGCACTACACAAGGAACCAAAAGGAACAACAGTGGTAAAAGCTCAACGAATTATTTGGTTGGGATATGTGCAAAAACTAGAGAACCATAGAATGACTAAAATGATGCTGTGTAGGAAGCCGATCGGGAAAAAGAAAAACGGGAGACCACGAAAAAGATGAATAAACAGCGTCCAAGAGGATTTAAAGAAAATAAATATTAATAATTGAAGAGAAAGAGCAATGAACAGCTGGAGGAAAGTACTAAAAACAGCTCTAGGAAAATTGTAAATGAATTCGTGACTATAACATACGATGCACTATTATACCTTAAAAATTTAAGTATTAAAATGTATAATTCATCTATTTTTCAAGGCCTACATGGCTTGCAGAGCAATATTAAATAAAATGATTTTCGATGATCTGTTGATTCAATCCGCATCACCGATACATTTATACGTTAATAACGACAATATTAATTAATAAGATAGTTCGTGTCATAAGCTAAATTAAACTTTGATTTATTATATTTTAACTTGCAGGAACTCTTCATAGAAGTTCAAGCATTTTGTATCGAGTTTAGCAGAATTCGTGAAGCAGCAGCTTTATTTCGATTATTGAAACAACTCGAGTCTGGAGAAATTGGATTACAAGCGTCACCAACCACAAGCAAGTCAAAATTGGAGGGATGATGTTTCTTTTATTAAATTAAAACTTATAGTGTTTAAGCAAAATGAAGCACTTTTTATAATAAACCATCATTAATGGTTGTCTTTATTACTTTGTTATCTACATCTTAATATAAAACATAAGCTATTTATACTCTATTTTACAGTTCGGCAACTTCTTTTGTAGATTAGTAAGAATGGAATCTTTATTTTTTACATATGGAAAATCATACATAATTAGTGTTTTCAAATTTGTTAATTCACTTAAGTGGAGTAAACCGTTGGATGATATGTTATGGCATGAAGATACTTGTAAATAAGTTAATGTTTTTTCTAATGGCTTCATCATGCTTAGTGCTTCATCATACAAATATCCACAATCATGTAAAATAATTTTCTCGATATATTGACATCCTTGAAAATGAGGAAAACCATAGTGCATTATACTCGATCCAGTGGCATCTACTTCTTGTAATTGTAATCTACCACTTTCAGGAGGTAACTGATTATAATCTGCTAAAAATTCTGAGATTCCTTTCCATCTTACTTGCCCACCATTTCTCAATATCCATTCTGCACAGGTCCTATCAGGACCAAGTGATCTTCGCCGTTCGTCATCAACTTTATTGAAAATAATATTAATCCATTGCCAAAAGTATCGATGACCCGCTTGTTTTTGCAAATTTGTACTAATTTGATTTATAATAAACATCACAAAACGTTAAGTGTCAAAATTATAACCTAACTTCATTAGTTTGTTTTAGATGTCAGTTGTGTCACAGTTATAGGTTATTGGATAATCTATGGCATTATTGTTTGAACATAATTCGAATTGTAACTTTTATGTTTGAGTACTAAACAGAAGGAAAATATTTTATCAAGATTGCAGACAGAAATAAAAGTAGGTAACTTTTTCCAGTCTTATCCTTTTACTCTTCAACAGGTATCAGATTAGCAATGAAGGTAATAATAAGTGGGTACTGGGGATAGAGGATATTTAGCAAATAATATATTTATACTGACCGTGATATGATGTTCGAATCTATATCTCGAACATTTTTCAAATAGATTGATTAAATAGCAACAGAATTCCAGTTTAACTCTAGAGTCTAAATATATTATTTGTGTTGTAATTGTTGTAGTAATTAGTAAGATTTTGCTTCTACTGTTTCTAGCGCTTTATCTTCCAAGTTGTTATCAGTATCCTTTACCCTATGCTTCTTTCTTCATTCTAAGATGCTCTAATTGTAATTGATTATAGTTTTCTCCTATCACTATAAGTAAAATTGAAGAATTGTCTATTTTCAAAATCAGAATCATGCTGCAACTCTCTAAGATGTAGTTGATATGAATATCAGTGAAATCACTTCAATGAAAATTGTATATATTGGAGAGTTTTTGACCTACTCCATTTAGTTATCTCTGACTGAAAATCAAGTACACATACAACACATAAATACTTAAAATAACAAAAATTTTAACTTTTTCTATCTGATTGACTAGGTAAAATCTTAAGTCTTAACGTCCTTGGCATTAGCTGTATTTCAAAAACAAGAATTTTTTTGACTTTTGATTCTAGTAATTTATTAGCCCATTTGAAACACATATGAAGTGAGTTTAGCAGAATTCATTCTATTTCACCTAGTTTCCTCTAAAGGAATAATCAGTGGACATGTCGCAGACAATTTTCAAGATCAGCAAATTAAACAATAATCCCTTGTAGAATAGAATTTTGTACAAACCAACAGGGAATAGTTATTGTTACGTTTGTAGATACGAGTGTCCCATAGAAAATCTATAACTAAACTCCTGTAGATGTAGAATTGTATCTACATGTCGTACAATGATGTAACGTAGATGTAACTGTTCAACGAGGGTAAAACAATCCGTGGGAGAATACCATAACGTCCGGTTTTTCAATGTTAGTTAAAGTGAAAGTTGAACTGAACCTAGGTTTTCAACTTAATTCCTGAATCTACTGCATAAATTGAAAAATAACAAGTTTAATCAATTCAACTAAACTATCAAGTGTCAATGTTGGTCAACCTAATAGCACATATATGAATTATCGTATTGAGAGCAGTGTAGCGGTTGTTTCCTTAGAGAAGAGCACATTACGTCAGCGGCGCGGCGCAATGAGCCAAATTTGAAAGTCAATAAAACGTCACATTCGCGCATATTTTCATGACGTAATGTGCTCTTCTCTAAGGAAACAAATCCTAGTATTTACATAATTCTACCAATAGAAAGCAACTAAGCACTGGAAATTCCAAAAATACAATTTGCGAACAATTGTCACCTTCAAATATCAATAAAATAATAATAATAATAGTAGGAGTTTATAGACTACAGCAGAAATACAGAAATACATGTAGTACTTAAATATATTACAATATATAGTAATATATAATAGTGTGATCATAACATACTTAACTTATACATTAGGAGATAGTCAATAAAGCTAATTCGCCGCGTAGCATAAAAATATGCACACTAGTGTCCTTCCTATAACCTATCAAAGTCGAATAACCAAAAAGAAAAGGAAACAAAAAATGCCATAGATAACAATATTTGTAATTAGAAGTAGGATTATTGCAAAAGCTTGATTTTCAATCTATACCTGATGACACGTATCGGTAATGCTGTTAACACTTTTAGTAATATTGTAAGTGAAACTGCGCTTAAAAAGTTCAAGGCGATGCTTAGGGAGACACAGATATTTACTTTTCGTACATTAATATTATGAATTTGATGCCGAAATTTAATTTTATCATACAGGTAAATAGTGCGCGTGCGTGCGTGGTGATGTGGTACTGAATCTTGTTTGTAGTGCTTTTTCTTTTATTTCTAAAGTAATACTAAGTTTTACTTGTTGAATATTACATCATCGGAAAGGTATATGCTTGACTTTCGGGGAGCGTGGACGTGTTCCGTGCCTATCAGCTTGGTCTGATAGTAACGAGTGCGTGACGAGGTTAACTGACCGTTTAAGTGACAATACAATAAACGTGTGATAAAATGAACTCGCAAAACACCAGCATGCAGCCTGGAATGCCAATAAATATTCTTGATCCAAACGTACTTATGTAACAAAACAAGGAATTAAGAACGATTAATCAACAATTAAGTCAACAACTACTAAAGCTAAATAATGAAATTGCAGTTCTCCGATCACAATGGCAACGTGATCAATCAAACAACATACAGGAATCATTCCAAACAAACGATTGCTCCGCTGTACAGTACTTTACTGATGAGAATGAATTGGAGGACGAAATAAACCATCAATGGAGTGAAGTAAAAAGTAACAAAGATAAGAAGAGAAAAAAGTCTGCACTAACACCGCCTCCCCTGATAAGAAATCACAAGTCATTAAAAAAGAAAGTAGGAGACAATGCACTACTGCCACCGCCTATCAAGGTGAGTAACGTCAATGATTTCAATATTTTCAGATCACAAATAAAAGGGTAGTGACAAAACCAGTACACTTCAATGCTGTGTCTAACAATGATATCAACATAATCGTTGATGATGAAACTGATTCCCGAAAAGTCAAACAATGGCTTCTAGAAATAAAAGAACCTAATAAAGGAATAGAGAACAGCCCATTTAATAAGTTAGAATTGTATACATACCAACTTAAAAATGACAAATGGTATAGAATAGTGATTAGAGGTCTACCAGCGTCAACCAAGCACGATGACATCAAGCAAGACATAAATGCCCTAGGTCATGAAGTAGCAGCCATTACTCCAATTGTCCAGAAGTCTATAAACAAAAGCGGAGAAAAACCACTAAGGTATTTCCACTGTTTTATGTCGACCTTGTACAAAAGGAAAACAACAAAGCAATCTATAACATCAAACAACTTGTTGACTGCAAGATAACTATAGAACCGCCTAAAAACAATAATAGTATTCCCCAATGTACTAACTGTCAACAGCTTGGACACACAAAAACTTCTGCAGCAGAGAAGCAAGATGCGTCAAGTGTGCTGGTAAACACCATACAAAAGAATGCAAGAAACAACATAACAGTGTAGCGACATGCGCACTTTGCAATGAGAAAGGACACACAGCCAACTATAAAGGGTGTGCAGTGTACCAAAAAAGGAAAGAACTGCAGTCAAAAAAGACTACAGCGGTACAACGATTGCAGCAAGTAGCCAACGAGCCACACGAGTCTGCAATGTCACATAACATGGTGCACAATGAACCACAAGAATCAGCGAAGCCTTCAACGTCTGGAACCTACCCTAACGCCACCAAAGGGTCTAATGACTGAATGAATGAGCAAACTGAAGCAGAAAAGCAAAAACCTGCAAGTAACGAGCCGACCATCAATGACATGATGAAGATGCTCACCGAATTTCAGACTGAAATAAGAAATAATTTCAGTCAGTTATCCAAGAGGGTGGAAAATTTGGAGAAAACCAAAATACCCCAAGCCAAGTCAAGCAAAAACAAACATGAATAATCCGTTCCTACGCATTATAACGTGGAATGCAAATGGGCTCAATCAAAGAGCCCAAGAACTAGAAATCTTTCTGCGAACAAACAATATAGATATAGCTCTCATTTCTGAGACACATTTTTCAAACAAAAATTTTATCAAAATACGTGGTTATGACTGCTACTGGACTACACACCCAAGTGGACGTGCTAGAGGAGGTACCGCGATCATAATCAAAGAAAATATCCAACATTATGAACAAAGACAGATTCGTGAACCTTACATTCAAGCGATTGTCATCACAATCCAACGAAATGGAGCTGATCTTAACACTGCTGCAACATATGTATTGTCCACCTGGACATACCCCGCAAGAAATGACTTCATCGACATCTTTATTTCTCTCGGGCCGAGATTTATTATTTGTGGCGATTTTAATATTAAACACACAGCATGGGGCTCAAGATTAATATCACCTGGAAAAAGGCAGAGAATTATTAAGTGCTATTAACCACGAGTTAGTACGAGGAGTACGGTCCTGTTGCAGTAGGCGAAACACAGATATTAGCGCTCCTAAAATCAACTTCAATTTTGGAGAGTTTTAGAGACGGAAAAATATTTGGGAAGTGTACAGCGGTGAATGAAAAGTGTGTAAATTAAGATTTTGGAGAAAAGCGTAGTTTTTGCAAGGTAGGAGTGGAATATAAGCTATTAAAAACATAAACAAAGTCACACTGAGAGGAACCAACCTTCCGAGAGGTCGACTCGGGGTGAGTTTTTATCGCGGTGTGACATAGCGGTGAGCAGGGACGTATTCAGGAGATAGAGCGGAGGATTATTTTGACTCTTCTCACAAACCACGAAATGGATAGTGACGGCGGGTCCACGGATGAGGGAAAAAGAAAGCGAGCAGGGACGGAATTGGATATTTTTCAAAGAAGTAAGAAAGCCGGGAAAGCGCCAGATAAGAACTACAACAAGGAAGAAAGTAAATTAGACAGAGTGCTGATTCTGTTACAGGATTTGACAGAAAGAATCGCCAAAATAGAAACTAAACAGGATGTAATCATAGGAGAATTAAGAGAAGTAAAAGTGGAAAACGAAAGATTGAGTAAGGAAAATATAGAGTTCAAAACGGAAATAAAAATTATAAAAGAGAAATTTGAAAGAATAGAAAGTGAAAATAGAAGAAGAAATATAGTGCTACAGGGTTACGCAATAAACGAAAGGGAACAAAATACTTTAAGAGTATGTATAAACAACTTTTTGAAAGAAAAGGTAGGCGTAGAAGTGGACATAAAACAAATAAGGAAGTTGGGACCAAAAGTTTGTTTAATAGAATTGTACAGAATGGAGGATAAGATAGCTGTAATGAAGAACAAGAGCAAGTTAAGAGAGTATAGAAATGAAGCTGTGTACATTAACGATGATATGACGAAGGAGGAGAGAATTACACAAGGAAAATTAAGAGCAATAGCAAGAAAGGAAAAGCGGGCAGGAAAAAGAGTTCAAATCAGATATCAACAACTAATAATGGACGGAGAAGTGTGGAAGTGGAGTATAGAAGAGAACAATATTGTCAAACAACATGCAGGTAACAGACTTTTAAAGAAAGTAAAGCAAAAAACTGATAAGAGAAGGAAGCGAATATGGCTCGGCAACGACTTTGGCAAAGTATACGGACGGGGAAAATGTTGAAGAAAGGAGAAATAATAGCAAAACTCTTAAACGGAATAATTCTATGAGGATATGCACATGGAATGTGCGAGGCATATACGAAGAAGGTGCAATAATTAACCTAGTAAACACTATGAACAAGTATAATATTGATCTTGCAGCACTCCAAGAGACACACTTAAAGGGATCAGACATACAAAAACTTAAAAACTATACATTATTTACAAGTGGAAATGAAACTCGAAGACTCGGAGTAGGATTTCTGATAAAAGACACTCTGGAAGAGGAAGTAAAACGCGTTGCCCCAATATCTGAGCGGCTGTGTTCTGTGAGAATTAAGACGGTATACGGTACAATAACAGTGATCAACATGCACGCACCGACCGAAGAGAAGGAGGAGGAAACAAAAGATGTATTCTACGAAAAGCTAGAGGAAACGGTCGAAAAATTAAGGAAGACATTAAAATAATTCTAGGCGATGCGAATGCTAAAATCGGCAGGGAAGAGGTGTACACAGAAGTTACGGGAAGAGAAAGTAAGCATAACACAAGTAACGACAACGGAACAAGACTGATCACCTTTGCAATAGAACAAAAGATGAAAATTATGAGCACCCACTTTAAGCGAAAAGACATTTATAAGGGTACATGGATGATGCCAGGAAGATACGAAACGAACCAAATAGACCATGTGCTAATAGAGGAAGATAAAACAGAAATTATTAAGAACGTACGTTCATGTAGAGGCGCGGAAGCGGATTCTGATCATTTCCTGGTATTAGTCAAAATGAAATTGAAACAAAAGGAAATGAAAAGACAAAATAGTAATCGAGGGAAACCAAAATACAACTTCGAAGACCTACAAAACGTGGAAGTAGCACGAAAATACAGAACAAATATCGAAGAGTGGTACGGTGACGACAACGAGCAAGAGGTAGAAGTGAGCGATCGATGGGAAAACTTGTGGGGGCAATTAAAAATGCGACCAGGAATAACATATCGAAGAAAACAACATATAAGAGGAACTATTGCCTAGACGACGAATGCAGGGATGAAATGAACAACAAGACAAAACTATGGCAAAAATTCTTGCAAACCAAAAACAAAAAGACAAGGACGAATATAATGAACAAAAGAAAAAGTTAAACAACTGTGTAGGACAAGGAAACGAAAGTATTGGGAACACATTTTACAAAAGATCGAGGAAAGTTACACAAAAAAGAAATTAGAAACTTCTACAAAGATGTAAAAACATGAGAACGGGAAGCAAAGGGATTCAACGATACTTCAAGGATAGGAATGGAGAACTGCTGGGGTCTGCAAGCGAAATTAACGGAAAATGGAGACAGTACTTCGAAGAGCTACTCAATGGGAAGAACCAGGAGGAGGAAGACGACGTAAAGAATCAAAGAGAAAGTGCGGAAGCGAGGCAAAACGACCAAAATACCGAAGGAACCGAAGAGCCGTCAATAATAGAAATAGAAGAAATAGTAAACTCAATGAAGAACAACAAGAGTCCAGGAGAAAACGAGATGACAGCAGAAAATATTAAATACGGGGATGAAGTGGTAATTCTAAAGATATATGAACTGGTTAAGGAAATCTGGAACACAGAGGTAATGCCGCAGCAATGGAATAGAGCTGTCATAATCCCGCTATTCAAGAAAGGAGACCGAACCGAGTGCAGCAACTATAGGGGAATAGTCTTATTGGACACCGTATACCAAAGTCCTGGCCACGCTGATTAAGAAACGGCTGGAAATGTTTATAGAACCTGCTCTCGGAGAGTACCAGGCTGGTTTCCGGAAAAACAGATCAACAACGGATCAACTTTTCACGCTGAAACAAATCCTCATAGGAATGTATGAATACGAAATTCCGACTTACATGCTATTTATCGATTTTAAAGCAGCATACGATTCAGTCAACAGAGGAGGGCTTTTCGACGCATTGAGAATACTGAATGTTCCGGACAAACTAATTGCACTGGTAAAGATGACACTGCAGAACACAATATGCGCAGTTAAAGTAAACGGAAAGACATCAGAAAGTTTCAAAGTGAAGAACGGGGTAAGACAAGGAGACCCGCTTTCTACCCTGCTATTTAACGCAGTGTTGGAAGTGATGATCAGAAATAGCAACATAAACAGAAACGGAACACTCTTCAATAAGAGTCACCAGTGTCTTGCATATGCTGATGACATATTGCTGCTGACCAGAAATAAGAAACTCCTAGAGGAACTAACAAAAACCTAATAACTGCGGCAAGTAGAATGGGACTGGAGATTAGTGAGAGCAAAACTAAATATATGGCACTAAGGAACAACAACAGGTTAAACGGAAAACAGAAACTACGCGTCCAAGCTAGAGATAGGGAGTTATACGAATTTGAGGAAGTGGAAGAATATATGTACCTAGGAACTTTGATAGACAACAAATGCAAAGAAGAAACGGAAATAAACTTAAGGATAGCTAAGAGCAACAGATGCGCGGGGGAATCTCAAACATATTAAAATCCAAGAATATATCAACGAGATCGAAATTACAACTGTATAAGACCGTTTTGAGACCGACACTGCTATATGGTTGCGAAACATGGTCGTTGACAAAAAGCTCACAAACAAAGTTAGAGATATGGGAGAGGAAAATACTTCGAAGGATCTTCGGAGGGAAGAAGGTGGACGGCATGTGGGAGAGACGCACCAATGATGATATCTATGCACTATACAACGAACCATGTATAACACAAGCAATTAAAGCCCGAAGAATGCAGTGGGCGGGTCATATGGAGAGAATGCAGGAGGACAGAATAGTGAAAGATATAGGATGGAGAGACCCGGAGGGAAAGAGAAGGAGGGGAAGACCGAGGAAAAAATGGAGAGAAGCAGTGAGTGAAGACTTGGCAGAGAAAGGATCCGCGAACTGGAGAATAATTGCAAGGAACAGGGAAAAATGGAAACATTTTACAAAGCAATGGGCCTAGAAGGCCTGTGAACGCTGCTATATATATATTAACCAACTAAATTGTGATCATCATTCCTCGCGCAGACCGACCTACTGGCCTACAGATGTGAGAAAGACACC
Organism: Chrysina gloriosa; assembly: GCA_038088585.1. Lineage (NCBI taxonomy): Eukaryota > Metazoa > Arthropoda > Insecta > Coleoptera > Scarabaeidae > Chrysina > Chrysina gloriosa. Next base: position 44,970,697 of record CM076088.1, on the reverse strand, counting down.
TGATCTCTTAGATTTCTTTATATGAAAGGGAATTGCATCAAATTATATTGAAGTAGAAGGCATTGATGATCTAACATCAGATCACACCCTAGTCCTTCTATGCCTCAACGCAAATATCAAAAAGAAAAGAAAACTAATCTCACAAATAAATATACAGATTGGGACATCTTCAGATATAAACTGTAAGAGATAATCAACTTAAAAGTAAGCTTGAAATCTAAAAAAGACCTAGAATTGCAATCTTCAAATTTTATTGAGAATATTAAAACAGCAGCAGAAAAAGCTACCCCTGAAGCAAAAGAAACTCCCATATGTGAAATAAATTATCCTGCTAATATCAGGGAACAAATTAAAGAAAGAAGGAGAGCCAGAAGGGTATGGCATATTACACGAAACCCTAATGATGAAACAGAATTCAATAGAATAACCAATCAAGTCAGAGAAATGATTAATACATACAAACAAAATTGCTTCGAAAAGTACTTAAGTAACCTTGGACCAGAGGTGGACAAAGATTACTCACTGTGGAAAGCGACAAGAAGATACAAGAGACCCGTTACTCATGTCCCACCTATAAGAGACACTCAAGGTAACTGGCTACGAAAACACGAAGAAAAAGCTGAACTGTTCGCACAACATCTAGCAAATACATTCCAACCACACGACATACAGTCTGATATCCAAACTACACCAATTTATCAACCACAAATTGCTTTCAAATTGTTCACACCAATAGAAATAGCAAAGATCACACCCTCAACCCAAAAAAGGCACCAGGGATTGATGAAATATCACCTGGGGTATTTAAAGAACTGCCAAGGAAGGCCATTATCATGTTCACTTATCTCTTCAATGCCTGTCTACGCTTGGAATACGTCCCTGACTGCTTCAAGACAGCGCAGATAATCATGCTAAAAAAGCCAGATAAACCAGACGAGGAAGTTAGATCATATAGACCGATTTCACTCCTTCCAACAATCTCAAAACTATTCGAGAAATTACTTCTAAAGCGACTTAACCCTTTAATAAACATCCCGGATATCCAGTTTGGATTCCGAAACAAACACTCAACTATGGATCAAGTACACCGAGTCATTCAAATCATTGAAAGAGCTTTTGAAGAAGGGAAATATTGCTCTGCAGTATTCCTTGATGTGTCACAGGCGTTTGACAGAGTGTGGTACGAAGGTTTAATCCTCAAGATGAGTAAAATGCTACCCAAAAATTACTGCAGATTGCTAGAATCATATCTAGCTAATCGGCAATTTCGAGTGATGCACGAAGATGTCAAATCAAAATCTTATCCAATACAAGCAGGAGTACCTCAGGGAAGTGTATTGGGACTTCTTTTGTATTTACTGTATACTGCGGATATTCCAACATCAAATCAGACATTCATTGGAACCTTTGCAGATGACACTGCAATTATGGCGGTAAATGAATCGCAATCAATAGCAGTTGAGAAAATTCAAGGCACACTGAACAAAATTAACAGATGGACAAAAGACTGGAAAATCGAGCTTAACGAGCTGAAATCAGTCCATGTCACATATGCGCTGCGGCGAAGAAATTGTAGTCTACGAACATGCCTCAACGAGGTATCAATCCCTCAAGCGGAATCAGCTAAATATCTTGAGCTTCACTTAGATTCAAGATTAAACAGGAAACACCATCTAAGAAAAAGAGCTGAACAAATTCGCTTAAAACAACGACAAATGTATTGGTTATTTGGAAGTCATCAAGGAACGAGCCAATAAACATGAGATTAGACTTCTCAATCATCCAAACGTGGAAGCAATTCAATTATTGGATATAACCAATGAAAGAAGAAGACTGAAGCGAATAAAACCACACGAATTATGTAGATAAAAGACGTAAAGAATACTATTTGGCAACTAAATACTGGTTTAGTATTTCCACACAAGTCTTGTTTAATACAAACACAATTCATCTGTAGTAATAAGTCAATTAATATATTAAGATTGTAGTAGTCATATCTGAATAAAGGTGTTTAAAAAAATACAGGTAAATGGGCCTTTTACATTTGCATAATATACTGCCATATACAGCATATGTTTACCCTCCATATTCAAGATGCCAAACTTTTCGAAAATATGGGAAACCCTCTCACATTTCCGGAGGCCATGCACAAGCCTGATGCAGTGATTTTGCACTCTTTGGATTTTATTCGACGTTTTCCTAGTAATACACGAGTATACAACGTCACCATAATGAAAATTAGACAGTACCAACAAGTCACATAATAGGAGCCTAGTTGGTAAATCGAGGTAGTGCCGATTAATAAATGTAGTTTTGAGCGCAGCAAAAGCTTTTTGAGTGATTTGTGATGTATTTAAAGTGAAGCGAAGTGAACTATCCAGAATTACTAACAGACTTTTGACACTATAACTAGATTGAATTGTTAGTGTTTTGATTTTAATGTCCAGCTTAGGTTTAACATACTCTCGAACACGTTGCGTGCCAAACACAATCAATTGGGTTTTAGCTGGATTAATTTATAATTGATAGCTCCGAAAATCTGGCAATTCTATTAAGGTCATCATTGATCAGCTGTTGGGCAATCCTACACTTCTCGGACTTGAAAGAGAAATAAATTTGCGTATCATCCGCCTAAAGGCTGGCAGTGCTGAATCACGGTAGGTAAGCGAGACGTATAAATTGAAAAAAGAAGAGGGCTAAGAATAGCTCCCTGCGGAATACCGTGTCTTATATTAAAAGATGAGGAATACTGTGAATCCAGAAAAGTTTGTTGTGATCGTCCGGCCACGTAGGATGTTAATAGAGATACTGCAGAAGGACGCAATCCGATAGCACTCAAGATATTAAATAAAACCCCATGGTGAGTGGTATCAAACGCTGTACTAAAGTCAAGTAAAACCAAGATACTTGCCTTGTCCATATCACCAGCGCGAAGTACGTCATCCACAATATGAGTAATAGCCGAAATGCTGCCAGAGCCAGGTCTAAATCCCGATTGATAGAACGGTAAAATGTTGTTATTATTCACAAATTCCCGCAGCTGTTTCTCAATGCATTTCTCAAAGACTTTGCTCAGGGCGCTAAGGCATTTCTTTCCTTATCTTTAGTTTTGGCGATGGCTCCAACATTGTGTCCTTGTACTGTTAGTGCACATAGTTGGTAGCGGCCTGTAAAGAAGGTCTTCATGATCGCTTCGTAAGTAAACATAACGAATAACCATTATCCGTACCCCGGCGATGTTAGTCGATTCATCCACTTGTAGTGCAAATTTAGTAGGCCTGATAAGTAAGGTTCGGCAAACGATTGGATTATAAGTAGTGTAAACCGGACTGACGCTGTCACTTCTCCGAATTTTACTTTTGGGTCTGGCACGTAAGTGGGGACAAACGGTAGAGTGACTTCGTAAGTTCGGTTTATTCTACTTAATGATAACTCGTTTATGGAACCTTACCGATTTCACGTCATCAGTATATCCTTGATTCGTCTAGAAACGGTGTTATTTGACAAAGGAATGTTGGAGGCTAACTTAAGAGATCTTTCATCAAGCAAACACCTCACAACATCGATTGTACAAGATTTACTAAGAGTTTCTGTAATGGTATGAGCTTCATCAACTCGAATTACGGTAACTTATTAGATAGGAAGCTTCTAGTTTTTCAGTATTGGTTTTATTAGTTGCCAAAGTTTCTTGCAAAGTCAACGTTTCGTTGTACTTCCTCTTGAAAAAATTAGATGGCTTATCTTTCAACTCAAGATGGTTTCGCCCGAAATGACGCTGTAATTAAGCAGGAAACAAAACGCTTATAATCTCTGTAAATACAATTCATCATTTTCTAGACGCGCAGTACCGGCAGAAATTAAAACTCGACCCAGAAGAGGTTCTCGTAGTCATACATCTGTTAATTTGGGGCTTCGCTCAATCTCCTCGTCTGTCCATCTCGCTTCTATAATTTTGGAGCTTGTGGTGGCAGAATGATGAAGCGTCGTGTGTTGGAGGAGGCTTGGTAAATTTCTGTTCAGAATGTAATTTATAGTTTTCTTAGTTTCATTCTCACGGAACACAGATTGGGAATCACTGGTATAGACTATGGTCTAAAAGACTACCGATGTGGAGTGTAGAGGCATATCTGCGGCCGACAAAGCCCATGTGGACGGTGGACTCGTGCTTAGCAACTGTTTTATCTTATACACCCAACGCACGCCGATCACTTATCTTGAGCAGTTTAGTTGAGAATATTCCATAGTTAAAGGATTAAAAAGCTACCAGCGGTAACACTTACTTTGCTGTTAAACTTGAATTATTATTATTATTAAAAAATTCACATGAAATTAAGAAATGAATATGAGCAACAAAATTTATAGTATTCCTACCATCTAATAATTTTTAACAAAATCAAAGGAGAGTATATTAGCACATCTGTTGTAACTAGGTTATGTTTATTCATTAAGTGGTAAAATGCTGACATGTGCTTTGACTTTAGTATTTTACTCGGTTCAGGTTGAACCAGATTTTTGATAAAGCTCAGAGTTGACCTCAAATTGTGAAAATGAATTAAATCATCAACTTGAATTTAAATTTGAACTTCGGTTTAAACCAACATGAAAAAGTGGGCATATCTCATTTCAAATGTATTACAAAACAGTGTTATTTCTATGAACGGAATCGTATGGTGTAGATAAAAAAGAAACCACCGTTTCTCAAAATAGTATGCAGCTTCAGCACCTTCAAGAAGACCCACAGTACCTTCTTGCCCTTTATTTGTCTATAGACAATTTGGAGATAATTACTTTTACTAGCTATTTCAGAAGTCTTCACAAATAAGAGCATACTAACGTAAACGACTCTCCAGTTTTTATTTTTAACCTTAGAAGTGTTAGGACCGAAGAAGAAGGAAAAAGGAAAAATAAATGGTACACTGTATTCTTAGACAGTAAGAAATGGTCTGTACATATCTATCTATGTACGAGGGCGGATTGATATTGAAGCTACCTAAGTAGGAAAAAAACATTCTTTTTTTCGAAAACCATTTATTTCTCAACATAGTCTCCTTTTAGCTCAATACACTTAGTAAGACGATATTCCAACTTTTTTATACCATCTGAATAATACGATTTTGAGAACCCCTCAAAATACGCGTTAGTTTCAGTATCCACTTCTTCGTTTGAGATGAATCTTTTTCCTGCGAGCCATTTTTTCAAGTTTGGAAACAGGAAAAAGTCACTAGGAGCTAAATCTGGACTATAAGGTGGATGATCAACCAATTCGAAGTGTATTTCACGTAATTTTAGCATCGTATCTAATGCTGTGTGAACCGATGCGTTGTCTTGAAGAAAGAGCACTTTTTCTTCTTTAAATGTGGTCGTTTTTTCTTGATTGCGTCAATCAATTGATCCAATAATGCACGATAATACTTTCCTGTGATTGTGGATCCTTTTTCAAGGTAATCGATGAGCAATATTCCGTGTGCATCCCAAAATACAGTGGCCATAACCTTGCCAGCCAATTTCACTGTCTTCGCCTTCTTCGGAGCACTTCCACCAGCTTCCACCCATTGTTTCGATTGATTTTTGGTTTCAGATGTGTAGTGGTGGACCCACGTTTCATCAACAGTTATTAATCGACGCCAAAAATCTACAGGATTACGCTTTATCATGTCCAAACACCGCTGTGAAGTGGTCTGTCGAACTGGTTTTGTTCGACACTCAACAAACGCGGCACCCATCTTGCCGATAGCTTTTTCATATGCAAATGTTCATGCAAAATGTTGAACACACGTTCATATGATATGTTTACCATTTCAACAATCTCACGTAACTTGACTCGGCGATCATTCATAACGATATCGAGGATTTTCTTGATATTTTCTTCAGTAACCACCTCTTTTGGCCTTCCTGTTGATGGTATTGTTGCAGTGCTTGTTCGGCCGCGTTTAAATTCAGCAATCCAATATTTTACCATGTAATCTGACGGGGCAGACTCACCGTAATGTTTATCGAGCTTTTCTTTTGTCTCTTTCACCGTTTTCCCTTTCAAATAATAGTGTTTAATCACTGCACGAAATTCACTTTTTCCATTTTCAAGAAACACAAAAGTTGCTTACTTCAAACGACTACAACAACTAAACTAATAGATGAATTTGGGTGAAATTTTAACAGCTGACGTTTGACAGATCGCAATTTCTAAAAAAAAAAAAGTTTTTGTGTTTGTGCTGCCATGTAGCGCTAGGTAGCTTCATTATCAATCCGCCCTCGTATACTCCCGTTCACGGAAGTTGGAACAGTTCAATGTTCTGTAATAGAAGTGTTGTACTTGTACAAAATTAAGAATAAAACATAAAGTTATTTTGATACAGCAAAATATAGTTTTATAGACATAAAATGGTGGAAAATAATTGTATTTATCCAATAAAAATATTATACATTTGTTTCATCGAAAAATCCACTTTTTGCGTTCAAGACTATCCGAACAATTCTCGGCATTTTTTCGACAAGTTTTGATAGAGTGTTGGCCGGCAAATTGCTCGACTCTCGTTCTAAAATGTCCGAAAGATGTTGTTTGGTAGTTGGACCTTCTGTTCATATCCGTATTCCACAAGAACTCAATATGATTAATATCGGTACTCTGTGGAGGCCACGACTTTATTTGTAAGACACTATCTGCTTCTAATGCATTCAAATAACTCTTAGATAATAATGCTGTGTGTTTAGGATCATTATTCTGCATTAAAAGGAGATTATCTCCTAGTAATCGGTTACCAGAAGGAACAGCATTATCTTCCAGAATATTTCAACTGTGCTCTTTTCTAACTAACTGAAAAACTAACAAATAGAAATTTCCAGCCTCCTAACTCGACAGGAGCTGAAAATACAGAGGGTCACAATTTCTCCCAAAATCTCCAAATCGCGACGCTTTTGCACTTTCAAAATTCAATATCTTCGGTTCTATTGTAGCTACGGAGCTCAATTTTTTTTTTTGTTTTCAAGGTCTTTATATGCTCTACAAGACTACTACAACAAAAACATGATATAAAAATGAGGGGTGCCTCCCTAATTTAAAGGTCGTGGCAAGGTGTAGGGCAAACGGGGAGGAATGTAGCCCCTAATTTTTTTAACTTCGGATTCTCAAAGAGTAAGTCCTAAAGAGCATACTCTGATTTTTTATCTTGGGTCAACAATGGGATCGCCCGCAACGTGCTTGCTATTTATAAACGGGGAAAAATAAATTACTTGTGTTACCTAATTTTTAATACGTTTTTACTAATTATGAAAAAATCCAAATTCCACATCTGCCAAACAAATGTGGCATCTAAATATATATATATATAATTTTAATTATGCACATTACTTAGAATTGATGGTCTCTTTAGGAGACACCTTATTGTAATTCTAGTTTAATTGTCATTTGCTAATTGCTTGGGAATATCTTATGTTTTATTATTTATCATAAAACCTTAAGCATTTCAAAGAATATGTTACATTAAGTTAACCTTAATTAGGAAAAACCACCCCAATTTCACACTTGCGTTTAATTGTCCGTTATGTACGCACATGTGGCGCTGCAGTTAATGACCATCCTACATTAGTGGTAAGATTTTCATATTTAGTTTTTAAGTTGTTAATATGAACAAAGTCAGTGTTTTACAAACTTTCTTCAACGAAAGATTCTTTTGTTAATATAGAATACAGTTTTTACAGCGTCGTTTACTAAATGTTCATTATTACCCGATAAAAATATTTAGATGCCACATCTGTTTGGCAGATGTGGAATTTGGGTTTTTCATTATTAGTAAAAACATATTAAAAATTAGGCAACACAAATGATTTATTTTTCCTCGTTTATAAACAACAAGCACGTTGCGAGCGATCCCATTGTTGTCCCAAGATAAAAATTTCAGGATATGCTCTTTAGGACTTACTCTTTGAGAATCCCAAGTTTCAAAAAATCGGGAGATACATTCCCCCTCATTTCCCCTACTCCTTGCCTCGACCTTTAACCCTTTCATGCATTTGTTGTATGTGTACAACAACACTTTTTGAGAGCAAATTTCTCATTTCTAACGGTAAATTTTTGCAAAACAAAATTTTGCAAACAATCTTGTGGTGCCTTCCTTTAGTTTTGTCTTGTACTTGAACACAAGCAAACGGTTTTTGTGTTTCATATTTAGCTTTTTGTTCTGTGAAGTTTAATAGTTTCTTTTATGTAAATTTTGTGAATATAGAACGTTGACATTTTTAATGAAAAATTTAAAACAAGTGAAGGACAATTTTTTTTTCATTAAATTACACAAAAAGGAAGTGAAATAACAGAAATAAAAGGTGAGAATTTTATTCAGATAGTTTCTGGAGGCCTTAGTTCATCTGTTGTACCCAACATAGTCCATTAACGGTGTTTTTACTTTTTTATCATTTTACTTTTATGCATTGCAGTTTTCGTTGCTTTTACGTTATGTTCCAGTTCTTTACCTAATTTTGTTCATTGATCTACTATGGACCGACAAAGGGGATTAACTACTAATGAAATAAATCGAATTCTGGAGTACGATTGGGATGATTCAGATGCTGAAGCAGATCCAGAAATACCTTTGGAAATTTCTACCGATGAAGCGAGCGTGTTACACAAAGTTTGTGAAGATATAACGGCTGCAGATTTGCAGATGGAATTTCAGAGTTCAGAGTTGGAGGAAGCAGGTGATAATCATAATAAATTAAAACAGAAAAACAGATCGAAAAAGTTGATTTAAAAAATTAAAATGGAGAAAGAAAGGCATACAGCCACATAACAAACTATGCAATGGTGTTATTGACAATGATGTAGAAGTATATTCTCCATTGCAATACTTTAAAATGTTCTTCGATGATAACATGATAAATAAAATTTTTGAAGAGACACATTTGTTTTCATTCCGACAAAGTGGCTCTTCGGTTGATGTAACGTTTAAGGAAATAGAGCAGTATTTGGGAATCCTTTTCTATATGGGCATCGTAAAATATCCCGAAATGAGAATGTTATGGCAGCCAGAGTTTAGAGTTCCATTAATAGATGCAGCTATGACTGGGAAAAGATGAGAATGGTTATGATAAGCTCCAAAAGATTAGGCCGATCTTAGAGGGATATCGTAAAAATTGTTTAAAAGTTCCTGCAGAGCAGCATCACTGCATAGATTATACCGTTTAAAGTAAAGCAATTGTTAAAACAATATAATCCGAAAAACTTCACAAATGGGGTTTTAAAATGTTTACCCGTTGTGGAAAGTCTGACATCATATATGACTTCGCAATGTACACTGAAGAAGGAACTTGTCCTAATTATGGCTTAGGATTTTCGTCCGACATTGTGATTCACTTGTTAAAGGGGTTGCCCGACCATCAAAATTATGAGATATTTTTGGCAATTGGTTCACATCATTCTATTTGATGAAGACTCTAAAGAATAAAGGTTTTGTGGCAACGGGAACAGTGCGTAGTAATTGTTTAGGAAAGGTTGACTTAGAATCAAACTCAAAGTTAAAAGCAAAAGGTCGTGGTTCATCCAACCATAGAGTAGAATCACTGAATGACATAATAGTTGTTAAATGGTTTGACAACAAAACAGTGCAGCTGTTGTCCACGGACTATGGTGTTGAACCAATATCGCTTTGCCGCCGGTGGAATCAAAGAGATAAAAAGTTTATTCAAATTCCAATTCCAAATTCAATTGCTTTATGCGAGGCGTAGGCTTAGCAGATACGCTGTGTGACTTATACAGAATCAGTCACCGATCTCGAAAATATTATATGCGGATTTTCTTTTGGATTCTCAATCCCGCAGTCACCAACAGTTGGCTACTGTACAGACGTCATTGTAAACTTACAAAAGTCAACGACAAAGACACACTAATCCTAATACAGTTCCAAAGTAAAATTGCAGCTGCCTTAATTTATACAAATACTATAGGTCCAAGGAAACGTGGCCGTCCAACAGATTCCCCGCACGTAACTCCATCGAGTTCAAATCGTAGCACACCCTCAATTCAAGTTGCAGATGTCAGCTACGATGGTATTGGCCATTTACCGGCATACAAACCAAAGCAATCACGTTACAAACTTTGTAAAAATGGCTTCACAGTTAATACCTGTTTCAAAGAATATCATGAAAAGTAATGTTATTTTTGGAACTTTTGAATTGAAAATACATAAAAATATTGTTTTCTTATAAAAACATTGTTTCTTATATGAAAATTTTTTTTTGTCTGTATATGCATCATGTTGTATGTGTAAAACATTTTCTAAAATCTACATGGCGACAGTAAAAAAATTGTTTTTTCATTTTTATCTTACTTGGCCCTAATATAATTAAAAGCAAAGTTTGAAAAAATATAGCTGCCCCAACGAAGTTTGGTGCATGAGAGGGTTAAATTAGGGAGACACCGCTCATTCTTTTTCAATTTTTTTGGTTATAGTAGTCTTGTAGAGTATATTAAGAACTTTAAAACAAAAGAATAGGCTCTGTATCTACAATAGAACCGAAGATATTGAATTTTGAAAGTGCAAGAGCGTCGCGACTTGGAGATTTTGGGGGAAATTGCTACCCTCCGTATTTTCGGCCCCTGTCCACTTAGGGAGCTAAAAATGTGTGTTTCGCAATTTTTCAGTTAGTATAACAACTAAACCAAATTTCATCAAAATCGGAGGGGGTCAAGAAAATTCATGATTGATTTGGCATGGAATGGCCCTTTTGCAATTGAATGCCAACACCGATGTGAACGCATGTCAGTGAAATCAGAGATTTTTCCTTTTGTGCGTAAATTATTCCAGATGTACCTTTAATATAGAATTACATTCTGATATTTAAATGAAAAGAAAAAAAAGAATTTGCTAGCTTGTGAAGAGTATTCGGAAGCCCATGCTTAAGGATTAGGTATCTCTTAAAGCAGAGATACGTTACGTACATTAGTATTTTCACACATTCATTTACCCAAAATAAATATTCCGGAATCTCTTAATTGCAATTGAGAAGTAGGGAATACGAATCATATTATCCTGATTTGTAATTTAACCTGTCGTTACACGTACAAATTGTAGTTTGAACGTTACATATAGTATGAGAATGCTCCCATTTCTTAAAAATACCTCAATTTTCAATAAAATTTAATAACGACTGTTTGTTTAGATAAATCTAATTAAATCGTATTTAAAACAGAATTTAAAATACAAGTCTTTCGGTATAAAAAGAGCAACACTAAACATCATATGTAGAGTGAGTCAGTCACAGAAGTGCACTGGCAAAATGCAAGTTTCCACAGTGCACCTTATTTACCTAGTGGTTGTGATCGTGTGAATAGCGAGTACAAGTTGCAATCAAACGATTACGATCGCTAGGTAAATGAAGTGCGCTGTTTTTTTATATAGTTTTTTTTTACAGCTGATGCAACTTATTTTTGTTTTCCTGTTTTTTGCTTATTGGCTTGTTGCAATCTTCGTTTGGAAGTAGTTACTTCTTTTTGTACTGCGGCAATATCAAATACTTGTTTTAGTCTCAGTTTCCCTTCTTTTTTGTCTGAATATTGTAAGTTAAATCCCACCGCTTGTGTAGACTAATTGTTAGTTGCATGTGAGTGCTTTATGTGTGTATGAAACGATTGAGGATCGGATAAAGCGACACTTAGCCAGGTTACACTTTACGACGTTCCAGTGTACATATAATATTGTCCGTGATATCCAATATTCACAGCAATTATTCTTACTCAGTGGCTGGTTAGAATGGTTCAAACTCAAAGTCAATTAGTCAAAGGTATATAGAAGGAAGAACTATCACAGCTGTACAGAATAAGTGTGTACATTAACACTTATCAGTTTAAAATGATGAAGAAAAGTGTACATACGGAAATTGTAGATGCAATTAAAGTGTTTAAAGGCTTGTCAAGAAATTGTTACAGTTTCTTAAAACAAAAATTTAATAAGTATGTTTTGCCCACAACTAATAGGAAATATGCTGATCTTTTTAAAATTTTAGTGTAGATGAAGACACTTTATACAGTATTCTTTCACATGAATATCAACGGCAGATGAAAATTTTGCATCTAAAGACTTGTAGTGTGACTAATAAGTACTTCAACCTGTACATGGACGCTTTAAGTAAAAGGGAAGATCCTGGTGTTATAGTTAGAATAGCGTTAGATTCGAAAGTATCACCATGTTTAGTAGCGAAACTAATTTTACAGAAATACTATGAAAATATGAATTGTGACAGTGAAAACTTGAATATAAACAAATATTTGCGAGATACAAGTTTAATCGAAAACATTGACTTGGCATATGAGGTTTTTTTGGTATGTATAGTGCACATATTGTTTACTCAGTCATTGAATATATTTCTTATATAGTGCACTTTGTATGATGATCAATATAGTCCAATTGTTGAGACAATGAAGAGGTGAATATTTACTTATTTAGTGGCCATAACCATACACACATATAATAAATGTTCTAGTTCTATTGGTCAACAATATGAAATTTTTACATAAACAAATGACAAGTTTAGGATTAGCATTTCGTGATGAGGAATACCTTAGAAAATTTGGGTACGATAAAACTCCTGATTTCAAATTGGAGGTACCGGTTGCAATTGATGGCTTCATTATACATTGGATTGAAAGTAAAGCACTTTTTGGTGATGAAGAAGTGCACAAAGACTACATCAGAAATCAATATTCTAGTTATTGGAATAGGTGCTAGAGTATGTAGGCTTGAGTATTATTTTTTAAACTTCAATGTTTTAGATTTGGGCCAGGATTAGTTATATATTGGTTTGGTTATATAGAAACTATAATTCAACCATCAGAAAAGAGATTTATTGTAAGAAATTATTTGCCTAACAATTTTGTATCAGTTGTTAATTAATGTAAATTAGATGTTACTTCTTTCCTTAATAAACATATATTCCATAATAAATATGACAATAAATGTTTTTATAATAAAGATTAGTACTGATGTAATACCAATGATGTATAAATAACTTAAGTTAATAATAGTGACTAGAAGAACATTTCAGATAAATGTTCAACAGTAACTGCCAGGAGCCGCGCTAGGGGTCTTAGTATCCGCCTGAAAATGTAAATCAAATGCGCCCCGCCTGGAGTTAAAACGTTATGTTTATCACAAAAACTCATTCTTAACAGTGCTGACATATACAAAAACACAGTTTACACTTTTTATAATTTAATTTTTCGTATCTTCATACTAACACACTTAGATATTAAATCTCAAATATTGATTTGTGAACATACGAGAGTGAATCAAATACTAACCGGACTCTTCCTTTTAACGCTCCCTAGGTGAAATGAGAACGTGTCGTCTTGATATATGTTGGGCGGGGATATGACGCTGAAGCTAGCAGATCATTCGGGTTAGTTAGAAAATCTTGTGGTAAATTTTGTATGCGCATGGCCGGGAACCATGTTTTAAATACGACGAAAATAATATATTAGGCTAGCTTCATTAATGTTATTATTCATGGATGGTGTGTGCATGTTAAAATTAAAATATACGGTTATTGTTGTGTATCACTGATTTAACTTTTTAGCAAATACTATTCTTTTAACATATCTAAAATTCTAATATTTTTCAATTAATACGAACAAATGTGCACTTTTCGTATTTTTAAAATGGCGTTAGCTAACTTCTGAGCTATTTCGAGGACTTTCAAATCGACCACATGGACATCAAAGCTGCCGACACGCTTTGTCGCTTCTGTTTATTCTGTGACTCGGGGCTGCACATTCGGGAAAAAAGGGTCGATCAATTTCATTACTATCTTCGTAACATAATGCCGTAAAACAAGAAATTTAAGAACTAAATATACATGCAGCGATTAGTAACAAGTAATAAGAAGTAATAAAGTATAAAATTGCACAATCACTTGCACAAATAACAAATCCTTCAATATAAACAAATAAATAAATAAAATACTGCATACAGCACAGAACACGAGGTAAATGTCCAAAACTTTTTAGGTGTCTTCTTCAATGGTCCTCACATGTACCTACCAAGTTTCGTAGTGAAACGCGCCATAGTTGCAAAATAGGAAATGTTTAAATAAATACGTGGTGTATCTTTTTTAACGTATAATATTGTACAATCTAGAGAACACGGGCAAACTGAACAAAATTTTGTACACACACTCTCTAAAGCTCATCTAATACAACAACAGAGAATTCAAAGTGAAACTCGCCATAGTTGCTAAATTAAAGAATGTTTAAATAAATAGTCAGCCATCTATGAGATTAAGGTACATAAGGCAGAAAATACGAGCAAACTAAATAAAATTTTGTACACACACTCCGTAAAGATCAACTAATACAACTAAAAATAATTCGAAGTGAAACGCGCCATAGCTGCTAAATTAAAAAATGTTTAAATAAATAGTCAGCCATCTCTGAGGTTAAAGTGCTACACAAGGCAGAAAACACGAGCAAACTAAATAACATTTTGTACACACACTCTTTAAAGATCATCTAATACAACTAAAAAGAATTCGAAGTGAAATGCGCCATTGTTGCTAAATTAAAAAATGTTTAAATAAATAATCAGTCATCTCTGAAGTGTGTACAAAATTTTATTTAGTTTGCTCGTGTCTTCTGCTTTATATATCGTGCTATATCGTTTTGTTGGATGTTGATACTAAATTTTTCATGTTCACAGGCACAAGTTGAGCTAGTATGTTGAATTTCAGCATCACAACTAGCATAGTTCTGCAATGGTCACATGTCAAACTTTGTAAAATCTTCGTGGTTGACGCCGCGGAGTTGGTGGGACTTCCACAGAAAGGACTGTGGTGCTCCAGGTATATGATACCTAGAGCTAAAACTTTGCAGAACCTCATTTCAAACATATATGTACATCCGTATAAATTTTCAGTCAAATTGGAGATGGCCGAGTGGGGACCTCTGGTCCAGTTGACATGGAATCACCCATTGCATATATATTTTATTCGACATCTAGAACTAGATCTCAGTGTAAAAAACTTTATTTCAGCATCCGATAACTCAGAACATGGAATATGAGTAGGTCTACTACATACGACACATTTGATACATCTGTCTGACTTTTCATCAACTACCGAATTGCATTTAATATAAGATATATTAATAAAAAATAAAACTAAGTAGTTGAACTAAATATTAAGTATATACAGTATTAATATTATACGAAATTTTCTATATTGATATATGAAAGGAAAAACGTCGACACATTTCACAATGACTGGGCCTATAGTCGTTGAATAAAAAACGCACAAGAGGGCCGCGGTGTAGGAGGAAAGGATAATAGGATATATCAATACAAAAATAGAATTACAAGTAATTCAAATGTGATATTAAAATTAAATTGTTGGTTTGAAATAAATAAATAGAACGGCGGGAAAGAACAAGAACAGAGCCAGGCTCCAAGGTAAAACGAAAGGTGAACATATAAACAACGTGCAAAAGAAACTCGACAAGTAATATTCTTACCGGTGATAAATAATTCCCCAAAGAAAATCAAATAAAGAGATTGTTAGTGTTGATTCAGTATACCATTTCAAATTAAGAAATCACCATAAACACTCAAAAATACAAAATTAATTGCAGAGCTTAGATGTGCATACACACTATACTGCGACTTATCGCAATAATGATTGATAAAGAAGTTTTAGATATTTACCTCGTGTTCTGTGCTGTATGCAGTGTTTTCTTTATTTATTTGTTTATATTGAAGGATTTGTTATTTGTCCAAGTGATTGTACAGTTTTATACTTTATTATTTCTTATTACTTGTTACTAATCGCTGCATGTATATTTAGTTCTTAAATTTCTTGTTTTACGGCATTATATTATGAAGATAGAAATGAGGTTGATCGACGCTCCTTTCCCGAATGTGCTGCCGCGAATGTTCTGCTAGCTAGTGAGACGAATATTCTTGGGATCCGTGCGATGATTGAATGCTACGTACTACTGCCAACTGCTTGATGAAGTGACACTGGTCTATCGACGAAAAAGGCGAGACATGCCTATTCGAAGTGCGATTCTGCTCCATGACAACGCTCGGTCGCACAAGTCATGTTAGTAAACTTTCTATTTGTGGATTTGTGTATGTATGTATATTTCATCAGTGGCAGGGGACAGTACTGAATAATGTGTGTTTAAAGAAAAGGTTCTTAGCCCTTGAGACTGTCACATTTAATATATCGCTTTATGGGTGTATTGTATCGATGTATGTAAAGCAGCCGTAACAGCGGCAAGAAGGACAGTAAGGAAATATACGTTTAACCAGCAAGTTGCTTTATTTCTAACTAGTTTCCCACTAATATAACTCACACAGCTGCATTTACACAAGAAAAATTGAACAAAAATTATTGGAAAACAGTCCCGATCTGTCGCCGTGTGACTATCACATGTTTGGATCACTCAAAGAAAAACTGGGAGGTTATCAATTTGACGATGAAGAAACGCTCGTGCGCAATTGGTTACAGACGCGACCAGATTCATTCTTTGATGACAAAACTCCCGACTCGGTGAGAAAAATGTGTTAATAAAGGAGGAGATTATATAGAAAAATAATGTGTAGGTATTTAAAATTTCATTTACTGTACCAGTAAATGTTCTAAAACAAAAGTCCGGTTCATATTTGTTTCGCCCTCGTACGTACATAGTCAATTGCAATCAGAGATAAACAATTAAAACTGTCTTGAGATATACGTATCGGATCTTAAGTCATTTTTAATAATCTTTAAACGGGAGAAGGAACGTTCTCCGCTGGTTACACTAATGGAAAGTATTAACAATATTCTCAGCGATATACATAAATTTGGAAATAAAAGTGTATTTCGTGAGTAATTTCGCCAAAATTTACTCAAGCTGTAGCTAGGAGAATCAATGAGGGCGAAATTTCAAGATTGTGTTTGGATGCGGAGCCACGGTTAATGGAACTGTACGTAATTCTTTCATTTTAGTGTCATACTGGTTAGTCATCGTGATCGTTCTATTGATGTGATCGTTTCATTCGTTTATAATTTGGATATTTAGTGTTCCCAATGCAATGGAACGGAAAGATATAATGAAACAACTTGCTGCTATCAGCACTTTCAAAATCAATAGAGTTAAATTCGTAGTTACCATATATACCCGCAAATTTTGTTCACATACTTACGTCTTGTACAACGGTACTCATCTAATAGTGGATAGTGTCTCCTGTCATTTCGATTTATTAGTGATGTATTATCAGAATGTGCGTGGTTTAAGGACCAAATTGATTGGTATTTATCAAGAATCATTAAATTTAAATTATGATATCATTGTACTGACAGAAACATGGTTGGATGAACAAATTCAAAACTGCGAAATATTCAACTCTAACTACACGGTTTATCGGAGGGATTGTAATTCACTCACTAGTGCAGAAACACGTGGAGGTGGCGTTCTTATAGCGGTTCGTTCCGATATTCCGTCATCACTCGTCAAAGTGCCTACGAAGCCCTGTGAAGAACTCTGTGTCAATTCTGATCCGTAACGCAGAGTATATTTGACTATTTTTATTATAGTATTGAACAACACTTATTGTCAATAGACTTTTTACAGACTCGTTTTCCTAACATACCATTATCTATTATCGGTAATTACAACATGCCTGGAATTTCTTGGAGAATTGGGGAGAACAGTTCGTTCTCTGCTGGAGCTGGTGTTGCTGCGTGGCAGTGTGAAATCTGTGATTCACTCACTTACTTAGGTCTGCGCCAACATAGTACTGTGCTTAATTTCAATAATGTTACTCTGGACTTAGTACTTTCTTCTTGCCAGAATTTGACTGTCAATGCCACCGTTAATTGCTTGGTAGTCCCTGACATACACCATCCTCCTCTCTTAATAAAATATCCTGTATCACAAATTATTTGTGACACAAATGATAGCGGATGGAGATATGATTTTAAGAAGGCGCCTTACGATTTAATTAATGAGTATTTTTCTAATTATGATTGGCATGAACTGCTTAGTCCTGGTAACATTCACATCTGTGTTAAAGCCTTCTATGATATTCTATACAGCACATTTGAATTGTTTTTACCTAAATATGTTTACACTTACTTCAGCAAAGCTTTCGATAGAGTTGACCATAATTTATTACTCTGGAAACTTAGGGCTTTCGGAGTTCTGGGTAATCTTTGGTTGTGGTTTAGATCTTATTTGATGAATCGTTTGCAAATTGTTCGTGTGGGCTTAAGTCTGTCTCGGCCCACATGAGTTACACCCGGCGTCTCGCAGGGCAGTCATTTGGGGTTGATCTTGTTTTCATTGTTTATAAACGACATTAAGTATCGCATACTTTCTTATAACTTCCTCTTATTTGCTCACGATTTAAAAATCTACAATTCTATAGCCTCTACATTTGACTGCTTTCAGCTTCAAATGGACGTTGATAGTGTTTCAATTTGGTGTAGAGAGAATTTTTTAAATATAGAAAAATGTAAAATAATATCTTTTACTAAGAAAAAGAAAGGATGCATAAATTATTTGTATTCTATAGAAGGCAATTTATTGGAAAGAGTAGACATTATTAAAGATTTGGGTGTTCTGTTTAATGCAGCGTTGACTTTTACCTCTCATATAGACGATCTTATTTGCAGAGCTAATAAGTTATGTTATTTTATCCAACGCCAAATCCGTGACTTCACGAATGTTGTAGCTATTACTACTTTATATCAAAGTTTAGTAAGATCAATACTTGAATACTGCTGTACAGTTTGGAATCCATATACAGAATTGCATTCCAGCAGAATAGAAAAAATCCAGCGCAAATTCGTTAATTATATTCTATTTAAATTGCATATCGATAATATACACCTATTTCCAGCGCCTAGAACTGCTGAGTTTTCAGTCTCTATCTGCACGCCGTAGGATATCTCTTCTCAAGTTCGGATTCAAGTTGCTGAATAATTTGATAGTGTCCTCTTCTCCTTTCCTTATTCAGAATTAGACCACCAAGACTAGAATCCCGCAATGAAGATCTATTTATCTCTACCCTTCCATCGTACAGTTTATAGTTACAATACACCTATAAGCCGGGTGTCTAGAGAATTGAACTCACCACCTGTTGACGTAGACCTATTTAACGCATCCTATAAAAGATTTATATGTATTGTAAGAGCACTTAACTATAATGTGTAAATTATTGTTTCTTTTTTATTGCGGTGAGCTTATTGTGAGATATGATTAAGTTTTTGAAGTAGTGCATTGCCTATTCTATTCATACTATCTATTGTGTACCTTTACAGGTATAATGGTAGCATGGCCGTATGTCCTTAGTGTATTTGGCAGCTTTATCTTTTAGTTTTTTAGTTTTATATTGTTTGTCAAATGAGATAGTCACTTACTGAAAATATGTCGTTGTCAGTATAAGGCATTACGAATCGCGGTTGGTCTGATGTGCTCTACCTCGTATCCATCTATATTGGCGGAAAGTCGGGAACCTCCCTTGGAAATCCGAGGAGCATATTGTAGTATAATAATACACAAATGGTTAATTACCATTAGAAATTCATTTATTTTAATTCAAGTTATCAAAATCACAGTTAAGGTTGGGAACTCCAGCCAGAGACGTTTAATGGGAGAAATAAATGTCACCAGAAAGAAAATTTTGCTAAATATTTTATAAAAGCATGATTTAATGTATAAAAAGGATTTGTTAACATTTAACACACATTTCGACAGCAATTACACATTACAAGAATTCGTATAAATTTACTGGAAATAAGCGACGGTATGGGATGGTCGACGAAAAAAGTCAGATAAAAAGTTACACAAAATACAAGGGTTGAAAAGAAGCAGACCACATCAAAAAAGAAGTTGTGCTTTACAAACGACGAACAGACCAAAGAAAAAGAAGTACAATAAAAGGAAAAGACCAAAGAAAAGAAGTGAAGAAAGAATTCAAGAGGGAGGGAGAAGTTAAGGATTAGAAAACAAATTACATTTATACACATTAGGTAATATATTTTGATTGTATTGTTCATTATTTTGTTAATATAATACTAAAATTTTATAAATTATTATTTGTAATAAATTTTGCTTTCTATAATATTAACTAAAAATTCATACTACAATATCTTGCCAGGAAGTATGTTTTGAAGCAGATATTTATGCAAAATAAGGAATTTCTCAATTCCGTATGCAATATTCTAATCTTACCTCTGCGTATTGGACTAAAAAAAAAATTCACCACCGTTAACGACCGATGGCTGCAAAACTGGGAATGCTGTAGGATGTGCGTTCTACATACCTGATATAAATATTCAGGAATCATATAAATTGAACTCTCTTGCCACTACGTTTACTGCTGAAGCTCTTACAATTTAGAAAGTGTTGGAATTCATTGAATCATCTAAACTGGTAACTGCAACAATTTCTTTCCGACTGTCAAGCTGTTTCACTTGCCATTAGAAATTCTAAGTATTCAGGTGGTTAGCACGCGACTATAATTAATATCACCTCTTCACTATTCAGATCACACACCAGAGGATGTTAAATCAATTTCATTTGGGTTAAGAGTCATTGTGGTATCGATCGTAACGAAGTAGCAGACCAACTCGCAAAACATCGGTATAATGATACGACAAACATATCGATTCCAGTGTATAACGTAGTATCTTATTATAAAAGGCAGATGAGGACAGAATGGGAAATGAAATGGACGAAATTTGCTGAAGCTTCTAATACTCAGTACCTTTTAATGCACTCAAAATTGCCAAATAGGAATAATTATATTCAAGAATATAGTGTGCCGCGCTTTTTTTCATCTACTATACCTAGACTTAAAACTGGACATATTTGCAGTCCCAAACACCTTATGTTTTCTTTCTAGCCGTGGTCTAGTATTGTATGCCAACCAAGTCGTCACGATGGACCTCTTGACGTGAAACGTGTGTCCCTGTTTATTCTATTCGTTTATTATGAGTAGTTATTTATTTTGACGTGTCTAATGGCCTAGATGCTAAGATCAAATTAAAAAAAAAAGAAAAATTATTATGAGACGTTGTTTTATTCATAGCCGGGAGGACTTTTGCCAAAATTCGTTCGAAGATTTTGGCTTTTACCCTTCCGATGTACGAACCCTCGATTTTTTTACATCAGGATCGCGCTTGTCCAGAAGATCGATACGAAAAAGATTATTAAGAAACTTGTTTTGTTCTTAGTGCGGAGGACGTGTGCCAAAATTTGTTCAAAAGTTCTGACTTTTACCCTCCCAATGTACGAACCCCCGATTTTTTACATCAGGCTCGCGCTTGTCCAGAACACCGATACGAAAACAAAATGAAGGAGGTGACTTCAGAGTTCATAGTCAACACATGGCACCACTATCGAAAAACGGCACTAATTTGTACGATACAAAGCTGAAAATTAACCATTAAGCACAATTGCAGAGAAAGTGTTAAGGAAACATATTCCACCATTGTTTATCACTCCTAGCATAGTAAATGTTTTAATGAATATAATTATTAAAAGATTGTCCTCAACGTTTAACCCAGAAAGTATGCAAAAGCGTATTCTATTGTAGAATGTGTTGGATAGTTACAATGTGAAACTGGTTACATTAATATCAAAGTATTATTTAATTGTGAGACTGCATCATGGGGTCGATTAAGATCACAAAAAGATACAAACCTTTGGCATAAATATATTAAATTAATTTTATTTAATAATCAATAAGTGCATATGTACTAGTTTATGTATATTGTCTTGTCTGGTAACTCTGCTTCACCAAATCGCTAGTTTAGGTTTTAGTTTAATTTTAAGAGCAAAGTTCTTTTACTGGGGTACTGCGGCGAGAGTTAATTGGGAAAAAGTCCAAGCATTGCAATGCATTCGTTGAGCCAGTCAAATAAAAGCTCAAATACAAGAGTCCTTAAAAGTATTGGGAATAAAGAAGATAGAAGCAAGGTAAGTAAGTTATTACTATTTTTTATAAGGAAATGTTAATTAAATCCAATTTTAGAGATTTTGGAAAATAAGTTCTTGAGAAATAGGGTCAGAGAGCAGTATGAGGTAAATTTCGATTCCTTTGCGGATTTAATGAATAGATCAGAAGAAGAAATTTGGAATCTTTTAGCAACAGCGCGCTTTTCTAGTAATACTCCTCTAAATTTAAATATTCACTGGTAAAATTATTAGAAGGATTAAACCATTTTTACGATTACCATTACGTTATCAGTAAGGTTCGACAAACAAGTGGATAATAAGTTGTGTAAACCGGACCGCTGTTCTTCCTCCGAATTTTAGTGTCGAGCCTTGCCCATAAGTCGGGACAAACGGTGGAGGGACTGCATCAGTTTGGTTTACACTACTTAATGATTATTTATTTTTAGATAGATAATACCTGTAAATAAAACAATTATTTAGTAAATCGATTGAAATTCAACTTGATGGTTGGAGTAATGGTGGAAACGAGTCTATTATAAATATCATAATTAGAATATCAGACCTCCTTAGGTATTTAATGTTATTGATTGTAAAACAGAAAAAAATTAACACGTTTACATCGTAGCACTGACATATGTATATTAACAAATTATTAATGCTTCTAGTTAGTGGATCTGATAATGCAGAAATTGTGATAGGTTGCTTATTATAAATCAAACGAACAAATATTTTCTAAAGACTTCGTATGGCGAGCTTTGGAAACAGGTAAACGGAATTCTGTGATACGGTGGAAATCACTTTGTTGTACTACAAAATTAAGCAAAGTAACAACAGAAATACTAAATCTTCCACAAACAACGTGTGCGACAGAAAGTATCTCGATGTTTGGTAATATACAAAATAAAAAAGAAGTGGATTAAATGACAAAGGATAAGCTACTATATGTTACTCTAAATTTAAAACTAACGGCCCATTAAAATTACGCTTCTAAAGAGTTGTAAGGAAGTCCTGCTGATATTAAAAGACAAAATAGTACTGAGTTAGGAATTGTTATTTTGTTATATCTTTAGAGTTCTACTATTGTTTTTCAATATGTTATAGTTATGGTTTTAAAGACATAAATATACTTGACATTTTGAACAATATGTACGCGTTCTTGATTTCCATCCGACAAGTCGGCAGTATCTTGTTGATGACAAATCATGCTCAAGAGGCCAGTGTTTGTATCCATCAAGTCGTTTGTCTTGGCATCATTGTTCGGATGGACGATATTTTTTGGCAACATTCTGCGGTTCTTCATCTTCATCTTCAGATTCATATTTAATTTTTTGTTATCTGTAGCTACTAGTTCTTTAGCTAATGCTATTTTAAAACTTAACAAGTCATGAGTATTTTTCCGAAGTTGGGAATTCATTTTGCAATGATCTCTGTATTGCATCCAGGCGTTGCAGCACACAACATCAATAAAATGTATAAAAACTTTCCATTTTCCAGTTTTAAAAAATGATCTGTATGATTCCATTAATTGATTGCATACATCAACGCCGCCCATACACTTGTTGTATTCCCTGACGATTCTAGCTGGAACTTTCGTATGCCTTTTCTTTTTTCCCCAGCGTTTCACATGTTCAGCTGGGCCACATCCGTAAGCTGAAGATGTAAGAATTACCGACTTTGAATCCTCCCACTGTACCACAACAATATTGTCTTCACTATGACAAATTCCTCCATATCACCCCTTTTCATGCCTTTCTCATTCGTGAAATGTACGTTTTTTATTCTATTTCTCATTATAGTTCCAGTAGCATAGATTCCACGTTTTAACAGAGCTTGTAGTATCGGTATTGCGTGAAATAACGGCCAAAAAACAGTTTGGAACCTTCAGGAAGTGTTTCAGCCAAATGCAAAACAAAGCCTGGTCCTAAGCCTAAATTCGAGCATGGAAGTGGTGTAGTCTTGCCTTGATAAATCTCAAAATCAAGGACCAGCTCCTTAGAGGTTGTTAAAACTTCGTTTTTCAATCTCACTCCTCTAGGTTTATTTGGGAGGCTTTGTCTAACAGGGCACCGACCAGTAAATGGTATCATTTGTTCGTCTATTGAGTAATTAGCGTTGCATTTCCTTGGAATATTTCTACAAGCAGATCTAACACATTCAAGTAACGGATTTATTTTCCAAAACACGTTTGATTGTTTCTCTGCATCCGTTACTTCATTGTTGTCCACCGCATGTACACACATGCGCAAGAGAAAGAATCGATCACGACTCATGGTATCAGCTACAATAGAGAGTCTTGTGGTTTTCTCTCAGTACATGCGTAGACCTGGATAATGAATGCAGCCCATCGCAATGACGATACCAAAAAAAAAAATTCATTTCAGCTACTGATGCTCCCAGTGCTTTGCCCTTCTCGGCAACATGGCACCTGTTTGTTCACTCCGTAACTTTTTCTAAAAACTCATCATTGAAATACACGGAAAAATAATGATAAGGGGTCTCTCTACGTCTGTTTGTGTCCGCAATTGCACAAGAGCTGCTTTCCAACTGAATCTCAAACGGTCTTCTTTTCCAAATATCACGACGATTGGCAGTTTGACTTACATCTGGTGGTGTCTCTGATAGAGCATTTACCTCTTCTTCATTGTCGCTTTCCTGATCT
Organism: Chrysina gloriosa; assembly: GCA_038088585.1. Classification (NCBI taxonomy): domain Eukaryota; kingdom Metazoa; phylum Arthropoda; class Insecta; order Coleoptera; family Scarabaeidae; genus Chrysina; species Chrysina gloriosa. The sequence continues at coordinate 44,946,116 of CM076088.1, read as the reverse complement.
GTCAAATCATTTGTTACAATGGGTAATTCCCAAGTTGCATCTCCACACTCATCATCACTACTAAAATCTTCCAAATCCGAATTTAAAAGTGTAGCTAAGATATCGTCTTCAGTTAGTCCACCTTAGAAGAAGAACAAGAAAAGATACAATATTTAATATGTTTTCTTATTGAAAACACTTGTTTGATAAAATATACCACAATTTAAATAATTTTAATTTATATGCAAACTTACCCTTTCGACTCATTTTCGCAACTGCGCAAAGTACACAACTGAAACTACGAAATTAATATGAAAAAACAGAATCTGATAACGGTTCTTCACAATGATCAACAAAGACAGAGCATACACAATTGTGTTTTGCCGCATAACGTCATTTATTAAAGAAATTATAGAGACTTAAACTTACCCGCCCAATTGGGTGTACACGGTCGGAAAGGGATATATTATGTTATTGTTAGTTCAATTAAATGACCTATTTAGATACTTATCTTTCGGGTTGTCTCTATCATTTTTAGGTCAAAATCAAGATTACATTTAGCAGATTATATTTCAATATCATTGATTTATCTTACCTGACAGCGTCAGAGACAACTCGAAAGATTTTGTTTGATGATGACTAGGCCCAGGTCGGAAACAGTGTTGTTAAGATCTAGGAGTACTACATTGTTTCTCTTTTTTGTATACGATATGATTTGACGTTTGTGCTTATATGTATATATATATGCCTTCATGAATTTTTACTATGTCAAATGAATCTGAAGATGGTGAAATCAATATCTCCAGTGATAATAATATTACAAAGAAGGAGGAGTGTTTTAAGAATATAAAATACATTGAGCAATCCACAAATGACACAACAAAAATGTCAACTCTGGAAGATACCCTTGTCTTACCATGTATTAATAAAAGTGATAATAGGATATATTGTAGCAAAAAGTGAGTTTCGTAGAAAGTAATTTGCAGTCCACTACAGGATGCAACTCATTGAAATTACCGCAAATAGATATTCAAAGTGAACGACTGAATAGTAAGGGAAATATACAATATGTTACTAGTAACAAAATGGTATCAGAAGACATTAATACTGATATGTGCAAGATAGATCATGAACATAAAAATTATAGACTGGAGGATTCATTGAGAGAAAGTTTACAAAACTATGATCAGGAACGGTATTATTTGGAAGGTAAAAACTTTAGTGAAGGTATTCTTTTTATAATAATTTTGTATATCCATATAATATACAGGAAATTATTTCTTATTTTTAAATAATCTTGAATATTAGTTCGTAGGGTTCAAAAGCGCTGTGAATAATTTTTTTGGTTTGTGTTGCTCACAATTTTTATTAGGATTTTTATCATATAGACACTTCTAAGTATGTCGACCTTGTTAAGAAAAATAAATTATACTACGGTGATCATACAAAGTAGTGTGTTACTACTGTCGGTTTTCACCGAACACTTTAAGCTTTTCTTAAATTTTTTTAAGCGTACTTAAATTTGAAAATTGCGTTTCACTTGTTATGCCTTGCCGCTTGTCCGCTGCGAATGCAAATTCAAAGTTTAGCAGAGGCTTATGTTTGGCTACGCGCAGTTAATTAGTGACATTTTTATGTTAACTTCCCTTTTAGTTTAACGAAAACTAAAAATTACAAGCAGCAATTTGCCTACAGCATCCTTGTTTTGAGTATTTCTGTTAGTATTTTATTAATTTGTGTATACGATACGTTTACTACGAGATCGAAGATTACAGGTAATATAATAGATAATGATGGAGGACGTATTAGATGACAATCTTTATATGAATGTCCGTATTCTACATTTCGGAATACCAATAAGAATTTGTTTTCTCTTTGGCAGTAAAATTTACAGACCGGCTCTTCTTTACTGCAGTTACTATAATAAGGAAATATTAAAAATTTAGAGATTAGCAATGTAGAGTATTTAAACCAAACTTATCATTTAACTACAAAAAATCCACTAGGTACTACTATTACACATAGTATACGGTTATTGTGATGCTATACTATATGGTTATTAGACTTATTAGTGTTATTACTGTTATACGTTATTCCAATAAATTGTTAAGTTGTCATCAAATGGTTACGTTAAGTCAAACATGAAAATTATACGATGATTGCTCTAATTGATATTCATTTGAACTAAAAATGGAACTTAACTAACTTAATGTACGGGTGGTAAAACACAATTTCTTGTAAACAATGCTTATCACTTTAAGTATGCTTAGTAAAGGTGTCTTAAAATTCATACCGATGAAAACCGGCTACAATGGATTTGGCGAAGGATAAAAGAAGGCTATTATTAATCAGTCGAATTTTTGCTTGTAGTTTTTAAGATTCATCAGGCCAACAGAACCAATTTAGACTAATTAGTCTATCCAAAAAACCTTTGGAGATACCAGATGATTTCAGATGAGAATATTTTACACGTGGATACAATGCTGCAAAAAACACGAGTGCTGTTTGACGACCTCTTCACATTCTGACCTCATGAAGATTCTCACCGAGCTGATCAATAAATAATTGAACTTCTAGGCGTTTTCTATCGTTTGTCTAATCCATTCAGTAGTATTTTGTGCGATCATCAGCTTCCCAGTTACAAGTACGCATTACTTTTTCAAAAATAAATTACTTATGCATGTATGTACATACATATGTACATCAGTGCCTATTTATCGATAAAAAATATGCGGCGATAAATTGGAAAAATGGAGAAAAGAAAAAAAACAAGAATTTAACAAATAACAAGATTGTTCACTTTAGTTCCAAATCTACTTCTACTATTGTTTAGATGTCTATACAACAGTAGATTCATGATGATGTAGAAATTGATTTTTTCCATGTTTTTCACAGGAATGAATCTTCAATAATTTCATCAAAATTGAAATTATTCAAAACTTTATGTTCATTTGGAAGTAATATGAGTGTACTAAAGTTTTCTTCGCTTCCATTGTTATTTTGTTTTTTGGGGTTTTACCATTGTTTTTCAATTATTGCTTTTCAATATGTTATTGTTGTCTTTAATTATTTTCCTTTAATAAACTGTAACCCAATTATGTTATTATGTACGTTTCTTTATTATAGTTACTTTATTAAACCTACAAAAGAAGGCGCTAAATTACTTTGATAATTTACTTTAAAACGGTTAATTACGCGGAAATGAATCTTGGTAAAATATGAAAGTAATTTTCTTCGCCCATAGAACTTGTTAGATAATTTTTCATATACTTTGACTTTGACTGTTGAGTACAGCAAGTTAATAATTAAATGTGAATCGAGGCGGCGTTGGAAGTATGCAGCCAATCTAACAAAATCGTAAACGTACTGATGCGTAATCTTTAATTTTTGTTAAATAGTTTTGCGTTAATTATTTCATAAAGCAGTGCCATTAGTTTTTCTTTTTACTTACAATGAAATATATGTAATTAAAGCGTTGAACCTAGTTATAAGATAGGGTTGCGTAAACATTTGAGAAAATAATAAATTCTGGCCATTATAACAGTGTGTGTGACAGAAACAGACAATCGCTTGAGAAAAGGAGGTATTTATGTATTCCAGGTATTTAGGTGCGATACATTCAACACTACTTATAAAACTTTTTCTCTGCGGGTGATTCGTGTGGAACCCTAAATCTTAGCATTTAACTTTAGTTACGTGAATGTTTGTTAAAATTTAACTTTACACGCAAAAGGCGACACTTGGAAATAAAATATTTTATTTGCTATTTTATTTTGAAATACTATTTGTACCCATGTTTGACTACACACGCAAATGACGTGTAATATGTATCTGGAATAATTAGTAATAGGTAAATACCTACAGAAACAAAGACTAGATAAGTGAATACACATATGCAGTTATGTACACGCACGTCATACGCAAAAGTGGACCGCGGTTAACAGTTTTAGACCTATTTGGTGGAATTAATTTGAATTACAAAATTTAAGTCGTTGTTTTTTTTTAATTTGTAAATACAGCTGTATGTTTCTATATCAACACCGATACTCTTTGAAGCGTCTCCTAACTATATGCGTATCAATTTTAGTTTGCTATTCATTTCTTCAAGAATATGACACAATATCGGTTAAAAGTGCGGAAGGGGTATTGAAGAAAAACAGATTATGCAGAGATGGAAAGAATATTTTGAGCAACTACTGAATGAAAATAAAACAGTACAACAGATGGAAACTGAATTAACAAGTAAATTGGAAGAAATGGATTTGGGAAGAATCACAAAAGAAGACGTCGAGGAAGCAATAAAAAGATTAAAAAACGGCAGATCACCCGGCCATGACAAAATAACAGTAGAGATGTTTAAAAAGATGGGACCAACTGGAAAGGAGGTACTCAAACAAATCTATAATAAAGTATGGAGTGAGGAGAAGATACCAGCTGACTGGAAGATTGGTGTCATACTACCTATATACAAAAAAGGCGATCGGGGAGATTGTAGTAATTACCGAGGCATAACTTTGCTTAGTACGGTGGTTAAGGTGCTGGAACGGATAATAGAAAGAAAACTTAGAATAATAACAGAAGCAACATTGACCAATTCACAAAGCAGATTTAGAAAAGGAAGAAGCACTCAGATCACATCTTTACAATTAAGGAAATTATAAACAGAACTCTGATGTACAATAATAAGACATACTTCGCGTTTATGGACATGGAAAAGGCTTTTGACAGAATACCAAGAAAAGAAATCTGGAACGCCTTAAAGAAGAAAAAAGTTAACCACAAGATGATTAATGTAATTAAATGCATGTATGAAGAAACCAACAACTATATAATCAGGGACAACATGAAATCAGAAATGTTTAGGACCAACGAGGGCGTACGACAAGGAGGAGGCCTTAGCCCGCTGTTGTTCCTTATAGATATGGATGAGATAATCAGAGAGAGTAACAAAAGTACCAAACCACTATACATAGGATATAGGAACTTACAACCAGTCGAAATTTCGGACTGTGCCTTTGCAGATGATATAATGATTGCTGCAAGTACTGTTAAGAACCTACAAGACAACATCATAATTTGGAACAAGATAATGAAAGAGAAAGGCATGAAACTAAACAAATCCAAAACAAAAGTAATGATGGTAGCAAGAGATAAAGAGGAAATGCACATACATATAGAAGGAGTCGAACTGGAACAAGTGGATGCCGTTCAGTATCTGGGCATTACATTAGAAGAAAATGGTAATAATGACGTGTAGATAAACAACAGAATACAAAAAGCGAATAATGTATACTATGCAATGAGCAAAGGATTTATAAATAAAAAAGAGTATCCAAAGAAACCAAAATGACGGTATTTAAAACAATTATTAGACCGATACTCACATATGGCTGCGAATCCTGGATACTTAACCAACGTCAAAGAAACAAGCTCCAGGCGGTCGAGATGAGGTACCTAAGAAGAGTGAAAGGAGTTACAAGGTTACATAAACTGAGAAACGACACAATTAGGGAAAATTTACAAACACAATCACTACAAGATTTTATTGAACAACGACAGTTGAGTTGGTGGGGTCATTTACAAAGAATGAGTGATGAAATACCGGTAAAAAGAGTTTGGGGAGCGAGAACCACGGGAAAGACAAGCAGAGGAAGACCAAAAGAAACATGAGATAACGCGGTGGGAAAGATTATCCAAAAGAAAGGAAAAACATGGACAGAGGCATAACAGCTAGCACAAGACAAGAAGAAATGGTCTGCATTTGTTTATAGCAATACGTAATAAAATGTATTACTGACACCCAATTGGGTATAGATGAATTATCGATTATATATATATATATATATTCATTTCTTTATGAAAACATTGTTGCAAAATATGATACAATGAAATACATGTAAGAACTGTCTTGAGATAATCGCGTAGTATTAACAAAATACCTGACGGTCTTTTTTGAACACAAGTTTTAGCTACTATTTTGATGATCTACGATACTTATTATATTTGAGAGATATTCTATTAAAAAATAACTTTTTATTACCTCTTTTCTTTTGAAAGGAAACAATATATATTTAAAACACAACAACGATTAAATTCGTATTGATGTTTTTCTTACAAAAGTACAAAATTGATTTTAGTATAAAAGTAGTACATAAATAATCAAACAAAGTTAATCTAGCACTAACATTGCAGGTAATATACTACTTATAAAATGTTACGATAAAATGTTAAATAAATCACCCAATTTTAGCGGTATCTTTTTTTGCCGTTTTCACGTCAGAAATATATCTATATCGCTCATGAAATGATGAAAGTGAAAGTTATTTAGACAAGGTGGTAAAATTATAATAAATAATTAACTTTAGTAGAAGTGAGCAATCACATCAGAGTTAGATCGAATACAATCTTCAAAAACGTTTTCTAATATCATACAATACAAGAAAATTGATTCTTCAAAAACGTCAACTTATCAACCTATTTCAGCATTTTAGAACTTTAGCAATTGCTTTTGGACCAAATAAATATTTAATATTTTTCTTTAATTGTTTTTGATTTGGTTTTTCACGTGTCATTGTAGTAGATTGTAATTGTAATTTTTAATGTTTTCATTGGATTATAATTTTACCACTCTGTCTAAAATAACTTGTACTTTTATAGTTTCATGAGTGGTATATATTTATGACGTGGAAACATCAGGAAAAAATGCCGTTAAAATTGGGTGATTTCATTTTATTGTAACATTTTATAGTATATTATCTGTAATATTATTGTATATTAATTTTTTGCTTGATTATTTATGTATTACTTTTATACTACAATCAATTTTGCACTTTTGTAAGAAGAAACATCAATACCAATACAATCCTTGTTTTCTTCTAAATATATTTTGTTTCCTTTAAAAAGAAAGTCGTAATAAAAAATTATTTTTAATAGAATGTCTTTCAAATACAATAAGTAAGTTTATCGTAAACTAACAAAATAGTAGCTAAAACCAGTGACAAAAGATACCCTCAGGTATTGTTCTAATATTACGCGATTATCTCAGGACAGTTCTTATATGTATTTCATTCTATTTTATTATATTTTGATATATTGTATATATGTATATAGTGTATGTATACAGTGCGGCATCGGGCATGGCAATATCGTGTGCTGTGTGTGCGGGTAACATATAACATACGATGATTATGTTACCTATAGAAAAAAATGTGAAAAGAATTTTTATATATCATGTGTGAACATTTCAGTTACAGAGTTTACATCTATGCGAGAAAACAATAAATTGAAACACTGGCATTGTAAGTCCTGCGAAACTATCGCGGGGTTACCTTCTACAGTGGAATGTATTGATAAGTTAAAAGTCTTTTCGAAAGAACAAACAATCGAGAAAATTATTGACGACAAAGTAAAAGAAGCAATAACGTCTATAACAGTGAACGTCATTAGCTTACTTTAAAGTTAAATTAAAAATCTTAAAATGCAAAACAACGTTCTCGCCGACGAAATCTTAAAACTAAAATCGCTTTATAAAGAAACGAAGGCAAGTGAAAAAGACCATATACATGAAAAAGCCGTTTGCGACTCTGATTCTACAAGAAAAACCGTATCAAGAAACCCAAATAATTCTGATGATATAAAATCAAATAGCGATAATAACAGAACTGATAAAAAAAAAGGAAAGTTAGATGGATATGCGTCGGTTGCAAAGTCTGCTAACACTTTGAAGAAAATTGTAGTGGCACCTCACGCAAGTAGCCCAAAAATTAAGGTTTTTTCCAAGGAAATTAATTCTTCTCATGATAATGAATTTACAGAAGTTACTAGAAGACGTCGTAACTTTAATAATAAAAAGGTAGTCACGGGCTCTGCTCCGAATTATAGCATTAAAGCTATTGCTAACTACTCATACATCCATGTAACTAGATTAGATAAAGATACTACATCTGAAAACATACTTAAGTACTTAAATGAAAATCGTTTTAATGAAGTAATTTGTGAAAAAATGTCTTCTAAACGTCCGGAAATCTATTCCTCTTTTCAAGTAGGAGTACTATCACATCGATTTGAAGATCTTAAGAAACCAGAAAATTGGCCAATAGGTGCGTATGTTAACAATTTTTTTGGAACACCAGAAAACAACTCGACCCGACATAATTAATTCTTCCAACATTAATTTAGTTATTTACCACCAAAATGTACAATGCCTTAGAACGTCGTTTTCCGGTTTAACTGTTGATCTGAATTTGCTTCCTAACTGCAAAATTGTTTTCATTACCGAACATTGGCTTGAAACAGACTCCCTCAATTTTTTTGTTTTCCACGATAAAAACTAGCGTCATCTTTCTGTCGCAAGAGCAGTATTCACGGTGGTTCGGCAATATATATCTCTGAAGATTTAACCAGCTTATCAAATTCTACTCTTAATGAAATGTCTGAAGAACTTGTTTTTGAATGCTGCGTTGTCGATATATGCTTCAACAACATATGGTGTACATTAGTCTGCTTCTACAGAACTCCCACCACTAATTTTAAGGACTTCTGCTTTTATTTTGAAAACCTTCTCCGAAGACTCTTTCCCACAAAACGTACCGTGATTATTGCTGGTGACTTTAATATGGATATGACCGATGACCTAAACTACAAATATTTTGTAAATATATTGGCTTCATTTGATGCAAAATATATTTCTCGTGAATCATCAAGATTACCAAACATGGAGGTACCTGCTTAGACAATATCATTATTGTGAATTGTGCTACGAAGTTCCAGCTTAATACAATAAGTGCCATAAGTGTCTCGACCGGATTTTCTGATCATCGAGCTCAAACTACATCTTTAGTAACCTCAACAAACACAGTGAACCAGTGCGTCTACAGGGAAATACGTGTGTTTAGCGAGAAAAGAATTAATGACTTTAGAGTTAGTATTAGAGATTAAAACTGGAATGATGTATATCACGGACGTTATGGCATAGACGATGAGTTTTCTATATTTTCGAATATATTTTTAAGATATTTCAATGAACATTTCCCCAGAAAGAAGATTCCTCTACAAAAACAGAATGCAGTTCAATTACAAGGTTATTTATACAGGGAAATTGTTCGCGCTTTGCAAACAATTTCAACATACAATAACGAGTATCGTGAGACGTTTACATATTACAAAAAGTTGTACGATAGAGAAATCTCTGCTTTAAAACGCAATAGAAATGATGAATTATTACTCAATTCTTGTAACAAAAGTAAAGATATTTGGAAACTAGTCAACAGTCATCTGGGGAAAAATCGTAGCCTTGTTTTGCCGGCAGCCAACAACCTCCAACAACTAGCCAATGATCTCAATAAAAATTTTACTTGTTGTTTACGAAGTCAGCAGTATTCATCACAGTGTTATTTACAATGCCGCGAGCGAGAAGATCGAATCTTTCACAACGAAGCCGTAGTACAAATAGACTGCGGAATATTGCGAATGAATCCACTGCAGATGAAAAAGAAATCGCACGAGAGAAGGGCGCCGTGTTAGTACGACCCAACTTCGTGCTTCACAAACACAAGAAGAAAGAGACGCCATACGTGAAACGGCTGGGTTGGCAATGAGAAATCGTCGAGCAAACTACAGAGATCAACAACGTCGAGCCGCAAGAATAAAGGTTTCAAGTGTTAATTTGAATCGAGGAGCGTTTCAATACGATTCCCTGTGCAGGTTATGTGCGTCCATTGAAGTTCGCTGGCGAAATGTGTGGAAATGGATGGATTTTGCTGTCTCAGTGGAAAGGTTAAATTCGCCATTGTTGTCTCCTCCATCTGAGCCATTGCATTCATTGCTTCGTGGCGAAGCTCAAGAATCACATTTTCTTTCGAACGCTTAAAGGTACTACGCATGTTTCCATAGGATCTCGTTCCATAGGACCTCGTTCCATTCATCCAGTGACCAGGTTGCATGCTCTGTTGCCAAAGTTAATCGTTTCTGTTTATGCACACGTTTTGAAAACGTTTTTTTTTTGCGGCTGATGCATCCCCTTGCTGCTAATAATCGCCTCTTGACGGTGGTAACAGAAACATTTGTTCGTTGTTGTGTATTAGCGCGTGATGCGATATCCGTTTCGAAGTTGTTACTGTAAATCTATCTTCGGCTCCAGAAATCAACCGCGGCCGCCCACTTCGTTTTCTATCAAGATTTTGCTCTGTATTTCTTCTCCGGGCCAATGTGTAGTGCACACCATTTGGTGAAATCCTTAACCGTAGAGAAATTTCTCTCCCCATATACCCTTTGGCGCGAAGAGTACAAATAGTGCAACGTTGGTCTACAGTCAACTGTCTGCGTTTTGGCATTTTTACGCTCAGTATTTTACCAAATTGTTATAATTGCGCATTGAATTCAAAAAACATTCCGCCCTGGAGTAAGATACTAAGGATTAATATCTTTACCACATGCACTACGATTACCAACGATTACCGAAGCAGTACTAAACCGTTTGACCGAAAGTAATTACTGCAGGTGTCCTATTCCATCCCCGTTAAACAGTAGTCGTATTCTTGGAAAAGAGCAATAAAATGTATGCGGGTGAAATTTGTACCTAAATGTTTGGAATTTACGGATTATATGTAACAATTTTATATTTGCATAGAACAATTTATAATAGGGATTAACGATTTCACGATACGCTAACAGTTGTATTATTTTAAAGGAGTTTCACCTTGCTTTCAAACTGGAGGGTGGTGTACCTACATATATACAAGTTCTGTGAAAATCGCAAAACCGTGGTAGGAGAGGTAGAAAAGGATATTTCTATTTTATAATTACTATAATTATTACCGATTCATATACGATATGTTTGGAGACCTCTGTTGCAACCGACACATCTATATGACTCATTTTTTTTTTTATTCTGGCCTCGACGTTAGCCATTAGCCACTTATACTTATCACTTGAACGCGGTACACAAGTTAGAACCCAGAAAGGAGGGAAGCTCTACAAGGGTAAAAAACAAAGGATAAAAGGCTATTATCATGTAACAATTTCATATTTTGATGATATGAGTCATTATTTATTTACCTTTATAGATCATTTAAAACGTTGCTATTCAGATAGCTATGCGGATGATATAAATATATTGGTTCATGCTGATGGTATACGGTTTCTGAGTGATACCATCTGTGCTATCTATTCTGAAATTGAGCATTGGGTAGAGATAAATAACTTAATCTTAAACAAAAACAAGACATTTGTTATTCCTTTCGCTCTTGTAAAAAACACTGCATTTGATATTAGTTTGTGTTCATATAATAAAGCACTGTTGTGTCAGTCTCAGGATTCTGGGGGTAGCTTTTGATACTTTAATGAAATGGGACATACATATCGAGAGCCTGTATAGTAAATTACGTACGAATTATTATGCATTAAAATTTATGTTGCAGCGCTGCAGTACACAAGTATTGCTGACTCTCTACTGTTCCACAATAGGAATACTATAAGATACGGAATCATAAATTGGGGTAATAGCGTCGAAGCTGGGAGAGCTTTCCTAATGCAGAAATATGCAATCGGAATCATGGCTGGATTGAAAAGACAGGAATCTTGCAGGCTTTCTTTTACGGGTTTCTGAATTTTGGCTGTTGCGAGTATTTATATTTTTGCTACTTGTTCTTATGTACAAAACAATTTAAACATATTTGTGCTTGATCAAACAAGTCATCTGTTACAACCCTCTGCCCATCGCACTTCATTTTATCACTGGAATTTTTACTATATGGGGTGTGAATTTTTCAATGCATTAGATGACTCCATTAAGTCATCTCCCAACATAAGTGTTTTTAAGAGACGACTGAAACAGCATGTGTTGGAAAAAAAATGGTTATACACTGCATGAGTTCTTTGTATAAAGTTTCGTCTTTTGTGATTTTGCAATTAATGTTTTTATTGTACTTTTTGTTATTTTGACAATGTCTAAATTCTTTTTATGAATCTTCGACAATAAATATTATTATTATTATTATTAACCGGTTGTTACTTCTTCAACCGCTTTTGGGATCCTTAGATAACCTTCTCACTTCTCTAAAAGCGTTAGTGGCAGAAACAGAAATTGCGGTTTTATATAGTCCAACAATTACCAAGTTTCATAGAAATGGGTGTTTCCACAAAACGGTGGGGGTGGGAGGGCCAATTTTCTTTAAGAATAAGGGTTACCGTTTCAAACATGGTTCAATAGATCTCTTGGTGCGTTATATGCTCATGTTTGAATATTTTCTTCTTGTAACAATTGCAGAGTAATTGTAAAAACCGACAAGCAGGCCAATTTTCAGCGGGCTTTTCAACATTCAAAGCTTTTAATCGCAGAAACAGAAACCGGTTTCTTTCATAGTCTTACTAGCTCTACATAATTACCAAGTTTCATCGTAATCGGCGTGTGCGGGTGTGAACCTTTCCTTGTAAGGTCTGGAGTTGAAGCAAAGCTCAGCAAAAATACTTGGCTTTATAAATTTCATTAGTTATTTGATTTCCAATTTTTGTTTTTGGTGAGGAAAATAAATTCCTTGCAAATAACCGCCGTCAAATATGATGCGCGGCATTATTTCCAAAATACTCAAATAATTTCCACTCTGGGTAAAGCCAATCGTTTGGTTGAATCTATGAAATGGCAATCCTCTCGACCCAAGAAATATGATTACGGAAGCAATTCGCTTTAGAATAACACGTCAACAGTCCATTTCAACGCCACTTTTAAAACTCTCGTCTATGCTTTCCAGTTGTTTTGGTCGTCGTCGGTATTCCAAATAGTTTTCCACGCGATGGCTTTTTGATATTATTCTATGAATGCCTGCCGTGTCATTGTTAGGTGTGGACTAAAAAGAAAAAGAAGACCAAGGGTTATCAACAACCGTGGTACACCATAGTAGATTAAGATCGATGATTGCGACTGTTGGTTTTCAGGGATCTATTTTCATTAGTCGATGGATTGAAGAACATTGGTTGGCTGATGGAGGTAAATTAGGTCCGTGCTTAACCGTCATAGTTAGTGTACTTCTTTTGCTGGTTTGATGTTGTCAAAGATCGGAGTGGATAATATAGACAAATGAGAGAGACGTTATATTGAGTAGGGCAAGATGTATACTGAGTGACATAGAAATTGCAACACCAAGAAGAAGTAGGATATTTTTGTTGAAACTTGGTAGATTTGTTGGGCTACCATTAAATAATAATTGATTAACTTTTCAGATTAAGTGGTAATGTAATAACGTCACATTTGACAGTTATTATTTTCTTTGCTAGCATTTTCGATCTGTATTTATCGTTCGATTTGTTGTTTCTTCATTGTTAATTAACATTATTTCGATTGTTATTCAGTTGTTTACGTGTTTTGTTTGTTTGATCATGCCTAGAGTACGGTAATGAATCAATTACCATTAATCAAGCGAATTCGATAGAGGTCGAATTATTGGTTTGCGCGAAGCTGGTTTTATTTCGAGAGTTGGCTAATCGTGTAAATCGAAACCGGTCTACTGTAATGCGAGTGTATCGTGCATGGTTTGAAGATGGTCAGGAACGTCGTAAAATGGGGACCAGTGTTTCAAGAAAAGGCAACTGTCATTTAAAGATCGATTTTCCTGTACTCGGGCAAATAGTGATCAATGGTTTGGTGAAGAAGGACGCCATGTAACCCTTAGAACAGTTTATTGCCGAATCCGAAGTTTTGGGTTAAGATCATATCGTCCGCAACTTGTGTTTTCTTTGACTGCGGAAAATTGTTAGCACCGATTACAATGATGCAATGAAAGATCTCATGGGAATATTGAATGGCGTGGTGTTGTCTTTAGTGATGAATCTAGATTTTATTTAGGCATGCACGACGGTCGTAAGAGAGTCAGAAGAAGACGGGGTGAACGACGGAATCTTCAATTTACAGTAGAGAGTACTTATGGTAGCAGGTCTCCCTTGATGTTTATTCGAGGCAATATGACAGCAGAACGATATATTGCGGAGGTGGTTGAAGCACATCTGCTGCCATCCTTACATGAGCTTGAAGATCCATTATTCCAGCAGGATAATGCAGGTCCTCATGTAGCAAGGATTTCCTTGAACTTTTTTGAATAGGCCCAGATTAATCTTTAGCCCTGGTCTCCAAGATCTCTAGATCTTTCACCCATTGAACATGTTTGGGACATAATGGGTAGAGGGTTGCAAAATTTGCAGCGCCCTCCTTTGACTTTGAGACATGAGGTGCAACTTGCATGGGACGCAACACCCTAAGACAAAATAAACCACCTTATTCAATCAATGCCACGACGTGTAAATGAATGTATAAATCAGAGAGGCCGTTCCGCACATTATTTATTTATTTATTTCAACCTACGGGAAGTTCCCATAATAGGAAACAAAGTAATACATAAAAATTACAGAAAATAATTAAAATAGAATAGAAGCGTGTGATGCTAAATATATATAAAAAATAAAATAAATCCATTTACTTATCATACCAACAAACAAAATAAATTATATCTAAACAATTTTTCTTTTATAGATTAAGACAAATTACACAATAGAGTCGAAATTCATCGACCTTACCACCCTAATAAACTCAGTATAATCCATATTAAAAATATCTATATCGTTATTAACTGAATTTAACTCTTTTGCAATTAAGTTAATTAAACAATTATATCCATAGGATGTTCTATGGAAATTGATAAAAAATAATTCGTTAGTTCTTGAATTTATGCGAAATACCCTAAGTGAACGCAAACCCAACAACTCTGCACAATCGATCATGTTATGAAGACACTTAAAGCCAAACCTCAACAAAGAGACTCGACGACGAGCGAAGAGAGACTGAAGACTCACTATATATAAACGCTCGGTGTAACCATAATCATTTTTATCGATATTCAACTTGAAGAGTACATAATTTACAAATTTACGTTGAACCCTCTCAATCCTATCAATCTGGACGGCCGTATAAGGACACCAGACAGAACCACAATACTCTAATATAGGACGAACAATGCTTTGGTACAATCTAATAATACCTATGACATTTGTGAAATCGCGCGTTTGGCGCTTTATAAATCCACAGAGTCTGTTCGCCCTGGTCACAATATCATCCATATGTGGATGGAAACTCAGGGATGAATCGAAGAGCACCCCGAGGTCCCTGACCTGGCACACTCTGTTAACGGATTTACCATTTAGTGAATAAGGGTACTCTAATAATTTCCTTTTTTTCTTCCTGCTAAATGATATGATGTTACATTTAGTGATGTTCAAAGACATATTGTTATCCCCGCACCAAGTAAAAATACTATAGAGATCTGCCTGAAGCCCCCGGCAATCAACCATTAAATCAACAGGGCCGAAGATTTTTATATCGTCCGCAAAGACAAGAAATCTGCTATAGTGTACTCGGTTTCTTATGTCATTTAAAAACAACAGGAACAGTATGGGACCTAAGTGACTTCCCTGGGGAACACCAGATGGAACAGCTGGGACTAGACATGAAATCGCCTACACGGAAGATTTGAAGACGTCCCCGCAAATATGATCGGAGCCAGCTCCACAAGTCTCCAGTGACACCATACACTTCCAACTTCCAAAGTAGCAGGGCGTGATCGACACGGTCAAAAGCCTTGCTAAAATCTGTGTAGATAGCGTCGACTTGACCACCACCCTCTAAAGCTTCCGCGATGAAGTGGCGGTAAATGGAGAGGTTTGTCTCTGTACTTCTGCCACTCATGAATCCATGTTGTTCAGGAATAATAAGTTTGGCGTAAACAGATATAATATTATCAGCAACAATAGATTCCAAAACCTTACCCAAAGCCGGCAACGCACAGATAGGGCGATAATTACGTATGTCAGAGCGGTCTCCCGATTTAATTTAATTTATTTAAACAAAGGTAAAATATAGGTCGACTTCCATTGTTCCGGAAAAGTTCTAAGGGAGAGGCTAAAAAGAAGAGAAGAGAGATTGGCAGAGATAAGGAGGGGCTATAAAATTTTAGAAAACATAACAATAATTATTAAATTTTGTTTAACTAATAAAGATTTTCCTTCCAAACTTTGATCATTTATTACTATATCATAGGTGAATATTCCAACCAAATTTCATTCAGAAATTCCAACCCTTTCTTGGTGTTGCAATTTCTATGGCACTCAGTATATATCACACTGTTTTTGGAGAAGTATTGGGTTCACTCGTTATATAGACGTCCCTTAATTTTTTGCTGTCACATCTACAGGCTCCTTGTAATGCCCCTCAGAATAACCAATTTCTTTTTGGAGTTGTTGGAATAAGTGTTTTGCCGTATCGAAGCGGTACCCGATTACAACCTCATTCAAAACATATGATTGATAGAGATCTGATAAATTTTCATCCTGTCCAAAAGTTTGGCCTATTTTCAGCAACAAATTTAAAGTACTTGTTAAATATTATTCCAGTGAATCTTGTGTGATGAGGAGTATTTATCGATGTAAAGTAGTGTCACCGCTCACACACATGCTACCCCACAGCTCTTGCAGTCATTATCAAACGATTTTTTAGACGATATTTGTCGGTTTAGTTTGACTTTTTTCTGCAAAGAATGAGAAGGATAATTATCATCTCAAACGTTATAGAATTTCCGATGCATAACAGCTTTTCGATCAATTTAAAGCCGTTTTGTGGAGTAAAATATTCTTGTTTGGAAACCTTTGTCGATTTATAAAGTAATAGTTTCGTTTATACACTTTGTTAAAAGAAGCAATTTAGTAAAAGTAATGGATATGAAGGGTTTCATTGGATGATTTTCCGCGAATTTAAATTAATTTGGTTCTATTTTTATAAATTCTTTCCTTTTCTATTAATACTTTAAGCAAAATATAATAAATAGAATTACGTTTTCAATTATGAGGCCAAAGTTGACAAGTGTGTTGTTTTTATAAAATAAAGATGCATATGAACGTTAGTGAACAGCAATATCTATAGAGTGGCAAACTACTAATTTGGTATTTTAGAGCAGCACGGTCAGTCAATTTTGAATTTTGAGACAGCCGACGCCAATTTTGAATTATGGTGAGGCCACCTTCCATGCATGCATTTGCGAGAGGTTGAGTACCGTCCTGGCAGGTGGGGACTCCTCTGAAGTTGGCGCCTCAATTTTCAAAAAATCTAATTCTTTAAGTTCTGAGATCAATAAGTATACTTCTGGAGTTCTTGCGTTAATTTTCAATAGTTCTACAAAATTACCGCAAAAAAGGCAATCATCATGTTTTAGGGTTAGCGCCGTAATTTGTTCGTTCGAGAGTTCTGATCGTTTTTTCAGCTTGGACGTAAGAGTTCTGGAGTTTTTTATTGTTTTCGGGAATGGTTCAGCATTTTTTTTTGCAAAAGTTGCAATTTCTTGATTTCGCAGGAATAATTTTGAGTAGAGTTCTGATTAGAGTTCTGGGTAGCGCTCGGAGAGTTCTATCGAATATCCCCATAGCGTTTTTCTATAGAGTTGAAAATTCAAAAGTTATTTGCAAAATTCGAAATAGTATGCTACGTGCCGAGAAGAAAAGAAAATCGCACAGGAGTTCTGATTAGAGTTCTGGGTAGCGCTTGGAGAGTTCTATATCCTCATAACGTTTTCTTATAAAGTTGAAATTTACCAAAATTAGGTGCCCATTCGATGAAGAGGGCAGCAAATGAATTTTGTGAAACAAAACTGGAGTGATTTACCTGTATATTGTAGTATTATATTGTAGTATGAATTTTAGTTAATTGTATAGAGAGCAAAATTTATTACAAATAATAATTAAAAAATTTTAGTATTATATTAACAAAATAATGAACAATATAATCAAAATATATTACCTAAGTGTGTATAAGTGTAATTTGTTTTCTAATTCTTAACTTCTCTCTTTGTCTTGAATTCTTTCTTCACTTCTTTTCTTTGGTCTTTTCCTTTTATTGCACTTCTCTTTTCTTTGGTGTGTTCGTCGTTTGCAAACAACAACTTCTTTTGATGTGGTCTGCTTCTTTTCAACCCTGGTATTTGCTATAACTTTTTATCTGACCTTTTTCGTCGACCATCCCATTCCGTCGCTTATAAACAAACTTCATTTTTTTCGGCACGTCGTTATAGCAATTTGGAATTCTAGATTTTTAATGTTTCAAGTGTATGTGTGTGGTATGTTTACAACGCTTTTCTATTTCTTAAAGAATGCTTTCTATAAAATTTACATCTTTTTATTGATAATTTTACTAATGAAATATTACCATACTACAATATACAGGTGTATTATGTATGTTATCGAGCTTTAATCATGTAACACGTTATAAAATATACAAACAACTTTAAAATGTAATGTCCATACAAAATAATCTCTCCATGTCATAAAAGAATCAAAATTTGAAAATCGTGTTTCGTCAACCTAAAGTCCCTCTCTTACCGGGAACAACAATAACAGGGAAATTCTTTCCAACGCAACGTGGCGATTTATCCAAACCTGAACATTTTTTTAACAAATGTCAAATATTTTTCAATTGAGTATCTATTTTTGATTTAAAAAATGAAACAATTAGAACGCTACCCAGAACTCTACTCAGAATTCCTGTTTTTCTTTTCTTTTCGGCATATAGCACACAATTTCGTATTTTGCTAATAACTTTTGGATTATATTTAGATAATAGATATTAATAAGTTTGTAATATTGACTTGTTATTTATTGTTTAACATTCTTATTACATTGATGTTTTGTTGATAACAATATTTTTCAGATTACATATTAGACGTTTCGGTAAGAGAGGGACTTTAGGTTCCAATTTTGATTTTTATGATTTGGAGAGGTTATTTTGTATGGACATTACATTTTAAAGTTGTTTGTATATTTCATAACGTGTTACATGACTAAAGGTCGATAAAATATATTATCTGTATGTATGAAATATACAGGTAAACCATTCAAGTTTTGTTTTACAAAATTCATTTGCTGCCCTCTTTATCGAATGAGCACCTGATTTTGCTAATTTTCAAATTTATAGAAAAACGCTATGGAGATATTCAATAGAACTCTCCGAGCGTTACCCAGAACTCTAATCAGAACTCCTGTGCGATTTTTTCTTTTTCGGCACATAGGACACTCGTCCAAATTTTGCAAATAACCTTTGAATTTTCAACTCTATAGAAAAACGCTGTGGGGATATTCGATAGAACTCTCCGAGAACTACCCAGAACTCTAATCAGAACTCCTGTGCGATTTCTTTTTCTTCTCGGCACGTATCACACCATTTCAAATTTTGCAAATAACTTTTGAATTTTCAACTCTATAGAAAAACGCTATGGGGATATTCGATAGAACTCTCCGAGCACTACCCAGAACTCCTGTGCGATTTTTTTTCTTCTCGGCACATAGCACACAATTTCGAATTTTGCAAATAACTTTTGAATTTGCAACTCTATAGAAAAACGGTATGGTAGTATTCGATAGAACTCTTCGAGTACTACCCAGAACTCTAATCAGAACTCTACTCAGAATTATTCTTGCGAAATCAAGAAATTGGAACTTTTGCAGAAAAAAATTTGCTGACCCATTCCCGAAAACAATAAAGAACTCCAGAACTCTTACCTCTAACCTGAAAAAGACGATCAGCACTGTCCAACGAACTAATTACGGCGCTTATTGAAAATTTTATGTAAGAACTCCAGAACTATACTTATTGGTCTCAGAACTCTAAGAATTAGATTCAACTTCAGAGGAATCACTTGGGGATTAGTCTGCCTTCCAAATATATGTGCGGGAGGTTGATAACTCTTTTGGAGGTGACGGGTTGGGTTTCCCCATCAGATTTCAACTCGATACGTTCAATCGTTCAAACGCAATAAAATTGGTAAATTATCGCTTTGTAAGTCAACTTTGAAGACTTCTAACTCGAATATTTTACCTAACTATCTTTCGAGGTATCTTTGTCATTCTATCCTTAGAGTCTACAGTTAAGCGTTGTCGATGCAATATTCAGACACGCAGTACTTGCTTACTTTTATTGATTGTTAAATAAAAGATATCGGATCTGTCACTAAATTGTAAATATTTAATTATCTATTTGATTAGGTGAAAACAAGAGTACTAGACATTTGATGTTAGAGATGAATGAATTTTATTTCGAAATGGCACAGCGATTAAAACTTCTGAAAGGGAATGTTTTGAATAGTACTCATAAAGGATGTCAAAGGGACAATGAAGAAACAAATATTTCCAGTTATGAATCTGATTTACACAAATTAATTAGCACAATCGAACAGAATGACGAAAAAGTTACTGAGAATGCAAAAATGTTGAAGGTAAATATTTACGAGTTTATAATTGCATATTTTGTAAATGTAATTTGTGACTTTGCTTATAAGGAACTTAAAGAGGAAAGGAACCTTATATATCAAGAAATAAAATCACTTTGCGAAGAATCTGATAAGAGCGATAAACAAACTAAGGATTTAAATCTTGAAACTCCCCATTTTCTTTTGCCGAAAAATGAAAACTTGAATAACACCGGTAAGAATCGTACACCCTTATATCTCGTGAAATATAGTTTTGAATGTGTGTAGCAAATATATAATAAGCAATACACTGTAAATAGCCTAATGCATATCGCTTAAAATATTTAAGAAATTTATATAAACATCGACTTGTGGTTTTCGCATCAGTATCGTTAATGTTCACAACGAACAATTAACTAGGAATGATTAGCAACGTACCTACTCGGAATTCTCGGAAATAGCGTTCAAGTAAGCATCAGTTCGTGTTGTTATGATGTACTTATATTTGCCTATGTGTTTCCAAGGGCTCTTAATCAGTATACAGCGTGTGCCTTAATTTATATATATTAAATCAAGTAGTAAACAAGTTTTGCTAATAAAAGATAACTAGTAATGGCAAATTCTTTTTATCCATTCTGTTTTCGAGATAGTACTATTCTTATTAAAAAGCAACGGCCTTGATACCCTATGAGCGGAGGACACTACTAGTGATTGCTCATTGTTCAGATACAGCTGTTGAATTTGAAGCAATGAAGCGGCCGGTTATAAAACAACACGCCCTTGCGAAATTTGGAATGTTATGATTTTAGCAATAGGCACCTGGAATCATCGATAAGAAATTCAAAAATTTACACTTAAACGCTTTAACCCTAGGGTACTTTAGCTTGCAAGTTGTCTTATATGACATTTTTAATGTTTTTATAAATTCTTCAGCATGTAACTTTATCCGATCTAGGTATATATTTAGTAATTGCTATATGTAGCTCGTCATTATACTAATGCGGAATTAGTAAATATCTTACTTGTTTACGGCGAATCCAGACAAAACTCTGCGCGGGCTCAACGACGAAACGCGGAATTATTTCCTAATAGAAATTTGCCGATAGCACAAACATTTGTTGATATTGTTTAACGTGCATGCGATACAGGTTTCCTGCAGCATCAACGAGATCGGGATGCTGGTCGTGATAGAACAATTCGTGCAGACAAAGCAGTGTTAAATTTAGTAGAGGATGTTTCTAGGATAAGTACCCGCTAAATTAGACTTAATTTGTCTAACTAATTTTGTTAAATTGGTATGGTGAACTTCGAAGAGACATTATTTGCATCATTTTCAACGGGTATACGCTTTATCAGTAGATGATAATCCCCCGGCAAGTGCAGTTTTGTGAATGACTTGGAAATCTTGGAATGACTATTAGAAAGAAGCGCAGAAGATAATTTCTCAACAAAAATACTATTCACAAATGGAGCTAATTTTCTCGCAAAGGAATTATTAATACGTTAATACACAATCATTTGGCGATGGAGAATTTCATGCTGTGGCGTACACATTATCAACGACGACTTTCCCTCAATTGCTGTGGTATAATGCATAACTTAATTATTGGATCATTTGTGCTTCCGAATCGTCTTGACGAACAAACTTTTTAGATTTTGTATAAATTGAATTACCATCGTTACTCGAACAAATACCGCCCAACAACAGATGTCACTTATGCACGATGGAACTCCTCCACATTAAGCATTCTAGATCTTTTGCTTGGGGGCCCCCAAATAATTAGTTTATAATACCGAAATACACAAATAACGTAGAAGAATTAACAAATCGCATAAATGTGTCAACAAAATGCCCTGTACCTACTTTGTGCGTGACTTATATATGTATGTTACGTCAGCATCGCCGACTCCCCATTTTAGTCAATACTAAATTGATGCTGTATACTAGTAGTTCTATGTATATGCGGCTGTCGTAACTTATTTCGTAATTAAAACTAGCTCAATTAAAAACAAGTTCTTTAGTAAAATGTATTTCAGAAAGGTTTCTAACCGTGTTCGTAATTATAATCGCTAAACAATTTTCGTCAATACCGGTTTTATCTATGCAGAACTAGAATTTGTTTGTGAGTGCTCGACTATATATGAAGTTGTTTCGCTTTAGTTTGAATTAAAATTATATATAAAATAAAATGACCCTTACCACACCTTTTGAAAATTTCTAGGTACATACGTGTCGATGTCAGTGCCAACAGTGTTTTGGTTTAGTTCTTGCGGGCATTCAGTGTGTGATGTTCATTGTGCGGTACTTTGGAGTGGTACAGTTTTCGTTGCATGGTGTTGGTTTTGGGCGTTGGCCGGATAATATATAATAATAATAATAATAATAATAATTTATTAGTTTAAAGTAACATTTTTAGAAGCTCACATATAATTTTCAATAAAAAGTGAACCAATGAGCAACACCTTCAGTTAAGCCATTTCGGCGCCATGCTCTTCCAGATGTGCCTGTTGGGTGGAACAAAAGTAAAAATAAAAATAAAATGCAACACATGCAAGCCACAACTGAAAAATAATAATATCAGTAATGAGACAAAGATGAAAACCTAATAGTAAATACAGTGGAAACTCAATTATTAAATTAGCGTTTCTCAATCAAGACCAGGTCGCCAGAAAGAAGAAATCGCCTCAAACTATGTTTAAAAGAACTGGTCGATAACTGTTTAATGTCAACAGGTAGCTCATTCATTATACGTCCACAGGTGTAACTGAAGGACCTCTTAAACTGAGCAGGGCGATGGCGAGGCGTGTCAATTAAATCCTTCCTTCTAATATTAATGTTATAGACGTCTGTTCTAAACTTCTTCTTGTACAGCAGGTATGGTGGTATGCTCTGTGAAATAATATTGCGCACAAAGCAGGCAAAGTGCAAATACCTACGACCGTACATATTTAGGCAACCAACCTCTAACCATTTATGAGAAATTTGACGCCCTCTTCTATGCCAAAGATAAAACGTAAGCAGGAGTTTTGCGCCACCTGAATTCGTCTAACATCCACACTATCCAAACAAGGACCATACACACAGTCACAATAATTAAAATGTGATAGCACGAGAGTATCAGCTAATAAGCACTTAATACGGGTATTCAGAACTTGTCTATGCGGAAGAATCATTTTTAAATTGATCTTAGATCTTCATCCATAAACAAACCCAAACGCTTTATACAAGTTTTGCGCGCAAGCTCAATCTTGTTAATGGATAGATGTACAATGCCATCAATACGCTTCCTGTTAGTCTTACTACCAAATAGAATGTAACCAGACTTGGCCTCATTAATTTGCAAACTATGTCGTCGGGCAATTTCCACAAAACTCTCCAAATCTGCATTAATGGATTTGATTGCTGCATCAACATTATTCACACAAAAGGAAGAGTACATCTGCGTATCATCTGCATAAAACTGAAAAGTAGAAGAAAAGTTCCCGAACAGCAACAATGGTGAAGTGTAAATTGTAAAGAGAAGCGGTCTCAATATAGATCATTGAGAAAATTCAAAATGAATATTGTTTATCAACCGATTGTGCATTTTAATGATGTACTTGAAGAATGTTCCTGCATATAATTCATATATTTCGTTTGTTCATAATTTTTGATATGAGAAGAAGAATGAAAAAAACATATGGTGCGTTTTAAATGGAAGAAAAAGAAATGTTCCGTGACGAGACCCGAACCAGCGATCTCCTGAGTACCGCACCAAAACGCTATCGACTAGCCCACAAGTCCAATTGACAATCGTATTATATCTAGCGGATTTAAATGGTGGGTGAAACTTCAACATTGATTATCTCGGTAATTTATGAACGTTGCGTCGAACTACTCCAAAATATTCTTATTTAAGGTCCAAACTACACGTACCATAAATATCAAAAATTACAAAAATCCGATTACCTTGCCTTCTCCTTGTAAGATTGAATGTGACTTTTTGTTAGAATCATCAATTCGCCCCGATCTGTGATAACGATCAATATTTTCATGACTAAGATCGACTTTCAATCTCTGCTTACACAATTCAATAACTTTCATCTCGACATTCTCATCCCGTCGCTCATCAATTCCAAATATTTTTATAGAATTTCTTTTAGTGTATTGTTCTAATTGATCAATTTTAAGCGATAAAGTATTATTTTCTCTCTCTAATGTCTCACATTTGTGTATACAGCTGTTTATTTCTTCCTGAAATTTTTCGTTTATGTTTTTAGCAAGTCTCTCTGTTAGGCGTTCGATTCATCTTGTATTATATCGTCAATACAATCCTTCAATATCGTTTTCATTTCAGAAATTTGTTCTCTTGTTTGCGGCATTCTAAAGAAAAACACTTCCTCTATCGTTTGGTATAAAAATCACTATTTAATTACTCGAATACAGTACAGTATTTAATGCGGAGCCGTGCCAAACACGTTACTCTCGAAGCATTACCACTTTTTTCGTTGATGATACTTAATTCTCCCAGGTTTCCATTGAAGATGGCAACTTAGCTGCCGAAAAATGTATTTGGAATTATTTCCGAAAGGTGTGGTAAGGACAATTTTATTATTTCATATATGTATTACTTTAACCACCGTTTGCCCATACTGATTTCAGTTAAACTTAGTTGACGGAAAACATAGTCAAAATCAAGGATCATTGAGGCGTGCCACTCAGGATATTAAAAAAATGTTAGCGTCATGGAGGCAGAGCAATAACACTACGAATTGGTCAAATGGTTTTCGATTGCTTCAATTTGTGAAAAATAGAGTACTTCCTTTGGGAGTAAAACAATCCTAATATAAAGCTATGTTTGGTATTCATCCAAGAGGGTTTATGATTTCGGTTTTACCGTTATAAGTCATCAGGCCTGCAAAATGAAGACTTTCCTTCAAAAGATATTGAACAATTAAACACCGTGGGTGAAGATGGTTGTGGAAAACTAACTTTTGTTAAAGAGAAGGTTATAGTTAGTCAAATTGTGTTAGCTAGAAGAGGAACAAGAAGAAATACTGAAATTGTTATTGAACATGAGTCATCCAGCTGTAGAATTAGGAGATAACATTATTATAGCAGTTGCATATGTCCACAGAGCAAAGGTGAACATACAGAATATCACTGGATAAATATAAGGTTGGAGCAAAGAATGGGAGATTGGATTCTAGGCAATAAGAAATTTTAGAAGACTGGTTTTAAAATGGAGTAAAATGAACTAATTCTGACTCTTACCACACTTTTCTCATTCTTATTAATTTTTTAAAAACCATAAATACGTGCCTTTAAGTCTTTGTCACTATAGAGAACACAAGATTTATTAATTCGTCATACACCTTTTTCTTTTGTGAAAGCAATAAAATGAAATATGACGAAAATGCTATTCTAATTTGTTATTCTTCAACCGATTTCAGACTAACGCTAGACATTTGATCAACGCAATGTTCTGGCATAACCATAATTAAAGTAAAAACTATTCGACAATGTGGCTTTGACGTTTCGAAATACCTAAACGTAGCTAGAATAATAAACTAGAAAATTAAACTAAAGCCTAATAAACCAACTTTGCAATTATTTACAAGGGAGGGTTGGCGACTCAAAAATAGTCATGTTGTCTATGTACAACCTATATTAGACATATATATATCTTCATTTGAAGAACATTTATATATTAATATGAGACAATTAATCCATATCATAGATCTCTTCGTCTTGTTTATGAAAGATAGTATTTACTAAAAACAATAACATGTTCAAGCACAGCACGTGATTTGTGTGTATTAATTTGTAAGTTCGGAAACGTGATCATTACTAATATATTGATAAAGGGGAGTAAATAAAATATTTTCGTTATATATATAGCAGGATTGTAGCAGAATGGTAGTAATAGACCTAGTTAATATCATTCACCTGTTAATGATAACATATAGCTTCTCGGAAAACAAACGGGCCATTCCAAATAGACGAGAACAGGAACTACACGACATTTAATATTAGTTGATAACCAGAAGTAGGGACGATACAAGTTTTCAAATGGATACTAACATTACACTGGAATTCTTGAATATGCACTGCGCTCACAAATCGCAATACGTTGATGAAGTTCAACCACCCACACTTGAAGACCAGAAGGAGTTTATTGAGGATAATAATAATAATAATAATAATAATAATAATAATAATAATAATAATAATACTATATGCAATATCCTGTTGATTACTGGAAAAGTGGAGAGAAAAGTGGCATATTTCTATCTGTCGTGCAGAGTAAATAGAGGGAGGTCCAATCAGCCTCGCAGCTTTATAGATTGTGCAGTCCAACATTTCTCTTTAAATGCTCCCAGAGATTCTCGATGGGGTTCAAGTCAGGACTACATGAAGGCCAGTCTAACAATGTTACCAGATTTTCTTCCATCCACCTTTTTGTTGCTCGTGCGGTATGTTTCGGATCGTTGTCCTGTTGAAAGATCCATGTAACGGGCATATTGTTATCGCAAAAAGGGAGCATTATGTCATTCAATATAGAAACATATTGATGCTGATCCATACGACCTTCGATTTTTGTAATAGGTCCAACCCCACGCCATGACATAGCACCCCACACCATAATGTTACCGCCACCATGCTTGAGCGTAGGATGGGTATATTTTGGATCATGAGCTTTCAATCGGGGGCGTCGAATATATGATTTTCCATCGGGCGAAAGTCTATTTATTTTCGTTTCATCCGAAAAAGTATCCTTTTCCATTCTTTAACAGACGAATGACGGTATTTTCTAGCGAATTCTAACCTATTTTTGCGATTTCGTATCGACAACAGTGGCTTCTTCCGAGAAATCCTCCCAAATAGACCTTTTCCTCGCAAACGCCTTTTTACTGTTTCTACAGATGGAAAGCTATCGCTTTCCCCAAAAACACTAACGCGGATTTCATTTGCGGTTTTTTGGGGGAATATTTTGGATTCGTGCACTATCAGTTCGTTTTCCCTAACGGACGTTATTCGGCATCTTTGCTTTCGAGGCACTTTTTTAACGGTGTTATTTTTCTTAAAATACTGTACAGCGTTGAAAACCATTCTTTTTAGATATTTAGAGATTTCGCCATAAGACTTTCCATCGTTGCCAAATTTGACTATTATGGCTCTCGTAGTTTCGTTACAGGATTTATTTTTGCCCATTATATTATTATTATATATTATTATACAACTAAAATACAATCTTACATAACAAAGTAGTTGTATTTCTTTAAGAAGTACAGAATCTTACCAGAAATGTGCAATATTTTATATGAAATGATAAAAAAAACGACCGTGGTTAATTACGTGACCGACTGCTTTTTGAACTAAGCTAACGGGAATTAATGAAAAAATGTTGACATTTAAATCAATGCACACTTTCTATAATTGAATTCCTATGAAAAGGTGTACCAACTTATTGTAAAACCTGACCTAACTTACTATAAGTTACAATCTGGATATCGTTGCTAATTAGTTGACCGAAGGTTTGAATACATTTACATATATACGTCAGAGAATTTTTCTAGCTGGGGCAACAAATTTTCTAGGGTGGGCAATGCCCACCCTTGCCCCTCGCTAGCTACGCCCATGATATTTGCAGAAGCTATTGAATTGGGAGTAATCGTTCACGATATGAATATAAGCAGGTGAGCAATAGAAGCCTCTAATGTAGCTCTTCTTGCCGACTTTAAGGCTTTAAAAGAGTGCATACTACACTTCAAGAGGATCTATGGAATAGTTTCGAGAAAAATTAACAAATTTATAAGTAGTTCATATGGATGTATGTACATATGAAAATTCAATTAAGAAATTTCCCCAATATGTACTTAAATACGCATTTTTGCAGCTATTTAATTCTACAGAAGTGAACAACTAATTGTAAATTAATACAGACTCACGCAGTAGCTGCACTACAGACTCCTGCAGTAGCTGCAGTCGCGCTACTCGGCCAACCCACCTTAGGAAAATATGTAATATAGAATTAAATAGCTGCAAAAATGCGCATTTAAGTACATATTGGGGGAATCTCTTAATTTAAAATGAAAACTACTCCTCTCAAAGTTGCACTGATGAGCAGTATGACCGCAGCACACGTGTCATCGACAACTCACAGCTACACAATTCTAGCAATAATATCTGCTGTAGGTAAACTTGTTTCTCCTTTAAAAATTGTTTTAAAGGAAGCAGTGAGAAGAGTTGGTCTGCGTGTTCGTGAGTCCTTATGTAATTCTCCAAATGTAGTCGTTACAGCATCGAAAATTAACATCCCAGCTATTCACAAATTGGTTTATAGACGTATTTTTGCAAAATACAGGTGAGCACAGCGTATTATTGCTGAATTCATGGACATGCCATTGTCCTGCTACGTTAAAACAAAAAGTTCCGGCTAATCAACCAAAAAAGATATTGAAATACTCCCAAAAAATCCACAGTAATGGTTCCACCTCTGGATATTTCCGTGTTTGCAGAGGTTTTGTAAAACTGTTTTCTGATCTAGTAATATTAGCAAACTTCGACGTAGTTTTGCATGCACGGAACAACGTAATAAAATCACAATCACTTATCCATAACCAACTTTCAGCGCCACGATATTTTGCATATACTTGGTATAAAAATGGATACCTTCATGACAAACCGAACCGTTTGAACATTCAGTAAGTTTTGCTTTAGTAAATCCCAACAGTCTTCCATGTTCAATGTGTGAAGATGCAGCTAACATACGATGTTCGTGGTGCAACAAGTTTTACTGCTTCCCACATCTTTTTTAAATTTCATTTTGACTAGCAGTATAGCTACTATTTTAGTATGTACATGTATTGTATAAATAAATAAAAAAATATATATCTGCTATATTTTCCATTGAACAAATTCAGTTGTTTTAAATAAAAAGAGTATTTATTATTATTATATATAATATATGCATTGTATCTTTACAAATATGCTCATATATATACGACACGACTACACAAGGTATGCACGTCAGTACTAATATAGCATTACTTTACATTTTTCTTGTTGATATAAATTTATTTGTTTTCAATAAATTTTGCCTGTATTTAGCGCAATTTTAAATGCTATTTAGTGTTATCAAAATTATAGAATATGTCTGAAGAGCGTTGGCGTAGGAATAAACTCTTGATTTTTAATTGACAATGTAGGGTAACTTTCACTATGTCCTATAGCATTGAAAAGCAAATACTTGGATATATGTATAATATTAATATTGTATTTATTTTTATTACGGAGATAGATAGATATGTTAAAACCCGGAAATCGTTCTAACGATGGGCGGGGTATTCGTCCCCTCAACATGTCTTTTCGCACTAAAAATAGATTTCAGTATATCCTAGGGTGGACTACTACATAAAAGGTTTGAAATTTTTATGAATTTTCGGGTTGGGAACCATTCCTTGTTAGTTGCAAATTCATAATATATAATGATCGTTTCAGGAGTTGATGGTATAGAAGAGCGGTCTGAAGTCAAAAACGTTTCGAAGAGGGAGAAAGCACAGTGTGACGGAAAGGATTTTATAACTAAAAATAGAGAGGTAAGATATTTTAATTAAAAATAAATTAGTTTTATGTACTTGTACATATGAATAAGTATGGGTATACTAATTATTAATCATACAAAAGACTTTATACAAAACAGCGGGAAATATCCTAATGAAGGTGGTGCAACGTAAAATCTCACTCAACATAGTTTCTATAAAAATAAATTAAATTTTAGAACAAATATATAGATTCTTTCTTAATTCGTTGGATTAAATTTAGATGTTCTTAAAATTTGATTGGTGTAAAATTGAAGTATGAAAATTACATATAATTTTACTAGTGCTGCACACACATTTTTCTTATTCGATTAGAAGTTTCTTGATATCATCACTATAAAAAGGAGAAGTGAGGGTCATGAACCAACTGCGCAAAAGAGCCTACATCGCTGCATCGTCCATCACATCCAGTTTCGCTAGAGCTTCTCTTTGAGGTTCCAACATGTGATAGCTAGCGGTACTTAAGTTGGGACTATAGAAGGGATGGCCAGACGTAACAAGATTATTTGTTTAATTTCGATCAGTTGCGTATCTTCCCTCTCGTCTATCTTGTTGTAGACTAAAGTACAGACTTAGTGCTTCAGTTTATATTAAAGTTTTGTGTCAAAGTAGGCAAAATTGTACCTGCTAATCAGGAGGGACAGCATTATGCTTTAATAACTGACGACTGTAGCTGTGTACTAGTTTCGTTTTGGATACAATGCCGCATAAGCTTACAATTAGACAATTAGTTTCTGTCCCCTCTTATTATCTGATAGTGCTTATTTTTTATTTAAAACTGACACTCGTTTTTGAAAATAGTTTTGAGCCATTTATTTATTTATGTTATCTTTGAAATTTTGCGATACATTATACACGATTTTGAAACAATAACTAATTTCCAAAGCAGTTGAAATCGGATATTGTCATATTTTGTCTTTTTGAATCAACTGATACTACAGATACCGGGTGTCTATTTTAATACTCTTAATTGGCTGTATTCTTTTCAAACGTATCGTAAAAAGCTCAAAACTATTTCAGTAGTATGGTACCCGAACTTTAAAATCTTAAATAGAAACCGTTTGCATGTTCATCATTGAAAAGCTCTGGAGAAATGCTTTTCATTGATCCCTTACAAAACGATTTTGGAGTAAGTAATTATTAACTGATTCAGAAACAAGATGAAAGGATCATTGTGGGTAATTTAATTCTGTTCAACAATGCCAGCCATATATTTGCTATCGATTTACTACTACTTCAACGTATAAAATAAAACATTTTATTTATTAAATTGTTTAAAATATCCAGTGTTCTTTTCTAAAACAATAGTACTCAAATAGTTATCAAATTCTTGAACGTAGCCCTCGGAATTGAACGATATTCTTGAATGATACGGTTACGCAGATCAAGTGATTCCGATGTGTTGACAATATCTGTGATATACAAACTATCGAACCGATACCATGTTGAAAGAACATGTGACTTGGCATCTGACCATTAGATATATAGAGCATGAGACGTGACCACAGATTACTACAGATCTCCAAGTAAATACGAAAAGTTATCCGCCATAGTTATCTTTGCTTATCTAATTAGAAAGATAATATGCTCCTTCTTTGTCAGTATGAATCCAAGGTTTGGCAGGTGGCGCGATAATTGCAGAGATTCGTTAATAATCGACCACAATCGTAGACAATCGTAATTACTGCTATTAATACGTTGGCGCTGGATCAGCTGGATCAGTCAGTGTACGTTGTTTTTGATTTTTAATTCGTTATTTTCCACCGTTTTCACCGTCTTGCACCGTTTTTTATCGTCGAAATGAGAGACAAATGTGTTTTGTGTGGGAAAAGCTGTATGGAAGTTGCAAAGATGTGCAGTAGCAAAGTATTGCGTGGAATTTTGAGAGGTACGTATTGATTTGTATACAAAACCTTAAATGAAAGAAATAGTTCTAAAATTATGTATCTTTAATAAAATTTATAGATAATCATAATTACAAAACAACTTCTTCTTCTTAATCATGTTCCTATCTACCTTTCGGTGTAAGGCTTAGATAGGGTCAAGTTTCCTATTTTCTATATAATTCTCTCCACCGTTTTCTGTCTCCAGTCTGATCCTTTATTCCCTCCCACTCAATTCCCCTCTCTGCCGCTGCTCCCCTGATATCGTCATTCCATCTTCTTCTTGGCCTTCCTTTTTTGTTTTTTCCTATCACTCGTGTCTCATACACTCTCTTTCTCAGTCTATCATCACTCATACGACACACATGGTCGAACCATCTCAGCTGATTCTCCTCCACTATTCTCCGTATGGGTTTTATTCCTAGGTTTTGCCAGTAATTCTCGTTTCTTATCTTGTCTTTCTTGGTCTTGTTTTCTATTCGTCTTAGGAATCTCATATCCATGGCGTTCACCCGCGATTTTACCTTTTCTAACCTTGTCCAGGACTCACTACTATATGTTATTGTTGGTCTTATCACTTTTTTCACAATTTCCATTTTAATTCGTTTTGGCACTTCCTTTTTCCCCCGAAACGTAGTTCTCATCATATAAAACATTCTTGCCGCCTTTTTCATTCTTTCATTAATTTCTTGTTCCATTTTTCCGTCCCATTGAATTATTGTCCCTAAATATTTGTAGTTATTCACCTGTTCTATTGTCCTCCCTTCGATTTTGATGTTATGTCTTTTCCTTTCTCCTGCTATTATCATTGATTTGGTCTTTTCGATGTTTATTTTCATGTTTATATTCTTTATTTCCTTATTTAGGATTTCAAGGTTCCTTTGTAGCGCTTCTTCTGATTCAGCCAGAATTGCCATATCATCCGCAAACATCAGTTCACATAAGTTAGTGTCCCTCATTTTCCAGTGACCCATTTTTAGTGGTTTCATTTGTTTTTTTAGTACTTTTTATGGCCTCATCTAATACCATAGAAAACAACAATGGACTAAGCACACAGCCCTGCTTTACCCCAATCTTTGTTGTAAACTCTTTAGATTCTTCGTTGTTGGTTCTTACTATATTTGTGTTATACCTATACATCGAACGCTTTTTCTAAGTCTATAAAACATATATGTATTGTTCACTTGCTTGTCTTATCACAAATATTAAATCTTGTGTACTTCTTTCTTTTCTAAATCCACATTGAGTGTCTTCTTCTTCTCTCCTCAGTTATTTTTCTTATTCTTTTTCTATAATACTCGCTAACATTCTACCTGGGACGCTTGTTAGTGCAATTCCCCTGTAGTTATTACAATCCCTCTTGTCCCCCTTCTTATAAATGGGCAATATTATTCCCGAGTTTACAAAACAACAATAGATGAAAATAAATATATTGATGAATATAATTGAATCATCGAACTATCGAGAAATTATTTTTTGGTCTTATCACTCATCCATTTAATTGCGAATTTTGGAGTTCTATAATAATAATTAAATATGTTTTTAGGGCAAAAATATGGTTCGATGCATTGCATTTTGAAATCCAAAATGACACAAAATTTAAGATCGCACAGGGACTATTTTGATTCCTTCATATTCGATTCGAGCAAGAAGTTCTATTGTACTGCAGTATCTAAACATGTTCAAGAAGAAAGGAAGACCTTGGATCCAGAGAGGTAAGCATTCACTTATTATTATTAGCAGTACTTTCAGTGCTACATATATTTTCTCCTATACTCCTATTTTTTACACTTCGATCAATAAAATTGTCAGAATTACTATCTATGAATAATACTACTATCTATAATTATTTAAATTTTCAATTTTCAGGACTGTTACCACAACAGGCACTAGGGCTGCTGCTTTCACCCCTGATATCGACGAGCTGTTCGACAGCTTTAACGGAAGTGCCCGACTACCACCAGACGGGAAGCCACTCTGCTGCTGCATCACCCGACGTTACAAACATGCGGACTTTTGGAACACAGCCATTTCCAAAGTCGAGATGTGGAATTGTGTGTGTGGCAAAAGGCAGACCGGTTGGAAATTACCATCACAAATTGGATGGATGCACTCCATTAAAGCTATTACTTTAATATGGCAAAACATGTAGAGTCGCCGAATAACTAGTATCCGACATCCAACTTTTAACTAGGATACACCTGAAAATTTATTTGGTACAATTCATCTCGGTTGTGGCTGAATTGGTAACCAAATAGTTCCACAGTTTATTACTTCTTTAAAGACTCAAGTCATTAATGGTCTCAAAAATCCAAGGCTGCAAGAAACCAATTGTAAGCACGATGATGAGAGTCTTTTAAGTAATTTACAAACTTTTCTCAACGAGGCTGAAGTGACTGGGAGAAGTAACCTGGTAATTGACGATGAAACCCTTGATACATACATAAGTTAATATATTGCCGAGGAAATACATGAAGCTGTTTCTTCTGGCAATATAAAAATTTTATCAGTGGCTTATGTTAGCGGTTTTACTGCCAAACGGATTCTCGCTGATATTAATTGTGATAAATGTTTAAGTGCTTTAACTTCTGATTGTTCACTATTATGCTATCAATTTCTTCCTTTCAAAGAGTTTTCTGAACAGCAGAATAAATTAACATATACTTCGGAGAAGTTAGTTGTGTCTGTTGGTAATGGAATTACTTTGTTAGAACAGGAATTGTAAAATTTGCAAGTAACAAACATTCAGAAGAAAGCTGTAGTTTTTATCAGAAGAAATGGATTTTTCTTGGATAACTTGTTCAACACACTTTAATTTTGCTATAGATGGTATTGTTAAGGGAATCTTATCCCAGTACAGTATCGATACTTTACTCTCGATACCAAGTACTTTTGGTATCGATACTTTTGTTTCGATACTTTACTAATATCGATACTTCTTTAGTGGTATTGAAAGAAAAAAATAAAGGTACCACCCGCGGCGCACGCACCTGGAGCCAGATATTTTGCGGTATAATTGTTTAAAAATTTTAATATATTCTATTTGTACACATTGCACGTTTATTCGTAAACCTATAAGTAAAGTAGACATTCTACAATGATAATTTAAAACATTTGTTAATCAGAATAATGAGATTTGCATTTGGGGTTAAATATGCCCGGAGAAGTTTACGCAATATTTTTGCTACGTTATTTCTGATGATACATCTTACAATCAACAATTAATATTATAGATTATTGGTTACTACAGGTATATTGCTAACTTCGTGTTCGCTAGCATGTCGCGCCCAAAAAGTAGAGCTTGGACTTTTATAAAAAAATTGATAGTTCTGCATCGTGTAAAGTTTGCAAGAAAACTACTAAACACTGAGGAAACACCTCAAATTTATCGAAATATTTGAAACAACACCCGAATGTTAATTTTGCAGCGAGACAGGAAAAACAATATCTTTTTATCAATCCGACTTTTACACGTTCTTTAATTTCTTTTCATCCTGTACTATTAGATTATATAATATTTATTAAGTTTAATGTAAACAGTTCTCAATTATGAAAAAAATTACGTTTTATTATTCGATACCTTTGTACCTAGTACAGTATCAACACTAAGACACGATACCGATGCTAAGTATCTACACCCGATACCTTCTACCGATACTATCATTTCTATTGATATCGATATTCGATACCTCTAGGTATCGATACCTTCTTTCCGATACCAATACCGTATCGATACCAACAAACGATACCGATATCGATACTAAGTATCGATACTTTCCACCGATACTGTCATCCCTAGCTGTACCAAACTCAACCGTTACTAACATAACAAAAAAATTCTCGTGGCAAGAAGAGCAAATTGAAAATACTACATCAGTAAAATGTCTACGTCATATTCTAATATTTTCATTTTTCTCTAGGCTTGGTTCTGGATCTAATTTCTTTCGTTTGAGTCATTTGTCTCGTTTATATTTTTATTGTATTGTTGCGATCTTTTTTATTATTATTTTTTATTATATCTTTGATTTGATTAATTCACTCATTTTTTTAACGTGAAACGCTACTGTAATTAATTTTTCTTTTCCTTTATAATATACATTTTCTTTTCAAATTTTTGTTTTCATCTTGTACCTATTATACCTACATATATCGTCCGTTTGAAGATAAGACTCACTAAGTTACATTTTAATCCGAAATAAATGATTAATATATAAATACTTGTGAAATACATGCTAGCAAGTATTTACGTGTTAATAATTTATTTTGGATTAAAATGTAACTTAGTGAGTCTTACCTTCAAAGAGACGATAAGCACATTTAGATATATTTATCTCATCGGATGGAGGTCTGTGGAGGTGACTCTCACGCCTTACGCTCTATCTTGATAGATCTGCTTATTGCAATAATGCTTGTATTTTTCTTGCTCGCGTTTCCGTGATCTAGACCCAAATTGTACACTGGCCGATAGTATATATGTATGTACTATATTAGCAAAAACCTACTAGTGAAAAGATTAATTAATTAATTAAGCTAATACATTTCACAATGAAATTGTAGCTGTTCCTTCAAGGATCTCTTCGAATCCTTTTCATGTGGTGGATTGGTCCACGTTCTTCTTGTTTCTTTCTTATAAATTTTTCTGAGTTTTCGCCTTCTCTACGATTCTTCTCCACTCCTTCCTGTCGTTGATTTTCCCTTTCCATCTCCCTGGATTCAGTTTTCTTATGTCGTCCTCCACCTGTTGTTTCCATCTTGTTCTGGGTCGCCCTCTTTATCTGTTCTGCGTTGATTGCCATGTTGTTATCTCTCTTATTGGGAATCCTCTTTTTCTTTAGTTTGTCTTCCTTTTCTGCGGTGAGTGTTGTTGTCTCTGCGGCATATGTTGCTATTGGCCTAATTATTGTCTTGTATATTCTTAGTTTGCTTCTTGCACTCAACTTCTTATCCTTCTGTAGCTTTTTATTATCATAGTATGCACCATATTCCTTCTGTAATTGCCAATTATAACTCCAAGCTGAAAGTTTTTACCTCCTCTGAGCTGAAGTTTCCACACTTCCAACCTCTCACCGCTCTGTCATTTCTGCTGCAACACATGTACTTTGTTGTTCATTTATTTCTAGTTCTTTTTTTCGCGTCGTGTGCTATTGTTTCAACTACTCGACGTAGTTCTTCTTGGCTTTTGGAAATGACTGCTACATCGTCTGCATATCCTATTATTTGTACTAGATGCTTGTTTAAACTTCCCATGTTTTTAATGTTCTTTATTGTGGCGTCCAATGCAATTATGAACAGTAGTGCCGATAAAGCGTCTTCCTGTCTTACTCCTTTCTTTATTTTTATGTCTGACGTCATCCCCGGTTCCGTGCTTATCTTTGCTCTAGATTCATTCATCGTCATTCCTATCAGTTTCCTAATTTTGTTTGGTACTTCGATGTTTTTTATGTCCTTCATGTTTTGTTTTCTGTTGATTTTATCAAAGGCCTGATTGAAATCTATGAAAAGGATATTAAGTTGCCATCCTCAATGAAAGCGAAATCTGGTCAACGCCCACAACAAATACTGCGAAAAAACTTTAAAGCACTGAACAATGAACATCACACTGAATATTTTAACGCACTTCACTTTACTTCACTCCAGTAGTGTTTTTGGTGAAGTACGTGTACATGTTCAATGCGTTCATTCTGCACTGCTTTAAAGTTGTTTCGGATAGTTCGAGCTTCGCTGTGTACGATCACGAAGTATCGCTGCCGTTTTCCACTGAGGATGGTAAATACGTATCTAAAATTGGTTTCGGAAAGTGTCGTAAGAGTAATTTTTATTTATTTTTTATCCAGTTAATAATTCATCATTATTATCGGGCCTTCCAGCCCTCTTGGCTATGTCTAACGTCGGTGGATTAATCCTCTTCTACCCCTTTTGTTACAATTAATAATTACTTACCCAAAATACTATTTAAAATTTTGAAGTAGGGGTGACTGGAGAGTGAGGGAGAGGGGATTTGCGGGTGGCGCTATGTTTGTAAGGTCAAATTGAGTCCCCTTCATACAAATGAAAGGAGTTTTGTGCATTCCACGATACCTTTTTAAAAATATACATATATAGTCTAATGTCTTCAAATAAACACCGCTATGTGTGTATTGTATATACCTACAATATATGTACGTAAATGACGACAGAATAAGTTTCCAATTCGAGTTAAATATGAAATGTTTGTTTTGATTTTGCTTAGTTTCATTTAAATGTCAAATAAATATAATATACGGTATTCGGTAGCTACTAGGCGGTTTATACTTTCCAAGTATACTGTAGTAGGTATTCACGATATTGACCAAACATTTGTGCTTTCTATTTTCATTTTTTGATTATTTCAGTTAGCCAAGGAATACAATATGTCCAGGTATTGTCTAACAGATGAAGAAAAAGGAAGACTACAAATACTACTTTCTGATATTGGTAAGATATTTATATTAAATACCTCTAAATAATTATTGTCGAATATATTGATTTAAATTGAGAAACGATTTACAAGGGAAGTTCCTCATGTGTAACTCAACGATTTGAATTAAATTTAGTAGATTTGTAGAAGCCCGCTCTGAACGAAATATGGCTGCTATATTAAGAGGACGAGAGCTACCCCCAAATTGACAAAAATCGCAAATAATTCCCCTATGAGAATATGTAAAATCCATCATTTTTGGTTTCAATGCACCTGCCTGTCATTCTCACCTACACTCCCAGTCACGGTAGTTGGGACACCTTGTTAAATTTAGGATATTGTGCAATAAAATTTCAAAATCTTACACAATACTGAGAATTCTACTGCGTAGTAATTATTACTGGTTAGTGGATCATACAGCATTATTAGGAATGCTGCACTAATGGAATTTACAATAGAACTTAATCTTAATTACAATAATCCCTAATAATCGCAATATAATGATTTCATAGTATTACCGAAAGAAATATTCAAGTAGTATTACAATGCTTTATGTGTCATAAACATTCACAAGGGTACTTCCAAGAACGATTTTATGGTCATCAAGGTATTATCCTATCCCTCTAGTACCTCGGGCCATTCAGTTTACTTCTAAACTTCTCCGTGTACGCGCGAAGTGCAAGTGAGCGAATTTTGAAAGTATTAACAGTGAAAATGCCGCGTGGAAAACCGATCACTGTTGAAAAGCGATCGTCCGTGATGACACTCGATAAAGAAGGATATTCTGTTCGACAAATTGGCGAAAAAGTGCATCTGGCAAAATCTAGTGTAGCCAATATTATAAAACTGTACCGTACAACGGAAAGTTTAAATGACCGCGATCGACCAGGTCCCTCTCGTATTACGACCAACATTGATGATCAGCGAATCGTTTTAATTAGTAAACGAAATAGAAGACTGACAGCACCACAAACAGCAGCAGAATTCAATCGCGATCGTCAAAACGCGGTGTCAGTGAGCACTATTCAACGTCGATTGCGAGAATCAAACCTATTCGGACGAATTGCTGTACGGAAACCGCTACTAAGGCGAACCAATCGTTTAAAACGATTACAGTGGGCCCAACGACATCGAGATTGGACGGTGGGGGAGTGGAAAAATGTGCTTTGGACCGACGAATCCAAGTTTGAAGTGTTTGGACAAAATAGAAGAGTTTATGTTCGGAGATCAAAAACAGAAAAAATGCTTCGCAAATGTCTAGCACCCATTGTAAAACATGGTGGTGGCACAGTTATGGTGTGGGGTTGTTTTTCGTACGCAGGAGTAGGAGATCTCGTTCGGATAGAAGGTATTATGAGAAAAGAACAGTGCAGAAATATTCTAGAGCATAATGCTGTACCTTCTGGCCAGCGATTGATAGGGGAGAATTTCACCTTCATACAAGATAATGATCCTAAACATACGGCGTTAGTATGTAGGGATTATTTGAATACACAACAAACACAAAATACCTTGCAAATAATGTCATGGCCTCCACAGAGTCCCGATCTTAACCCGATCGAACTCTTGTGGGATGAGCTGGATAGACAGGTACGAAAAGTGGCTCCAACTTCGAAACAACACCTTTGGGAAGTGTTACAAGAACAATGGAACAGTTTACCACCCAACACACTTACAAAACTTGAAAGAATACCCAGAGTTGTTCGAGCCGTATTGAATGCAAAAGGAGGATTCTTCGACGAGAAGAAAGTTTAATGATTGTATTTGATAAATATTATTATTTGCTATCATTTTGTCATAATAAACCAATATTTTGTTATATATAACTGATTTTGTGTTTTATTTTTATTTTTGTGCAAGTTAAATACTTATATTGAAAAAATATTAACTGTCCCAACTTCCGTGACTGGGAGTATATCTCGAGGCTTGACGCAGAAATAAGAGAAAATATAACTAAAGATGACCCAAGATAAATAATCTGACTCGATGTATACATTTCTTTTATAAAAATTTATAACAATTTACAATCAATTCAAATTACTGCCTAAAGTCCTCTATACAAAATATCTAACTAAATATAAGCTTTTCATTATTGTTACATAGTTCCATTACAGTTTCAGAAATATTTAATCTTTCGTACTTCTTCCGGGGGAATATTTCATTACATCTTTGTAACTTGTTTGAGCCATATTTATTCCTATCTATTGATGTAGCCGTTGGTTCTTGGTGAAACATCTTCGTGATTAATAATCTGTATATATAAAATTGGATACTTCCTTTTGCGGGTTTGTTCGTGATTGGTACGCGAAA
This sequence comes from Chrysina gloriosa, assembly GCA_038088585.1. Taxonomy (NCBI): domain Eukaryota; kingdom Metazoa; phylum Arthropoda; class Insecta; order Coleoptera; family Scarabaeidae; genus Chrysina; species Chrysina gloriosa. The sequence goes on along the minus strand of CM076088.1, from coordinate 44,905,656 downwards.
GTTTAGGAAAAAAGAAAACTCGAAAAAAATTTGCAAAACGAAGTTTGTCGGGTCACCTAGTCGAAAATAAAAACACGCTTGGCTGAATCTCATTAGTTTTGCTCTAATTGTATGTAATCATACCGACACAATTGTTAGAGCAACCTAAATTAAACTAGTGAAATTCAGTTAAGTGTGTTTTTATTTTTGATTATTAATCATATTTATTCCGTTTTAAAAATTTGCGGATACTTCTATTTGATATCATTGATATCATTGAAAGTGACAGCTTCAGGGGCTTGTATCTCTGGTATATCATTTTGAAATAAATACAAGTACCACTCAACATCAAGATTATTGTTCGTAAAAAGGAGTCCAATTATGTAGTTCTCCATTACATCTGTTTATTTTCCGAAGATCAATACCGAGCAAGCGAATGATTATGGCGGCCCGGCCGTGTAAAAGTATTTTTGAGAAAAGTTTTATTCATTATTGCTCAGTTCCACTACAGCTTCGGAAAAATTTAATCTCTCGTACTTGTCCCCGCGCAATGTCATTACTTTTTTGCAATTTTTGTTTTTCTAGAGCGGCACATATCAAAAGATCACTTTGTACTACGAAATTTTTCTATGTCTAGTAGGGTATAAACAACCATGTTTTTCGAAATTACTAATAATACGCCGTACTTGTTTCAGTTCCCACTTTCCTAACTTTCTATGGTAATATTTTATAACATATTTTTTTCAAGTGAAAAAATGTCCTTAACTGGTAAATTAAATCTAATATTTACGGTTAATAGCGCATAAATAATGGTTTTGTTATGTAGATGAAAAATGTGATCGAAACCGTAATTGAGAAAATGTGTAAGTAGGACACGCTTTGGCCTCATACATGCTGAAATAAAAAAATTAAAAAAGGAAAAGAAGTAGAGACGACAATGGTAGTGGAAATGTCTACGGGACCACCTTCGGTGTACGTCAGTAATTAGCAGAAAGAAAAGGTAAGCGATACTGTTAAACCTGGAAAGCGAATCAAACGCTTAGAACCGTATGGACTGTATCACACACGGGTTATTGAACGAGATACGTCAGAGTGTTCGCAACGAATTCGCGTTCTAGCACTAACTGATCGAATCGAAAAGGATGACTGAACTGACACGAACTAGTCGAATATCACGTATGAATGTTAAAGTACCGAAATACCGATTTTTAAATGTTGAAGGTGAATGTGCCTGAAGCTCGAGTTAATCTGTGTGAATCTCGAAAATGATCTGCTATTTTTTCCTAAAGGAAAAGGTTTTAACGAACTACCAAAATCAACTGCAGCTAATTAGAAAGCGGATGAACGGAAAACTTTCAAATATGGGCATACAGAAGAAAGAAATTAAGTCGGGGATGATTTCTAGAGAGGTCTAGTTTTATCACAACTCGATGTTGAAAGTTGTAAAAAAAAGAAAAAGGGTTCGCTGAATACAAAGAAAATTGTCAACTGTTTCTGCTGGAGGACAATGCACGCTGTAAATAATATGGACCGTCTTCATGCCCGACAATTGCAATTGTATTGCAAAACCGACGATTTTTAAATTCGTGAATAGCGATTTTGATCTTAGGAGCCGCTTTAAATATGTCTAAACTATAAACTATCGTATATTAATGTAATATAATATATGTATGTATTAGCAAGTGGCTTGCGTATATGTTAATTTCAACCGCACCCGTGCATATTTCATATACAGTGTAGAAAGCATTGATTAAATAAATTCAGTAATTACAAAATGGAGAATATTTTTTGAAAGCGTTGGAACAGATAAACTAGTTATTATTGTGGCACCTAATTTGAAGTATCGTACAGTTTTATGAGGTTTATTCTAATTTTGAATAGTACTTTTAAGGTATTTTCAACAAACCTAAACTTAATACGTTTATTTTCAACAGTTCTTGAGAGTGTGAGGAATTAAAGGAATGTAATGCATTCCTTTAAATCCTTTGAAATGAAAAGACTAACGCCCGATATTGTACACAATCCTAGAGACGAATACAATTGTGGATTAGGAATATCTCAACAAGAATTAAGTATATTTTGATCATCTTTTCCGTTAATAGGTAAATCAAATTTATTTACTATTTTTAATTCTTGGTTTTTCAGAAAATGTTAACGTCCTCAAGAATTGTGGAAAACAAAGATATTAAGTTATATACATATATCTATATACATATACCGGGTGACATAGAATAAACTGCAATGCATAGCACCACCCAATAAAGGACCAAAAAATAATAAGAAAATTCCTATACACTAATGTCCGATCGCTTTTTGTTTTCAAGTTACAGGCTGTTGAGGTTTCTTAAACTGAAGCTGGTTTTAGTCGCGATGGTGTTTTGAACATGCATAATATGCATTATTGGACCGATAAAAACCTTCATCATACCGTAATACGGAATCACCGGTATGGGTTTTCCATTAATGTGTGGGCAGGCATAATCGATAATTATCTAATTGGTCCAGTTCGATTGCCCAGGCGAACTCTAGCAAAATTTTTTGGAGAATGAACTGAACACTTTATTAGAAGATGGATATTACAAGAAGAATGTACTACATGCATGACGGTGCGCCAGCTCACTATTCTCGAAGAGCAAGGGAATTTCTTCAAAGAAGATTTAGAAATAGACGGATTGGTCGTGGGGGACCTATACCATGCCTAGCTCGTAGTGCCGATCTTAATCCTCCTCGATTAATACTGAAGAGCAATTATGGAACAGAATTGTGGCGTCTACTGATACATTTCGTAATATTCCGAACATATTTCAAAGATGCCGTCAATCATTAACACGAAGATAGGAAATGTGTATTCAAGAACAAGGTCGCCAAATTGAACACCTTATGTTCAGCTAAATACCTTACATTTTTAATGTTGTTTTATTAAATAAAAGCCTTTTCAATTAATAAAAATTTAAAAGCCTGTAGCTTGAAAACAAAAAGCGATCGGACATTAGTGTTTAGGAGTTTTTTATATTAGTTTTTGGTCCTCTATCGCGTGGTGCTATGCATTGCAGTTTATTCTATGTCACCTGTATATAAATGTAAAATAAATGTAAATTAGATATCGGCCGTACTTATGTAAGATAAACGTGGGGCGATGAAAAATATAATAATTCACATGACTGACAAAATTTTTTTACAAGATAAAGCAATCTATATATACATAATTTCTTTCCTTTATGTGTGTTCCACTGATGGACTAGAAAGCTGAAAATTGGCGTGCATTTAGTAAAACGCCTAGGCCAAATCCTAACGTAGCCGGAGTTTTGATTTTTGGCCTGTGGGCGGAGAATTTAGACGAAAAAGGGGCGTGGCAAAATTCAATTTCTTAACATTTTAGCTGATATTTTCTTTTTCTTCCTGCCTGGCAGGGACAGGTAGTTATATAATATATTTCGAAGTAATGGATATCCTAGACATATTCGAAGAAAAACGTATCTACAATTCCAACTGCTTTGACGGTCCCGTTGAATATATTCCTAATAGCAATAGAGTCATTTATAAAAAGATCCCCCACATAAGAAATCTGACAGACCAAACAGTTAAACATTTTAAACCATATCCAACATTTCCATAGCCAAGTATAATTTAATAACTTTACGCAATATATTTACTACAATTAAAAACGGAACCCCAATATCAAATCAAAACAATGTCATATACAAAATACCTTGTGCAGACTGTGAGGGTGGATACATAAGACAGACATCACAAGTGTTGCAACAAAGAATAAGTCAACACAAAAGTGACTGTAGAGTAGGAAAACGTTCTTGTGCATTGGCAGTACATTTTAGGGATTTGGGACATATATTCGATTATGTCAGTATCGCAATTTTAGATAAGGAAGAGAAATATAAAAATAGATTAGTTTTAGAAATGATACATATAAACAAAGAACAAAATTCAATCAATTTCAAAACGGATACAGATCAATTTAGTGTAATTTATGCTAATTTGTTCGAGATTTTATTTCACAAAGTGCATTGTACAAATTTTCAAATATATATTCCATAAAAAGTAGCCAAACTTTTTACAATAAAGAAAAAAGCACATTGAATGTTGTTAACGTACATCGGGATCTGTCTATATCAGGCATGGGCAACCTTTTTTGTAGAAGTTTTATGCTGTGAGTAATCTTGAAAAATATACATTTTTCTAGTATCCTTATGGTTCATTATGAATTAAGTTTAGACGGGCCGGGCTAATATGCAACGAAAGAATTCAGTAGCGGGCCGGATAAACCTAACTTGAGGGCCGCATGTGGCCCGCGGGCCGGAGGTTGCCCTTACCTGGTCTATATCTTACACATATCCGAATACCAACTGCATAAAATGTAAATTGCCAATGTTATAAAGTACTTAAAAATTTTATTGCATCAAATAATTTGAATTTGAATTTTAATATGAAACCATTGTAAAAGTAATTTTTAAATGCCTGTAAGGTCTTCGATTGGATTTCTTGTCAATGTGTACTGTAGTTGTAAGTATTACCAATTAACATTTAAGTATTTCTTGTAAATGTGAGTTTGCGAATAGATATTTGTGAGAATTATCTATTTATCTGTTATTATTCGATTAATAACGAGAAATTACACCTGATTAGATTTTATTATCTAATTTAACAATTAAGCAGTATTATAAATAAAAGTCTATCTACAATATAGTATATAATAAAGCAGTTTGAAGAAGAAATAATTCATAAAAAATTACGTAATTTAAACAGAAATTCTTGCTGACTGTGGAACAGGAAGATGAACATTTATCTTCCTGTTTCTTTCACTGCGCAAAGAGTAAACATCGATCCCTTGCTCATCTATATTCTATTTTATTTTAATTAATATTACTCTCACGTTTAAAACTTAATTCAACTTACAACTAAAATTTTAGGCTATTTAATTCTAAATTTAACCTAATAACCGTTTGAAAAAACTTTTTGGCACCTGTAACCTCTATCTATCTTTTCACCTATTTTTTAAAAGTGTGTTTTTAGAATTTTCAATTGGTAAACGGCTTACCGCCGAAACTAGTTCTACAATAATTTTATATAAGTAAGGAATAAAGAGGAAAACTTTTAAACGTTTATTTATAATACAGCTAATTTGTTTTAAACTTTTTCCTTTCTGATATCGAGAAATTATTGGATTGATCATCATGTGCACAGCTATCATAGGACCGTTATGATTGCATCTGCCCTTCAATTTCTGTTTCCTTCAAAACAGTGACATGTTGTTAAAACTTGAAATAAGAAGGTAGGATTATTATAAATTTTTAGAAGAAAAAGTGTACATCGAATGAAATGGCATATCTTTGGCTATCATAGTACTTTTTATTAATTTTTCGATTGATAGTGCAAGGACTGTCATGTAGTTACTGATCCTATATCACGGTAAATAATCATCGGTAAACTCCTCACCACACAATTATTTAATTAACGAAGCAACTATCTTCAAAACCGTCAATTACTGAATGGGTACCATTTGTCCGGTTTTGAAAATGCTTGCCTCCTAGCTAGCAAACACGTGTTACTAATTTAATTCAATAATTGCGTGGTGAAGAGTTTACCTTCGTAATAGAATTTTCCGAGTAATCCATCAGGAGGGGTGAGAGTGGAACTGCATGCATTGAAACCAAGAATTATGTATTTTTCACATTTGTATAGTTTTTTCAAAAGGGAATTATTCAGTACTGTTTCCCTTTGCGATTTCTTTTAACTTTTTAACACCCTCTAAATGTAGTACTCCGGCAAACCTAGTGCCGTCTTTCGTCTTTAGTGGGCTTCTACATATCTACCAAGTTTAATTCAAATCGGTGACTTACACCGAAGAGACTTCCCTTATTAGTTAATATTCATTACATTAATACATAGTTTTATTTTACTAATTTAGATGTTTGTGAAGAAGAAAATACTGTTGACTGTATAAAGGAGGCAAAAAAGCATGAGAAAGATATTTCTAGAATGAAGGACGCCGATGAAACACTGTTTGAAAGCGAACTAAATGACGAAGATAGTAAGAATGAGGATCCAATGTGCACTTCCATCATATTTGCAAATGGTTTCAAATTTCACACAGATGAAAGTGAAATTTTATGTGATTTGGATTTCAAATTAATTGTAAGAACTAGTTAATAATAACATACACCAACACCAAACAATTCCTATAATTTTAAGATACACTTGATGATAACGCAATTGTGTACAAAGAAACTTGAAACAAAAGTATTTAGTAACATTTTCATAAAAATTAGTTTTTACTGCGTAAGGCCGCTTTATTCCTTTTATCAAGTATATTTATAATAGTTCAGCTAGCCCATAGGATAACTCGGAATAGGTTAGTTATCAGATAAATGCAAAGATAAAACAAAAGAAACAAAAATAAAAATATTCGTTCCTAATTCTTTAAGCGCTAGAAATTATTGAATTTCTAAAATACAGATCTTTCAAAAGATGAGTTCATCCTAACTTTGGCCTACAGTTATATTTCAATGACTAAGTTTGTATGTTAACAAATATAGTTTCAAAACGGTAATGAATTCCGTTTTGAAATATAGCTGTTAATATCCAAATTTTGTTTTCAATTGAAAAGTAGCGGGAAATATTTAAAAGATTTTGTAAGAAAGAACAATACTAAATACATATGCACTAACAGAAGGATTAGAAGAGGCAGGCGTTCACACACCTTTCAGGGCCATTGCTTTGCTACTGATTTCTACTCTTTTTGATCCTTCCCGATTTCCCTACCGTTTGAAATTCCCTTTTCGGCTATATCTTCACTTAAAGCTGGCCTCCATTTTTTCCTCGGCTTGCTTCCTTTTGTGTTTTTCCATCCTATATGCTTCACTATTATGTCGTCTTGCGTTCTCATTAAATTGCCCGCCCAATGCATTGTGTAGGACATAAATTGAAGTCGTACCTACTAGTGATGGGAAAAATCGTTATTTTAAAATAACAGTTTCAACCGTTATCGTTATTTTGAAATAACGGTTGCAATATAATAGGTTATCGTTATTTCGTAGTCGACAGTTCTAGGCGACAAAAACCGTTTATCATCAGAAAAGGCGAGAGAACCTATTTATAAATATAAATCAGAATTCGTAATAACAACATTGTCGTTTTTGAATATATATATATGCATGCGTTTTATATAGGTACATGATAAGTTATTTCTCTAGGGGAGTTATAACAGTTGTAGTGGCACACAGTTAAATACGTTGCGACGGTCGATGATGTTTAGGACAGTCCGAAAGCTACTGTGTAGCTGTTAGTTTCCCAGCGAAATAGTGGTTGCAACCGTTATTGGACTCGGTTGAACGGTTATAAAATAGCAGACAGTTAAATAACGACCCATCGACCCGTACCTACACGATAAAAACAAACAGTATATTGGCAAAATAGTTTATTAAAGGTAAAAGATGCAAAGATTTTAGGCCCTCTGTTGTTTATAACATACTTAACTCACATGCTAACAAATATGAATTGCAGTAATACATACATATGTATACACTTGTAAGAGATACACAAGATCGAATGAAATACATGCAAGACTTAGCCACTTGGCGTAAATATGGTTTAGCAGCAAAGAACATGAAACTTAATGCTGATAAAACACAGACCCTTGCCTTTGGCGTAAAACATGAGAATGATCAAACTATAAAGTTCCTAGGAATTCAAAATCAACATATAGAGAAATAATAATGCCAGAATTTAGTCATCCTGAGACTATTGCTCGTCAAGCTTCTTGCAGTCTTCCCCACAAGTCATTTGTCTTCAGCAGATTCATAGATTTTACCTTATAATCTAGTTCCTAAATAAACTGTATGGGAGATACATAAACGCGCCTGCGAGAATTAAAACGCGTTTTCAGTCCTCCAGTCTTTGTGTTCCCTTGTCCAGTCTAACCGCTTTCTCTTATTTTCCGTCCGCAGCAATGGGTTTATCGCTACACAACGAGTCCAGCTTTCTTTAGTCTACTGGTAACTACAATATGTTCGTTTTCTTTCTTCGATGTGATTCATTTTCGTCCTCTTTGTTTGGAGTTCCCGAGGGGCAATTCACTCTCGAATCAGTGTAGATAATGAAAAAGAATCACTGTAAATTACGACGGCGATACGAAAGCAATGTATTTAATGTAGCTCATTATTCAGCAAAAGAAAAATATTCAAATTGTGAGTCATCGCGACTTGTGGTATAATGGTTTCAGTTAAAGCGGATAAAGTCTACAATTTCAGTAAGCTGAACGTTAAATTTTAACGTTTGCACTGATTCGAGAGTGAAAACCCCCTCGGGAGTTTCCTCATCTTCCAGTTATTTTCTTTAGGCTGAAGAGTATTATACACTTCATATTTGAAAATGTACCAATCGCACCGAGACTTATCTTTGCGTAAAGTGCATGTCGCAGAGCGTTTATCTACTGGTATTTTTAGTATTTCCGGCATTCGAATAGCTATTTCACAATTTAGAAGCAAATTTTAGAAACAAATTCACAAGGCATTTATAATACATTTCTAATAGTTGTATCACGCCTATTTCCAAGAACGCATAATAAATTCTTTCGGTTTAAAAATTGCATTGCAAACCTTTACAAATAATCCCTTTGTAATAGGCAATAAAATCTTAATCCTATTACAATAAGGGAACACCTCGTAAAATTGGTGAAACCACGTACAACAAATATACAAATATTTTGTGATAATTAGTGCTATATAGAACGTACATACATATTAATTACATTTTTTCTGATAAACATCCTTCGTTTTTATACTTCAGCTATCGTTCTCATATACATACATAACGTTCAGCTTACCGTCGTATAAATTGACGAAAAAGCTACACGAAGCGACATCCTTCCTTCGTTTCTGAATCGGACATCTTAATCTTAAATTCTTGTACCATGATTCGTATGTATTTAGGAAGCACTTGAAAGAAACATACCATAGATAAGAATACTAATAGATTGCCGACTTAATGTAAAACGTATGTCCCAAAAATAGCTCCCTACCAATTCTGGAATCAAAACTACTCTGATTTGGCGCCTTCATTTAAAAAGCACTTAACCTCAATTTCTTTTTTCAAAAAGTAATTTTTTAATGGAAATAAAGGGGCAAAAGATCAAATGAAATTACAGTGTATATAATTTATTTTTATTAATTTATTAATTTTTATTTATTTCAGTTAATGGGCATAGGCCCTTTACGTGGTAGAATAAATTCGCAGTGCAGTCGCTCTACAAACCAGTATTTAAAACAAACAAGAAAAAAGAAATTCATATAAACTAGAAACAAAATAATCTTAAGCTATTTACATAAGCCCAAAAAGACCTCGTATTAAACTTAATACTAGATTCTATAGTTTAGAATGTCAGCTTTAAAAATCTCTACCAAGGAACAATTAAAGAAATTCTTTTAATTAAATAATAACTTTTACAACACTAGTCAGTATCCTGGTCTTGAGAGATATTGAAATTTATTTTTTTGCTTTCAAATGTTTATGGTAATAAAGAAATGCATTTTTCTTTAAACTATCTCTTTGTTCGCATAATTTACTTCTACCATGTAAAATTCTAGTGATCTCTTTACAATAGTGATGTATAAATACCTTAGAAGCTGTATCAATAATTTTTTCACTACTAATGCTTTATGGGTTGCACAGGAAATAAAATTAAAACATGCGTTGATTAAAATGTTTTCAACATTCGCTTTTACATTTGATGCCCCTTTAAGATTTATAATATTGCTTAAAGTTGTTTCCTGTATATGTTGTATGCAGCTACAAAATTCACTTCTTGGATATTTTAGGCTTTTTTTTTGATATTACTCCCTTGCTGTAATTAATTCATGTATGGGCAGCACGTGATCGGCAATAAATGTTTTTTGCATAAATCACACTGAAATATGTCACTGTATAATTTTCTTAATAAATAGTAATATATGTCATGGTATGCAATGCTGTTTCTTTACTTCCGTGTTTACTACTACTTACTACAACTTTGTCATTTAATTCTCTACTTTGCTTCTTTTAGATCGTTTTAGCAGTAAATTATGTAAAACTGATAAACAATCACCAGAGTCATCTTCTTCACAATTGCTACCAAAAGAGTGAGTGGATGTTAAATTCTTTATAGTAAGTGTTTTGAATGCACTTTCAAATGCTGTACATGTGGGGTTGATGTTCCGGATTGCCTGGCTCCTAATAGAACCAAAAAATTTTTCCAGCGGATCTTGATTGAGGGTTCGAGGCAAAATAACCTTCAATCCTTTTCCTGAAAGAAATTTCCACAGAAGTTGGAAACCTAAAAATGAAAACATATAATCCAAGTAACATACGTCAAAGAAATACTTTACCTTTAATAGTAAAGATCCAGTTTATAATAGAAAAATAGTCCAAATTATAATAGAAACGAAATTAAAACAGAATACACGATACTAGCACAAAGGGAAATAAAGAAAACGCACAACAAAAGCAAGTATGGCAAAGAGTGGCAAAGAGTGGCAAAGACAACAAGTGACAAGAAGTACTAAAAATATACTAAAATGGTGGCCATACTTTTTGTCGCACATGTGCCCGTGCACTGCTTTCAACGCCGCAGAGTGTAGAATCGAAACAAACCCTAGACACAAACCCCGAGGACAACAATGCCCTATCTAGTCGGACGTCGGACCCCCATTAAACATACATTTGGCAATTGCAGAGTACTCATAGTAGATATCGTAATATTTTGTGAATTTCAATCTCCCAAAACATTATTTATTATTATTATTATTAGATAGGTGAATTAATTCGACACATTCCGCGATTATATGATTTGCTCTTCAATGAAATACATAAATGTCAAAATTTGATAGTAATGTTTTTGATAGAAATCACATTCGAATACAATCTTATTGTTCTACAACGTTGCAAGATGTATTTTTCATGAAAGTAAAGACGCTTACTAGCAAATAGTATTAAACATTCTTCTTTACTATAAATTGCAGCTATCTCTATACAGATATCGAACAACAACGCTCATTTGTGGAATAAAAGCCCGAACTTCTAGAACCTCGTGAAGACGTATGAAGCGTGGTACAATATTTTAATGTCAAGAATTTCGATTCAGAATTTCCTAAGGGGTTACATCACATGTATATATACATATGTAGCTTTTTCGCCAATTTATACCCACCCGATATATGGCGACTAGTGTACATTCGCAGAATTATGCTGTAGTTTATTACAGACTAACAATAAGTGTTACACATCCTGGTGTGAACAATTTTAGTGTAAAACTATATAATCATCTTCCGAAAGATATAAAAACTTTAAATTTAAGAAAGATTTCACAAGCTGTAAAAAATCTTCTCCTAAATAAGACGATCTACAATGCAAATGACAATGATTCCTAATCCTTATGTCTGAATCAGTTAATTACTTAATTACTACTACCAAAATTTTGTTTGTATAGTATCAAGAGCTTCCAAAATTGTCATATTTAGAATTTGAAAGTGGTATCTGGGAAGTGGATGATTAGGGTGACACCATATTTGTAAAATCAGTATGGTTCTCTTTCATACTAATGATTTTGTTTTGAGCATTTTATGATAACCTATGTTTTTATGTAGATAAACACCTGCTATGTATGTAAGTACATATATAGTATGTACAACATATGTTGTGCGTGGACATGTTTAATGGCCACGTAGTAAGTGTTCAATTGGATTTAAATATGAGGTCTGTGTTTTGATTTTGTTTACTTTCAAATGTCAAATAAACATAATATAGGTACCTGCACAAGTAATATTAAAAGTAAATAATTATAATTAATTCATATAGTAGCTACACGCGATATACTTTCCCAATATTGTCCAAATGTTTGTGATCCCTATTTTCCGTTTTCTGATTATTATAATATGCAGTATGTAGTATTATAGGAGCGATCTTTGTTCGTTCTCGCTAACGCTCGCGTGATTATAGACTCAGGTTATATAGTGGCCGATAGTGTATATAGGATGAAGTTATAATACTTGCACTATTTCAAATCAGATTAAACATAACATATTTTTCTTAATTTGTGTTATAGAATTTGAAGGAAGATATCGGAAATGAAAATCAAGCCAAACATAATACGGATAGTTTTAGTAACCTTAAAGAAGACGAAAGCAAAGGAAAACAGTGGAAATTTGAGTTACTTCAAAAAAGACTGAAACACATAAACAAAGATTTAGCTGCTATTCATTTAGAGAAAGAAAAAGAAAATAATGAAAACGTTGATAAATTGGATGAAGAAGAAATGCAGGACAAAGGGACTATATTAGAAGAATATAGGCGAAGTATTTCTAATATATCTGTGGATATTGAAGAGCTAGAATATGAAGAGACAAAAGAGTTAGAGGAAGAGTAAGATTGGAAAAATAATCAGTCATAGTGTATTGCAATACGAAATATACCATATTTTACAGAGCATTGTGTAGTGTTGCAGGAATTTAATTAATGCTTCAGACTAGTGTCAATTGTAGATTCGTTACAACTGTTTATAATGAGGTGAATGTGAAATAGGACCTTTGTATGTTGTTTTCTCATGATTAAATACAAAGTCTAATTTTTTAAACTAAGTTTAGGGAATTATAAATTAATACGGGTTTCTTTTTTCTTTAATCTCAAAGAAACGCTCTTTTCATATCCTTTATTAGTAGTAACGAGGGAAGATTTTACTTAAATAAACTAAAAAGAAATTATCAGATATTGATATTTAAATAACTGCTTGAAATCCGTTATTTGTTCTTAGTCAATATGCAAGTCCCTTCTGCAGAGCTAGATTTAATTATCTAAACTATAGAATAACTAAAGAAATATTAGTCAACCGTAATATTTGCTTGATGTGTTGCAATATTATATACATATATATACAGGTCGGGTCATTGGTTCGCGTCAGGAGGAAGTTCGACGTACGCTCTTGAGCGGTAATTGGAAAGTCACGCTTGTCAGGAAGACATCCGCTTTTCGCTCCTATCGGTGGCCAATAAACTTTCATACATAATTATAAATATATATATATATGTATATATATATACATTTCTGTATTTTTCTAATCTTAAACAATATCAATAACTGCATAGTTTATCGTCTGAGGTCGGCTATATTATTGTTAAAGCTACGCTAGGTTGATGTCTCAATTATGAAACTACTCGGCTAATTATGTAATTTATTTAGTTCAAGCAAGAAAATCGTTTAAAAAGTAATGAATCGAATTGATGTTTTTTTTTTTGTTTTCTCTTATTTCCCTAAATTTATATTCTATGATAATTGTATATTGTGTTTAGTTATAAGCGGATACCCTACTCTATGTTATTGTCATTTGATAAGTGCAGCTCTCGCACAGAGGGCGCGACATTAAAAATTACCGATTTACCTATTATGTTTTCTATATGTGCTACCGTATTAAAACTGCTGTATTGAGTGTTTGAAAATATGTAATTGTAATAGATGTAATGTCGTCACTTTGTTTTGTTTATCTTGTAATGTTGTGAGTTGTAAACGTTATGAGTGAAGTTGTAAACAAGGGTCGACGCTGCCCGCGGGAGGGGATCATATAAAAGGAAAAGTGTGACGTGCGCACAGCCGCACAGGGAGACTAGTTTTAGTTAGAGATTCGACATTCGACTCAGCTCGGTGTCTAGAAGCAGGGAACCAGCATCTGAACATCAACGTAGCAGTGATCACGGATATGTTCGAGAAAATTCCAGGAATTATCTCTTATTGTAGAGGATCATCGAAGTATCTCGCGTGTCATCCTCCCGTTGCTAATTCCGTGTGGGAATTCGGATGTTGTATCCACGAAAAGGGGAGAGACAAAACGGATGATTCCGGATATATCATCACGCTACGGAAACGAGCCCGAACACCTGGCTGCGGCACAGCTCGGACCGAGGACGTCGAGGGAAGATTTCCAAGACAGATAAATACATTTTATTTCTCCATCTTACAATAGAGCCTCCAGCTCGAAATCCCTAACCTATCCGCCTTCAGCGGTGATTTTAATAAGCGTACGCCGCGGCGAAGTAATTCGTAGATCGTAATTTAGTTGTAATCTTTTCTTATATTTTCTTGTCTATGTGAATAACTTGCCGCCCATACTCCTCCTTTTCCATCGGTATCCTGTTGGATTTAAATATTTCTTCGGCAGCAGTAACAACTCAAGGCCGCCTGTTTATGCATGAAATATTGTGGCAAATCCCTGAGAAAGAGCCGAGCGTCGCCCGAGGCAGGGAGCGGTTCTGCGAACCACATCACATACCGGGTGATCAGCAAGGTACTCACACAGACATCGTTGTGCATTTAATTGTATATTTGATTCGTTTTGTTTGGTATTGTTTGATTTGCTTTGTTGTTGGGTCAATATACGGATACACCTAGATCAATGACTCCCCCTTTCTTTTTTTTTACCCTTATCTCTCATCTAGCGCGCTATAAATATAACAATAGCGCCCCTTTAAATTATAACAGAATTTCCAATTATATCTAATAAATGAGTACCTACAACAGTTTTCTTAATTGGAATAATTCCAACCAAATCAATTTTGGATTTTTCATCCGGTCACCCCCTAAAATGTACCAATAAGTTAGAAAATGTGATTGACAAAGTTTCAGCCCAATCTGATAATATTAACACGTGCCTCATTGAAGTTAAAGTTAGGAAAAACAGCGATTTTTCACAAAAAATTGTAGTTTTTCGTCCTTAAAATCGAAACCATTTGTTCCAGGTACCTGATTCGAGTACTGTTTGATGGGAAATTTTATTCTTGTTAATTTTGATCTTAATAATATTTTTGCTAAAATTGTTATTTTTAGCAGTATTAATAGTGGATATCCTCAAATGTCAATTTCCATGCAAAAGTCTAAGAACATTACAATAATCGATTACATCTAATTTAAATAGATTTTATTAATGATATTGTTGAATAGTGTTCAAATATATTTTATTTATATTGTTAAATTATATATCATAACATTAATTAATTATATAAAATTACAAATTAAAGTGGTAATGGTAGATATGGTAGCTTTCGAAGAGTCCGAAGAAAGATGCCTACATTCAGATACAACTTGTAATAGAAACTGTCGTTGTTCTTCGTCTTTTGTCAAGGATCAATTGAAGTCTTGGATTAATTTTACTCCCCTCTCAGCTGTGTCATTAACTACTCTTAAACCTTTTACTATTTCTTAGTTTTTAAATAATGTTGATTTTCACAACATACATCAGGATCAGTATTTAAAAAAATTGTATCAATTTCAAATCTCTTAAAAAAATAGAGTCGAGAAGAAACAAAATAATCAATTTCTTTCTTTCCTTCCAAGAAATTATCAACTTCTTGAAAATTAAGTTTGCTTTTACATTTCTGTCATCAGAATTAACTTCATCGTTTAATTTTCTAACCATTCTTGTTTTGGCATGTTTTTCCAAAGTATCATCGAAAAATGAAAAAGCAATTTGCCCCGAATTGAGATAACACAGATGGTTAACTATTTGAGACAATGCCTTGCCTGCAATCTCTGTATCAATTTTTCTGTATTGAACTAACGATTTCAATATTTAATAAATATTGATTATAAATAAACATATATTTTTAATACCCTTTCTCTCTAAATCAATTAACGAAAATTGATCACTGAAAAGATATATTTTGAGACAATAAATGGCCTTTGCCATCCATCTGACGTGATGAATAGCTCCAGGTACCCTGAAAGTAATTTTTTTTCCGGTGGAAGACGTCCTAAACAAATCAGGCAAAGTTGGACGAATTCTTTATAATCATCCCTGGGCTGGCGATTTTTTAATTGGTCAAAACGAAAATTTGGAATTTGGTCTGGGTTACTTATTTTATTTCCAAAATTTTCATCTATAGCTGTTTTGTATTTCTTTTTGTCTAGCTTAGACCACCCATTCTGGAATTTGAAGCAAATTTATGCAAATTATCAAATTGTGCCAGTGGAAGACTCATAAAATTCCACGGGAAACTGAGTTTCAGTAGTGTGGCTGAATATTTCACATGTTTTAAAATGTGTGAAACACTTTTCACGCAATTGTGACTGAAACAGTATTATTTTCCGCCGGAACGATTTGATATTAGTGTATAATTCAAGGAGAAGCTGGTTTTCTCCTTGGAACCTCAAATTCAGTTCGTTCATATGTTTTGTCAAATCGACGTAGAATGCTAATTTCCACAGCCATTCGCTATTTTGTAATTCGGATGAATTATGATGCTTTTCATTAAAAAAATTCGATCACTGCTCGAAGTTCAAAGAAGCGCTGAAGGACTTTTCCGCAACTAACCCAGCGTGCAGGAGTATGATATAGTAAGTCAGTTTTTTTAATCTCTTCAGTAAACTCGTGGAATTCTCTGTGATTCAGCCCAGCGGATCTGATGAAATTAACAATTGATGTGAATGGTTTTAGAACTTCAGACATATCCAAACATTTTCCGCACAGAGACTGTTGATGAATGATACAATGTAAGACTAATGGTTTTTAACCACCATCATTTTCTACTTTGACACAAGAGCGACCACTCCTTTACTTTTACCACACATGTTTTTGCCTCCATCAGTTGTAATAGATTTCAAGTTTTTTCATCGAAGGTTCTTTTTATGAATAGCATTTTCAACTCCTCAATACCTGAGCAGTATCTGACACATCCGTTGACTCATCCAAGGCCAGAGAAAACCACTCAAGATGTCCATTCTTGTCAGACAGTTGAGCTGGTATATTTTCTGCGATTGTTTCTATCCTCCGAGCCACGGTGTTTGCTGACAAACTGACAGATTTAAATAAATTTAGTTTTTCGGGGTACATTCCTTCGGCTACTGCAATTACACATTCTTTGATCATTTCTCCATCGGTGAATGGTTTTCCACGTTTTGCGATTTCAAGAGCCACACGAAAGCTGGAACGAGGTGCAGCCTCTTGTTCGGTATTGGGTTTTGTAAACGTAGCGTTGCGATTTCAATCCGCGCTTCAAAGCTTTAATTTTTTCTGTCCGCAAACTTCCAGTATATTTTGAGTAATTTTTTAATGTTTCGTTTCATAATGACGTTTAATATTATACTCTTTGAATACGGCTATGGTTTCATTGCAAATCAAACATAGTGCCTTCTTACTGAACTCAATTATGAGAGATTGAAAGTTCCGCTCATCTTTGAAAGTTCTGCATTCACTGTCTATTTTTGGCTTCTTTTTCATAATAGTAAATCGCACACAAAAACAACAAGTCAAATCAAAATACTGTTACGAAGATGTCTTTTGAAGACGCACAAACACTTTTTAAGCTAAGGAGTTACGCACTACTACTTTATTTTACAACACACAGATTCGCTTCCTTCGCGTTTCCTAGGTGGAATGACTCGTGGTCGCGCCGCTAGCGTTTTTATATTCCAAGTACTGCCATCTAGAAGTGAGTGGAATATACCAGAACACTCTAGAACCAACAAGGTTCAACGCAATTTGAGCGCTATCTGTTAGCAATGAATAGAGAGGGTACACTACCTATTTCCGCGTGTAACCTCCATATCAAGTGTAGCGGTCATAACAATACAGTACAACACAATAGTGATTGAACTAGCGAATTCAGCAAGCGTATTCTCGCTCAGGGCGCGCACTTGGCGACTAGTCTAGGAATTATACATAGATATTGGCAGGAAAATTAAAACGGTGTTGGCCCTTGGAACTCACTGAAGTAATCAGTATGGCCCCAAGGCTGAAAAGTTTGGAGACCCCTGCTCTAGAATAAATCAAGACCACATACTGGTTAAAGCAAAAGATATAAAAACCATAAAAGCGGTAGCTGTAGAGGAGGTGATACATCAGCTCGGATCATTTTCTAGTTAAAATAAAACTGGGACAAATAATATTAATAACGAATAAACCTAAGAATTATCAAGTCAGGAGGTGCAATGGTAAATTATTACAGAACGGTGAGGTCATAAAAAAGTTCAGAAATTACGAAGAAGAGAAGCGATCGAAGCAAGAAGAGAAAAAGTAGTAGAAGACAGATGGGAATAGATAAGGTAGGTATTACCGGACACATCCGATGTGGTATTCTAAGGGACCAACGAAATAGACAAAAATATTAGTATGACAAAGATTCCAAAAATAAGTAATACAGAAAGCAGACCCAGAAATGGAAGGAAACAAATAAGTTATACAAGAAAGGTAAAAGTTCGTTCTCGGATTGAAAATATAACACAATCCATCCAAGTACCATTGAAACTCTGGGCCTTTAAGGGCTGTTGTACTGTTATATATATAGTACCTGGTGGACCGAGCCTTGCTCGGAGTTCTCAAAATTTTTGGAATAATTTTGAATCAAATAATAACGCTCTTTATTTTAGTTTTGATATTTAATTAATATTGTATATTTGAAGTATATATAGTAGCACATATATATTAAAAGTTTATAAAAGTAGTATTAAAATTAATATTTACAATTATATTTAAATACTTACAAATAAATAAATTCAAGCTGAAAATCTTTCTGAAGTAAACATTTACATACCTTCTTTTTGCAACGCCAACTAATTGTGTATAAGTTTTTATTTTGATTAAAAAACTCAGCTCCGATTACTTTTGTAACTGTAAACAAAGTATGTGAATTTACATGTTGTTAGTTTTCGTAGATATTCTTGTTTTATTAACCTACTACTTTTAGCGCCATCTATGGTTTAGTAGTAAAGTTTTAATTACTTATAATTTCGCTTGGCCGCATGATGTTAAAAAGTTGCTAACCCACGTTTAGGCCGAAATTGGTGAAAACCTGGACTAAATGGATTGAATCGAGACCGGGACCATACTAAATCGGTTTCTCGTCCCCAAAAACTCGCAGATACTTAATTGTAACAAAATCTTGAGAGTAATTTTCGATAACACCTTTTATGTACCGCAGAAATAGGTAAAAGCGGGACAAAAAGAAATTCCTGAGACCGCGACCATGCTAGATCAATTTTGTGTTCTCGAAAACTCCCAGATACTAAATTGCATAAAAATTGCTAAAGTCATTTTCGATAACCAATTTCATATACCGCAATACCAGAAATGTGTGTAAGCCGGGTCAAAATCGATTTTTCCGGGACCGGGACCATGCTAGATCGATTTCTCGTCCCCGAAAACCGCCAGGTACTAAATTTCATCAAAATCTAAAAGCGGGACAAAAGAACTTTCCTGAGACCGGGACCATGCTAGATCAATTTTGTGTTCTCGAAAATCCCCAGATACTAAATTGCATAAAAATTGCTAACGTCATTTTCGATAACCAATTTCATATACCGCAATACCAGAAATGTTTGTAAACCGGGTCAAAATGGATTTTCCCGGGACTAGGACCATGCTAGATCGATTTCTCGTCCCCGAAAACCCACAGGTACTAAATTTCATCAAAATCGTTAGAGCCGTTTTCGAGAACCCAATTCTATATATATATATATATATATATATATATATATACAAGAATTGGTCGTTTAAATATATTAGAAGATATATATATATATATATGGATCGTGGTTTGTCCGGATGCTTAGAACTTGACAACGACTTGACCAAACTGGATACTTCCTTCTTCCTAATTGCTTCCTAATTGCTACGCGAAGGTTTAGGAAAAAAGAAAACTATTAAAACATTTAAAAAATTAAGAAAAAGAAAATTAGAGATTAAACAAATTGACGTTTGGTGTGTTAGGTTATGACAGTTGTCATGGTGCGCGCAAAGACAATTAAGGTTATGAAATTTGTGACTGTGCGCGCATGAATAATTGTTATGTCATAATAGAAGCAAGATCAGCAATATCCATCACAGTGTTATTTACAATGCCGCAAGCGAGAACATCGAATCTTTCACAACGAAGCCGTAATGCAATTAGACTGCGCAATATTGCGAATCAATCCACTGCAGATGAAGAAGAAATCGCATGAGAGAAGGGCGCCGTGTTAGTACGGTCCGACTTCTTGTTTCACAGACACAAGAACAAAGAAAGGCCATACGTGAAACGGCTCGGTTGGCAATGAGAAATCGTCGAGCAGAACACAGAGATCTACAAAGTCGGGCCGCAAGAAGAAATGCTTTAAGTGTTAATTTGAATCGAGGAGCGTTTCAATACGATTCCACAATTGACTACAGCTCACACGCTTTCGTTAGAATTGGCCCTATGGAGGTTGTGTGCACCCATTGCGGTGCATTAAAGTTCGCTGGGGAAACGTCTGGATTGTGCTGTCTCAGTGGAAAGGTTAAATTCGCCATTGTTACCTGAGCCATTGCATTCATTGCTTCGTGGCGAAGCTCAAGAATCACGATATTTTCTTTCGAACGCTTAAAGGTACAACGCATGTTTCCAAATGACATCATTTGGAGCAAATATTATTGAAGAACGCGGATTCAGTCCGACATTCAAGGTACTGTTTGTAAATAAGAGAGTAACCTTTATTTTTGGTAATCATAGATCACTAATTATCACTTCGCCGTCGACTATACAAATACAAGGACAAATTCACCGTAGAATTGGATCATTACAGCCGGTTGAAGACGCACAGCATAAAGTTGTTACAAATTTACTTCATGCCCAATATCGGCGTCAAACGATCAATAACGCAATGAAAAGAGAAATTCTTCAAGATTTGCAGGAAATACTTCATAAACATCATGCATTGATTGGGTTGTTCAAAACTGCGTTGGATCGCATGCCAAGTGATAACTATAAAGTCGTAATCAGAGCAAGTAAACGCCCCGCTGGAACACACGAATGGCAATTCAATGCTCCGACAATAGATAAAGTCGCAAAATATAGTACATCACAAGGTGCTTCAATGAAGATAATCGACACGAGTGCAACCCATTCAGCAAATGGTTTACCAGAAAGTTGTGCTACAACGATACGCGAATCATTGAAATTTTGTTGAATAATTTTGAACCAAATAATAACGCTCTTTATTTTAGTTTTGATATTTAATTAATATAGTATATTTCAAGCATATAGAGTAACACATATATATTAAAAGTTTATAAAAGTAGTATTAAAATTAATATTTACAGTTATATTTATGTAAATACTTAAAAATAAATAAATTCAAGCTCACAATCTTTCTTAAGAAATACACATTTTAAGTAAACATTAGCATAACTTCTTTTTGCAACGCCAACTAATTGTGTATAAGTTTTTTTATTTTGATTCAAAACTCAGCTTCGATTACTTTTTTAACTATAACCAAAATATGTGAATTTACATGTTGTTGTTAGTTTTCGTATATTTTTCTTTTATTAACATACTACTTTCAGCGCCATCTATGGTTTAGTA
Organism: Chrysina gloriosa; assembly: GCA_038088585.1. Lineage (NCBI taxonomy): Eukaryota > Metazoa > Arthropoda > Insecta > Coleoptera > Scarabaeidae > Chrysina > Chrysina gloriosa. The sequence continues at coordinate 44,884,333 of CM076088.1, read as the reverse complement.
GTAAAGTTTTAATTACTTATAATTTCGCTTGACTGCATGATGTTAAAAAAGTTGCTAACCCACGTTTAGGCCGAAATTGGTGAAAACCTGGACTAAGTGGATTGAATCGAGACCGGGACCATGCTAAATCGGTTTTCGTCCCCAAAAACTTGCAGATACTAAATTGTAACAAAATCATGAGAGTAATTTTCGATAACATATTTTATGTACGGCAGAAATAGGTAAAAGCGGGACAAAATTTTTTAATGGGACCGCGACCATGCTAAATCAATTTTGTGTTCTTGAAAATCCCCAGATACTAAATTGCATAAAAATTGCTAAAGTCATTTTCGATAACCAATTTCATATATCGCAATACCAGAAATGTGTGTAAAGCGGATCGAAATGGATTTTACGGGGACCAGGACCATGCTAGATCGATTTCTCGTCCCCGAAAACCCCCAGGCACTAAATTTCATCAAAATCGTTAGAGCCGTTTTCGAGAACCCAATTCTATATGTATATATACATACAAGAATTGCTCCTTTAAATATATTAGATTAGATATTTAAATAATAAATCCTACATATAAACAAACATTTGTTTTTATTCGGGAACTGTCAACAAAACAACTAATGACTAGAATTTCTTGACGCACCACAATACATCTCCTCGCTGTCAAAGACTATGAGCAACAATTCTGTAGGTCGCCTTCCAAATGTCAACTGCATGAGAATAACAATTCGATATGTTCGAAAAACTAGTCATGCAACACCAGCTCTGTTCCAGTTCAGGGAAGATTTGGCTATTCCTGACAAATATCGACAAACGACCAGCGGAGACGAATTTCTGCAGTTTTGAAGCAATTAAGAATTGAGCAATACTTTGCAGGGGTCCCATCGCCTGCACCCCAAAAAAGTACAAAGATTGTGCTGAAAATATTGGACGAATCGTAGAAACATTTAATGCAATAAGTATTGTAGAATAATTAAGTGGAGTAGCACATAATATGAGGCATTAGAGGACAATGTATATATGCATGTATATACAGTATATTGTCTAATTGCTAAAGATTATTATTAATCATTCTAAATAAAATTTCTAAACTATTTTGTTTCCGTTTTAATTATCGTATATGCTGCATAATAATTAATCCCCTATTTGTCTATCCGTCACATTAATGTATTTATTGTCCTCTTACGGTGGGATTTCTTATGACCCTAGAACAATAAATAGTCGAAAAAAGATGGATCTAACAAAATACAAAGCATACCTTTGACGGAATACGGTGTAATGCGTAAGGGCGCTCCAGCATGCAAAACGAGAACCAAAATCGGCCAACCCCCACTAAGGTTTTGCAGAGTTCCATTGCTCGCGCCCCTCTCAGCACTGCGAAGCGGGTGACTGACATTTTGCTTCGAAGAGGCCTGTTGTCGGACAGGAAACTACGGGCTAGCTTCCGCGTTAGGGTCGTGGGTTTTCATATCACGAAATTGATATATCGTAACGCGAAAAACTAAAGATGTTCGAAAGAAAGGGCGCCACTGGTTCACTGGGAGTAAGGTTCCCGTTTGCGTCGCGCCTATGAACCATAATAAGTGCGCGACGACGTTCGAAAGACAGATTTCTATATGCACAAAAAAATAAAGCTTACGCCCACGAACATTAGGCGCTGCATAGAATGTATAGTTAACCGGAGCTTTCTCTCTGCCGGCGGTCACGTTATCTCTTGGGTCCTTGTGGTCTCCTTTTCCCGCAAAAATGTTCCTGTGGTTTGTACTAAATCGAAACTAGATGCCCTTAAATTTACCAGGTCACCTTTTTGGACGACGCGGATCGCAATTGCTGACCAAAATGTACAGTGAAAATCACGGCTAAAGTGCCAATTTCCGACAAGCGATGGGAAAATTAAGATTTTGGACGCTGATCAATTCGTTGGGACCGACCGACTTGATGACACGAAACTCTCTTAGTTTTCTCCTTTTTTTTCTCGAAATTCCAATTTTATATAATTTTTGAAGTCGAAGCGGGAACAGGGAGTTGTAGCGGATTGACATTGCCAAGATCGCAAGCAATACCTGCGTCGCAACTAGGGAGCGCAGCGTTTTTGAAGCCAATCGACGCGTTTGACAAATGGTATTGAGGTAAATCGGTACTGAGGTAAAGCGGCGAGAACTAAAATATAAAGAACGAGCGCGGTTCCTCAAAGTAAATCAAAAAAATAAGAAAACGAACACCTGCACTGAATCTGCATTTCATATATACAGGCGGAAATTTCGGCCGTAACAGCACATTTCGAAGAATAGAATCAAAGGCGACATCTCCAATAATTCGGCCAGGCCAAAATGCATTATAAGGCAATGATTAATAAATCAATATTACTCCTGTCAATCCAATGGATGTTGTTACTTGAAAAACGTCTACCACGTTGCCAAAAAAACATATACTAGAATGTAGCTGTCAGGGAACAGGTACGAAACTCAATCAAGTATGAGGTCGTAAGCACAAACAGCAGTAAACAGTTTTATGGGCCAATTAGATCGAAGACATTCGATCATATTGGCCTCGCTACTAACGAAATACATGTCCCAAATTAAAAACTGTGTAATGATGAGTTTACCGACGTGATCTGATTTTACTAATACTGCATTATAGTTCTTGTAATTAGTATCTACTCTATTTTTGTATGGGAGAACGTAAACAAGTTAATCATCTTTTTGTGTCAAAGAGCGTTTACTTCTAAATATACAGGTTAAAGGCAATTTTCTTGAAAACATTTGTTATTTTGTGTTTATTTAGTTGTTTATATTTATTTGCTTAATGTCTCCCCCAGCACAAGAAGCTTGTATCCTATAAAGCCACGGTGGGCAACAGCCGGCCCGCTGTATGATTTGATCCGGCCCGCGAAACATTTTGAAAAACCTAATTTAAAAAAAAATTAAAATTACACTACTTGCTCAAACTCACGGAATCAAGTAAGCGAGCAAGCCGAGTGTCGGCGATCATCAAAGAGTGAGGCGGCAAACATCAAAGCCTTCGATGTTTGCCGCCTCACTGGCGGCGCAACAAAAGATTATTTCTTCTCAACTTTGCTACACTAGACAATTCTAGATCATTCCTTCATTTTGCCTATATAAGCGGGTGGATGGCCCGAACTTTAGTTCAGTTCTACTTGAGCTACCGAGGTGATAACTTCGACGGGCGATATCCTAGCGAACTGCTAGTGCCGTCAATTAGCTTTGTGACTTTGTGTGCATCTTGGGTGCTTTCTAATTATATTTTGAAATGATGTCTGGTGGAAAGAAACGAAAAGTAGATGAAGAGGGTCGCCAGTCTCAAGAAAAATGGACTGAAGAATTCTTTTTTATTTTGCACAATGGTAAGCCTATTTGTTTGCTGTGTAATGAATCCATTTCAGTGATGAAAGAATTCAATATAAAGAAGCATTACTCAACTAAGCATCCTACGCTGCACTCACTGACAGGACAAATAAGAAAAGACAAAATCCAGAAGCTTACTGCAAATTTGGAAAAGCAGCAGCAAATGTTTCATAAACAAAGAACACTACTTAATAATGTTGTGAAACCTAGTTTTATAGTTAGTTCAAAATTGGCAAAGTCATTAAAACCATTTTCCGAAGGCGAACTTATCAAGGAGTGTATGTTACAAGTTTGCAGTGTTTTGTGTCCTGAAAAGAAAAATGAATTTGAAAAAATTAGTTTATCAAGACGAACTGTTGTCCGACGTATAGAAATGATGGCTAATGATATAAAAACAACATTGACTGACCGTATGGCTGGTTTTGAATCATTTTCCATAGCATTAGATGAGAGCACCGATTTGTCGGACACAGCTCAACTGGCTATATTTATTCGAGGTGTTGATAAAGAGTTCACTGTTACTGAGGAATTGCTTGCTTTACAGCCGCTAAAAGGAACCACTACAGGAGAGGACATTTTTAATGAAGTTCAAAAGGTATTTACAAGTTTTGCCTTGCCATGGTCAAAATTAGTTGGAGTATGCACAGATGGTGCACCTTCTATGGTCGGCTTACGTAAAGGTTTCATCGAAATTTTGAACGAAAAAGCAACTGAATTAAATGTGCAAAAAGATGATGTGATAATTTAGTTTAGCATTATCCGCCAACAGAACCTGTGTTCTAAGCCCATTCGACTCCAGAATGTTATGAATGTGGTATTAAAAACCATCAATTTTATTTGATCCCGAGGGCTTAACCATCGTCAATTCAAGGCGTCTTTGGATGAAATATCAGCCGAATATGACGACGTAACATATTATTCTGAAGTCAGATAGCTAAGCAAAGGGAAAATGCTGAAACGGTTTTACGAGCTTATAAATGAGATAAAAGACTTTATGCAAATAAAAGATAAACCACTATCTGAATTGAGTGACCCAAAATGGATATGTGACTTAGCATTTCTGGTCGACCTTACTGGCTATTTGAATGATTTAAATTTGAAACTTCAAAAACAAGGAGTTAGTTAATGATTTGTACAGCCATTTGAAAGCGTTTCAGAATAAAATCCGCTTGTGGGAGGCACAGATGCTGCCTGGAAACAGTTACCATTTCACCACGCTCTCTGCGTATGAGAATATTGCTTATGCTCAATATGCTGCAGAACTCAAGGTACTGTCGGAGCAATTTTCGAACAGATTTAGCGATTTCAGAAGCATGGAAGACTGTTTCAATTTATTTGCTACTCCAACAAAAAGTAATGTACAAAATGCTCGAATGCACTTGCAAATGGAGTTGATCGAGATTCAAGAAAACTCACTCCTAAAATCTAAATTTGAAGAGGTGGAGTTGTGTGATTTCTATAAAAATGCCTCGAAGAAGCCCATTTTCCGCAGCTTAGAAAATTCGCAAGAAGATTGATTTGTGCGTTTGGCAGTGCTTATAAATGCGAACAGTTCTTTTCACTGATGAAAGTTAATAAATCGAAATATCGTACAAGGCTGACTGGAAAATTCTTTACGTCTTTGTATCAGTGGAATTAATCCAAACATCGATGGATTAGTTTCCCAAGTTCAAGCTCAAGTGTCTCATTGATTTCGATATCGCTATTTAATTTTCGTAGTTTGTAACAATTCCAAATTTAACGATTTAATTATAATGTTATTATTTCATTTTGTTATTTTCATAAATTGATATTATAATAACATTGTCGCATTATTTCATGTCTGATATCTATCGCAAAAAATTATGAACACTACAACACTACTTTAGAATGTACTACTTTTAAACGCGGCCCGCGAACGTAGTTGCACACTAAAGTTTGGCCCACAACATGCCAAAGGTTGCCCATACCTACTATAAAGCAATATAAGGATGTAAATACTGTGATTTTCATATCTACTTCCTCATTATTTAGAATTGTAGACACAAAAATTCTTTAAAATAATAAACACACACTTCAGAAACCGAAACAAAAATTGTGTATACTGCAGATAAAATCTACATCAGTAGAAGTGGTTGATAGTACTAACAGTTACCTGTAACACATAATATACATACATGACTATGGCTTTTATTAAATATTTTCCTTGGTTGATGAAATACTTAGATTAGGTGAAACAATCACTATTATTGTTTTTGGCACTTCTAATTGAAATGTGTTATGTTAGTTTATTTGTTCATTTTTTGTAACGAATATCGCGAACAGCATATTCTATGTATGTGTTATCCTTTAAATTGTAGTTTCGTTCATTGATAAATTAAAAATCACAATCTGACTAAAATCTAAAACATTGAAGAACGAAATTTGAAATTATATTGATAATTGTCTTGGAGTATTTAAGAAAATAATTAATATACATAAAATGTTCTACACGAGCAACTAAGCTCTACTTTAAAGTTTGCCGTAGGTACTTTGGCAAACATCATTCAGTAGGAGGGTATTGTAAGGATATTTCGGCATGGATTTTTGACTCTTGAACAAAGCCCCAGCAATTAATAAAGGGATTTAAAAGACAATGGTCTCAGAGGGAAAATTATACGTCTATTCTACATCTGTGCTGTTTTCACCCCAGTTTATCCGCAACGGCTCAATTACTATATTAGTGTTCTGTTGGGTTTCCTTCTGCTACAATATATTTCTACAAATTGTATACATATAAAGTAATACAACAATAATAAATAATGTGTTAATAATAATTAGGGAAAAGCGATAAATGCCATTCTCAAATATGTACATACATTGTCGTCGTGAAACATAAGACTTAATACTGACAAAGCGAGTAGAGGCAAGGTATAGCCGTAGAAAAATAAATAACGGTCAATAATATTGTGCAATTTTATTGTACAATATGCTAGTCCTCCTACATACTTCAGTATATTAGTCAATTTGTACAATAAGCTTGCATCGTTATTGCTTCAGCTTTTCACAATGAACGAGAAGAAACAAACAAATATGGATGAACGAACGAAGTGTTTGTGATCCAAATGATAGCCAACATTTTTTATGGTTGGGCAGTATACATTTTATCACATATTTACTTCTGTAAATTTATACATATGTATTCAAAACTAAATGCCTTTCCCTGTTTTATTTTCGAATCTTGTACCAAATTGAAGCAATATTGCGCAATAGTACCTACAGTCGCCACAATATTTTGCAGGTTGCTCAATATGCTTTTGATTGACACAGTGTGTTTTACAACAATACTATTTAATATTATTAACCTTCCTATACTCACGTCAAAATATGTTTAGAGAAGAACAGAAACAGCTTTAGAGAGATCAATTTGATACTCAAGCGAAGAAACTCAAAAACATTCTCACGTGATAGATCTCGTGATCAGGGAATTATGATAAGTAGATAAAGTAATTGTGGGTAATCGAATTTTGGGACCAAATATATTTAAAGAAACGTTAACTGGTGACTGGTGATTACATGAATGGGCAGTTAGAGCAATAGCATTAGTCCGTATTTGCTTGTATATACAACGTGTCCAAGATAACACTTCCAACATGGGGATCTCGCTTATTGTAAAAGATACAAGTTTGGTTTAAATTAGACGAATTGTTCCTAAGGACTAATGAAATTACACAATATTCTTCAATTTTCAAATTTCCATCTATTTTAGGATTTATGGTGAAAAAACGAAAAATGTCAAATTTGTTTTTCTTGTAATAACTTTTTGTTCTAGTAGATACATAATTTCTTTTCACATTTTCTTAAGATACTTTTTATGTAGAATTTAAATATCGACTTGCATTTTTTTGCACTTTCGGTTTTTTAGTTTTGATCGCTAATTTAACTTTTATGGAACGTCAAGTCGACTTTGAAATAATTGAACGTGTTTTTCATCCTCTTTACAATGATATATCATATGTACTATCTATTTTTAAAAATATTAAAGAAAATTGAAAAAATATATTATATATATATATATATATATATATATATATATATATATAGGGGAATGTCGTCCAGGTCGGACACTTTTTCAACTTTCGCCCATAACTTTCGTTTAAAAAGGAATTTTGAAACTTAGCGCCCGACATTCGAAAGGTTTTGAAAAACGGAACAACCCGTCTGTGCATCACGAATTTATTGATTGAAAAATAAAAAAGTTATGACGGTTTGAAAAAATTAAAATTTGTAGTCCAGGTTGGATTTTACAGTCCAGGTTGGACCACCACTAGAAATTAACGAAATATTAATGGGAATGGTTTGAAATAACGAAATACGGCTGTATTTACGTTTTTACGTAATTTTTATTTATATTTTAATATTCTACTAAACATCAATCTGATATATAATTTTGGCAGACGAAGTAACTTTCGGTAATATTTGCACATTTCAAATGAACATCTCTCTTGCATTCAATACATGCAATGGAATTATTACGATTTAAACGTCGAGGCATCGGTTTCAAACAAATAATGCAGAAGTCTTCATCTTCATCATTACCACCTTAATAGAAACGAGAAAATGCGACGGTCCAACCTTGACTACGCAAAAGGTCCAACCTTGACTACAACGTTATAATTGCATCGCGTCGCACTATAGCCAAACTACTTTGAACATTGCAAAATCCTGATGGGATTTCGTTAACTATTAATCAAATAACACACACATACACTTACCTTGATGCTTGCATTTTTTCTCATAGGTATGGCACAGTTTTTATAGATGTTTTCAAACTTTTTCACGGTCAAGAAGCAGGTGAAGACACTACACTGGACAGAGACACAATACCGAATGAGGAAAGCTGTGAAAAGTTTGTTTTTCACAAAAGTAACTTATTGGAGCTTTTGTACAGATGTCGCTAACGATCTCATATTCAAATTCGAAAAAGTCCAACCTGGACGACTCTCCCCTATAGTATAAAGTGTACGCCGATTAACCATGGTGCGAAACCGTAATCACCGAATAATCGAGAACGAAACATCTGACGAGAGACATAATCGTTTAGAAAAGATAGGTGAAGTAGCTCAATCTCAGATGATTGATGAAGATGCCTTTAAATCGGCAATCAACTTTCATCGAAGTTGCTTCTTTAACCGGCGTTGCTGCCCGTCAGATATTTGGCAAGACTCTGCACGCAGTTTTCTCTTTGCCCATAGAGAACGGTTCCACTATGACCTATTGATGTATGTCAGGTCAAAGGCTTGAGCAAGAAGGACGAAGGTGAAGTGTCATAAATTGGCTAATAATTGCTGAAATATCAATGGTATCTTATGAAAATCTACGAATTATGCGTTTAAGGTTGCAAGCATTCGAGAACAATGGGAATTTATTTGGTGGTGTGAATATATTACTTTTTGGTGATATAATGCAGTTACCTCCAGTCAAGGGTCACTGGGTCACCGCCCTGGTGTTTAGCAGAGAAAACTTATGGCATCAGTTCTCATTTGGGAATTAACCATTAATATGAGGGAGCAAAATGATATGGTATACCTGTTAGAATATACCCAACAACAAGATTAGATGACTATAGTTCGAAAATGGCAGATATTATTTAAAAATCTTCCCAAGTTTACAGTATAAATGCTATCGACGAATCACGTGGGGCATGTACATATGGGAAGAGACTGCCAAGTAATGTAATTCCTACAGATATCAACAACTGTGTCGGTCTTCTACATAAAAATACAGTTAGCTGAAGGATCACGAGTTATGTTAAGGCATAATCTGTTGTAATATATGGACACACCTCTAGTATACGGTCCACGTCCCATCTCTAATAGTCGTAAGCGATATATAAGTTAGTTACCTTCTGTACGTAGCTGTAGTAAGATCATGTTCCTCAATAAATATAGTTTATTATAAAATACAAAGAATATATTATTAAACATAATCTATGTATTTCTGATGGTTTAGTAAACGGTATCATGGGGATCATTCATAAATTTAAATGGCCAGCTCTTCGAAGAGATCAGCTAGAGGAGGGAGAATTGCCGGAGGCGGTTCTGATAAAATATAATGACCGTGCAATAGGTAGTAGATTGAAAGAGTCCGATGGCTGTGTTGCAATATCTCCAGTAACTGCAATATTTTAAGCAACTAAACGATATGGGGATGTTGAACATCGAATGTTGCCTTTGTCTTTTAGTTGGGCTGTAACAGTTTATAAATTGCAGGGCACTACGTTGGATAAGGCCGTTATTGATCTTGGCAAAAGGTTTTCGTAAAAGGCCAGGTTTGTGTAGCTCTAAGTCGGGTTAAAACTTTAGGTGGATTAGCCATATTAATTCTAGAGCCACGTAAGCTGTTGAACAGACCTCATAATGAGAACCCTTTTCAGGAAATGGAAAGGTTAAGAGCTCTCGTACGTGAAAGCGATCCAGCACTTTGACTATGTACTATAGACACAGCTCATGTCGATACTAAACAACGTTTGTGTTTTTTCTATTTTTCAGAGCCACGAACAAGTTAGTGTGGAAGCCTTTGGTTAAGGGGCGCATCGATTTGCCTCTCCACATTTTAGCTTAGAATTAGTAATCGCGTCAGACCAAATGTTTGCACATTTTTAAGCAAATGGCGAATTCTCAAACAAATCCTTTTCTTTAGCAATTTTTCCAGCCCTTACTCTTTCTTTTTGTTTTGTTTTTACAGCACTAATATGAGGGTTTAATAGGGCTACTTACGAAAACTCCCTCGGAACAGAAAAAGGTAACGCACCTAGGATGAAACTTTAGCTGTTTTAAAACCAAGTCTGTGCGGAATATTATTCTTTCTCTTATAACTTGGATATTATATATTTAGAAAATATAGTAATGTGTAATAAATGGACATGTACCATACATGGCAGTTTTAATGCTTCGATTCCTTTGTCATTCAAATTAACTTATTTACTTTTTGCATAACCTATGAATAAATTAGATACCAATTTTGAATTGAACACATTTTATAATTAGAACAGGAAAAATAATAATAGAAATTCACCTGTCGTAAACCTCAATTTCTGTATCAATCTTTTTCTTTGACTAAATTAATTAATTACCAGTATTCAAATTACGACTTTGGGTTTACTAAAATCAAAGTACATATATACTTTTATTTTTGTTCCCGAAACGTCAAATTATTTAATGTACAAATACATGAAATATATTTGAAACAACTTCTTTTTAAGTCGGCTCTGTTCTCGTAATGCCAGCGAACATATTATTTCGACCGTAAAATTGACTATCGTTTACTTTATGCGACCTTCGATAACAGATTAAATAAAAAACACGACCATTGCCTATGAGATCACTCATAGGAATCGCCGCTTGCTTGCGCCTGATTTTTCTCTTTGGGCATCGCCTGCTTGTTGCGTTGCTAACACCGATATTAAATGCACCCAGAATCATTAAAATCAGTCAACCCGTCGAATAGTTATGCGCCAACAAATATAAAAACACATGACGAAATGATAATCTCACCTTTTTTGGAAGTCCGTTAAAAATGCATTTGTACTGTATAATAAATCAAACAAAAATGTATTCACCCATTGAAACACATTTTTTTGCATAACAACAAAAAAAAAACAAACCATTGGAACTGAAGTATTCGTTTTTTACACATAGATACAGCTCTTTTTGGTTTTATTTAACAATAACAATACCATTATACTTGACTCTATTCTATTCTAAAATACACTAACTACAGAGTATCACACGTTTCGTTTACTCTCGCCTAGTTTACATACCTACTTTTACTTTATCGGCTTAATAATAATAATAATAGTAAAAATATATTACAATTAGTCGTCGACCGAACATTCGGTTTCAGTTGCGGCCAGTTTCGGCCATAGTTTAGGTTTCGGCCAAAAATCAGCCGAAACGTGGGCCGCACCGAAACTCAGTGTTCGTGAATTGTCGCGCTTCGTTCGGGCGAGTTTGTGTCTGGTAGTCGTCAGAGTCACCAAGTTAATATTACATAAATAAATATCTACGTTTTCTACATACCGTAATTGTTCTTTTTTATTTCATTTAACAGAAATGAACTATATAATATGTAAAACATAAACTAGATTTCAGCATACAATTGAAATTTAAGTTTCGGTTTCAGTTTTGCCTGTAAATCCTGTTTCGGTCGGACATTAGTTACAATACGTAGAATATAAACTAGCAACTAGTTAAACGAATTACGACATAGACTTATCCCTCCACATAATTTTTTCAAAATTGATTTTCTCAAAAAGCTTGTGTGGGGCATCGTATTCGTGTACCAAAGAACACTGGACATAATTACCAACCGCTATAAGATTTGTTACAATTCATTGATATAACATCGCGATGTCTTAGTCAATTCTGTTGAATGAATATTATCCTGAAGTAAATGTATTTGTCAATTTCACTTCAAACACAATTCCTTTTTATGTTCTGGACTTTTGAAAAAATCGCAGTACCTATGCATTTTAATGATTCAAAACTTATCAAACTATCTTGTTCCTAATGCTTTCGACTTCAGCGCCACTTGAAGTTGAAATGCACATGTAAAGCTATAAAGACATTTCCTCTGCATTCACCAAAACCTAGAAAAATAAACATTGATAAACCTGAACCTTCATCATCACAGGAACATGCAATTTTCTACGCGGTTACCGATTTTTCATCTCCAAAATCAAAAAAGAAAAACGCCTATGTTCTCGATGAAACGAAAGCGAAAAACGAAAAAAATTAGAAAAATGACACAACATCTTCAGAAACAAAGCAAACTATTAGCACTGCAGTGGTCACGTATAACAAAATTAGAACTGCTTAAAGACAGGTCTGTATTACTTATCTGTGGTAATATCCTTATATGCAAAGTAGCTGCTATTGAACACTTTGCATATAAGGACCAGTTGTATGACCAAATATCAGTTTAATTAACGGGTCACCCATCACACTTGCACCATTAGTTATGAATAAACAACTTAGATCAGTGACAACAAGTTCACCATTTGAACTACCATTTTTATTTATTTACGTTGATGACATAATTGCATGCATTCCCCAATTATCACAAGATTTACTTAACCATTTTAACAAATTTAATCCACACTTACAATTCACGTTAGAAGTAGAAAAAGATAAGAAATTGAACTTTATGGATGTTATAGTGATGACTAAAGGCCGGATAATATGCAGTTTGCATAAATTTGCATATTTGCATAATATATGCATTTTGTATATTATTTGCATATTTTGTAGTAATTCAGCATATTTGAAGTGTCCGAGTTTTATTTATTTATTTATTGGATGTAATTTATTATATGATAGGCATTACTAAAAATATGTCGTGGTTGTAACAAACAAAGAGTTAAACAGCCCTCTTTAAATTAAAAATAGCATTCTATGAAGCCTCTTCTCAATACTTTTCCGATAAGCGCTTCCAAAAATTTATTAATGCCGTTCCCATACATCTAGACCGGGACAGAATTCAAGGAAAAGCTAATTCCCTGCAACTTCTAAATAAATACAAAAATTTTACCAGAAAATTAGGAGCACAGGTGTTTCTTTGTTATTTGGAGAAATTTATTCCTATATTCGAAAGCAATCTTATTTATTTTAAACGTCATTTTACGTTGGCTTTTCGAAATGTAAACTTGTGGGTTGTTATTAATTATAATAGCAAAAATGCCGAAAATAGCGACTGTGCCTGGATGGATTGCACCTTATTGCTTATGGATGGAGAAAAAGTATTTTGCGTAGCATGCAGCAAGATTGTAAGTAAAATTTAAGTTTATTTCTTTTTATTAATCTACAGTTTTTAAACGATGTTTAACAAAATCACCAATACAACGCTTCGACAAATAATTTTATTTTAAAATTTTATTTTAAAATGAGTAAAATGAGATGTATATTTTATGCGTATTTTTCGCATATCATCAGCACAATACGGCATATCTGATATTTCGTATTCTGCTGATGATTTTTAAATAAAAATCATTTTAAAATAAAATTATTTGTCGAAGCGTTGTGTTGGTTATTTTATTAAATGTCGTTTATTCCGATTGCTTCGCAAACTCTTTACACATTAGTTTTTTATTACTCCTTTATCTTTTACTAACACTTATTTTATAAGAAAACAACTGATGATGTAATATTTTCTATGCAGGTTACAAGTCAGAGAAAGTTTCAAGTCGACCAGCATATTAAAACTCCATCCCATGCTGCAAAACTATCAAGGATGAAATTGGCGAAGAAGGGTCAGCAAACATTACTGCAATGTTTACCATCAACCTCCAAAAAATCGGAACAGGAACAATTTAATGAAGATTTGTGCCTAATGTTTGTGTCGGCAGATATTCCACTACATAAAATAAACAATTTAAATGTCAAGTTATTTTTGCAAAAGTACACCAGCAAATATAATATTCCCGACGAGAGCACCTTAAGAAAAATTATATTCACCGTATCTATGCAGAAACATTGAGTAGCATTAAGAAGGCTGTATCAAACAATTACCTTTACATATGCGCAGATGAAACTACTGATAGTGTGGGCCGATACATAGTTCATTGAATGATAGGCATCCTTAACGTATCGGTTCCAGCGAAATCTTATTTAATTTCTTCCAAACAGTTGGAAAAAGGCAAATAATTTGACAATAACAAGGTTTATACAGGAAGAACTGGCAACCTCCTTCTTACCGGAATCGATTCCAACAGAAAAAATGCTATTGTTTTTAACGGATGCCGCACCATACATGGTGAAAGCAGCTTGCAACTTGAAAATCTTTTCCCCAAATTTAATTCACACAACTTGCTTGGCGTACGGACTAAATCGTGTTGCAGAAGAAGTAAGAAACAATTTTCCCTTGGTGAATACTTTAATTAGTAGTGTTAAGAAAGTGTTTTTAAAGGCTCCATTAAGAGTTCAATTTTACAAACAACATCTACCCGGTATTCCGGTTCCTGCTCAACCAGTACGATGGGGAACGTGGTTGGAAGCTGCTATTTTTCATGAAAATCATTATGAAGAAATAAAGACAATTATTATGGATCTTGATAGCGATACACAATCTGTGCTAGACGCCCAAAAGGTGTATTCGAGTAAAGAAATACCTCAACAGTTGGCGTTTATTAAAGCCAACTACAGTTTTATTTCTACTTCTATATTGCAGTTGGAACAGCAATTTATGTCGCTAATTGAGAGCGTTGAAATAATAAACAAATTTGAAAAGTTATGTTTTGATGTTAAAGGAAGGGTGGGAAAATCCGTGTATGAAAATTTTTTAAGTGTAATAGAAAAAAATGAGGGTTCTAAAAAGCTAAAGGATATTGCTAAAATCTTGTGTGGTGAGTCAGTAGAAAATATTGAGTTGACAATAGAGGATATTTCTAAGTTGAAATATGCTCCTATAATAAGCGTGGACGTAGAACGAACCTTTTCAATATATAAATACATGTTCTCAGACAAGCGCCACAATTTTTCTATTGAAAACTTTGAGAAATATGTAATTGTAAATTGTTTTCATAGTTAATTATGTTGTAAAATGTTATAAATAAACTTGTAGTAAACATAATAAAATATATTTTTCTATAGTATTATATTTTCTAGCATTACTCCTATTTTTTTATCTGCATATTTTTCATAAGAAAGTGCATATTTAGGCCAAAACATCTGCATATTTATGCGCATATTTCCACTTTTTGCATATAATCCGGCCTCTAGTGATGACAAATGATAATAATACCATCTTCACTGCAGTACTGCAAACCAACTAGCTCTAGACGATTGTTAAATTTTAATTCACAACACCCAATAAAACAAAAAATTAATACAGTCACAAATCTCAAAAATAGAATATTAAATCTATGTAGTTAAGAGTTCCATTACGAAGAAATAACTGTAATTAAATACATATTAAGATCCAACCAAGACCCCGTAAAATTAATCAATAAATTACTACATAGCAATAAAATGGTGCGCCTTGTGAATAACAATGAACTGAATACAAATAGTAAACATTTCTCTTTCCACTATATCAAAGGATTCAGTGAAAATTTGAAAGTAATTTTAAATTACAAAATAGACAAATTTGCGTTTTACCTGTAACACGGACACCTTGGCTCTCTTATTTATCCCTTTAAAAACAAAAAAAAAACGATAGTTTTACAAAGCAATCTAATTTATAAATTAGACTGCCAAACGCGTGACGCAACCTACGTGGGACAGACAAAACAATACTTAAAGAAACGTATTCAGAATCATAACTTACGAGGGAACCGCTAAATACGGTACACACGGATTTTAATGGGTCTTGGATATGTTGTGTGGGAATGTCCCCAGAGTACTAGGCTAAAAGGATTTTTTCCAATGGGTTTCCGAGAAAATCGAAGTAAAAGTTCCATACGAACCTATTATACCTGTACATTTTGTATGTTGTCCTGCTCGGAGTATTTGCACTGATTGTCCCCAACCCTTCTTTTGTTATCCCCGCTTATGCTGTGCCTACCCATGGCTTTCCAAAGGATAGGATCCAGTTAGGATAAGTAACATACTTGGCGGTCCTCTTGTTAGATTAAAGAAATGCCTTACTTGGGATAAAAAAGACATCCTTATGCACACACACTGCAACCACGAACCATTCCTTCAATTTCTCTGAACCCACAATACTAGATAGGAAAAAAAATGACACAAAAGATTAGTACTTGAATCAATCTACATAAAAGAGACAGCAGGTGTGTGCGATTTTAGACAGGAAATATCTGGTTTGCCTAATGCCTATGTCGGTGTGTTAGACCTAATAAAGAATAAAAAATTGTTTCCCCGTACATATATTCACACAAACCGTTCCCCCTTTTCTCTCCTTTTGTGTCCGTTGTAGGAAATATTGTCAAATCTTTGAAATTTTCGTCTCCGCCTTGCATATGTTTGGCTATTTCAGTACACTGTGGTCCGTAACAGAGCACGGGCAACCTTACTACATACATTGATACATGTTACAACCCCGCCTAAACAATTTTTTTTTAATGTTTAAGCTCACAATAATCCACGTACCAACCGTAATTAGTTGTATATATATTATAAAATTTAACTCTCCGTACGTCAGGTACGAATTGGTACAGCAATTACTGTGACGATTCTTTGATTGTTTGAAGTTGTAATTTTTAGTCTGATGATGCTGTCCGATTTACTGCCCGAAACTTCGAAGAAATAATCTCGATTAATTCTACACCGGACACCGGACTTAAATACAACATTTGCAAGAAAAACTTTCCTCCAATCACAGAAAAGCCGGAAAAATTTTAGGAAAGTTTCGGAAGGAAATTATTTTGTCATGCATATAGAGTAAAATAAGGATGTGTATATTTACTGTTTAGATAAAGAAATGTAAATGATAGTAAAATTAGGTCAATATGTTGAATAAGAAGGTCAAGTGTATGTTTACGTAGGATACGTATAAATACGTATAAATGCGAATCGTATAAATATACGATTCGCAGCGAATCGTCGAGTGTGTATAGAGACATATCTAGCGGTACATTAGTCGGCGATGCAGTACCAAAACAAATCGGTTAGGTTCCCCTTTTTTCTTTTAGAGCGAAGCTCTTTTAGGAAGGTTCTGCGACCAGTGTTAACTGGGAAAAAGTGAGACGCTTGAAATCGTCAGAAAGACGCTTTTCTATCTTCCTTCTTTCCTTATTTCTTTCTCGCGCGCACACACACACACACACATCGAAGGAGCAAAGTGCGCCGTATTAGCATCTTCCCTATCAGATGGCGCTCCTATTATTCGGACTCGAATTTAGAACAAATTCAACTTCTACTTATTTACTATCGGTTTCGAAATTAAATACTTTTTTTATACATTGCTTATTTTTACTCGATAATGAAATCTTACCTTTTATTCAAATAAGTATTAAATACTTAGTTCTTTGATTCTTTTCTTTCATTAATTCTTTCTCTCCCTCAGACACACATACTCATCACATCGTATTTACGTCTACTCCCATTAGATGGCGCTCCTACTATTCGCACTCGAATTTATTTTAAAATTAGCTTCAACTTATTTACCATCGATTTCGAAATGGAATACTTTTTCTTTATACATTGTTTATTCAATTATAGAATTTTACCTTTTATTCAAATAAGCATCAAATGCGTAAAGAGCTTCGCTCTTGTCGGGTGTCCCATGACACCTCTCCTCTTTCTTTCTTTCTTTCTTTCTTTTACACGCACTGACTTCCTTTTACCTCAAATTTAACGCATTGATTATGACAACCCCTGTTACATATCTCGGTAGCATTAAGAGGTAACACCACTGTAACAGCCTAAAAAAGACGCTTCTTTGACAATTTATTTTGGATGGGAGAAAAGGTAATATGATAATAATATTCGAGGAAGTAATTAAGCATATATTTAAGTATTGAAAAAAATTATCATCGATAAATATTAAAAAATGGCGGCGCAGGAGACATTCTCGAGGCATGTTGAGCTTGAGGCGTTCAGCGGCACCCAGTTATCTGGTGCAAATTTGAATTCGGAATAATAAAAAAATCACCTAATCTGCATGGTTATAGCTAGTGAAATACATAAGGGATTTTAAAAATATTGATTTTTGTGCGATTGACGAGTATTTGCAAAGACATTCATTTGTTAATAACTAATGTTTAAATTAACTTATCGAAAATTCCATACGTATTTCACTAGATATTCTTATGTTAAAGATATGTTCAAAAATTAGAATGAATAGGATAAAAATTGTTGCAGTTACGCTGCGTGCCGTTTTTTGAAAAATCGTGTTTCGAGAAAAACGCGTTTAAAGTTTTGAAATGTGTTATAGACATGAAAAAATGAAAAATTCGACTGTTCATAATTTTTTACCACTAATCTGATATCCCAGGACCACAAAGCAGCCCTTTCAGGTTCAAATATTCTTTCTCTTCCTCTTTACTTGAAGATTGTATGCTAGAGCGCGCCTCTTTTGCCGCATCTGTCAAAGATAGCTCGGCGTGCTTGATTCGCTTAGCATCGGCTTCAACACAAAAATTGTGTGTTTGGACGCCAATATCTATCTCCAATACTTTCATGATCCGTAGAATATTTGTTAGACCATCATTAAACTTGCACACAGCAATATCAGACTTTTTATGTAATAGTTTAATTTAGAATTAATGGATTTTGTTGAACAGGGAGACTTAATAATGTAAATCTGAACTATACAATGAAATATATATATATATATATATATATATATATATATATAGACAAATGAGTCTGAGAATTATAAAGTCGTTAGAAAGTCCTAAACACTTTTAACAACTGTTAGTGTATTAGAGGAGTTACAAATCAAAAAGTAAGCACAATTTGCATATGCCAATACTCCGTGAGGAGAATAAAGCTTCGTCAATCGTTGATCGGCACTGGTTATATCGCAATCTAAGACGAAAATAAAAATAGTCAAGTATATGTTGATAACATTTTATTAAGATTTTGGGACTCGAAAATAGTTTACTATTTTTATGTGTTCGTTGTAGATGGTGATGTAATCGAGTATGCCAATACTTCTCCTGCTCGCTAGATGGGGCCACATTTTTGGTCAAATCCCTCCAGGTGTATTTTTGATGAATAATTTTAAAGCGCAAGCCGTCCAATACGTCTTCGTACCATTTATTTCCCAATTAGATCTTTTACACCGGCAACGACGTTTAGCCTGACGTAGACAGTGGTGTTTCAGTGGAATATGGAATAGTATCATGTCATCTTTTAATGATGAATGAAGATACTGCTTGGGAACGTATGACGATGGTATGAAGGTTAGACGAGGAGAAAGGCATAACATTAAACCTTCAGTTGAAAAACATCTGCACTGTATTGTGGAGACAGTAAATCTTCTTTGGTTTTCATTCGAAGAAATATGACCTCCCAGCGATACATTCAGGAAGTAGTGCCGCTCCATGTTCTTCTATTTCTGCAAAGAGTGGAAAATTATCTGTTTCAACAAGACAATGCTCGTTCTCACATTTCGAAGACTATCTTGAACTGTTTTGACGAGAACCACGATGATCTTTTGCCGTGTTCACTAAGATGTCTTCATCTTTCCCTCATAGAACATTATGGGCAGGTGGTTAGGAATCTACCTAACCCACCGTTAACTTTGGAAGTTCTGCATCTGCATTTCGCCTGAGATGCACTTTTGCATTTGATGCCGCTACGTGTTACTGAAGGTATAAATAACTCGGCGAGGTATGAGTCAAAAATAAAAAGCTATTTCATATTATTCTTTCAAATATTAATCATTTATTACTTTTCAATAGGTACAAGCTCAAAACTTTCTGCCTAATTTAATAAAAACATTTAATGCATTGTAGGTGGTGCATTCTGTCAGGTATCTATATATTATATTTTACATTATTATGTGTTACATGGTTAAAATTAGAAAAGTATGAGTACATGAGGATTTATAAATCTAAAAAGAAAGGTAACGACGTCATTACATGAAGATAAATTTCTTTCAAAAATTACATTTCCTATTTCGACATTTTTAAAATTTTTATTAGATACTTATTGGGTATAAATACCTTAATTAATTACAGTAACAGGTCTGAATGAAACTTTTCAACGTACTACTTCTTATTAGTATATAGGTATGTTGAAACAATAAAAAGTGCAGTAGAAATCAATAAAAGCGTGGATGTATAAACAGTAATATCGAGTATGTTTGCGTGCATGCTTTATAGATAGATATTAGCAAACATGTTCCGCATTTGATTGCGGAATGGAGATTGCAGAGAAGGCAAAACAATAATATATTTTATTTAACCTAGACGGAAGATGGGAGTGAAGTGGAGCGCTCAAAAATTCCTATAATATTATTATCCAGTAGAAGTGATTTGCCAGTAAATCATCCCGTCACAATCTAAACGTATAGGATTATTGGATTTGGGGTCGAACTGTTGTCGACTGAGGGAGAGGTGAAGAGTACCGCTGTGTGGTGGTGGATGGGTTGGTTAGGGCCTCGTTAGGGCGAAGGGAGAATTCTCATGTTCACCTAATTCGATACTCTGCCACGCCCAGTATTTTACCGGTTGCCTCGGCGACCACTTTTCAGTCAAATGGCGGAACCAGGCGGGGTTCGACAAACGAAATCTGCCTGACACTGGATTCTGGACTAAAAATGTGTTCAATATTAGTTTGACGTTACATACCAAGGAATTATTTAAGAAAATCCCGCATGATTTTGTAAATGTATAGTTTTCCCTATAAAACTCATTAACTTATAATGTTTCCCTTTTTTTTTTAAGTCAAATAGTAAGTAGATTGTAGAATTATTTTAAATATTTTAACTATATTAGTAAGGGATTTCTTAACTTCTTATAAACCAAAAATAGAGTAAATTTGAGTAGAGACGTTCCTGTTACAAATAAATAAAACTGTTCTTCTAAAGATTCTTTTTAAATAACGAGAACAAATCACAAATGATCTTTTAAAATGCTTTCCGGCAGCATTAAATCATTTGTATTATTCAAGAATAAAAATAGTCTCAAGGATGGTTACGTTGGATGTGATTTGAAAAATTAACAGAAAAATGCGTTTACAATTTGCCCTAGAGTATATTATTAAATCTAATAGGGTTTCCCAGTTTCTGCTGTCGCCTAATAAATAGAAGGTTGAATTAATTAATTAATTTTTTTCTTCTAGAGAGAAAAGCTTTCATTCAAATCACGATTTAGTACAACTAATACCTAATAAAACATGAAAGACGATAGCGATACAACAATAAATTTGAAAATAGATTGAAGGTATTTTTAATCTCCGAGAATACATTGACATACAATAGAAAGAAATATTTGAGTTCGTTGATAAATTAGGTCTTGCAAAGTCTTTTCTATTTTATCTATATCATGATAACCAACCTAAGAATACAGTCAAAATTGCTCCCAAATTTCATCACACTTTTGTTTTAAATGGTCCACAAGAAAATTCTAGTGAAGGAGTAATATACGAAGAATTCAATTTCTAGGTTGTCAACATAATTTGTCCTATTGCTATCAATTTATTTCAATATAATTAATCAATTCTTATATTCTATATATGCATTCATATATATATAATATATATATATATATATACATATATATATATATACCTATATTGCAAATATACCACACAAACTATACATATATTACTCGTAGAAATAGACATGTATCCTGTTGTTTAGTATGACAGCTTTCTCGTACAATTTCTTAAATACACAAAATTTCTCAGTTACTTATCTCTTTCTCGAATATACATCTGTGCAAGCGGTTTTCCCAGGAAATGACCTACTTTAACCGATTTTTCATGTGACAGTTCATTATAAACAGATTGGTTTAAATGTTATACGGGAAATAACTTTTCGGTTTTCACGTTAGATTCGGTAGTGTATAGACTTGCTTTACATGGGAATGCCATAAGATTCGACCAGGACCGAGAAATGTTTCCGTTGTAAACAAAATTCCGGTATTTTCAGTGCCCGATATAAATAGGTTTTACCATGATATAGGAATAATGAGGTTTTACTTTATTTTGTATTGCTCTCCAGTTTATGAGAGTTTATTTTAAAGATTAACAGATCGGATACAGAGAGTATAATACGTCTTTAAAATTACTTTTGAAATTTTGTTTCTATTACATATTTACACATCTTTGTAGTGGTGGCAGGTGATGGTGCTTTGGGTGGGCAGTTACAAGGATAACATTAGTTCGTATATCTACCAAGCTTGTAGATACCATATATACATCGGCGGCATTGATCAAAATGTAGTGCAGTCGTCAATAATATGATAGAAGAGGTGGAAGTTACATACAGCATGTAAGTTAGGATGTGCAAAAGCGTTTATATGTTAATATGTAGAGCACGTATATCAGTGGCGGCTCGTGACTTTTTGCGCAGGGGAAGCTGCTTAACACTTCTCGCTCAATAAATTAAATTCTTATACCTATTACTGTATCAGTGGAAGTATAGAATAAAAATTGATATAAAAAAGAGATCAAAATAACATATAATTTATTGTCAAGCAAGAACCACCCAAAGGTGAGAGTTAAATCTTGCCTGGATAGGGAAATGGATAAAAGGTGTAAGATAATAGGTAAAAAAACCCTAAAATAAACTCTTATTAAACTACAAATAATAACAAACTCTTAGCAAACTAATCATAAATAACAAATATAACAGTAACTCATAAAATTCTACGGCAAATAAAAAATAAGTTATTGATAAATAATAATAACAACTAAGTAGATCTATGTTTTTTAAACTAAAATAAATATTCTATTGTTTTGAAACACGGAAAACTGTACAGCTTACTCTTTTCGATAAATTAGAGGAATTCGCCTATTTTTTGTACTAGCAAAATAATAAATTGGCCACTCGTAAAATACATCATTTTGCGTTAATAATTTAAGAAGACCTTTTCAAAGGATATGAAGGATATTGTAGTATGGTAATATTCCATTAGTAAAATTATCAATAAAAGATGTAAATTTTATAGAAAGCATTCTTTAAGAAATAGAAAAGCGTTGTAAACATTTACCACACACATACACTTGAAACATTTCAAAATCTAGAATTCCAAATTGCTATAACGACGTGCCGAAAAAAAAAGAAAGTTTGTTTATAGACGACGGTATGGGATGGTCGACGAAAAAAGTTAGATAAAAAGTTATATAAAATACCAGGGTTGAAAAGAAGTAGACCACATCAAAAACGAAGTTGTTGTTTACAAACGACGAACAGACCAAAGAAAAAGAAGTACAATAAAAGGAGAAGACCAAAGAAAAGAAGTGAAGAAAGAATTCAAGAGGGAGGGAGAAGTTAAGGATTAGAAAACAAATTACACTTATATACACTAGGTAATATATTTTGATTGTATTGTTCATTATTTTGTTAATATAATACTAAAATTTTTGTAAATATTAATTGTAATAATTTTTGCTTTCTATAAAATTAACTAAAATTCATACTACAATATACTACTTAATCGATTTTGAGTCAGTAGTAGTAGTAGTCAGTAGTGTTGCGGCTGTAATGTTTAATTCTTTTTAGTGTTGAAAAACTCTTCTCTACTGAAGCAGAAGTTACCGGTATCACTATAGACAATGCTTATAAGTTTACTCAGTGCCTGCATACATTCATATAAATCGTTATTGATAAAATATAACATCTCAGTTGGTGTTTTACATTCCCCGAACATTTGGGGATCATGATACAATACAGATAATTCATTTTTTTTATTCGAAGTTCATCAAAACAAGAATATTGTTGTAAAAGGTTTTATAATAAATTTTGCGGAAAGGTTTTTGAATAAATTAAAAATTTGTCAAAAGTAAATAAATCGAAGAAACATAACGTGTATATCTTGAAATCTAACTTCTATCTGAACGATTACCGTATCTAAAATTTCGTTAAAAATATGTTTATACTCTTGTATTGCTAGGACAATCTATGCCCTTTTTGACTCAGTTCTGTGTCAAAATGTAAGTTATTGTATAAAATAACGATCATTATTTCTATATTCTTGTAAAGTTCGCATGAGAGCTAACAAACGATCACGCACAAAATTGATGTCAGTACTGAAAATGTAACCTCGGTTTGTTCGAAAACCAATTTAAAAGTCTCTAATAAAAAACAAAATTTTGTGTTGGTTAAGTAATGTTTTAATCCTACCGCCGTTCTTATAGTCTTCGTATCTTTTTGAAATCATCACTGTCGACTATAAAGTCAAAAACTGCAATTAATTTTACGTAATTGTACCGTAAAAACTGCACGCGATGTAAAGTTCCATCTTGTATTAGAGCTAGTTGGTAAGCTACTGTGGCATATTGTATCTAAAATATTTGTTCATTTAGTTGATTTTGAAAAAAATGCAGGAAATCCGCTTGAATTAGAAAAGAAAACTCTAGATTCTTTGTTTAAATTTCAAGCATGAGCGTGATAATGTACAAAAGGAGCTTGAGGTGCAATTGTTTTTATTTTACTTTGCAAACCATGTAAATGACTTGCCATAACAGATACACCATCTACGTTTGAGTGAACTGCCAACGTTTTATAAACGATAACGCACGATAACTTGCCGATCTCATCCGATCTGACTGAAGCCAAAGCCTCCGCTCATACATTTTCGCCGTATAAAGCCTCGCGCGCACTTACCGACTACGGCCCACTACACTACGGACGGCAATTTATTCTTTCCATGTGTACTAATGGAGAGTCGTCGGTAGGGCCGTTTCCGATAGTGTAGTGGGCCGTACTCGGTTAGTGCGCGCGAGCCTTAAAGCAGTATAAAGAACATATGCACTTACGAGGATAACATCGGTTATATCACTGGTATTAATATCGGCGCGGAGCCAGATTTGTGGCTGCAATAAAATTTTATACATTATTGGAAATTTGTTTGCATTTTTAAATTAAGTAGTGAATAGATATGCTGTTTATTATAAATTCATTGTAAAAATTGCTTTCTCTTAGTATATAGCCAATGCTTAAACATTGTAACATAATCAGCACAATTTATTTTATCAAAAATAATAGGAGAGGCTTAGTCTCCTTAGTCTCCCTTGACAAGCCGCCACTGATATATATGTACCTACAATTCATTGCAATTCATTTCTTCCCTTCTATCTTTCTTTCTTTCTTCCTTTCTTTCCTTCTTTCTTTCTTTCTTTCTTTCTTTCTTTCTTTCTTTCTTTCTTTCTTTCTTTCTTTAGTATTTCTCAGTATCGAATTAGGTACTCGCGATGTTATTAATTAATCACTCAATATTTTACATATGCTAATATTCTTGTTTGTACTTAATTTTTGTAAAGAATGGAAACTATACAAGGAAGTTGAAACAACAGCAAATCTTCAATTCAAATATCAAATATATTTTAAAATTTTGAAATACAAATTTGGTGTAATCTCTTTTACGTATTGATAAAAAACTATATACTTTATATGAATATATCATAAATTGCAAAACAAAATACTATGCCTGACCTTCTTTGATAATACATATAGGTACGTAGGTATATCACATTATAGGTAATTTTCTAAAATAAATCGCCAAGACAATGATGTCTTTATGTCTTTAACCCGAAAGACATATTGCCACTATGTTTAATCTTTGTTGTTTTAGTTATTATTACAGTTAGGCGCTTATGGCGTTGACATACTGCGAATTTCACCCCACTGTTCTTAGCAAAAACTACAGCATGCGCAGGTTACTCCACTGCAGATAGTTTCTAGATTTAGTAGGATTTTGGTAGTAGGAGGTAGAAAACGGGGGCCGCCTAACTGTAGTTATTATCCTTTGATGTATTATGCAATGTAAATCTCTGGTGTTTTCTATCTGGCGCCAGTATATCAAATTTTTGGAAATTCGAGTATTTAGGTAATTCCAACCATTTTTTTCTAAATGCCGTTAGTGACTTTAAATAGGTAAATATTTAGAAACAAACGTAGTTATTTCGTTTTAAATCAAGCAGAATGCCTCATATGAGTTAAGTATTTACGTAATTAATTGTTATCTGAGATTGACTCGTATAAAAATAAAATGATTCATTTGAAAGAAATAAAATAAATCAATCCTAAATCAAGTAGAGTCCAGTTTGATTCTAATTAATTTTAGATTAGCGTTCATTAGCTACGATAATTCGTAGGAGCAAATTTAATTCTCATCCTTTATCCATAATCCCAGTTTGTGACTTTTGCCAATGGAGATGGTTCCCGTTATTAGCTTTCCTTAGATAAACTTAGAAAAACTACATATATGATAATAGTATGCACGCGTCACCACAACATATAGCTTTCCTTGTTACTAAAAACAAGCAAAAATGTCAACTAAAAAAAAAGAAAATAATAAAAAATGAAGATATTTTAATAAAGAAAAGATGATTTATCTGATTCTAATGTAATATAATGAATTAAAGTGAAAGTGGCACTCCAATAAATACTCATAAAACAATCATCAATAAAAATTAATAATAATTTTAAAATATCTGTGCAAATAACCCTCCGTCTTGTGTTCAAATAGCTGTGGATTAGTTCCTGGGATGTTCAAATTTTATGTCGGTCCTTTTTAAATATCTGAAACAGTAGCGTGAGGCAGCATTCATTCATTCACTCGCTTATTATTAGAATTAGTCACTAACACACACTAGTCACAGACTAGGTACTTATTGATTATGCTTTTTGTACCGTTTCCCAGTAATACTCTCACTTCAGTTCAAACAAGTCCGTGTCCTTTACAAAGGCTACCATTTTGTTCATGGGTAAGCTGAGTATTGGTCCTGGGTTTTAGTAGATCCATCCGCCTAAGTTCCTTCAGTTCCTCACAGACGCAGATAATATACATATTAGTTTCCTCTTGTAGTTCACATCTCCCACACCATAGTTGGCGCACTATTCCCATGTCCTTCAAGGAGCAACATCCGATTACTAGACTGGTTAGCTGAGAATTTTGTATCTACCCCACCTTACAGTGTTTTAGTTTGAAATTACCCTTTAGTGAATTTCCATTTCTTTAAGTGTTCTCTTTCTAGCCACAACCACATTTCCCGTCAGGCGAAATTCTTTGATATCCTGTATAGAGGTTCTGGTCCTAGGAAGGTTCCGTAGAGCCGGCGGCTCTACGGAACCTTACTTGGTAAGTTCATCGACGATCAAGTTGTCTTTAATGTCCTCATGTTCTAGCAGTCAGACCAATGACCAATGGTGTCCCGTGTCAACCCATTAAGAACTTCTTTACAATGTCTTGCCAGTTTTGAACGGATAATAGGTTTCAAAACGACTTTAATAGTCCCCTGACTATCAGCCATTATGTTTATTCTTCCTCGTGCAGCATCCCCTTTGAGGCCAAATTTCCGTGGCATGATTGTGCGCAATTTCCGTTGGTGTATATTCAATTAAAACATAAATTTGAACGACGAAATCGGAAACATTCTCTACTTCTACAATTTGATTTCTACTATTTTGTAGTGTTCCCGTTCTTTCAAGTGATTGTGTCGTTCATCTAGTAGTATTCCCGTATTCGTCAATCGTTTATAAAAGTAACTAAGCGCCCTCACCGTTTATACATGAATGATTAACTACACTAATTACGTACGCATTTTACAGCGCAGATCACAGTCGCTTGAGTAGTGGACAAATATGCATTTCTATCTAATTCAAATGTGCTCCGCAAGTTCTCACTTGGTCTCGTTTATTTTCTGTCCTGCGCTCGCTTACAACCAATCTGTATAGTAATTTTCCTCTCTAACAGCTGTTATATTCTATTACATCCTCGTAGGCTGTCACGATCGGTGTCACTAAAGCCTGTCACTATAGAAGCTTTTCCACCATTTCTGATATTAAAAAAGATAAAGCGAAACTAAGGAGGTATGTACTATTTTTTCATAAATCGAAATTATTTTAAAGTTGAGTTCTTTATTTAAAGTTACATTGCAAGTTGTATCGTAATATTTTAAGAGAAAAGGCTAATCAAATTTACTTCAAATATTGTAAAAACAAAAAAACTTTTCTTGCTTCTACACATGGTGATGGCGCACATAAACTTTATATGATGGTTGTTGGAAAATCAAAAAATCCCAGAATGTTTATGAAGTGTGCTGGACTTGCAGCTAAATATTACTCAACAAAAATTGCCTGGATGACCTTCTTTTCATAAAACTGCTTCACGAGTCGTTTGTTATGTGAGCAATTTCAAGTACAGAATAATCTTAATGGAAAAGCAATTTTATCAATCGACAATCTTCCAAGCCACTCATCGAAAACGCAACCTATTTCTGCCACCCAATTACATCCCACTTATTCAATCTATGGACTAAAATGCGATACGCTTAACCAAAATGTATCTTCCAAAAACCTGTTTATGTACGTTCTATCTTTGGAGGAAAATGACATCTCGAAAGTACTTAAGAACATTACTATTAAAGATGCTGTGTTCCTGCTTGTCAATTCCCGGGAAAAAATGTTGCTTGATGCAATAGCAAAATGTTGGAAAAGTATACTTTGCTATTCAGTGAGTAACCATCCTGTTGACGCCGCAACAAATTCAGACGCTGAAGAGGATTCAGAGGACGCCATGTCATTGTCAATTGTCAAAGAGAAATGGATGTCAGTGCATGAAGATGGACAAGAATTAATAGAAATCGGAGATATGCTGCAGAAAATTAACACTGACAATCATCAACCCTCACAGTCTGAAATGAATGGCTTGTTGGAGATGAAGACCATTTACTATTGGATAGTGACGACAATTCCTCCGATGGGGAAGTTGATATTGATAAGCCAAAAGTTAAACATGAAGAGGCTATCAAACTTTTCAGTTCCTGCATACAGTATACGGAGGAGAACAAAGTTGGACTGCACGGCTTGACTATCCTTAGAATGCTACGGCAGCCCGCAGTGGAGGTTAAACAACGGTGTATTGACCAAACAAAATTGTCCGAATTTTCGAAGTAAATTTTGAGTTTATATTTTATTATTTTATATTTACATATTTGTAACGTTTAATCTTGACAGGATTGTTTGTTGAGTTTTTCTTTAAAACATGTATATTATTTATTATAATAAATGTATAAGCATTTATAAGACTTTACCTTCACTATTTTAATATCAGTCCAGTAATCTGGATGTTTCAAAAATCCGGATTGAGCCAGTTTTAATTGATCCGAATTAGCCGTACTTTACTGTGATAAGAAGGATATGAAAAAGAAAATGGGAAAATAATAGGCCACGAAGAAAAAATGATAGAGAGATGAAAAGAGTATTTCGAAGAAATACTAAGCCCGAAAATAACTAATCCCGAGCCGAAAAAGGATGACACAATAAAAATACGGCATCGGTTCCAAAAAGAAGTGTAGATAGTTTATACCCACAGACTGAAAAATCTATTAAAAAGTAGTCGTTTCTGATGGGTGCAAGAGGAATAGTAACGCAGAAGTATAATCAGTAGGCCCAGTTTTATTCAGGGTGAAGTACAGAATCTCTCGTACCAGAGGCGGATATTTTACTATTAAGCCGTTGTATTCTTAGTTGTGCTCTACTCTACGTAATTCGCTATTTCATTTTAAATATTACTATATAAAAAAATGAAGTTACCCTTACCATACCGTTCGGAAATAATTCCAGGTACGTACTTTGGCAACTAAATTACCATCCTTAGTGGAAAACTGGGGTATCACCATCGATATCCGGCAAACGCCCTGATTCATTGAGAAAATTAAAAATTATAAATCAAAAGATGACCTGACTGTTTGAAATATTTGGAAAACTTATCCATATAAATGATATGAGCACGGAAAAATAGAAGAATATGTCAAACTAACAACGCTCTGCATGTCCTACAAGTGTTTTCAAATTAAGGGCATATATTTTGAACAAAAGCATGGAACTGCAATGGGTTTGTCTCCATTTCTGGTCGATTTGTTTATGGGCAATTTTGAGGCTCAGCTTAAAAGAGATGTTAGGTATTTCCGAGTGTTTGGATTAGATATGTTTTCCCCTGAGGATGGAAACTTAGTTGCCGAAATACGTATCTGGAATTATTTCCGAAAGGGTATTTTAATTATTTTATCTGTTTATATTGTTTTAACCAGCCTCATTCTTATTAGTTTTAAACATCAGTGTTAATTTTTCTATGTTCTCCTCCTTTCTAAGTTTCTTACAAATATCTATTTTTAATTAATTATTTGATTTTATTAACAAGACTGTACTCTGTAGGTCTTGTTTGCCATACTATACAATATCGCAACCTCTTTGTGTCTCCATTATTTCAATAGCTAGTGCAATATAATTTTTAAATTATTTGGGAACTTCTTATTGTTTTTATATACTTCTCAAATATATTGTTATTTCATTTATCTTTCTTTTTCTCCAATTTATGCAAATCATTAATCTGTAAGTCTTTAGTTAATTTTACAAGAAAATCCTTTACTATCAATTGGGCAACGTAATCTCTAGGATTCAGTTTGAATGAATGTATTCAAAGAACAAGTTCATTAGGAGGAATTTAGGGGGCGACCCAAGATTTTGTATTCAATAGATAAGCACTATAATCGAAAAACAGCACCCGTTTGTAAGATACAGATTTTATAAAACAAATATTCTTATAGAACGTCTCGATTTGATCTAATAGTCACAGTAATGTTCCTTATTTGTTCATGTATATTTTGTTTGACATTGACATTATGGTTTTCAATATCTTGCAACTTTTCATGAGCTTGAATTGCAGTCTATAGGTACGTTTTCTGTTGAAGCTAAATTCCATAGGTACTTACGACATTGAAAATTTCTTTTGTGCAATAATTTGTAGTTGTTTTTATTTTTGATTGTCAGGGAGGACTTTCTAGGGAAGAGTTTCCTAATCGCTTTTGCTAAAATCTATATTCAATGTATGTCAGTAAATTACCAATAAAAACCTGTATCCTTTACTCTTCGTACGTTGTTTAAACATTTTCAGTAGTTTAATTGTGTTGGATTTTCTTCAGAAAAAAAAAAAAACGTGATAAAGATATAATATTAAATTCATACAAATTTTTAGTTCTCCACTTACTTAATTGTTGTTTTGTTTCGTATTCAATTTTCAAGACCTATAAACATAAGTGCCCTTTATAGAAGTCTTGGTGTATCCTGAAATAGTGACCGTAGTTTAAAGATTATTTTATTTACTCTTTATTTGTAGCATACCTAGTGAAAGTTTATTCTTTGTATACCTTCGCGTTCCTTTAGTTTTAATTATGTTGTCCCTACGTACATCTCCCTCTTTCATTCGTTTAACACTCCCATGTATATTTATCAGTAGAACTCAATGGTGACAAGTGCAAGACAAATTAAACATTGAAATGTAGCTTACTAATCACCTATACCTTGCTTAAAAGCTTTAAAAGTGACAAAATCAATCATCGTTTAAATGAGTCAAATCCCTTCGCCGTGACCATATTGAAATCTAAAATTAGTGTGGTGGTGATAGCATCTAATATTTGTATTTTAATCTGTAGCTTAGGTACTTGTCATGTGGACGTATTAGTACGAGAGCTAGCAACGTTTTCGAGAGTGAATTTTAGGTCGGCTGGTTTTTTGATATTGTTTTTTCCATTGAAATTAGGTAGGGATGCAGTACGTCTGGCACTTGGGAATGGTTGCGTTTACCTGTGCGCATCCACTTCTTACAGGTGAAAATACCGGATTGTAAAATGATTTTAAGATAAATTTTCTTTTTTATCGTTTCTCATGTCTTTCTGGCAATATTAACTTACTATTGCCAGACAATTTTGCCATTGCTAACATCCCGCAAGATACAATAATATTTTAGTAATAAAAAAGAATTATTTTTAAATCATTTTAGTATAGCTGAAATTTATATATGTTTTAGTTCTGTAATCGGGAAATGTAGTATTAATTTGCCAGACAGAAATTCGGTTGTTTAATTAAGAGCCAGACGGATGTAAGTTTCTGAAAAATAGGTAAGTTAGAGAAGCGCGCCAACTATTCGCTGGTTGCGTGAGAGAGATAGCTGCGACAGAGGACGTCAGAGTGGACGGGGGAGAAATTTTGAATTTAATACATACCACTTGTATACATCACGATTTTATAATAAAATAAAATAGAATCCCAATTAAAATAACATTTGAACAATCATACACAATACATAAGTATTTTCATTGAATAATAGTATCACAATAAAATGATCATCATTGTCATTACTATTATCGTCATTATTACTTTTATCACTGTCATTGTCTTGAGAAGATTGGTCATTTTCTAGAACTCGAATGCCTGTAAAAAATTATTGAATATTAGAAAATTGTTACATACTTGTTAGGAATTTTTATTTTTTATTTCACAAATATTTACCTTTAAGTATAATATAAACAATTAATGATGATAATTCATCCCCGAGGAACCAAATAAAATCATATTGATTATTGTTGATAGTCCAACCTCAAATTTCTGGAGATAACGATGTTGGATGTCTTAAGTAAGCATTACTCCAAAAGTTTGTAACGTAACAAACACGCAATAAATGCTGCCGTAACTCAGCTTTACATGGAGATAGGTTTGATGCGTCAAAATTAAAAAAAAAAAAATGTCAAAGTTGTTAACAAAACTTATGGACCGACAAGTATCCGAAAATAAATGAAATCTAACATAATTAACATTGTTACTGTTACGGACTCCGTATATTTGACAAACGAATTTTTCTAAGGTAGCAAATGCCTTCTCTAGTATTTCATCGTTATAGGGAACTAGATTTTGAAATCCTTTTTAAAGGCCGGAGCTTGCCTTTACGGAAAAAACCTGGTGTGTAATCACAGCGTGTATGAAAGCCAGGTAGAACTTTACATACAATGCTATTCAGTATACTACATAATTCGTTGATGTTGATATAACGTTGGTGATTTCCAACACCAATATTTATCCAAAGTTTCAAGGAAGCATTCAGATGGTCCATTTTTTCCGAAAAGTATGATTATAATATCAGAATTCGAGCATCTTAGTACAACTTCCGCGTCAAAATCAATTTGGCAATTGTAGAATCTGCTTCTTCATGTTATTCATACGATAATAAATCCGCTTTGGTCATAATAAACTTGTTGTTTTCAACACGATAGCAATAGCATTCGTTTAAACTCAAGTAAATTGTTGTGTTACCAATAAAAGGTGCCATATCGTCAGTAGACCAGTGATTGATGAAAAATTTCACTATTGCTTCTTTGAACTTTTTATTTTTGAGTTGAGCAGTGAAGGTATGAGGTCCTATTTGATTGGGTCCAATTGAAACTGGGCTAGTCGACTCTTCTCGAACTCTACGCCCGCAATTTTTTTATTGAGGGTGAAAAATACTTATCAAACATAATATCAATGCGATTTGCTTGAAATTGGGAATCATACTGAGAAATTTTTAGATATTGCATTAATTATTTGAGGTATTTCTTTCACTACATACTGTGTGTCTAGCTAAGTTCGCGACAAATGGAAAACTTTTTTATACTTGGGTTTATGAAAAAGGTTATTCTTTATAAAAAGTCCTGCTTCATCCAAAACCTAAATTCAAATTGTCAGATTTTAATATTTGTTAGTCATATACGAGATATGACAAAAAATATGAAATTAGTATAAGAGTAAAGTACCTTTATTTTCAATAATACTTAAAATGTTATAAGGAATGGTCGTTCAGAATTGGAAATTATACAATTTAAATACAGCATTTACACAAAAGAAAGCATTGAAAATGTTACACAAATGCTTCAATATATCCGCCTTCTCGTTCCATACATGTAACGATTCTATCACAAAAATGCCTTAAAACCCTTCTAATTGTTTGTGGAGTTATTTTACGGATTTCTTCTCTAATAACACGTTCTAGATGGCCTACATCCGTAAACGGCGCTTGAATATAGACATGTTCTTTTAAATAACCCCACAAGAAAAAATCAAGTGGGGTCAGATTTGGAGACCGAGGTGGCCAACGTATTGTGGAAAAGCGGTGTATAACCCTTTCGTTAAAACAATCTTCAACATATTGCCTTACGTCCAACCTGCTATGACAAGGTGCACCATACTGTTGAAACCAAATATGTTGGCGTTCCAGCAATGGAAGATTGCCGATAAAATTACTAATTTCACTTTGCAAAAAATTTAGATACTGGTAGGCATTCAAAGATTGGTGAAAAAAGATTCGGTAGCTGAAATTCTAAAAAAAAACAAATTTCATCCCTACAAGCCTACATTTGTACACACTCTAAGTCCAGGTGATAATGACAGACGATTGGAGTTTTGTGCCGACATTCAGGCAATATTAGCAGATAATCCTTTTGTGTCGAGACAAATTTTATTTTCCGATGAAGCAACATTTACATCGAACGGAACTGTATCGAGTCAAAAACTGCCGTTGGTGGACAGATGCCAAGTCAATATGCGTTCAAGACAAATGTATGGTGCGGAATCTACAAAAGTTATGTAATTGGACCTTTCTTTTTCACCAATCTTTGAATGCCGACCGGTATCTAAATTTTTGCAAAGTGAAATTAGTAATTTTATCGACAATCTTCCATTGCTGGAACGCCAACATATTTGGTTTCAACAGGATGGTGCACCTTGTCATAGCAGGTTGGACGTAAGGCAATATGTTGAAGATTGTTTTAACGAAAGGGTTATACACCGCTTTTCCACAATACGTTGGCCACCTCGGTCTCCAAATCTGACCCCACTTGATTTTTCTTGTGGGGTTATTTAAAAGAACATGTTTATATTCAAGCGCCGTTTACGGATGTAGGCCATCTAGAACGTGTTATTAGAGAAGAAATCCGTAAAATAACTCCACAAACAATTAGAAGGGTTTTAAGGCATTTTTGTGATAGAACCGTTACATGTATGGAACGAGAAGGCGGATATGTTGAAGCATTTGTGTAACATTTTCAATGCTTTCTTTAGTGTAAATGCTATATTTAAATTGTATAATTTCCAATTCTGAACGACTATTCCTTATAACATTTTAAGTATTATTGAAAATAAAGGTACTTTACTCTTATACTAATTTCATATTTTTGTCATATCTCGTATATGACTAACAAATATTAAAATCTGACAATTTGAATTTAAGTTTTGGATGAAGCAGGACTTTTTATAAAGAATAACTTTTTTCATAAACGCAAGAATAAAAAAGTTTTCCATTTGTCGCGAACTTAGCTAGACACACAGTATATAATGAAATATTATTATTTTACCACCTTTATCAGAACAAAATACACATTTCTCTACTGTTTCACCCATTATAACAATATTTAGCTCTACCTTTATAAAACACAATCAACACAAAAACTATAAAATGTGAACGCCTCTCTGACACCCTCTCACGCAACCAGCGAATAGTTGACGCGCTTCTCTAACTTACCTATTTTTCAGAAACTTAAATTAGTCTGGCTCTTAATTAAACAACCGAATTTCTGTCTGGCAAATTAATACTACATTTTCCGATTACAGAACTAAAACATATATAAATTTTCGCTATACTAAAATGATTTAAAAATAATTCTTTTTTATTACTAAAATTGTATCTGGCGGTGTGTTAGCAATGGCAAAATTGTCTGGCAATGGTGAATTAATATTGCTAGAATGGCATGAAAAAACGATAAAAAAGAAAATTTATCTTAAAATAATTTTACAATCCGGTATTTTCACCTGTAGGGAGGGGATACGCATAGGTAAACGCAACCGTTCCCAAGTGCCAGACATATTGCATCTCTACCTAATTTCAACTGAAAACAAAATATAAAAAAATCAACAGACCTAAAATTCACTTTTTCGTGACGTCGCTAGCTCTTATACTATATATGTAGGTTCGAACAAAATCAATAAAATCTGTAAATACTGAACAAAAAATACCATCGAACACCTTAATTTTTAAATACGCAAATGTTTACAAAAAACCTATTTTGTGACATCATTATTGTTGGAGATATGACCTCCCCTCCTTTTCTTTGAAATAGTTGTTTTGATCAGCGCAGCGAGCGGTTGTCCGGCGTGTGCGGCGATAAGTAACTTCGTGAATCGAATCTTATCACAATAAACGCATTTGGCAGATGTATCAAAGGTAAACACGGAAAATCATTATAGTAATAATGGTAGACATAAAAGAAGTAAAACACACAGAGAAACAACATCAAAAAGTAACGAGACAACTTCAGCTGGAAAGTCAGCAGTTAAAAGAAGAACACAAACAAATAAAGAAGGAATTAAGTATAATGAAAAACGGAGTGGAGAGATTAGAGAGAGAAAACATAAGAAATAACGTAGTAATTACGGTTATAAAAATAGATAATACAGACAATAAAAAGTAAAAATCATAGATAGAGAACTTCATGGCGAGAGAAATGGGGTGAAGATACAGGTTTGTGAAGCTATAAAAATTGCTCAAAAAACATGTAAAATGAAACTTGAGGGGTATAAACATAGAATGAAAATAATACAAAATAAAAATAAGTTAAGAACTATGAACCAAAGAATATTTATACACAACGAGCTGACAAAAATAGAAATGGAAATACAGAAGAAGAATAAAGGCAAAGCGGCAGAAGAGAGAAATAAAGAAAACCACAGGAAAATAGGATATGGCAAGCTGTACATAAACAACAGAGAGTGTAAATGGGACAGAAAATTGAGTGAACTGAAAGAAGTGGATGACCAAAATGGCGATGCGCGAAGAAAATGACGGATGATATAAATGGAGGATTAGAGGCAACGAACCAAACTATGGAAAAAGACAAGAGAAATAATCGGAGGAAGGGGGAAATTGGGAGATAAGGGATATATTACACATAAAAAAAAAAAGAAAACAGAAAGAAAAGTGAGAAAACAGTGAGAAAACAGAAATAATCAAGATGGGAACTTGGAATGTGAGGAGTGAAAGAGGAAGAAATAGTGGAGGAGATGATTAACCAACATACAGACATCTTAGAAATATGCGAAACAAAAAAGAAAGGAAGAGGAGTGAAACGCACACACAAGGGATACTGGATGTTTTAGTCAGAAGTGCAAGAGGGGAAAATGCGGTAACGGGACTAGGGCTCATACTAGCACCCAGTTGGGCCATAAATATTGTAAGAGTAAGATATATAAACGAAAGAATATTGTTGGTAGACTTTTAAATAGAAAAGAAGAAAACCTGTACAATAGTGGTGACATATGGAGTATAGAAGATGTGAGGAAGGATGACAAGGGCGAATATTTTAAAGGATTATAAGAAATAATTGGCGAAGCAAATCAATACACTGTTGTAATGGGGGACTTACAAAGGGATTACAAAGAACATGGGAAGAGAGGGAGAAATAACGAAAAACAACGAAAAGAGAGTATATAGTAATAGTAGAAACCTGCATCGAAAACGACTTGGTTATAGCAAATACGAAATTTAAGCACAAAATTACGGGAGAGGAACCAAACAGAAATGAAAAGTCGATCTTGGTGCGGGAGCAGTGCTGGACATACACAGTAGACGTGAAAGTATCTAAACAAGAAATTGGAAGTGACTAATAACGAAAATAACAAAAACCCAGAAAGAGAACGAAGAGAAAAGAAGAAAGATAACAAAAAAGAAAATAAAAAGTTGCAAGCTCAAAGAGGAGATATAGAAAGAATACCAAAAATACTCAGAGAAAAACTGCACGCACAGAAAGAAACAACAGAAGTAGAAAAGAATTGAATGATTTCAAAGATTCGATATTAACAGTGGCAGAAAGAAGTTGCGGTACATCTAGAGTAACTGACAAAACTTTTAAGTCAACAGAATGGTGAAGAACAGATGTACATAGGACTATCAAGAAAAAGAACAATGCGTTGGAAAGATATTTCAGCTCAAGAACAGCTGAAGATTACGAAAAATACAAGACAAAAAGAAAAGAGGTGAACAATGAAGGGGATAAAAGAAGAATAATGGAGGAAATTTGGCCAAAATATGAGTGATAGCTTCACAGAAAAGCAAAAATTATTTAGCGGCACTTTAAAACAGCTGAAGCAGAAAAAAGGATATGTCATGAAAAGCATAGAAAGAAAAGACGGAGGCATAATTACTGATGAAACTAATATAATGGAGAGATGGAGACAGTATTGTTATAAACTAGTGGAGATGGAGGAACCATATACAGCGGAAGAAAAAGAGACCCAAGATGAAAGTTTGAATATACCCAAAGTAACGATAGAAGAACTAAATGAAGCTAGGACAAGCAGCAGGTATAGATGAAATAACACCAGAAGTGGTCAAATATTTGGATGAGATAGGAAAAGACGTATTCACAGACCTGTTAAACGATATTATCAGAAATAACAAAGCACCGAGAGAATGGAATATGGAAATCATCTTATCGCTACATAACAAGTGGATATGAGAGAATGCTCAAACTATGGAGACATATTCTGTATGAGTGTCCCAGCAACAGTTTTAGCCAGAATAATAGAAGGAAGAATAAAAGAAGGTATTGAAAGATCACTGGAAGGAATTCAATATGGCTTTAGAAAAGGTAGAAGTACCCAAGATCCAGTTTTTTATAATAACGCTAGTAATAGAAAACGGCATAATTAAAAACAAAGAAATTCACATATATTTGGTGGGCGCAGAAAAAGCGTTAGATGAAATAAGAAGAAAGGATGTGTGGGAAGGTTTAAAAAGAAAAGGAATAAATAGAGGGATTGTAGAAATATTAAAGACTATGTATAATACAACACTAAATGTAGTAACAACTAACAGTGAGGAATATAGAAAGTTCGAAACACGAAACGATGTGAAGCAGAGGTGTACTTAAGCCCACTCTTGTTCTCGGTAGTGTTGGATGAGCCATTAAAGAAGGCTAAAAATAGGATGAGGATGCTGACATTGGGTTATTGGAAAATGGAGAAGGTGTTTCTATCGGAGCTTCTATTTGCAGACGACATGGCAATAACAACAGATTCAGAAGAAAATCTACAGCATAACCTCAATGCAATTAGGGAAAGAAGTAAAGAACATCAATATGAAGATAATGTAAAGAAAACAAAAACGATGATTATTTCAACGGATAAGAGAACCCATGAAATTATAAGTCAATGGAGAAGTCAATGCATGGAACAAGTTCAAATACCTAGGATCTATACTAGAAGAAAATGGAACACTAGATATAGAAGTAAACGACAAAATAGGAAAGGTGGGAAGAATATATAACTCATTGAAGTCATCATTTTTTAATAAAAGAGAAATAACACAAGAAATAAAAGTGGAAGCAGTCAGAAAAGTGATGAACCCGATACTTATATCGTGTGTGCCAGATCGAATAGGAACGCATAGCTAACTTATTATTAAAGAGAGAGATTTAGTTAAATGGGACATGTTTTGCAGCTTTATATGCCGATTTAAAATCTTTTAGAAAAAGTTCAAAATATCAAATATGTCAACAGTTTCTTTTGGAGAAAACAGAAAACTGTCATTTTCTTGTATATCAAATATCTTCGTAAGTATAAGAAATACGAAAAAATCATATGAAAGTCACTGTTTTTAATAAGACCAATTTAAAACTCATGTCAAACAAAAATTCAAGGTACATGGGAATATGGAAGGAAATGGTCAGCTCAACTTGATTCACCAGTCTTACACTTCACGGTAGGACACGTTAGAAATGCAAGACTCAAAAATAGTCCAATTTTGTTTATTTTTATATATAGAAACTGTAACATAAGGTGCCTGCATGAAACATAGTTTTTGTGATATCGGCACTTTGTTGTCTTGATTTCTATTCCATGTGATTAGAGATTAGATTCTCGTTTTTGAAAATATGTAGTTGCTACTTGAAGGAGATAACTTATCTATTGCATATAGTTATTGTTATACGAGCGTGCAAGCATAAACTGGGTGAAGGAAGGGAAAGAAGAAAAGCGGCACAACTACATCGATGATTCCCGTTGTTGGTTCTTATATTATGTAGGGCCTATTTTGGTAGTTGAATACCACCAAAGATTGCAGTAACAAAATGTGTGGACAATACCTTTTATCTCTTTGAGGTACTTCAGTGTGAAGTGAAATACATACATATGTATATGTATGTTTCGAAAATTGGTTCGGTAGAATGGAAAAGTGTATAAATCTCAAAGGAGACTATTTTGAACAATAATAAACTTATTTAAACTATATTAACAATTTGTGTTATCTTTTACTCGTTAATTTGAGGCCGATAAGCAGTAAATTATAACAAATGTTATTTAATGGTTCTTGAAATAGGAATAATAGGTAAGGCTTGTTTTGGTAGTTTAATACCACCAAAGATGGCAGTAGCAAAATGAATGGAAAATACTTCTCAACACCAGAAAAAGTTGTATACGTGTTGAAAAGGTATGCCAGTACCATCACATTTGGTAAGAAACATAATTGGAGCCTAGAATCATTGAATAATAAAAATCCAATTTATCATAAACTGTACAAATACTTATACATAATTGATGGAGACTGTATCTCACATCTACGTGTACTTACCTTTTATAGGAGGTTTGTTAGTAAGATATCAATATTAGTGTCAATAAATGAACGGAAGGTTTAATCGATGTTTTTGTTAAGTGAGAAAATAAAGTAATTAAGATTAAATTGTTTACTACTTTACAGGAGAATATTATTTTAACAATATTTCAGATTATCTTAACTGTCTCCAAATCTGATTATTACTTGCAAGGATCGTGCTGTCGTGGGTGTCTGGAATAAACAACCATGTGTGGAGTACATACATACTTCGATGCGGGTTAGTCACTACTTACTGTATACTGTGTGCCATATCGCAGTGGATTTGAACTTACATATTTATATTTATACAGTGGTGGACCAAAAATAGGTGTGAACTATTTTTCAGTACATTATATAAAGGTCACGAAATATATACAGTAGAAGCCGCTTATTATAATCACGGTTAATGTTATCAAACGGTTATTGTTATCGAAAACCGTTGGTCCCAAATCACTCTATTTAAAACTCATTGAAAGAAAGCCGCATATTGTAATCAAAAGCCGCTTAATGTTATTAGTTATGAATAGTATCCTTTGTCGGAAAGTTTCTTCAGGCGACGGTGTCTGCAGCGCAACTCCTTTGAACGAGCCGCTTTTTCTCGCCGATTTCAATTAAAACTCTCATATCGCATATTACAATCTAACGAATTGTTATTTCTATATTATGAAGAGGTCATCTTTTTTGATGTACTTTATCTATAAAAGGTCCGTTCGTTTAAATGATATTCAGTTTCTCCTATACTCTTCTACGAATCTCACGTTCTACAGTCTTGTGTACGGGTAAATTATTGAAATTTCGCATAAACCACCGTGGTCATGGCAGAAGTGAATAAAAAACGTCGCGATCTATCGAACGAAGAAAAACGACAAATTCTCGATAACTTCGATAAACTTCCGAAAATGAGTCAAAGGAATGCTGCGGTACAACTAAAAATTTCGCAACCGCTGTTGTGTAAAATTTTAAAAAATCGTACAGAAATAGAAACGTGTGCGCGTTCGAATGAAAACATAAAACGAAAAAGGGAAAGATCTGGAAAGGATAATCAAGTTGAATCAGCTTTAAAAATTTGGTTTACAAATGTTCGCGAAAAAATGCCTCTGTGAATGGTCCTATCATGCGTCAAAAAGCAGAAGATATAGCCAAAACTATGGGGAAAGAAAATTTCATTGCAACAGACGGATGGTTCAATCGGTGGAAAAAGCGAGAAAACATCGTTTATAGACCTCTGCACGGTGAAGAAAAAAGTGCTGATTCGTTAGCAGCCGCTGACTGGATGCGTTCGGAATGGCCAGAAACTATTGCAAAATATCCGCCTCGGGACATCTACAATGCAGATGAAACAGGACTCTACTTTCGCGCGATGCCTAATCATACTTATTTGTTCAAAAACGATAAAGTAAGAGGTTGCTTATCTTCGAAAGAACGAGTAACAGTGTTATGTTCTGTTAATAAGAAGATGGAAGGTGAAAAGGAAGAACTTCTAGTGATAGGAAAAAGTAAGAATCCTCGGTGTTTTAAAGGTGTTAAAACTTTGCCCGTGGAGTATTTTGCTAATGCGCATGCTTGGATGACAAGTGTCTTGTTCAGCGAGTGGTTACTCAGGTGGGACAAAAATTGAAACGTCAAATCGTCTTATTAGTAGACAATTGTACTGCGCACAAAGTGAATGCAGTTTTGACGAACATCCAACTTATTTTCTTACCTGCGAACACTACGGCATTGATACAACCATGTGATCAAGGAATCATTCGAACATTCAAAGAATACTATCGAGGGCAAATTCGAGCCCAAATTATACAAGAACTTGATGAGAATCGAGATGCACCTACTGCAGATGCGATAGCAAAAAATCAGTCTTCTAGATGCGCTGCATTTGCTGGTGAAGTCATGGAGGCAAGTTCAACCAGAAACGATCCGAAACTGTTTTCGAAAAGGAGGTTTTTCCAAAACTGGTGATGAAGAACCTGATCTCCATGAAACGTGCGCTGACATTTTAGAAGGTATGAAAAAAGAACTTGTTTTGTACATCTAACTAATATTTTTTTAATTTTTTTGTAATTCAAGGTCTGTCCAAAAGCGAATTTTCCGATTGGGTGGATATCGACAATGATGTTCAAACAGCTGCCACAATGACTATATCAGACATTTGTCGGGAAGTTGTGGATCAATCGTCCGAAGGAAGTAATCCTGAATTACCCGAAGTAGGAGAAGAAGAAGAAGAGGAAATGTCTGAAGAGCCGCCAACTAATGGCCAGATGCAAGAAGCGTTAAATATTCTCCGACGTGGTGTACAATTCCGAGAAAGTAATTTTGATAGATATTATGATTTTGAAATATACATACAAAATCTTATTAATAAAAATAAACGTCAAACGACGATCGACCAGTTTTTCGAATGAAATCGTAAAGTGTAAATAAATGTACCTACGTATTGTATCGATGATAAAAAATAAATATTGTATATACAGTAGAAGCCGCTTATTGTGATCAATTTGGAACAAACCCTTTTTGATAACATTAACCGAATGATAACAGTAAGCGGAAGGTAAATATAAATGTATTTTTCTATGCTGATGTAGTCAATAATAAATATGTATGTATGTAATCAAATTATTTAACGACTTACAAATAAAATTCAAGGGAAAAATTAACGATTAATCAACAATTTTTAATATTTTACCAAATTTGTTTATTTTTTATCATCGATACAATACGTAGGTACATTTATTTACACTTTACGATTTCATTCGAAAAACTGGTCGATCGTCGTTTGACGGTTATTTTTATTAATAAGATTTTGTATGTATATTTCAAAATCATAATATCTATCAAAATTACTTTCTCGGAATTGTACACCACGTCGGAGAATATTTAACGCTTCTTGCATCTGGCCATTAGTTGGCGGCTCTTCAGACATTTCCTCTTCTTCTTCTTCTCCTACTTCGGGTAATTCAGGATTACTTCCTTCGGACGATTGATCCACAACTTCCCGACAAATGTCTGATATAGTCATTGTGGCAGCTGTTTGAACATCATTGTCGATATCCACCCAATCGGAAAATTCGCTTTTGGACAGACCTTGAATTACAAAAAAATTAAAAAATATTAGTTAGATGTACAAAACAAGTTCTTTTTCATACCTTCTAAAATGTCAGCGCACGTTTCATGGAGATCAGGTTCTTCATCACCAGTTTTGGAAAAACCTCCTTTTCGAAAACAGTTTCGGATCGTTTCTGGTTGAACTTGCCTCCATGACTTCACCAGCAAATGCAGCGCATCTAGAAGACTGATTTTTTTGCTATCGCATCTGCAGTAGGTGCATCTCGATTCTCATCAAGTTCTTGTATAATTTGGGCTCGAATTTGCCCTCGATAGTATTCTTTGAATGTTCGAATGATTCCTTGATCACATGGTTGTATCAATGCCGTAGTGTTCGCAGGTAAGAAAATAAGTTGGATGTTCGTCAAAACTGCATTCACTTTGTGCGCAGTACAATTGTCTACTAATAAGACGATTTGACGTTTCAATTTTTTGTCCCACCTGAGTAACCACTCGCTGAACAAGACACTTGTCATCCAAGCATGCGCATTAGCAAAATACTCCACGGGCAAAGTTTTAACACCTTTAAAACACCGAGGATTCTTACTTTTTCCTATCACTAGAAGTTCTTCCTTTTCACCTTCCATCTTCTTATTAACAGAACATAACACTGTTACTCGTTCTTTCGAAGATAAGCAACCTCTTACTTTATCGTTTTTGAACAAATAAGTATGATTAGGCATCGCGCGAAAGTAGAGTCCTGTTTCATCTGCATTGTAGATGTCCCGAGGCGGATATTTTGCAATAATTTCTGGCCATTCCGAACGCATCCAGTCAGCGGCTGCTAACGAATCAGCACTTTTTTCTTCACCGTGCAGAGGTCTATAAACGATGTTTTCTCGCTTTTTCCACCGATTGAACCATCCGTCTGTTGCAATGAAATTTTCTTTCCCCATAGTTTTGGCTATATCTTCTGCTTTTTGACGCATGATAGGACCATTCACAGAGGCATTTTTTTCGCGAACATTTGTAAACCAAATTTTTAAAGCTGATTCAACTTGATTATCCTTTCCAGATCTTTCCCTTTTTCGTTTTATGTTTTCATTCGAACGCGCACACGTTTCTATTTCTGTACGATTTTTTAAAATTTTACACAACAGCGGTTGCGAAATTTTTAATTGTACCGCAGCATTCCTTTGACTCATTTTCGGAAGTTTATCGAAGTTATCGAGAATTTGTCGTTTTTCTTCGT
Organism: Chrysina gloriosa; assembly: GCA_038088585.1. NCBI lineage: Eukaryota > Metazoa > Arthropoda > Insecta > Coleoptera > Scarabaeidae > Chrysina > Chrysina gloriosa. The sequence continues at coordinate 44,839,638 of CM076088.1, read as the reverse complement.
TCGATAGATCGCGACGTTTTTTATTCACTTCTGCCATGACCACGGTGGTTTATGCGAAATTTCAATAATTTACCCGTACACAAGACTGTAGAACGTGAGATTCGTAGAAGAGTATAGGAGAAACTGAATATCATTTAAACGAACGGACCTTTTATAGATAAAGTACATCAAAAAAAAAAAAGATGACCTCTTCATAATATAGAAATAACAATTCGTTAGATTGTAATATGCGATATGAGAGTTTTAATTGAAATCGGCGAGAAAAAGCGGCTCGTTCAAAGGAGTTGCGCTGCAGACACCGTCGCCTGAAGAAACTTTCCGACAAAGGATACTATTCATAACTAATAACATTAAGCGGCTTTTGATTACAATATGCGGCTTTCTTTCAATGAGTTTTAAATAGAGTGATTTGGGACCAACGGTTTTCGATAACAATAACCGTTTGATAACATTAACCGTGATTATAATAAGCGGCTTCTACTGTATATATATATACATTTAATTCTATTCATATTTTCAATAAATACGACTGCTGTACGTTATCACGTCATAGCGAATATAAGGGAATTCCCCGAGTAATGCGGTCTTCAATTGTTTTACAGCCGGTTATAAAAATAGGTGTGTCAGTTTCACGAAGAAAAAGTGCTATTATTAACCAATATTAAAACTTTGTAACCAATAATCTACGAGGTAATAATAATTTGGATCTGACGTATAAAGAAAAACCAAATTACCAAATTAATATTAACATACAAAATGGGTGGAAAAAGACACTGTACCGAGAATGAGAGAAGCTTAATAAGACAATTACGAAAACAAGGGAAGACATACAAAGAAATTTCAAGACTCATACAACGTTCGGAAAATATGATTACTAATGCATTAAAACCGCACAAAAATACTGAACACAGAGGTAGGCCTAGAAAGACTACTCCAAAAACAGATCGGTATGTTGTAAAATTAGCAAAACGGGATCCATTTATAACCTCTGCAAATATTTTAAATCAAATTAATATGAATATCAGTTCACGTACAATTAGACGACAATTACAAAGCAATAACCTACATGGGAGATCTGCAAGAAAAGTACCTTTCTTGAGCAAGAAAAATATTAAGCAACGCGTTGAGTTTGGGAAACAACATATTGAATGTGGGGCAGAAAAATGGCGAAACATACTTTGGAGCGACGAATCCAAATTTAATATGTTTGGTTCTGATGGCAGAAGATACTTTCGTCAACCACCAAATAAAGAATTCGAATCTAAGTACACAACAGAAAACAATTAAACATGGAGGATGTGGTATTATTTTTCTTAAAGCGGTGTAGGTCCGATACATTTAATTGATGGAATTATGACCAAGAAGATTTATAGAAACATTTTATCCAATGTTATGTATCCGTATGCAGATGATAATATATCCATTATTTGGCGATTTCAACAAAACAATGATCCTAAACAGGTCCCCAGGTGTGTTAGAGAGTGGTTTCAGGGAAAGAATGTGAATGTTTTAAGTAGGCCATAAGAGTCACCCGACTTAAACTCAATAGAACACCTTTGGAGATATGTAAAGGATTCACTATCGGGCGAAAAATTTAAAACTAAAACTGAATTGTGAGAAGCTGTCAAGAAAAGCTGGTATGCTATTCCATTAGAAAAATGTGCGCATTTAGTGGACTCAATGCCTAGAAGGTGTATGGCAGTCCTAAAAATAAAGGCTGTGCTACAAAATATTAAATATAAGTCTGCATTTGTGTGTAACAACAATAATATCCAGTTTTGTTTATGAAGAAAATACTAACACCTATTATTATGTCCAAACTAAAATTACAGTAGTTTTCTTTTTTGAGACAACTTGATAAAATCTATAGTTTTTCTGTTATGAATTGTTTTAGATTTACATTATGCTACTATTAAATCTCATAAAACATAAGTATTTAATAAATTATCCAATATATAAACAAATTTCTAGATTATTCTCAACACACCTATTTTTTTGTTCACCACTGCATATATTTCAAAAAAGGAAAGTTTTAGTAACTTCGACACTTTGCAGTAGGAAATTATAAACAGAAAATTAAATTGGAGTTGATTGCAGAAAATAAATACTGCCATATACAAACCGACAAACTAAATAGTAAAGATGAGAGAAACGTCCTAAGAAAATTATTTGGAGGAAAGCAAGTTAACAAAGAAATGTGGGAAATCAATAGAGGATTAATAAAGAACCAATGGAATTATTTGGCTAACCCAATATTGTTGGTGTGATAGAGGCGCAATAACTTAGATAGCTGGGGCATACTTGAAGAGTAAATTTAAAAAAATAAGGATAAAATCAGTAATGGGCAGAAGAAGAAGGTAATGGAGGTCAATGAAAATATAGAAAATAAGTATCTAAAATTTTCAACAAGAAAAGAGTTGTAACAGATGGAAAGGAGTGGAATAGGGCAATAATCCAGACCATTAATCAATAAACAAAAAGTTACAGTGAAGTACAGTGTTAGTATTCGCCCTCTATTACTAATAAGACATTTTTTTGATATTATTTAATTTTCCTCTAGAAGCAACTTATATAAATAGCGCGTCAATATAAATTTCGTTTAGTGCCTACTAAAGGCTTAATCCGGCAATGAATTTTTTTAATCCAGAAAACGCGACGACATTTATATATAGGTTGCATAAAGTGCATATGCTTTAAAAATATTCTATTAATATATTTAGAAACTCAGCATTCTTCCAAATTGTTTTTAGATTTTTGGATAATAATAACCGAGTCATTTAAACTAAAATGTGAAAGCAGATATTGTATCACATGTCATTAAATCTAATATTCAAAACAATTGGTATAAACAGTAGGATAAAAGCATGATTGAAATATTTTCCTATTTTTTAGTACTTCAAGAACTTGCACCTGGAAGAAGAGACTGCCAATTCTATTTCTACTTCCAAACGTAGTCATACTGACTACATACAATAACAATAGACTACCTACACTTAATTTTTCAAGCCGATATTTTATCTTGCGGCAGTAGTTGTGTACCCTGTAGGATCTTTTTCCATATTTTCCCCTGTAGAATCATTAAATTAATTTCTTGAAACTTTTCTGTTTCCCATTTTTGATTTCGTTCTAGCTTGTCCTTGATGTCTCATTAGTTTTCTTATATACAGCAAACGCTCGATATCGTAAATACCCGATATTGGAAACATTGCGCTAATGTGAACACCAACTTCGTACTATAGGATTATACGGAATGCTCGTAAAAGTATTGTAAGTTCGAAAGCTCGATAACCTAAAAGTATTGTAAGTTCGATAGCCGTCTATGAATAACTTTGAGCGTTATAAATGCGTTACAAGTTACCTATGAAAAGCCCAGTTTGATCAATCCCCGAGTTATCTAATTATGTAGGGGAGTCCCCGATTTATGTAGCATATATCCATATTTGACCTTAGTTGTGTACATTCCCGAGATAACTCATTGCTATTGCAAACACAGATGCTTAGTTGCGTATACAGAGTTGTAGTTTTGATTTTGCAAAAGTAGTCTTAATAACAATTTTGTTGGCTGAGGTTCGTTCTTAATACACGATTATAAAACGCTATTTTGATTTATTGTTGTCCTTGGTGTTTACAAAAGGTTGTTTTTTTTGTATTTCATTTTGGCGTATTAAAGGTTTCTTTTAATAATTTGCTTGTTAATAATCACCTTCACCTTAGTTGTGTACATTCCCGAGATAACTCATTGCTATTGCAAACACAGATGCTTAGTTGCGCATACAGTGTTGTAGTTTTGATTTTGCAAAAGTAGTCTTAATAACAATTTTGTTGGCTGAGGTTCGTTCTTAATACACGATTATAAAACGCTATTTTGATTTATTGTTGTCCTTGGTGTTTACAAAAGGTTGTTTTTTTGTATTTCATTTTGGCGTATTAAAGGTTTCTTTTAATAATTTGCTTGTTAATAATCACCTTCGCTAATGTAAACATTTCGATAATGTGAAACATCCTTGACACATCTTTTGTAGTAATAATATGTAAATGAAATCACTTCTTAGGTAAATTCAAGTCAACATGAGTTCTGGTAGCAAACATATAGCCCGTCTTCCCGTTATTATATAAACATTATTGTATACATGTTATTTCAATACCTAGAAAAGTACTTATTCACGTGAAATGTTGCTGTGGAGTACATTTTCTTGTGTTAGTAGAGAACCACGAACTATAATTTACAATAAGATTATATTTCACAACTATGATAAATTTTGATCTAAGCGAAATTATAATTTTTCTATGTATAGAAACACTTAAACAGTAAATTACCTGCGTTTGTGATTCGAACCGAAATTTTCTGCATATCTATTGATAAATACACATATGTATTAATAAATCTTGTGATTGCTATACAGAATATTGTTTCCACATAAAGCAAAAGAGCATTTAAAAGTTCTTCCGCTTTTCTTACCTTTTGAATTAATGTTTATAGAAAGTTTATACAAAACGGTAGATATATCTGATCAGATGAATTATAGTTTCTAATGGAATTCTAGGGTGGTATTGGTCGTAAATATCTTCTATTCCGCTGATATTTATTATTATTATTATATGTGATGGTATATAGTGGTTTGGTGGTATATACGGGTTTCTTTTGCAGTATTTCAAATCTTCATTAAGTAGGCACACTTATTTTCGAATTTAAAGACAATAAACGTTTAGAAAGATAAATTTCCTCTAGATTTTTTAAATATATTCTCAAATCTGATGCTGATTAGGCGTCCGTTATAGGCCAATTAATTTATTATATTGTATCAGAATCTATGAAATATGAGCTTCTTTTCGTGATACAGAGGTATATTATTTATTATACATTGTATGTACTACGTATTTCATTTCTAGATCATCAACGTGATCTTCATCATAACAGCGAGGTAATAGGTCTGCTATTATATACTATTGAAATATTGTATTTTAATAATTTTAAGAACATTCTTGGAGTCGTGCACTTTATCTAGATGTTTAGAAGATATTGGTATCAGTTTGTGATTCGTTTGAACATTACCTTGGTGATCATAGATGAAACAATGAAATTTCTCTACTGCAAAAACAATCCTCAACGGCTCTTTTTAAATTTGCGCGCACCTACTTTCTTCTTCAAGCAAATACATATATGAAGGTTGTTTTGTAATAGGACACAACCTAAATCTTCATCTGATGCATCACATTGAATTGTTATTACTTTAATTCTCATTAAAAATTCTCAAAGTGGGAGAGTTTGTGATAAGTATTTTTAAATCGTCGAGCTTTTTATCACGAGCTGATGGTTATATAAATGGTTGTTCCTTTCTAGTTTGGTTTCTTAAATTTGATGTAATGGATGATAAATTTGACACACATTTTGCAAAAAATCGAACTAATTCTTAACACTTTATTTTTATTATTGGCAGGTTAATATCTTAAAAAATAGCTTGAATATTGCCACCACTGAAACTAATTACAGTTAAATTGGTCATTATTTTCGTTCGCTCTTTCAAACAATTGTGTTAATATTTTATTATGTTTTGTTTCAGTATTAGTCGCAATGATCAAATCATCAAGATACACCTACGTGCACTCCTTTGATGTCACCAAATAATTGTGATTTTTTCTTTGGAAGATTTCAGGTGTGTATGATATAGCAAATGGTAGACGATAAATTATAAAGATTACAAGGACTATTAAATACACTAAGATCTGAACTTGATTTATCAAGCTGTGTTAAGGACTGTATTAGTGATAGGTATACATATATATTAGTTTTGTTTATTTCAAATTTAAAGGATTAATTCCTGTAATATTCAACACTCCATAGTCAACATTCAATTAGACAAATATTGAGAGATAAAAGCCGGGATTATAATCTATGTCTGGCCCTTTCCAAGGAATATTATTATTCTTAAGATATCCAATTAATAGAACATCTATTGTATTTGCATTTACGATTGTTCTTTACGTTGTAAAGGCGCTTACACTTATCAGTTCCCGTATTCAAAGAAGAAGATATCCCTTCTAAGATCTACGATTATTTGTAGTAATTAGTTACAGGGAATTTTATTCCTCCATTTTCGGAAAAAAAAGTTTCTCAAATTTAGATGTATAGTTAGTATTATAACATAGCTACGGAGTTAAAATGTGTTTTACTTCGCACATTACTCGAATACTACTACTACTACTTAAAGCAAGCGCCGCCATTGGGTGAATTAGCAGTGTATATGGGCTTTATAACCCATGCACAGTGGTAAAAAATCCACGGCGGCGGTGTCTTTAGAAATAAATTTAAATGCACACTTTAACGAAGGTTCTTTCAAATCCGTATAAGCTATAATTGCCAAAATCCATCTTTCATGTCAATAACACTACACAATGACTTAATAATTTAATGATAATCTCAGTAATTGTAGGGATTATAAAACGTTCACGACTGATACTTTTGTTTAATGGTTTGGGATCAATATACACAGTTCTAAGAGTACTATCATGTAAAGAATTCGACGTGTCTCCAGTAATAATCTAATGTTGTAGAATAATTTGATGGTGGTCAGCCATCCCATAAAAAAACAACTACTTCCAGGACAAAGGACCTAAAGAACAAGTATACTCAACAGGACTGAATTTTTGTATATAATATAATTTTCTTTTATGATATTGTAGTTCCTTTCCATCCATAGTGTTCTTAATACACTAAAACTTAGCTTCATAGAGTTTTAAAATAACGACATACGAGATTTTATGCTTACGTATCTTTATTCAAACATTCCACTAAAGATGTGTAGTAGGTAGTATCTTTCTCCTTCGTGCACGTACTTCGCATGCAAGATATATAGATATGCCTCTGGCGTAGCTGTTCGAGGAAAATAGACATACTTCAGCGCACAAATCGGGGAAATATCTTTCGGAAGAGATGAAACTGCGTTTGAAGGGTGACTATAGGAGTGTGTTATAAGATGCCAAACAGACGACCCGATTTGCCGATATTGAACGTCGGCGAATAAATCTTATTATTGTCAAGAATGAGATGGAGTCAACATCGGTTTGACAGCCGGAAACGCGGCCATGCTTAAATTAAATATTGTGGCGTGGAAACCATCGTTCTAACCAAGTTGGATGTTGCGTCTCCGTTTGAAATCGATAGACTTTATCCAATTTTATGTGCGCACGTTAACTTCCAGAACCTACTATTTGCTTGCGCTTATTTAATTAAATATAAAACGTAATATATACAAGAAATATGAATCCCAATAAACAAACAAGAGGTAGAAGGTAAAAAAATGAAAATACGAAGTACTAAGGACGGATAATACAACTACAAAAATGATAAAATGTATCCAGCAATAAGCGATTTAATGAAATAAGTAATATAATAATTAGAAACACCAAGGTAGCAAAATAATTACGTATAAAGGAATAACGTTATTAATGAAAAATAGAATAAAAGCTAGAATAGAACGTGGAACAACAAAGCACACATCGTGTGGCGCCAGAAAGGAAATATTTCTTATGATAAGGCTTACGCATTTACTTCATTGGTGTGGAAAGTGGATTCGATAGAAGATACATGGAGATTACTAAATAAGTGCACAGTACAAGAAAGAATATATGAATATTGGAAGTAAAGTACAAAGAAAGTACTAACGTAATGAATAAACAGCGAAGAGTCAAATGAATAAGTAACAAGAATATGAATAGGACAAAGATATGATTAAAGCTAAAAAATTCAGGATGATTCTACGGGAAGACAGAAATGGTTGGTCGCTCTTTAATTGTTGATCCATATTTTTGATCCTTCTACCTTTGTCCAAGCTACGTTGAACTAATGAAAATCGACGAGTTTGAAACACGTGTAAACGCGGCAATTCTTTCATCGTAAATACCCGTTAATCTTTTTTGCTTTGTTAACTATTGCATAAATTTCCAAGAAACTCCACCTGGAGCACAATTCATATAAACATAAAATTTTGCGCTTGTCAATTAAATTATCTAATGTTGTAATTAAGTGGTGAGCAACTTTCGCTTAAAACTAACCACTACCCGAAATGATGGTCGGACGTAATGGTCATTGTATTGTTTTTTTTCTATCATAATTAGGTGAATTATATATATATATATATATATATATATATAATATATTCTCAGAACATTTACAAACACACCTTCACCAGTGAAAATATAACTAGATAAATGTATAAACAAACATTTGTTTTTTATTCGGAAACGATCAACAAAATAACCAATGACTAGCATTTCTTGATATATAGGATCTGTAAAAATTTTCTATATTATAAATAACTGATTTAATGTGAAAACACATGCATGCAAACTATGAAAACACCCAGGAAACATTATATCAAAAAATCTTTGTCGAGCAAGGATTCGAATCAAGCACCTAACGAAAGTTTCCTTCTTAAGAAATGTAAATATCATTCTAACAAATTACTATATACATTACTTAAATTTTGAACATCGATTTCGAAATTAATAGTTTTAGTATCTTTCTGTATATTTATCATTTCGTATATTACCTTTTTATAATTATTTTCTGTTTTTAATCTCTATACATATATATATAAATAGATCGTGGTTTGTTCGGATGCTTAAAACTTGAAAACGACTGGACCAAATTGGATGCTACCTGCTGTGGATTTGTTCGTAATTGCTACGCGAAGGTTTAAGAAAAAGAAAACTATTAAAATATTTAAAAAATTAAGAAAAAAAAAATTAGAGGTTAAACAAATTGACGTTTGGTGTGTTAGGTTATGGCAGTTGTCATGGTGCGCGCAAAGACAATTAATGTTATGACATTTGTGATTGTGCGCGCATGAATAATGGTTATGTCATAATAGAAGCAAAGTCAGCAATATCCATCACAGTCCTATTTACAATGCCGCGAGCAAGAAGATCTAACCTTTCACAACGAAGCCGTAATGCATTTAGACTGCGCAATATTGCGAGTGAATCTATTGCAGATGAAAAAGAAATCGCACGAGAAAAAGGCGCCGTGTTAGTACCGCCCGACTTAGTGCTTCACAAACACAAGAACAAAGAGAGGCCATACGTGAAGCGGCTCGGTTGGCAATGAAAAATTCGCAAGCAGAACACAGAGATCAACAACGTCGAGCAGCAAGAAGAAATGCTTCAAGTGTTAATTTGAATCGAGGAGCGTTTCAATACGATTCCACAATTGACTACAGCTCGCACCCATTCGTATGGAGGTTGTGTGCGTTGTGTGCGTTGTGTGCGTCCATTGCGGTGCATTGAAGTTCGCTGGAGAAACGCCTGGATTGTGCTGTCTCAGTGGAAAGATTATATTGCCATTGCTGCCTCCGCCACCTGAGCCATTGCATTCATTGCTTCATGGCGAAGCTCAAGAATCACGACATTTTCTTTCGATCGCTTAAAGGTACAACGCATGTTTCCAAATGACGTCATTTGGAGCAAATATTATTGAAGAACGCAGATTCAGTCCGACATTCAAGGTAACGTTTATTAACAAGAGAGTAACCTTTATTTTTATTAATCATAAATTACTAATTATTACTTTCCTTTCGACTACACAGATACAAGGACAAATTCACCATAGAATTCGATCATTGCAGCCGGTTGAAGACGCACAGCATAAAATTGTTACAAATTTACTTCATGGTCAATATGGAGAACCAATTTGATCGGCGTCAAACGATCAATAACGCAATGAAAAGAGAAATTTTTCAAGATTTGCAGCAAATACTTCATGAACATCATGTATTGATTCGGTTGTTCAAAACTGCGTTGGATCGCATGCCAAGTGATAATAAAGTCGCAATCAGAGCAAATAAACGCCCCGCTTGAACACAAACGACAATTCAACGCTCTGACAATAGATGAAGTCGCAAAATACAGTATATCACAAGGTGCTTCAATGAAGATAATCGACACGAGTGCAACCCATTCAGCAAATAGTTTAACAGAAAGTTGTGCCACAACGATACGCGAATCATTTGGTTTAGATTCAATAAAGCAAATGCTTTGCTCCCACGTAAATTTGCTCCTTTTTGAACTTTTATTCAACTTAATTAATTTTATCTTAATATAAACAAGTTAATAAAACTCAGGTAATAACTTAAGACAACATTTATTAATTCTAAGGCGGTACGAAGTTCGCCCGGTCAGCTAGTATAATTATGTTTTTAAAATCTAAGTAATGCTCCAGATCTTTGTAATGATTTGTTACAGCAATCATTGTACCAAAATCATTATTTAAAGAATTCTTATTGTTTATTTATTCTAGATTTAATGTTAGTCAAAAGAGATATGTTACTCTGATTTGGAATGGAAGTAATGTTAATACTCTTTCTTAAAAACCCTTTCTTTATTTTTCGCCTAAACCTTTTTTATAAGGAATAGCGTTAGAACTTTTATTGTCATTAGTTTTAATACCTCTATTTTATAATTTTTTAATTCTATTTTTTATTAGTTTTTCGTAAAAACTATTCTGGATAACTTTTTTATCTAAGATTTTTTTAACTTTCTTTAAATTTCTAGTGATTAGTTATTTAGTTGATAGTTCCCGAATAAAAAACAAATGTTTGTTTATACATTTATGTACTTATATTTTCACTAATGAAGGTGTTCCGAAAACGTTTGTAAACGTTTTGAGAATATAACTATTATTTCAGTCACTCTTGTTTAATTGACCTAATCGTGGTAGAACACTATCATATAAGATAAGTATAATTAAAAGGGTCACGATATATATACATATATATATATATATATATATATATATATGCAGTGACGTCTTAAAGTATGGAGTAAAATTCATAAAATCGAAGATAATTTTTTTAAATGCTCGAACACCTATAATAATTTTTTGCAATAGGCACATTAGTAGTAGATACTATTTGGTTGGTTATTTGTTGTATTTATGACGTCATCGCCTTTTTTAAAAAAAAAATGCAACCTCTACTTTTTTCTTTCATTTAATAGAAGAATCCATTTCCTATTCGATAATTATAAAATGGTTATATGTTGAATTTGAAAGTTTCTGTAAAAAATGATAGAAACCATCTGACACTTAGTTGGCCATGGTGGGTATAAAAGTAGGTACTCGAACTAAATCAAAACTTACATTATAACAAGAACAACAGAATTTTATTTTAAAATAAAACATTTTCGTTAGCAAAAATAGATAAAAAATACAGAATAATAATAAATAAATAAATAATTATAGCAGGTGTTCAATATGTTCTCCATTTACAACTTTACAGTGTCCAAGGCGATTAATGAATTCTTGTTGTACATTTCGAATTACATCGGACGTAATTAATCGAACCTTCCGACGAATTCGCTCGTTAATTCGACTTATTTAGGTAAACCTTACTTTTTAAATAACCCCACGAAGAAATCAAGTGGATTTATATCGGGCGATCTAGCTGGCCATTCTATAAATCCACGCTTGCCAATCCATCTATTTTCAAAAATGTCGTTCAAATATTTTCGAACAGGAAGGGCGTAATGAGAAGGGGCACCATCATGGTGATACCAAATGGTGTTGTTTGTTAGATCTGGATCGTCCTCGGTTGGAAATAGCACTGCTAATGACGGAACTAATTCAAACTGGAGAAAATCTAGATATCGATCTCCATTCAGCGTTTGATTAGAGAAGAAGGGTCCCAAAACTTCATCATCAACGATTCCTGCGCATACATTAATCTTTTGTGGATGCTGAGTATGCAATTGTTGCATCCAATGTGGATTCTGAGCCACCCAATAACGACAATTTTGTCTGTTAACTGAACCGTGCTTACTAAAACTACCCTCGTCTGAAAAAACGATTCGTTCTACAAATGTAGGGTCATCCTGCCACATGTTCATTAGTTGTTAGCAAAACTGTATTCTGCGGTCAAAATCGGCTTCCCCTAGTTCCTGTAATAATTTCATTTTGTAAGGATGATACTTTGCCGTATGAAATGTTTTTAGGATTGTTGTTTTACTAATGTTATAATTTAATTCGATTTCTCGATTTGGTATACTTGGATTTTCTTCCGCAGTCAATAAAACATTCAGTTGTTCTTCGTCTCCAATTGAAGGGCGGCCACTTCAAACACGATCGCTAACATGCCCCAACTCTTCAAACTTTTGTACAATTTTACTTACAGTTGATTGACTTATGGGTGGACGATCTGGGTATTTCTGATTAAATAAGTGACACACTGTTACCTACGCGGGGATGTGGTGTGGTGATTCACAAGGAAGGTATATGGTTGATTGCAAACAAAAAAAATTATTGGGTGAGTTGATAATTAATTGAGTGGCTAGCTTGAGACCTCTCTTACACAATAACATTAATAACAGTTTAGTAAACGGTGAACGCGGAGGAGTGCTATGTAAAGGGTTAAAATAAACTAAAACAAAACATGTATTTATTTCATTGATAAATAAAACAAACACTATACTTTGAGAACGTATACTAAAAATATTAGTTAATTCGTTAATGACTAAAGCAAATGTAATAAAAATTTCGAAAGAGCGTGGCAATACGTTTTGTTTGAGAGATATGTACGTGGCGTCGGCTGATAACAAGAAAGCGAAATTAGTTAAATTAGAACGATACCTGTGTGACATCTGAGCTTGAAGGTAGGGCTTCGAAGCTTGTTTGTGATGCTGGGACAGCAGAGTGGCGGAGACGGGTGCTCCGATGGAAGTCGTGTGTGTGGGTGAAGTGTGTGAGTACTTACTTAGATGCACTAAGTGAAGTGTCAAGTGTGTGGATGTCAGCAAGTGCCTTCCGAAAAATTGGCACGATTCGTTTTTAAATGTCGCCGAAGGGTGCGAGGGGTTAACTAACGGACCGATAGATTAGAAAGTGTCGATGATTAGTTTCTACCTCTTAGGGGATCGAACGGTCAGTTAGAGTTCAAGTTCGCAAAACGTACTATCCAAAAGCACAAAATTGCAAACATGATAACTTTCCTTCAACTGAATGAAACACACAGGTGTTGGCTAAAATATAAGGAAAAAAATTCAATCGCGTATTTAAAATGAGGGAATTATTTCGGTTATACGAAGTGTAACACTACTTCTTGGGAGCGGATTTTATCACCGACACCAACCGTCATTAATATTATAATTCTTTGCCTTTCGCTTACATGCATGTTATTATGTTTCAAAAATTACTTTCACATAAATGTAAGATTTATTTGTAAAAGACGAACAGAACATCCACATTAAATCAAACGTTGACATAAACTAAATTATAGATAAAACACTATATAGATGGTGTTCTGTAATACTAAATTTCATTTGCTCTAGTAGCGCCGCAAGCAGGTGGGGTAAAGAACTAACCAAGATTTAAAATTAGGCGGGAAATGTAATTCATTTTCTCTTTAATATTTTGTTATGTAATGCGTAAATAAAAACGTAATAAAGAAGTTATTACGTTTAAATACTAGTAAATAAAACATTTTAAGAATAACAATTCCTTACTACTACCTCCACTCACTAACTGAAATTTACAAGTTTCACATATATGAATACAATATACAATTTGGGTGTTTGTAGGCTCGGAAACCAAGCGGTAGAGCGTCGAATGGCACACTCCGAGCTCTCCAAGGCAAGAAAGCAAGAAAGAGCAAGTCAAAGATCAAACGCATGCTGATGTGCTCTTTTGATAACCAGGGAATCATTCACAAAGAGTTTGTCCGAGTTCCTGCACTGCCATGAGGAGTGGAAAAACCGTCTCAAGCGTTGTGTAGCTTCCCAAGGCAATTACTTTGAAAGAGGCAATTTTGAATTGTAATGTTATTGGAATAAAACAAGTCAAAAAGTATTTTTAAACTTCCTTTGCCGAATATTAGAAATTCATGTTTGTTAGTTTTCATTTTGCGCATATAAATGACCTATTTATCCACGCGCTTCGAGACAATTGTTTACTTCAAAACTATTACTTACTTAATAATTTTTTTAAATGCGCGATGACCACTGTCAGGATTTTTTTGACCGACACTGTACATAAAAATGCGAGGGCATAATGATATTTGTCTTTTTGTTCTAATCTTAAATTAGATTCCAAGAGACCGCCATGTTTAGACAGTAATAACTTCAATCAATATACACTATTCTATCAGTCATTTCCTTAGCGAATTATGAAACGCATTATTAAATAACTGGATAACAAAAATATATGCTCACTTACTAACAATAAGACGTTTATTATATTTTCCATATAGCGAACATATAGCGAATTATAAAAATTTCACGGCAATTACGTATAAGAGGTTTACTACTACTATATTCAAATCTGTCATTTCGATGTACATATGTATACTCACATAATACTGTTAAACCAAACTTGCTTCGGTTGGCAAACAACAATGTCTTACTTGCGGCTTAGATATTATAATCTTTCTATCACAACTGGAAGTGAAAGGGGCTACAGTTTCTGATGGCGTGAAGTAAAACAACTTTATATAGGAAAGCTAAAGAAACCTACTGCCGAAACAAAACCCAGGCAACCGAAAGTAATGCTGTGCGACAATATGTTTCTCTTTGAAAGAGATGTTTGAATTGAAATACTTGACATCGTAATAGCTATCACATGTACAGACATAACTGGACTTAGTTTATTGATGTACCTATAGTAGCATATACACAGTAGTGCTAGCATCAAATTCATCGTTACGCTAAACTTAACGCATAGAGGAAGTGTGATGGAGCGAAAATCATCATCAAAACTAATAATCCAACGGACAGGAGCGGTGGCTGGTGAACATAAAGGCGTGCGGATCCTTTCGAGACCCCCTCGATCGCCATCATCTGGATGGATAAATCAACCGGCATACGCCTCACGGACCACTTTGATCCGACGTTTTGGTAAATTAACTCTTCGAATGTATTTTATATACACCTTGGATGTACTATCATATAAGCAACGTTCGCTGCTTAACTTTCGCAATAGTGTCTTAGTTGAAATAAAGATTTATGATTTAAAAGTACGTTAATATACTAAAGTACAAAGCGTAAAAATGGTATTGTGAAAAATAGGTTCAATACGCTGTTTTGAATAATAAATTAAAATAAAGAAATTCATTCACCGTGGTCTACAAGGTATGGATGCACAATAGATAATACATACCACACAATATCACAATTAAAAGATTGGAAGAGTACCATGCCCAGCCATTAACCTGTTTTGTAACTTCTTCAACAGAAAAATGTTCGAAATAAGAACAATGGTTGATGAAAATAACATTTTGTTGGTTTGACAATCTTAACGATCCACTGGTAACGCTCTAGGAGTAGTTCCCAATCTATTTTAAAATACGGAACATTGCTGGGAAGAAAACTTGTGGTCGGAAACCTCTCCTAACCAGAAGCTAAGATAAGTATGTCTTCAGTTCTTTAATTAAAATTGGACAGTTACATTTCAAATTAATCGTTATTTTTATATTTTAATATCCAACGAGAAAATTATAATTATAGTTTATAATAAGAACAAATTTACATTCTTCCTCTTTTGTTATTTTTTCTCTTTCTTTAATTTTTATGGTTGTTAACGTGGAACTCTAAATATAAAGTTGAAAATATAAAAGCTCTTATGGCTTTTTCTTGCATGTGGATATTCTTCTTGGCGAAATATTCACGATTAATCAAGACTGGTTTCAGCGTGTTTGATTTTCAAAGTGCGTTCAGATAATAAGGATACAAGGTTATCTGACATAATAAATGCAGGATTAGTAGGTAACTGTTTTGAAAATGGGTTCCTAATGTAGTCGTTTATATCCGTGTCAAGGGAAGGAAAATATTTTCTTTTGTTCTAATATCAAGGAAACACAGTCGGTGTTGTTATTGTGTACAGATGGAAACATGCTAAAAATAAGATAGTTTCTGTCTACTCTTTTTCTAATGACCTTATGGAATGGTATCGTAAATAAAAAGGATATTTTCATTTGCGCCATATCATAAAAAAATTCTTGAACTCAATTCTCATGTAGTAAAAAAATATATACAACATTAAAAACAGACTAAAAAGAACTTCAGTACCAATGTTCTACATTGACCTAATGGCTAAAGAAAATATACAAACTAGATAAGATTGAAAATACTATTACTCAGTTTGAACCTCCACATGCCAAAAGGAAATATCAGGTGCAGAAGATGTCAGCACCTCGGAGACACAAAAAACTATTGTAGAAAGCCAGCAAGATTTATACAATGTGCCAGATTCTACTTGTCAAAAGACTGTCTACGTAAAAGATGAAAACGTGAAGTGTGCAAACTGCGGGGTTAATCACCCAGCTAACTACCGCGACTGCGAAATCCATAAACAGCTGGAACAACGATCATACCCTAAACTGAGGGAAAAAATTTATATGCAAATATCCCAAAATCAAAGATGGGCATAAGCTACGCACAAGCAACACACCCACATAATATATACCTTAGAGATGTCACACAGCCAACAATACAATGGAATGAACAAACTTGAAGAAATGATAGGCAAACTCACGGAGCAAATATCAGCCATATTTGAACTTACAGCAGTCATAAACAAACGGGCTTAATGGCGATGCAATAGAAAAACGCAGTCTGGAATGCAAATGGCTTGCAATACTTAGGTGAGCTAAAAAGTTTTATAAAGTCCAATCAACTTGACATCGTACTGATCTCTGAGGCCCACTGCACAAAGGCAAACTACATATATATACCCAAATACAAGACTTATATAACTAATTACCCAAGTAACAAAGCACGCGGAGGGACATGCATTATTATAAGAGATAATATAGAAGATTATGAGAGAGATTATACGAAAGATTCTATCCAAGCTACTTATGTAGCAATACAAAATAAATATGGGCCACTTACAATATCTGCTGTCTACTGCCCACCAAAATTCAATAACAGACAAGGGCGATATGAGGAGTTTTCTAACACATTAGGCAATAGATTTCTTGGAGGTGGTGACTACAACGCGAAAAATACTAAAGGCTATAAATAAGAATAACGTAAAAATTTTGTCAACAAGGCAACTAACCTATGGGCTATCTGGTATAAGTAAAATCCCGGACTTGGTGGATTTTTGCATAATAAAAGGGATACACTTGAATTGGTGTAGAGCAGAATCGAACTTTGAGTTATCTTCAGATCACTCCTCAATAATTATATCAATTAATTTCAACCTCATACATACAGAAAAGCCCCTAACATTATGTAATAATAAGACAAATAGGAACTTATTGAGGCGAAAGCTGGATCATCTAATTAAACTGAAGACACCTCTCAATACCCAACCCGAAATTGATTTGGCAGTTGAAATTCTGACGAAGAATATTCAAGCAGCTGCTTAGCCTCAACCCCTAGTATAACTACCACATAAAAAATATCACGAACCTATATCAGTAACAGACAAAATTAGTGAAAAAGAAGACAGAAAACAATGGATGAAAGAAAGAGCTATGGCAAACAAACAAAAAATCAACAAAGCTTGCAAGGAACTCAAAGATCTATTGTTAAAATTCAAGAATCAACACATTCAAAATTATTTGAAAGAATGAACTCCTACGGAAGCCACCGACTATAGCCTGTGGAAGGCAACAAGAAAAGACCACAACAACATGATTCGTCTATCAGAAGAGGTAACGGGATAGGCTAGAAATGATTAGAAAAAACACACAAATATTGGCTAACTACCTAAAATCTGTCTTTCTACTATTAGACTCCCAATCAACAGCTGAAGAAGAAAAAGAATCAAAGATTTCCTAAGAGCACTATTCCACATAAATTTACCTATAAAAAGTTCACAACTAATGACGTCGAACTACTATTATGAAAGACATAAATGTCTATAAAAGTTCCAAGATATGATCTTATTACGGGAAAAATCTCACAAGAAATTTGTCCAAAATGTCTAAAATTGTTAGCATTCATATCTAACGCTATTTATCAGAACAGGTCACTTTGCAAATACATGAAAGATTTCCTAAATAGTAGTGACACCTAAGCTAGGAAAGAAACCAGAAGAAGCACGTCATACTCAACCACGACAGCAACATTCCCAGACGATACAGCGATACTGTCCTCTCATGAAAATCCAACTACAGGCTCTATAAATCTTCAAAAACATTACATACACATTACGTAGAGAGACATGCCCTCACGTCAAAATCAACAATATAAAAATTCCACAAGCTGAGGATGTTAAGTATTTGGGTATACATCAGCTGCTTCCTTCCTTATGAAACGCAAGCAACTAGGCATGAAAGTAACTTAGATGTACCTACTGGTTAATTGGAAGGAAGTCGCAGCTCTGTTTAGAAAGCAAAATATTACTTTATAAACGCATTCTGAAATCCATCTGGAGTTACGGAATAGAATTGTGGAGAACTGCTGCAAGTATGATCGATATCTTAGAAAGATTCCAAAATAAAATCATGCGGATGGTTGTTTCTGCACCATACTACGTTCCAAACTACGTCATTCAACGCGACCTAAAAATGTCAGTCAAAGCAGAAATAAGAGCTCGCAGTGCTAAATATCGAGAAAGAGTGACCGTACATCCCAATATAGTAGCTAAAGAACTTTTCCAACAAAAAGAAGAGATGCCTATAATAAAAAGATTCAGACCAACAGATTTAATGGATATATTTATTTAAAAACTGCCTATTAAAGAAATCCTACAAACTAAAATAATGTGCGTACATTAAATCATATATACAGTCTGTTCATTGAAATATTCTGTGCATGCCTATTAGTGGTACCTTGTCATATTGATAGCTTATTGTTAAAATTGTAGACTGATTGCCGATTAAAGGAGTTTAAAGAAAATTGCGCTCTGCACACTCGTATCTTGTACACCACTTTAATAATCATAAAACCTTTGCTACTGTTACCATCCGTATAGGCGTTCCACGCTTATACCGATCGTCAGTACGGCTTTGCCAGAGTTTTCTAAATGCAATTTTCCCACGGCCGGTTGCCGAAGAGCGCGGCAGCGGCTACTGCAGGAGTCTGTGGTAACGTAAGTTATCTACTTCTGTAGAAACAAATAGTTGCAGAAATGCATAATTAGGTAGTAAACAGTAGACTACTAAATTGAATCCCTCTCATAAGTGCACACATAAATATACCTCTTTAATCAAAATAATAGATCGCCAAAGTGATCAAGTGCCAAAGAATTTGATACAGTGGTATACTTTTCTCAATTCCATTCGACTCCAATTTGTCGATTAACATTAATGGGCTGCATTTTCAGTATCCGGTGGGCTTCATCCTTTTCTGTTGTTCAAACTTATGCTTGTTCTTTTGGGTAAGTCAACAATTCAGTCATTCATATCACCTCTGCTTTTTACTATAATGTAACAATATGTACAATGAACACATTTTTGCTAATATGACCAAATGGGGTACGTTGAATTGATATCTGATTAATGTAATTTACTCGTTATATACATACACCCTCTGTCCCAAAAGTAACCGCAATAGTTCGAAATAAAGCACGCTATGTATGTTATGTCCACAAAAATCATTGTATTTATTCGAAATATTCTCCATGTGCTACAATACATTGATTTGCATTGATTTCCTTTAGGATGCCGGTCGTCGATCTTTGAATGGCGTCTACGGATGCATAACGAACTCCTTTCTGCTTCAAATGAAGACGAGGGAACAGGAAATAATCGCATGGGGACAGATCAGGCGAATACGGTGGGTGCTGTATCGAATATATTTCATTTTTCGCCAAAAAATCGGTGACAATCGTTGCTCGATGACACGGTGCGTTATCGTGCAGTAATCTCCAGCTGCCTGGCTCGCGATATTCGGGCCGAACACGACGAATGCGACCCAGCAAACGCCTCATAACATCGAGGTAATATGCACCATTAACCGTTGAGCCGTATGGAACGAACTCCTTATGGATAATTCCCTTCGAATCGTAGAATGAAATCAGCATTGACTTGATTTTCGACTTCTCCATTCGTGATTTTTTCGGATTTCCTTCTTCTGGTGACCTCCACTCTGCGCTTTGACGTTTGCTTTCTGGTTCGTATTGAAAGCACCACGTCTCGTCACCACTCACAATCGTTTTCAAGAAGTTTTCATCTGCACGGGCTCGTGCAATAATGTCTTTGGAGTGTTCGATTCGAAGCGTTTTTTGGTCGTCGGTCAATTTGTGCGGAACAAACTTCGAATTGACTTTCTTCAAACCAAGGGTTTCAGTTAAAATGCGCTGAATAGTTGTTTTAGGGATGCCAAGCTCCATTTCCATAAATCTCACTGACGATTTCTTCGAAATTTTCACAAATTCGCGCACTTTTTCCACATTTGTCTCGGCCAAAGTTGTCGAAGGACGACCGGCTCTTTCGTCATCGTTAACATCTTCTCTGCCTTTACGAAATCGTCGATGCCACTCGAACACTTGCCTCTTCGACAAACAATCGTCGCCATAAACAATTTGCAGCATTTCATACGTCTCGGTTGCAGTTTTTCCAAGTTTAAAACAAAACTTAATATTGACTCGTTGTTCGTGACTCATTTTCTGACCGTTTACGAAAAACACTCTCACAGGATGCATGATGTATCAGCTGACTATGCACCAAATGTCATGAAAATTTGTCAGGTTGGTAAGGAAGAGTCCCACTACAATAATCAATCAACTATCAAGAGATGACGCCACTGGTTTCTGATTTATAGACGCATTGCGGTTACTTTTGGGACAGAGGGTGTATATAGTCATTTATCCTCTAGAAGTAATAGACTTTATTTCAAACTTCGTATTCCATGTTAATGAAGTTTCCGATTTCTATCAGAAAGAATTGAATCAAGTGCGATTTCACACCATCATCGTTATTGAAATTTTAATATTGAAGAAATTTTTGCAAAGAACGAAGTAATAATGTTATGAGACCGGTAACACACCCAACCAAGTTCCAATGTATATACATATATCCAAAATATGTCAATCGCGGATAAACAAAAAGCTTTCGAAAAGATGGCGGTTTTATCTATTGTTTAGTCCATGTTCTGTGGGATTTTATCGCAAATACGTTATTATTCTTCTATCAGAAGTGTATGTGGTTTTGTATTGTTATGGTGAAATAAAATAGCTTTGCAATGTACTAATTCTGGTTATTTTCCTTGAATTATTATTATTCAGTTTTGTTGGTTGCGTTATTAATTTCCAAAGTACGCAATCTCTTTCAAATCCCATCAACTTGGTAAGAAAACAATTGTTTACAGAAATCATTCTTTGATGTTGTTTCAGTTGGTTTATCCATACGATCTTTTTAATTAGCATTAAAAACATGGACCATTTTCGTTACGATTTATAACTAGTAGATGTTGTTAAGTGAATATTTTTGAACTCATGAGAAATACCAAATTAGCTAAATTAAATGCTTTTCAGTGCATATATCGGGTTCTTTAATGCTTTACTCATACTCACCTAACAAAAAATTGCTTCAGCAACCCTAATTTCCTACATCAATCAAAATATTGCGCATATTGATTACTTTCATGTAGAATCAAGTGTGCAGTATTAGAGTTTTTGATATTTCATACGGTTATTGGTATAACTGAGATGATCTTTATTAATCATTATCACATCAATTATTAAATTGGAAATCCCTCTATTACGTCTAAAAAGTCGGTCATAAATCTAACCTAAAAAACCTATATAATCTAACAAAGCTAATAAAAATAGATGTGACGTGGATACAGCTCAACCAATCTTTTTCATGTTTGCTAAATCATATCCATCCATACATATGTATGTATATACATAGGTACAGACATAAATAAGGCGACTGTAGGTATACGTAGCTGATAAATTATAGATTATCAGAGTATAAACGTAATCCCCTGTTTGTCAGAAGCTTTACATTTTGCTTTAGTCACAATAACAATTTCGACTTCTATTTCTGATATTATTGACTTATATTGTGGATTAACTTTTAATCTCTTAAAATATTTATTGTTGATTGTGTTCTTAGATTTCGAAAACTGGCAGATTTATTAGCCCAGTAAATGATATTATTGGTCGCCTGCAAATAGCTGATTTTGTCGATGCGTTATCAATTATATAATTCTGTTCTTCGTATTAAGGTGACAAGTTAGACAAATTAAGGGATTGGAAAAATGATTAACTGACTAATTGAAAAGATCGGTATCATTTAGTGAGGACTATTTCAAATAAAAATGTCTGCACTTAATACGATTTAGATGGCGCCACACAGGAAATGAGTGATTTTAGAGACGATTTTGTAATTTCGTTCATTGGAAATGAATAGCACAGATAGGTAACGAATATTTAGAATAAAATTGTTAGCAAAGGTTCCGTGCTATGTATGTATGTACATATGTCAAGTCTCTTGACAGGTTACTTTGCAGATCTAATTTTCTGGGTTGACTGTTCAATATTCATATAGACTATGTCACGTGTTATGCCGAAATTTATGAAATTTTGCAAATTTTTGAAAATATCGGACGAAATTCATGTGTGGGTAGCGTTACGCATTCCTTTCGAAAAAGGACCACGTATGCAGTTCTTAGTGTGCTGTCATGTAATTTAGATAGATTTGTGAATCTAGATTTTAAAATGCTTTGAAGATTAAGATATCCGTAGCAATTAATCATGTAGTAAATGTGTTAAGATATTTCGGTCTGCTAGGTACTTCATTGGTATTGTGATCAAGTTAAATAGCGTACAATTTATTCCAATTTAGTTAGAGTGTTTTAGAGATAATTGGATAAGTTAGATATACTGATTAGATGAAATGTAAAAAACAGCAATTGATGAATTTTTTGATTAAAGAGGAGAAATAATATTTTCTCTAACATTTTCTAACATTTAACACACTTAATTTAAATAACAAAATAACATCTTCATCTTTAATATACTTTCGTTGTCCTGTTTGAATTTTTTGTAACGTGATTTACTTATGTGTTCTCGAAGTGATGATATTGTAGGTTTCTTTTTACTGGTAATGATATATTGCATATACGAGATAGATTCGTAGATTCAAGTTCTTCGACGAAATCTGAACTTTGCCTATGGTTTTAGACGCAAGAAATTCCATTAGAAGAAAAGAAAAACTAGGGAAACATATTGTGTTCATTCATATACACAAAAGATACATCCTGGTATTAGAGGAGGTTTAAGAAAGAAATAATTATCGCAATAGAAAATCCCGTTGCAAATTCTGGGAGAATTAGGGACAAGCTCAGTAACCATTAGGTAGACTTTCAGATGAGTAATCCGAATTTGTATTACTGAAACGTTTTAACATCTTCATTGCATCAAGGATTGAGTGGAGAATGGAAGTGCTATTTTAGAGGCAGACTCGGTATGCTACACTGATGGCTCCGGTAGTATGAATATTTAGCCATTTTGTAAACAGAGTATATGATTGAAGTATATGTAAAGAAACTATTTCGAGAAAATAACATACGAAACGTATTAAAAATCAGGGCGAATAACGGGATTGTGATTAAGCGTTAAGTTCCGACCAAACTAAGTCCACTGCCAATAAATACATACGACCAGTTCTATAGCCAAGCAGATTATATCAAGTTGAAGGAAATATTGGAGCTTCTGTTATCGGACTAACTTAGAAGAATTAACCAACACTAAAGTATCTATTCCATTGTTTATGAAAGAAAAGCTATTAAGTTTGGGTACGAAAGATTTTGGTACTCTAACAGGATTACGTGTGGGTCATTGCATATATTCATAACATGGGACAGGGTTTATCTAATTTAGTCCGTTTGGATACTGTTATTCTTATTTACATGCCATCAGTTACATTTTCTTGACTGTATTTGTATTTACATATAGGTAAATCATTGGCTATTAATTTGTACTGAATTTTTAATTTTTAATTTAAATTGTAACTCTCATATGTAGCAGTTAGTAGCACCTATATTTGTAATATTCCTATCCGTTTAGATATGCATAAAATATCAGTCTGCTCGAAAATTAATAATCATGTCCAAAGTGTGTATATATGCATAATTGTTCAAAACACTGCTGTAATTGAATTGAAGCGCTTTATCCTGCGTATTTAATACGCACCGCTAAATAGCTATGTAATGCTACATATGAATGCATAGATTGGAAGGTATTTATTGATGTAAACATTCATTATCCAGAAAGATAACATTATTGCTATGTTTATAATTAGCTTAAAAATTTTACATTTCTTCATATTTAATATTTAAAAAGGTAGACCAATACACGTAATACGCCATGCCAAATATCTGGAATTTTCTAATTCTAACTAAAGCAGTTATTGTTCTTGATATAAACTATATTCTATAGAAACAATCCGAATCTTAGTTGATTTAGAAGGGCAAATCAATTAACAACACGCGTAAGTATAAATTTAATAAATTTGAAAAATATATGTTCGTTAACACTCTAATAATACCGAATGTAGAAATTGCGCTACTTAGAAGACTTTGGAACTTTTTAATTAAAGTTGACAGAACCCTTTAATCATTGAAAAGCGGCAAATTATTGAAACCTGAAAGAATAATTTGTGGACATGATTCCCAAAAGAATATGTTTCATATTTTCAGCAACGAATGAAATGGGAGCAAACATATCAACAAACTTTGGATTCTAGCGTCCTGTTAATAATGAAAGAACACGAACTTCGCCCCGTAAATGGTCGCTGTTGTGAAGACTTATATTTTGCCCAACCGGATGGAGCTAGCTAGTATGCTTTGTGAAGATTCAAAGCAAAAAAAAAGAGAAAAATAGAACTACAGAAAATAGAAGACCGTCACATACACGAAATACATCAGGTCTACAATCGATAACGTTGTATATGTGTATATGTGAAGCAGTCAGTTGCCGTCGATAATACTGTGATGCATGTCCCTATTACTTACATACAACCTTATCAACTGAACATCTAACGTGTTGATTCGTTGTTTCCGACGGTGTATATTTAGAGGTAGGGTACAATAAAGTATTTTGTGTAAGAAAAAAAGAGAAAAACTCATTGGAAGAAATATTGAAACACTGGAAATATGTGTGATAACTTTCCTAGAAACAATTTATGATAAGCAAAATGATGCTTGCAGATTGATGAAGAATGGATATATGTAGTAAAAACACCAGAAAAAAATTGGTTAAGGGTTAACTCGAAAGGTAATATTAGCAAAATATTAAAATAAGGATGTAGATACTATTACACATGTTCTGTTTAATATCTATGTAAGCATTTGAGCGAAATACGTATTAGGGTAGTCACAAAGTAGTATTTACGAATTAAAGTTGACAAGGCAATTGAACTGTCTACTCATCGTTAACAATAGCATTTGCCGAATGCGGGAAAAAGGGAATGCAAAACGTGGGCACTGAAGATAGATTTTAATAATGCGGAATGTTTATGCATGGGAAGAGAAACTAATAATATTAATACAGCCAAAATAGAAATACACATGCCACATAAGAAATTCCAAATATTTAGGGACAATAATATTGGATATCGGAATTATAACAGATAAAATATCAGCGCTTTTTGCGAAATAATATAGAGAAGAATTTAAGAAAGGGAACGAAGAAACATTAGTTGTATTTATTGTAGTAAAAATATGAAAGGGGAACACGAGTAGTGTCAGAAAAAAATTAGAAACAAAATAAGAACAGTTTTACTGGACTGCCTACAAATTACAAAGCAATATGAATAGATGACCTAGAAAAAATAGGACGATAATTGTATTCAGTTTGGCGATAACAGGAAGTGTAAACGATCGCACGTTTATATTAGATAGAAAATTTTGTAATAAGCCCTACCGAGGAAAAACGACACGGGGCAGATTCACCACAGAATGGAAAACCTATGTACTCCGAATTATGAGAGGCAGAAGTCTTTAGACTTTACACTTTTAAATGAAGATGGGAATGATCAAAATTCTTGGAGACCAGGAACGAGCAACCTAAAATAGAATTTGGTTTGATAGCTAGACAGAGAAATGAAGACACACATTGCATGCTAATGTGCCATTTATAATTCGTTTGAAGTCTGTACAAACGCCGGCAGAAAGAACTTGTAGGTGAATTTTCAGAAGCAATCACGATAACCGCAAGAACATTATGATAGCTACAGCTAGCAGTATATTCAAATGTAGTATTGATAAAAAATCATCAAAAGAATTGTGCGTGTGCATCAAATGACGAAAAGAAACAAATTGTTGTTATCAAAAAGTTTCCTCGAAAACAGCAATTTACAACAAGAGACCACAAAAGACATATGATGTCCAAGTTTGCATTAGCTAGTACAAGTTCTGAAAGCAAACTATATTAAAATTACGAGGCAAGAAACAGCAAAACGACTTCCATAACAAAATGCCATTTCAAATATGCACGTACACCTAATGCAAAATGACATCCACAGGATAGAAGTCGTCCGGCACTTACATTAATGCTTTATTTTCTCTCTGAAGACATGGTGGACAGGGACTACATATTATGTTTACAAAATATCGCAAGAATGCCGCTACTACGTTCGGTTGTGAACGCTAAGTTCCCGAGCTTTTATTGTTCCACAAATATAACTTCGAGGATGCAGGAGTTTTCGTTCTCTCTTCACGTTCGTGCCTTTGTCGACATTCAACATTCATGACTTTTTGTATTATTCAGTGAAAAGTTTCGATTCTACAGTTTAGGAGAAATTTCTTAGAGGACATAGTAATAGATGGTTGCACCTTATTTTTCAATAAATATCATTTAGAGAGTTAATTAACTTTTAGACTTTTTAGTGCACAACTGCTCTCAAATAAATATTTGACTAAAAATAGGATGTGAGTCGAAATTTTTAGGTCTATTTCTCTTACACCTCGAAAATGTTTCTGCAACGAATAAATTACTATTTTTGTATGTATTTTGTGCGTATTCTCTCTAGGACTACATCTCAATTAAAATAAAAATGACGGATATAAAATGTCGCAAACTAACGTTTGATTCTTGTGACGTAGCAAAATCTGTAATACAAAACTAAAACTAACTGATGTTTTAATTGAATGAAATTTGTGTTCCGTAGTATTTATTAACGTTCAGCCTGTGTTTGTTTCCTAAGAGAATTGAATATTAATAATAATTCCACACATTTTATTTTCAGCATATTCTTGATTTTTGTAAATACAACAAAACATAATTTCAACTAGAAAAGCACTTAAATAAAATTATAACAAAAAAATTGAAATGTAATTTCATTCAATTTCATGTGAACTGAATTTCAGTTTTGGGAAAGTTTTCCATTTGGTATGCGGAATTGCAACCAAATGCACAAGTAGAGAAAAAAAATAAGCAAACTGGATTGCAGGTCATGAACACCACTAAACGATAGTAATGAGCAGTATTGATGTAATTTTTTGAACCTGCTTGTTGTACTAATATTCCCCAGAAAAGAAATATTTTTAAACGCATACAAATCCAGTTCTTGAAATACTTCTTACTGATAAATTCTACGTAAGCTCTAACACATTTTCGTCGACGAAAAAGGCATACGTATTGATCGGTACGTCCAGATTCCTTTCTTATGTATTACAATTAGGTATATAAAAATTCAGTTTAACTAATACCATTATCGCTTTATCTAAATTGGATTGATATCCACGGTCTTCGCATTATTGCTATTAATTTTTTTTTTTTTTGAGAAGTACACAGAAAAGAGGTAAATACGAATAAATGCAAGGTACTGATTGATATTCCATGTTAATACGCAAACACTCTTTACATATTTATATACACCTACATCACTTTAGGAGCACCATTGTCGCTACAGTTTCGGGAGTTCAAGGTTACTTTTACTAGTCTTCAGACACTGTGCACATCTTTATTTCAACATTTATTTTATTACAGTTAGACCATCAGAAAATTGTACATCACGAGATTACTGTGCTTTCCGCCGTCCAGCTAAGATTATTGCGTTTTATGACTTTTATTTGTAAAACTACTACAAATATGAACTAGGTTATGTTACTAACTTCTTCCAACAACAATTTGCGTCTGGTTCAGTTTAGATTTAACAAGACATTAAATATTGAAGACATTGCGTTAAAAAATAAATACTATTTACATTTCTTTACTTGATCTGGTTAATTTAATGCACAATAATCTCTTCATAAGCAAGTGAATTAACTAAAGTATCAATATGTAGCTTTTAAGGATATACTGAAAAATCTGCCGATTAATTATTATACGCTGCT
The DNA here is from genome assembly GCA_038088585.1 of Chrysina gloriosa. Lineage (NCBI taxonomy): Eukaryota > Metazoa > Arthropoda > Insecta > Coleoptera > Scarabaeidae > Chrysina > Chrysina gloriosa. The sequence goes on along the minus strand of CM076088.1, from coordinate 44,811,417 downwards.
GTGCTTATTATATTTTAAGCATCTTGTCTTCACAAAACACTATGGTAGAACATAATTAAATTATATAACTTTATGTGTAATCCCATTTAGACTGAAATAGATAAAGCTTAAGGCAGATGCAAATAAAAATAGTGTTTATCACATACGAGATAACATATATATGTATACACATATACTGTAGTGTATCTATAGTATATCATACATATGCAATAGCTGTATATTAGATATACATATGTGTGTACAAATGCAAACATATACATACATAGTTATAAGCAATAAAATGTAAAATCGAGGCAAGCCATTGTACGGCTATTGCAAACTACATACCTATTTTGAAGGGAGTAAATATTATTTCATATAAAATTTTATTCAAAACAAAAGATTTATGTATTTATATAGTGAAACAAAAGTGAATAAATAATAAAGTAATATTTTGAGTCCTGTCTTATTTATAATACCAAGTTAAACAGTGCCCTCATGTTTAATTTATTACTTACCATATTTCAAATTACGGTGTATAAATAAAATATTTAGTTCAATGTTACTAACATACCGTTTATGCGTGAACTATCTATATACACGTAAAAATTTCCATTGAATTTTATATTAAACCCAGGTCGGATTCACACCGATTTAAATCGATAGATTAATATGTTCAATGACACAAGATTATCTTAGTAACTATGAATAATTATTAATCAATTCAAGGATACGTGTTTTGCTGGCAAATTAATATTATATTACACTATAGGTCATGCGATAGTGGTGGAACTGATTTACACTGGAAATCCAGAAATAGTTAATATTCATAGATATTATTATTATTATTATTATTATTATTATTATTACAACTTCATCATTGAATAATACAATTTGGAGGAGTGATAGCGTTAGTCCGATTTACACTACTCAGTGATAACACGTCATCCACCTTTTCAACAAACTGTAATTATTACCAGACATCAGCCCTAAGCGAGAGAAAAGAGGATTAAAATTTTTAACTTGAGAAGAATTCAGAGTAATATGTATATACGCCGTAGTTTGTATAACTTAACGGGAACTCGAAGGGAAAGTAGCCAAACCTACACCGGAATCTGTATGTAACACTAGAAAATTTTATAAATACAAGATGTACGGATTCTGAGATGGTTAGAATGCAGTTGTGATTTTCTTTGTAGGGCAATATAAAGGCCGACAGACGTATGCAAAAATAATTTTCAAAGTTATGCCTCTCACTTTATTGATTGGTGCCTTAGTTAAAGATAGGTACAACTTACCTATTGCGGCTAAGTTTCTGGTGCATCTGAACTAACGAGAGACACACAACTTTGAAAGTTGTCTTAACATAGCCAATTTTAAAGTGCGTTATTGTTTCCCAAAGACTGTTTGGATGGAGTGATGAAACTATGATTAAAGGACATATACAAGGTTAAGTACTGTATTGATATGTCATCGTTGAAAAGTTGAAAAAAAATTATGAAATGTTTATAATGGTGGACACAAGATCCAACAGAAATATGTAACGACCATGATTGTGAGTGCATCGACAAATCGAGAGCTTGGCGGTAGGGAAAATGATCGTACCGAAAAGGGGGACTAACGTTTCAATGAGTTCCTAACGTCAGAGGAACTATATAATATATAATATGCTATATAATAGCAAATATGGAATGACATTGTGGTATTGATACCAGTTCTTAGTGAAACTAAAAATATATATAATATTGGTACCAAAACTTCGTAATACGCGGGTGGACGCACACGTATTAACGCACCTACAAACATACACACAGAACGCTTTGAGCAAACAAAGTAGTGATAAGAAAAATCGTTATTTTAATTTTAATTATTTCAAATAACAGTTTCAACCGTTATTGTTATTTGAAATAACGGTAGCAAAATGAGAGGTTATCGTTATTTCGTATTCAACAATTCTTCAGGATAACAATATTGTCGTTTCTGAAGATTAATTCATATTATAGGCTTAGAGTTTTATTTTTCTTTATTTATTTATATTAGAAATATGTTACTTTGTTCTATATTATATAACTTTTTTTTTGTTGTTTTTATAAATAATTTTTATACAATATTGTTCTTTTCTTTTATTTTACATTTGATAATTTCAATGCATATAATTATTTAGAAAATATTTCTATAATAAACGTCCGATTCGATGTTAACTAGCAACATAATTACAGTTCGAAAATTATTTTTCTACGGGGTAACTGTGGTCTCGATCAGACAATAATTCGTAAGTAAGTATCAGATAGTGAAATATAACAACTGTACTCACTATACGGCGTCTTTTCTCAGTTCGGCTCGGCAGTACGCAGGCGCACAGAAGCATACATATATACAATGCTTGGTAGACAAGAGTAGGGGGCTATTCAATCTCATTCTCTTGCAGGATAAATCCTATAGATGTATGCGTGTTTCTTTTTAGTGTTTTTTTTCGTTTCATCGAGTTTCAAATTAGAGCTGTGGCGGCTCGTTCGTTTTAATGACGGGTCACTTTCGTTCAGTTATCGAAGACCGGTCGCTTTGAGCGAATAGTACGGCAACAATTCTTATTGTTTGTGATTTTTCTGGTCTTTTATCAAAACAGCTGTTTAGAAAAAAAAAGAATTGATGAACCAAAAACGGCCAAGAAGGAATAAAAATGGAGATACGTATCTTTTTCAAAAAATTGGAATGAATTTCGTTTTCCTTGTACTTATAATCCAGCTTCTACGAAACTTAATGGAAAAATATAATTTTCACCGGTATGTATGTATACACAAAATATCAACTGAAACAAAAGAACATCAAATTTGAACCAGTGTATGAGAAAAAAGTTAACAGAAACCAAGTGGTCAGAATTTATTACATATGTAGAAATAATTGGATTTGGAGAATTCTTTTTACTGGGAAGTGCATAACAAATGCAGAGCAATATTTTCATAGAAAATTGTCTGATACAGAGCAACATTTTCAATAAAAAAGCTAGAGGATTCACAGCAACATTTCCTAAGTCAAATCAATTAAAAAAGTTGGCTGAAAGAAAAATTCATTTTTTAATAATAAAAAAAATAATTGAAAGTGTTTGAAAACGTTAACAAAAAATAATTTATTAAGAAAAATTGTTTTTGTTACAAATGTATATATGTTTCATTGAGTTATTTATTTATTCATTAATATATTCACAATGTAAAAATATATTTTAATTCATTTTAAAAAGAATTTAATATTTTTAAGAAAATCAGTCAAGTGTTTTAAATAAATAAAGGAATCAATGAAAAATGCATTTGTTATACATACATATGTTAAACACATTTAGTATACGTACATAAATACATATATTTATATTTTATAAATTAATTGAAGTTAACAATTTGAATTCATTTTCAAAATATTTTCTTGTACTTTTGACAAGGATATTGTATTTCTTGTTTTGGATTAGGGTACTTTGGTGATACATACTAAATTTAAAAAGTACATAAGGTACTTTTGTTTGTTGCTTGTTAGCTTAGGAACTAGTAACCGTAAAAGAACTTTTCTCGTAACTTTTTAATCTGCAAAATAAGAAGAAATATACAATTACAGTTGAATGAAATTTTGTTACGTATTTTTAAACATGTTACCTTTTAACATTCTTGGTGGATTAAAACTACATATTTCGCTAATGTTACCACAATGCGAAAGTATAAGCGCATGGATACAACTTTCTTCTTTCGTTCCACCACATTAACGGATCTTGCGTCCTTTCCAAATATTCCTCATTAAGGTATTTGTCAAATTCCCTTATGGCTGCGGCAGAGTTGTTATCTGGACGAACAGTGTTTTTGTATTCTTGGTCGTATTCTGCCCAAAAGCTAAATCCCTCCATACGACTTACGGTAGCACTTTCTTCAGGAATACTATCATCGTTACTAATTTTCGGTAAGTTTACCGAACATAGTCTCGCTCTCAAGTTTTTAATTGCATTTTGAATTCATTTTTAAAACATCTTCGCTTGAACTGTGGATCAAAAATTGTACTTTCACAATACAGGGAATTCCTTTTATATTCCCCAAAAGAAATTTTAGTTCGCATTTGATTTTTGAAATTAGTGTCGATATTTTGGTGTCAGTTGAAACGCATTTTGACATAAACGATTCAATAATGTTGCAAATACCTATAATTTTTGATAACGTAACATTCTTTTCGGCACTTATTTCTATTGTTACTTCATAGAACGGTTTTAAAATTGGAATAATTTGACTAATATAGTCCCAGTTCTGCAAGAAAAGTAACAAATCAGGACGTTTCAAGGATAGCGATGATGTCACTGCATCTTTTGTGGCCACTATTCTCTCCAGCACCACATAAGTTGAATTCCACCTGGTTTCCACGTCTTCCTTCAGCGTGAGCTCTGGTATTCCCGTTTGCCTTTGAGTTTCGAAAAGCTTACTAAGGCGCTGTGAACTTCGGTGAAAATACTCAACAATTTTTCTTACTTTTCTTAGTGTTTCTTTAACTTCACCTAATCCTGCTTGCACAATTAGATTGAGCGAATGAGCAAAACAACTTACGCTTCGCCATTGTCCTTGGCGAACTGCTGCAAGAACATTTACCGCATTGTCACTCACTATGGCCGTTATCTGGTTGGAAATTTCAAAATCTGCCATAGTATTTTTTAAAAATGAGCATAAATTTGCAGCAGTGTGTCTTTCTGAAAACTGATCGCACGCAATTAAGTACTATTGCAGTTGCGTGTTTTCATCGATGTAGTGAGCTGTTATCGCTACATAACCGACGTTAGTCCTGGATGTCCATCCATCTGTTGTGAGGCACACTGCTACTGCTGTTCGAATTTTCGACTTAACATTTTCAAGTATTTCCATGTGAACACTTGGATGCAATTTTTTGACGGGGTTTCTCGAGTTGGTAACTGATACCCTGGACAATAAGACACTTCACTTATCAGTTTCCTGATTGCTGGCTCGTCTACAAAACGTAGCAAGTGATTGCCCTGTGCAACAGCTTTCAGCACCAGCCTATCTATACGTTCCACTTTTCTAATTGGAGGTGGCTGGCGAATAAATTGTGTGATAGTTTGTTGCTGTAACATTGTTTCTAAGCCAGCAGACGTCTGTGTGGTGGCAAATGCTTTTGAAGTTGAAGACGTTTGTAGGTTGGTAGCATGCTGGGAGCTTGTAGAGGGCTGTATGATGGTTAAAAGCTGTTGATCTGCTGAAACTTGAACTATTTGGCGTTGTAATGACCGAGGCGTTGGTCTTCAAGTGACGACTGAGATTTCCAGTAGATCCACCTGCAAGGCTTAAGGAGGCTTTGCAGTAATTGCATTTGGCCCGATTTGCTCCATCTTCTGTGAAATGCAACCAAATTTCACTGCTTTTTCTTTGTGCCATTTTGAAATTTTGTTTTCTTATCACTTTTTTAATTCCTTTATTTTTAACACTCTTTTTAATTAAAATATATACACCTTACATCAAAAACTAATTTTATGCTTCAAAACTTCAACGAAACAGACTGTTAATTCAAATAAAAGAAAGAATGATAGCAGTGCCACAGCGATGTTCAATTGAAATTTCTACTTACGTATAATATTAAAGCAACCCTAGTACACAAAAAATCAACTGAAACAAAAGAACATGACATAAAAAGACCGAAAGCAAATTTGATAGAAAACCTGACGGTACACTATGAGTCATAGTTTTTTTATGTCATAGTCTATGTCCACTATTGAACGAAACCCGCTCAGTTAAAAGACCGGCTCACTTCGTTCACTTAGGTGATTCGTTCAATTTGACACGTTCGCGAACGACACAGCTCTATTTCTCTATTTCAAATCACTCACAACGGTGCTAAAGGAGATTTTACTTCAAACAGGACAGGGCAATGAAATAAAAGTAGAATTAATTCTTCTACGGTGGTATACTGACACTATATTACATCAGCAAAATTCCTCACCACACAATTATTTCATTGAATCCGATGCCGCGTGCTTTGTTAGCAACCAGATTAGCATTTTTTATCCATACAAATTAAACTTCTTCCTGTATTATCAAGAGATGAAGTATTATTCCGGAAAATATCCTTGGTCACCGCAAATTTCATAAGGCATTTCGCATACCTCTTCCTAGGATATTTTTCTTTCCTACTAGATACACATGGAAGAACAAACAAGCGTACTTGCTCACCGTAATAAATTTATTAATACCGAACGAGGGGGGTACCATCTCCGTTTAAAGGATTCCTATTTTTACGTACATATGTATAAGTATTGCTATGTCCCTCCTCCTTCTTCTCTCTTTTCTTTTTTTATACTATTATCCATGATAATGATTGCAATCACTGCGGTAAAGTATTACTGACACTATATGACATCGATAACCTCTTCAGTTTCACCGGCATTATTTCAAATCTCGAAAACACGTTCATTTACATGATAAGATAAAAAAGTAGTAGGACTGAATTAATTTAAATTTTTGTATTGAACTAACCGGAACAAATCCTAAGTAGTCCTCGAAATAGCACTCTTGTGCTCCGACACAACGCGTAGAACGCGATTCCCACTACACGTACGCCTTCTGGAACTCGCTTTCCGGGATCCCCTTCAGAGATGCCGTCACGGTCCCTTGTATGTCTTCTACAAAGCTGTATCGGTTTCCCTTGAGGTCCCGCTTGAGTCGAGGAAAGAGGAAGAAGTCCGGCGGTGCCAGATCTGGACTGTAGGTAGGATGGGGCAACGTGGCTACCCTGTGCTTGGCCCTCACCAGCAGCGCGGTGTGGCACGGCGCGTTGTCGTGGTGAAGCTTCCACTGTTGAGCAGCTCATGGTAGCATCCCCGTAGGCGTCCTTAATCATTCCGAGGGTCTCCGTCTCGGTTTTTCCAAGTTTGATGCAGAATTTAATGCCGTAGCACCGCTCGAGAGTTTTCTTCATTTTGGATCGCGACGACACTTCTTAACAGAGGTTCACGGAAATCGACGTGCCTACTTTCCGCTTGCTCGCAGGCGACTGGAAAAAATATCGAGCTCTTCGAAAGACTCCCACTACCACCCCCAGGTGATCCGACCATCCTCCACCGTTCTCCGTTCGCGCTACAGATATTCAGTCTTACTACTTTTTGATCCTACCTTGTATACCTTCACTGCTGGTATCCCTTATTTGGACAATTTTTCTATCGGGGGTACTGTATATTTGTTAATGATATACTGAATTCGAAGTGGATTTTATTTTCATGTGAAGTGTGTATGTTACACACAACAACATCTACTTGGCAATAGACATTTTAGTGTTTTGGAAGATATGTGTACCTGTTTGGAAGTTATTAACCCGAAACGTCCTATGATATAAAGGAATTGTAGAAGTAAATTCAAAATCTGAACTAGAAAATAAAACAGTGTGGTACACAATGAATAAAACAACAGATGCAAAAATATTAGCCTGCTTTATATTTCAGTATGAATATTGAAGAGAAATGCAGCCTCTGCCTCTCTTATGCAACATTAGAATTACCAAAGTCAAAGCACAAACAAATGGTATGCTTTTTGGGCTTTTGTGCTTTGACTTTCCAAAAACATCCCCATTTTGTGGCCAGCCTGCAAAAATTTGAGTGTCAGTAAGTAGGGTCAACTGCCCTATAAAAGAACATCGCCAGTAAAAGAACGTTTTGTTAATAAAATTATTACAGCAAATCACAAACATTGTGAAATGCTCTGTTTTTTGTTTTTAAAGAAAGAATGATATTTTAGCTTTGTTTTTCATATAATTTTTTCTTTGAAGTTTAAATGTTCGCGGGAAAAAAATATGAGGGTTCGACATGTTAGTGTGACTCGCTTATTTCGTGGTCGCTTATGAGAGACGCGTGCATCAAGCAGTGTAAGTCTTGTAAAAATACAACAATTCAACAAAAAATCTAGTTGGTAAGTGATATATATCACGTTTCTATTTAAATTCTTGATCATTTGAATATAAAAATAATAGAAAATAAGTAATATTTTTTACATAATCATGGTGTCCTTAAATAGGCATGGTTTTCTAACATCAACCTCAAGAAGAACACGTTTCTATAATCTGTGTGAATTGAATTTTCTGATTGTTTAATTGATTTAATTATTTCATAAAGTATATATTTGTTAAGTAGAAATTGAAATATATGTATCTTCTTATGTTTCAGATACTTCTTGGATAATTTTCACTATCAACAAGAGAAAGAAAAGAAGAATCTGAAATTAAGAAAAACTATTGAAAGAAGAAAGAGAAAATAAGAAACAAGAAAAAGCCAAAATTAAGCAAGAAGAAATAAAATTGAAACAGGAAAAGATAGCACGAGACGTAGTGAAAACAAGAATTCCATTAAAAGCGCTCAATTTCGCAATTAACCTGCCTATAGATTTAGATTATAACGAATAAATAAAAAAGTATTTATCATCTTTTCATTAAAAATTGTTCCTTATTATATTATTTCTCATTCATTGGCTGTGTAAAAGTATTGTTGTCATCGCTGTAACCAAAAAAGTGCAACTATAAGTGCCGTTCATTTACTGGTTGCGTGTTGCTCATTTACTGGACATATCGTTCTTTTATTGGTATATTTGCAACTTCCTCACATTTCTTTAAATTATTAATTTTCTATCTACTTTTAAAGCATGATACTTTTTCTTTACGTTTCCTCAATTGTTTCCGAGCACATTAAAAAAGTTACAAGATGATATAATAATTAGACTCAACATACGCGATTATAATATCTAGAGATTTCCTTAACCGTTCTTTTACTGGGCAGTTGACCCTACATAGGTTAGTGACGGATGAAACCTCATACGTGCCAAACGTCGGTAGTGCACTGTAACTACGGTTTCCTAATTTCGTCCACATAACGTGTGTACTGTATGTTGTGTATCTTGTAATGCAAGCTGACAGAGTTACTCTGTAGTTGACGCATTAATGAATGAAACAAAAAGTGTTTTTGAAATCTCTTAACCGAAGAATTTTACAGCTTGTATACAGTAATGCCGATACCACCATAGCCTGTTATAACGAGATGGGAAACGTGACCAGCATTCCAACAAAGTGAAAAACGTAGTTTTAACTTTAAACCCCAATATACGAACGCCATTAAAGAAAGTCAAGAACAGTTTAAGACTTTCCAAGTTGCAATACATGTGCACTTCTTTGTCATTATAACAATCAATGAACATCAACTAACTGATTGCACAAACCAACAAGTAGCTGAAACATAAGGTTAAATTTTTTGAAAAATTATAATTACGTCATACTCCCTGGTGTGTTTCCGAATGATATTGATCCATATTTAAAATGTGCGAATCTTCACACATCGATTTATGCCGAATATCCTTCTTCGACACATAGAAACATTTTTAGTGATTAACGTCGACATTTGGCAGAATGAACCCTAGAAAGCTACCTAATGCCTTGATTTTCCAACAGGTCTGGAGATTATCTCCATAATAGGTGTCACTTCATACTTATTACTATTAACTAATAATTGTTATTGCTTGGAATGCCATTAAGTTTCAACTGAAAGCATATAACCTACATATTTCTGCGAGTAAAGGTTATCATAATTAAATATTAGTAATACAAACCCACAGTTGTCCCCTTTCGTAATGTTCGTGTATTTGTCCCACACGTTGGCGAACTCTAGAAGACATCATCTAAAAAATTAAAGGAGGAGTCAGAAGAATTTTAAAAAGGGTCGTAAGCATACTGTGGAAAGTAATAGAAGAAAATAATATCTGGAAACGATCTATAAGTGCGATAGCTTATGTCACCAAAATGCCAGTAGTGCAAAGGATAGAAGGCGTGTTTCCAGAGTTTCCTGTGTATCAAGGTCAACGAGACCTATTAATAAATTTGTCATATAGCGTCCACAAGTTCGGTGGTTTCATCTACTATAAAATACATATATAAAACTGTTATTTACAATTTGGTTGATTTCATTAATTACGTGCTTATATACATTTGTAACATAATTTTTTATTCGTCAGATATAGTATTTCTTCAATGCTTTTGCAAAAACATTTTAAAATTAAGGTTTTGTAACTTATAAAGTGGAATATTAGCAGAAAACAAAGCTTTGGTTAATTCCGAATTAAATATTTGTTGTCCACTTTGATTTTTGGATATGAAGGTTAAACTGCTAGTGTCTGACCTACAGACATTTGCACTAATTTTGATTGTCTCATTTTTTTAACTTTCTTTTATGAACGTCAGTCGAGAGTAATTTGCGATTTTTTTCTCACATGGAATCTATAAAAGAAGAAAATCATAGTAGAAAATGTGTACACTCTTTTAGATAGATATTAAAATGATTTTGAAATTAATGCAACATATCTTTATTAATGACAATAATTTTATTCAGCAATCAAAAGCAAGTTTATTGAACCAATTGTATGGCAGAGTACAATTTGCAAAATAAACATATAATTTGAATTAAATAAATAAAATAAGGTTGTTTTGTAAAATTATCAACTTACCATTTTATCGCACGCTTAGCAGAATAATTTTTCGTCGTTCAAAAGTAATTCTGGAACGGACTTGATTCAGAAGAGTACTAAATCTTCATTTTTGACATTTTTGGATAACACTCGGTAACATTTCACTTTATTCGGTGTTTGTAAATGATGAAAGTTTTTAACCTTCCTATACTCACGCATACGGTCTGTGAGACCGATTTATATAGTATAGCATACGTTTTTCATTTTGACGTGAGTATAGTAAGGTTAAATGATAAATGCTGAAACGTATACACCTCCTACCTATTACTTTATTTATTTATTCTTAGAGACCATAACAAAATAATCTTTGTTTTTTGGTATTGAACATGACACTTTGTTTGGAAGTTTAAAAGTAATTAAGAATTTCTTAGAAAAATGTAGAAAATTTCTTGGGAAAAGCATTAATCCCTATTTAAGTAATTTAGCCAAAGATCGTTAATCGTACAATGTAAATTTCCCAGAAAATGGTCTACTATATTTTTATAAAAATAATGCGGTTTTCAAACGGAAAATATGTCGAATAATTTCAAATATGTTAAAATATTCGAAATATGTGGAAAAAGCCAACATTCTAAATATGTAAAATTAAATTAGTCTAAACGCTTTCATTTACCCTCATTCATGTAGATCTTAAAGCGTTCAATTGTGCCGTTGATAGTTATCGTTATACAAAAAATGCTTATTACCATAAAATTAATCTACTTCGTATTCTTGGCAACCTTTTTATAGAAAGATAATTAATAATTTATGCTTTCATCAAGAAATTAATAAGACGCCATTATTTATGATATCGTGTGTTGGTTTTCCTCGGTCTAAATTCCGTGTTATAAAATTACTGGAAATATTTGTGCATGTGTATGTATACGTAATGTATACACATATTACACATACACAATATGTTGTGATTTATATTCCGACGTCGCGTCGCTGGTCGTTTAAACACATATTTTCTATGCGAGCAGCGGCGCTAATGCACATCTCTCGATGTTATAAAGAGATACCAGAAACAGAGATAATATTGATCGCGGAAGGCGATTGCCAACGACGCTTCGAGAACGACGGCGAGTGTCCATGTTATTAAGCTGCATGCTTAGTCGCTGACTCGACAAGCTTTCAGATTAATCTGTTCCATTGTCACGGTGCCGAACATCATACTGAACAAGTCGACTTCAAGTGGGTTGCTTATCCGACGGTGATGACACGAAAGAAATTAGAACGCGTTATATGCATTTTTCTGATATTGACGGCCTCTTATTTTTGGGTAACAACAGGAGTATTTGATGTGAGGATTATTGCACATTTAAGTTCAATATTGGGATACAATAATTTATAATAAAATATTTGAATGTGTTAATCGCACCTTGCCGAAGGTAAAATTGTAGAAAGTAATAGTTAAAAATATATGTACAGAAAATTATTCCATGATTCAAATTTACGCTTTTTCTTTATTAATTTTGCATTCTCTTTTCTTTTGCATAACAAATAAAAGTTCTATTTAAATATTGGCTCCATCAAAATATCCTCTTGGTTGTCTTGTTTAACACATTGACTGCCATGGGTATCATATTTAAAAGCCAGTGATGTGTCTGTTGAGGCTTTGGCTAACAAATATGATAGCCACAATGTATTCACATGTCAGGCCATAGCCATAAAAAATTTATCACTTAGACACAAATCTTGTAGAACTTTGACTGCTGCCCCCTACGATGTGGTCAAATATAAATAATTTTTCAAGAAATTAAGACTTGGTTCGGGTCGGTATTCTGTTAATAAATCCCATTGATTCCTCAATCAATTTTCCATCAACTTTATATTATTCCACATTTCTCTATTTTTTTTTTTTGAATAAATGTCTCATAGTTCTTCATTCAATCTTCACGAAGCATGAACTTTCTTACTTCTATGTAAATCAATGCCAGTCATTGTATTGTGGATCCGAAATCCATGTCGGACAAATTCAAATTTTAATTTGTCTAACCGAAGTGTTTTTTCCATTGCCCTTCAGCTTTGAAAACTCTCATGCTGCCCCGATACTTGTATATACATACGAGTTAAACTTACCGTTTAGAAACACCGTTTAACTAACGTTATTTTGCGATGGTTAAGATTTGGTGCTATGCTGTGTAGTAATTTCGCAATGATATAATTTTAATATATCCTTAACGGCGTAAATCCTGGTGTACCGCTTCCTTGGCGTCCTTTAGAACGTCTAGTTTTGTGTTTACGCTTTATTGGTTTACCTTCCACAGTGTTTTTGTGATTCTTTAAGCGTACGAGTAATTTTACTATTTGTTTTAGTTTTAATAATAATAATTTAAATATTTTTGGTCGTGTGTCAACACTAACAATAGGTTGTTCTGGTCTTGACATTTTATATTGTTTTGATAATGATTATCGTGTAATATTACTAACACTAACTCAGAACGATAAAATTCCTCATCAGACAATTATTCACTATATTATGTTCGAGGTAGGTGTTTTGCCAGTAACGAAGCCATCCTAAATATGAATCATTCGGAAAAATCTGGTTTGAACATGTTAGCTTCGTTGTTAGCAAAATAAGCGTCCAAAAATACTAAATGATTGTGTAATTCGGAGTTTTACTTGTGGGTCAATTCATGACATAGTAATATCTATACATACAACACAAAATTAATACGTTTTTCCTTAACTACGAAACAGATCGATTGTCAGATGAGACTTAAAACTATATTTAACTATTACATTTATTGTTAAGCTCTGTGAAAGAATTCTTTTATATAATTTACGGAATTTTCACCATTTATCAATAAATATAATTTGAAAATATATTTGTACGTATTCTCTTAATATATTTGTCCCTCAAATTTGTTTTGCTTTTTGCAACATTTAGAAAAAGAATGTAACACTAAAAAGGTCATTTTGAAATAGTGAATTTGAATTTTTAAAAATTATATATGTATTTATATGATGTAAATTATTTATTTTCCTACAAAGGTGTTTATACTGTATATACGTGGACCAATGTACAGTATCGACACAAATATCACATTGGTAAATTCCTCACCACACAATTGTTTATAATAAGCAATTGTGTGGTTTGAGTGTGAGTTTACCAATGTGATATTTGTGTCAGTAAATTACACCACAGTCCTTGCAATCACCTTTAATGTACAGTATGCCAAAAAATAAATGTCTCCCCTGTTGAGCACAGATTATCAATATTACCTTCCGCGAGTCAGAGCCAGCTTCGGATGTTTTCGGTCTTTAGGTAGAAGGTTTCCACAAACAATATACTTATCTACCCGAGATTTTATGGTTTACTCTGCTTCAAGTGTTAGTTTACGATTCCCAGTTACATATTTAAATTTTCTCGTAGTAAGGGTAACGTTATACTTTCATTAAGTCTGTGCTCTATCGTAATTCATATCTGATGCGTAAATAATGATTCGTAGATGCGGTATATTTAATAATTGTAAGATGCACATGTCAATGTATATGTATACATTATTGATTAAAATATTCCCAAAGACTTTATAAAAATGGGAATTAATTTTAGTATAAAAAGCAAAAATGAATTATTTATAGCAGAACAAAATAGTATACAGAGGAGTTTATATGGTATTAATTCGGTTAAAATTTGTTTCATAAAAGAGTGACAATCTATCAAAACAATTACATGACTAGAAATGACAAATTTTATGGTTCTTTGCTGTTAAGGATTTAAAGACATTTTCAATAGACTATCATATTAATAGTTTTTCTGTATAGTAATATTTTTCACTTCTCTCAACTTCAATAATTCTCTTTATTTTTATCAATGTGTTAAAATTAATATTCATTTCTGTTTATGTATGCACTAAATTTAGAATAGTTTTATTAGTATTATGTATCAAACATTATCTAAATTCATCGCCAACAAACAATGAACGCTTTCGATGATGCGTACCGAAAATCCTTAACATGCAGATAAAAGAAACTTCGTCGGTCGGCTCCAGTAGGAACGTACAAAGAGTTATTTATCAGGCGTCGACTACATACATGTGGCCCATTACGCAGGCTACGAGTCGAAAAGGACCGACCGGCTACTTTAGTAACGTTCCCTGGAATTGTCGCTTACTTGGGTGAGGCCAGCGCGTTAGAAGAAAGCAATATCAGAAACATAGCATGAAAACCATATCACCCGAACTTCGTCTCGAACTGACTCGCCTCACCGACGACGTTCGTAGCTTTCTTCGTAAACCGCTGCTATGTACGAGATGTACAAAAATATTAGGGCCGGCCGTCCCTAGGTTTAAAAGCAGAGACAGATCATTCGATCTTTGAATACATAGATGCATAGAATATGAAACGTTTAAGATAAACGTATTTCACAACGTTAAGAACAAGGCAAAGATATATATTTGAACTAATTTGAACAAAACGCATTTTTAAACGTTTAGTCACAAACGTATGTTAAGTGGGAAACATAACTACAATTCTTTGTCATTATATCAGAAAATAAAGACACAAATAGAATACACGCCAAGTGCGTGATATTGAATATAATATAAGTGAGTTGCGAACATTGTGTAAGACAAAAATTTGACCTTGAAACAATATATATATATATATATATATAGGAATACGTATTTTTATAATTATTTTATTGCCTAGTAAATATCAATATGATCTGTCTAAATGTGTTATATGTTACATATCTATCTAAATGTCTTTTATTGTAAAATATATGTCAATCTATCTGTTTAAATAAACCGGCATGAAAACAGAAAAGCCTGTTTTCTTAATTTATATCCCCACGCAAACGGGTAACTGTTTGGTGCTCTCTCCAAACCAGGAGACCGTAACATTTGCTTATCATAGTTCAATTCAGTCAGTTTCAGTTCTATCGCGTCCACCTGCGTTTATCTGCTAATCACTTGTCAATTTTATTTTGTTTTCAGGGTAATGAATGTGTTGAAGCTAATTGAATACGATTACCTGTCATTTTTTTAGTTATGGTTGCCTTCATTAAAGAATATATACAAAACTTGATAATGTATACCGCAAGAAAGAGAAATTTCCTTTTTCGTTTTAATTTTTGTGTAGACCTCATAAGGTGCTATTTAACCAGGTGTGGTACAGCTCCGAGTAGCAGCTTCCGGAAAATTATAAACCTACAATCAAAACTATGCTAATTATAAAGTTACAAAATGTCTACTACAGTAGATGAAAACAAAATTTGCAATGGTTGTCAGATTTTATTATTTTTATAAAGGAACAAGAAATACATAAACTAACAAAATTAAAAAAAGCTACTTCCAAAAAGGAAAGTAAAAATTCTTAAAGGGACAAAAAAACGTAAACTATTAATAAAAAAAAATTGAATGAATGCCACTGCAGTCACCGAGGATGTATAAACAATATAAACATGTTACAAATAAACTGAGTGCACGCATAGACAGCCTGCGTGAATAGTATGCGCAGAGGCGCCACACGTACACACTAACACAGTCACACCTACATGGCTTAGGTCTGATGCTCAAGTCCTAATTAGTCCCTACCGCAGTTGAGAGTATAGATGTTTACACACCAATAGAATTGTACGCAAAAGCAAATTGCAAATGAATACAATATTAACATGTAAAATATTGTGGCTAGACGCCCCATGGAGGGGTAACGTCGCTTTCTAGGAGCTCTCTAAATCCAGCGTTAGGGGCGGATCAGTTCCCATCATCCAGTCCTCTCATGGTCACACTCTCCGGCTTATGTCTCTCCATCCCCTCCTGTCCTTTGTCTTGTCTTCCCATTTCTTGATTCCGATTTTGCCCAGGTCCTTTACCACTTCTATCAACCACCTTGTCCTTGGTCTACCTCTCCTTCTGGATCCTCCCGGTTCCCATTCTAATAGTATTTTTTATTATCGTGTTTTCCGCTCTCCATACGTGTCCCAGCCATTTTATCCTTTGTTGTTTTATTTTCTCTACGATGTCCTCTTCAATTTCTTTTTCCAGCTCATGGTTCATTCTTTGTCTATAATCATTTTCTCCAACCTTGACTGGTCCCATTATTGTTATCAAAATTTTCCTCTCCAGTATTCTTAGGTCTTCTTCATCTTTTTCGTCATTCTGAGTGTTTCGGCCGAGTACAGTATAACTGGTCTTATTATTGTTTTATATACATATATATTTATCTTGACCTTTTGGATAAACTATTATCTTTTAAGAGTTTTTTATTTGTGTGATACGCTCTGTTCATTGCTATAATCTTTCATCTAATTTCCTGTACTCTACTTCCATCACTAGATATCATAATGCCCAGGTACTTACATTTTTCGACTTCTTCGAACTTATATTCTACCACTGTTGTATATTTGTTTTTGCTGATTTGTTTACCAGCACGCATTATTTTTTATTTTTCTTCATTTATTTCCAAACCCAGCTTCTTTCCTTCCCTCACAATTTCCTCCACCATCTTAATCAAAATTTATCGTCTTTTTGCCTTGATCACAATATCATCCGCATACGCTATTATTTGTCCTCCCTTTATTCTGATTGTTCCTTTATTTATTTTTCTTGTTACGTACTCCAGATCCAGGTTGAACAGCATTATGGCTAGTGCATCTCCCTGTCTAACCCCTCTATTAACCTCAAATTCTTCCGTCTCTCCCTCTTGCCGTTTTAATTGTCATCTTAGTTTCATTCGTTGTCATCTTGGTGAGCCTTCTTAGTTTTGCCGGTACTTTGAATTCTTTCATCGCTAATATTAGGTTTTCTCTTTTAATGGAATCTAAGGCCTGCCGGAAGTCCACAAACAGAAATTCTACATCTATCATATATTCATGCGTTCTTTCCATGATCTGTTTTAAATTATGTATAGCGTCCGTTGTTGATCTGCCTTTCACAAATCCACACTGATATTGACCTATGGTGCCTTCCATTGTAACTGCAATTCTCTTGTGAATTATTTTTGCTAGTATTTTGTATATTGTGCCAAGCAATGTGATCCCTTTGTAGTTTGGACACTCACGTTGGTCTTGTGTATGGTGACTATCTGTCCACATTTCCATTCCAATGGCAAACATTCCTCCCTCCATATCTTCAAAACCAATAGGTGTATATATTTCATCAAAAACTCTTCTCCATATTTTATCATTTCGTTCCATATTCCGTCTTTTCCTGATGCTTTACCATTACCCAAATTTTTTATAATACTTTCGACTTCTTCTGGTGTTGGTTCCTGTATACTTATTTTCTTAATATCTCCTTCTTCTTCCTTTCCTCTGTCAGTAAATCTTTAAAATATTGAACCCATATTTCTTTATATTCCTATTGATTTTCCGTTATTCTACCTTCTTTATCCCTTATTCCACTCAGTTTATGTTTATGTTGTTTGCTTTGTTCTTTGATCTTTTGATAAAATTGCTTCGTATTTCGGTTCTTGTATTCTTTTTCTATTTGCTTTATCTTTTCTTCAGTCCATTTCCTCTTTATCCGCAGTTGAGAGTATAGATGTTTACACACCAATAGAATCGTACGCAAACGCAAATTATAAATGAACAGAATATTAACATGTAGATAAATACTCCACACAAACATTAAGTAAACATTATTAAAACAACAAAGAAACATAAATTTGCAATAAATTACATTGCATAAATTACGAAAATAATGTTACATTATTTTCGTAATTTCTAGTTGCGAGTTGTTTTTTATATTTTAGAATCCTTTTTTGTTTTCAATTCTTCTCTTGGTTATTGCTACATTTTTTTAGTTATTGTTTCTTTCATATTTTATTTATTTACAATATGTGTTTCCATGTAATTTATTGCAAATTTATGTTTCCTTAGCTATTTTCATATTTTTCTTAATTTTTGTTTAGAGTATTTTTGTTGTTTATAAAAATTAAGTCTGAAAACAATTGCAAATTTCGTTTTTATCTACGGAAGTAGGTATTTTGTAACTTTATAATTAGCATAGTTTTGATTGTGGGTTTATAATTAAATAGCACCTTATGAAAGAATCATTTCTAATAATGTAATTTTTTAAATAGATTATCACTCTTTGTATGAAACAAATTTTAACCGAATTACTACCATATAAAGTTCGCTATATATTATCTTGTTTTGTTATAAAAATTCTTTTTTGATTTTTATACCAAAAATAATTCTCATTTCTATAAAGTCTTTGGGAATGCTTTCAACCAAGTGCAAATACCTCTAATATTTTAATCAATAGTATATACATGTACATTGACATGTGTATCCTACAATTACTAAATATACCGCATCTACGAATAATTATTTACGCTTCAGATATTAATTACGATTGAGCACGGACTCAACGAAAGTATACCGTTACTAAGAGAAAATCTGTAAAAAATATGTAACTGGGAATAGTAAACTAACACTTGAAGCGGTATAAACCATAAAATCTCGGGTAGATATTGTTGAGAGAAACCACAATTATATTAGGGAAGATTTTAATGATACATGGAAAGATATAACAGACATTGACAACTGGTTTACAATTTTTGTTGTGTTGCTAGGTCGTTGTTTTGTTTTCTTTTAGATAGCAACTACAAAGTATTTAGAAAACTAGTGGACTGTTGTCATTTCGCTCCAACATTCTCCCGGGCCTTGAAATGTCCAATTTCAATACCCTTTGGCAATGGGTATAGTTGAGCCATGGAACGTACCACTTCCTTTCCTCTTGCTACCACCGTCGCCACGCGATTCTTGCCGTCGGCTCCAGGGTGAAACCTTAAGATTCTATCTACTGGCCAATGTTGCGGTGGAGCTGCAACTTCCTTAATTAAGTCCAAATCATTAATTGATGGCACATTCAAGCCGTCTTGCGCCCATTTAACCCTTGTTTGAAGATGGTTGATGTAATTTCTAGTCCACTGCCTCCAAAAATGCTGATACATTTGCGTTAGTTGTTCGTATTGCTTCAGGGAGTTCGGTTGAACTTTGGTGACTTCCACTTGCGGAACAGCAGTTATAGGACTCCCAATTAAGAAGTGTCCCGGTGTAAGAATCGTTAAATCGTTGGGGTCATCAGAGTGGGGATATGGGGGGTGGGAATTTAGGATGGACTCTATTTGACAAAGTAACGTCAGGAAATTTTCAACTGTTAACACGTGATTCGATATAACCTTCTTCAAATGCATTTTGAAAGATTTTACTGCAGCTTCGTGCAATCCACCAAAATGTGGTGCCCGAGGGGGCATAAACTTCCACGTTATAGCACATTCGGTTAAAAACGACTGAAGGATCCTTAAAATAATTCAAGACGATTTTGTGGGCGTTAACCAAGTCTTTGTTAGCCGCAACGAAAGTCTTCGCGTTATCAGTATATAATTGGACGGGCAAACCACGTCTAGAAACGAATCGTTTTAAACAGTTAAGAAAACTGGCACAAGTCAAATCCGAAACTAACTCCAAATGAACAGCCTTAGAACTAAAACATACAAATACGCAAACAAACGATTTTATTATTTTCTTATTTCGAAGTTTAGAGCCCTTTACTGAGAATGGACCAGCAAAGTCAAGTGCTGTATAAAGAAATGGATGCGAAGGAGTAGTGCGATTTCTCGGTAAATTGGACATTTGTAGTTGAACAGGTTTCGGTGAATACTTAAAGCATACGATGCATGAATGCAAAATCCTCTTAATAGTGGATTTGCCAGAGATTGGCCAGAAACGTTGTCTTACAGCCGATAATGTAGGTTGTGCACCCGCATGAAAGTGTTTATAATGCTCATAATGGATGATTAGCCGTGTTAAAGGATGGTTCTTTGGTAATATAATTTGATGTTTGGATTCGTATAGTATTTCAGCATTCTTAAGCCTGCCTCCTACTCGCAGTAAACCTAGCTCATCAATGAACGGTGATAGACATTTTAGATTGCTTGTGTTAGATACTCCATTATAACGCTGTAATTTTTTAATTTGTTGTTGAGTCACTCCTATCAGTGTGATAATAGCCTCTTCGGTTTCTTCAGGAGTAAGTAACCCAAAGGTTCTATTCTCCGAAGAACATGTTAAATTTTTTTGAACCACAATATGTAGACAGTAATTCGTTTAAGTTTTTCTAAAGTAGAATATTTAGTAAATAAATCGAGACAGGCCGCCGAGGTTAATATTAATTTTTGCAATCTCCTCCCCGGAGCTTCGTTATCTATTTTTCTCCAAAGAATTCGTTGAAAATCCTGATGTTCCGTGCTTACGTTCACTTGTCTGATCTTCTCAATATCCGCTGTAAGGGCTACATTTTGTTTTCTAAATCTCGATAGGATTGAAAATAATTCACTCTGAATGGTGGGACCAACTAAAAGGACATTGTTTAAGGATAAGCCCGTAGTAGTTGGTGAGGATGCGTCGAAAACTACTCTGAGTTTTGTTGTAGAGCTAGACGCCTTAAATACCAGATGATGTGGAATATAGTATTCCGCTTTGTTTGTGCGTTCGTTAATTTCTGCTGTTAGGTTACTTACGCGCTTCATATGTCCTAACGTTTCGTATTCTGACATAAAATTCGAATAATCGTCTTCTAAGTTTTCGTTTCGACCAAATCTTAATTCGAGTCGTTGAAACCGTGATAAGGCATCTTTCAAATTATCTCCTAGTAGCTCTTTGTTATCGGCAAAGGGAAGAGCTAACGTATATCGTCCTGTTTCATCGCGAATAGTATTTTGTATGAAATGATTTTCACATCGTGTCTCGTTCATACTGAATATTTTATCTTCCGGGTAATCATCAAATTTCCAAAACCGCTGTAACTCTTTATGCAACTGTGAATTATCTTCAATACTCAAATGGCAAAATGACTTTGTCAAACCTTTCGAACTCAATCGTCCAGTGACTAACCATCCAAGTTTGGAGTAGCGTAAGATAGGTTTATTCCTACCTAATATGATTTTTCCGTTAACGATTAATTCAAAAAATATTTCCGCGCCGATTAACATATCAATATCTTCGGGTTTATAAAATTCTGGACCCGCTAAGTTAATATCTAGAGGTATATTTAGATGCTCAACATCTAAAGCGATCGTAGGTATTCGTTCAGTAATTCCGTCTCCGATTAAAAAAGTTAAAAATGCGTGATAATCTTTATGAATAGAATTAATAGTTAAATCTATTTGTTTATTCTCCGTTGAAGTTGTACCGTTTACTCTAGCTATCGTTATTGGGTCTATACCGTGATATCTGCTATCTATTTTGTGGAATAGTTTGGTCGTAATATAATTGCTATCACTACCACTGTCTATCAGAGCCCGGGCCTGGATTAATTCTCCGCGACGATTTTTTATGTGAACTATTGCGGTAGACAAAAGTACGTAATTTCCCTTCTTAAATGTATGTGAAGCAACAGTTATAGGCTGCTGCGCATCGCTGACATGTAAAAGGGTATGATGGCGTTTTGGCATTTAAAACAACTGCGAGTAGATTTATATTGTTGTGCTGTGTGTCGTGGACCTAAACAATTAGTACACGCCTTAAGATCTTTGGTTATTTTTAATCGTTCTTCTGGGGTTTTCTTTAGAAGATTCTGACATTGGTGTATTGAATGTGATTTAGAACAATGAATACAATTTAATTTTTGAGAAGCGAGATTAGCGATAGTCTTTGGTTTTCGAGTTGACTTCAGAATTGTGTTATTGTTTGTAATCGATTCCAGTACTTGACATCTATCTTTTAAGAAGCTTAGTAATTCTGAAATGGTTGGTAAATTACTTCCCTTGGAATATTGTTCCTACAACTTTCTAGTGTTATGGTCAAATTTGCTTGCTAATATATATATTAATGGAATGTCCCAGTGTTCAACTGGCAAGCCTAATGCCTCTAAAGATCTAAAATGTTTTAAGAACTCGTCTAATAAGAGCCGTAAAGCTCCAGAAGACTCGCGTGATACGTTTTTAATTCAACCATTGATCGCATATGTGAATTAATTATGATTTTCTTATTCTCAAACCGCTCTTTCAATAACTCTAAAGCTACCTGTAATTATGCGAGGAAATTTCTAATGCTTTAATAACTTCAGCAGCCGGGCCCTTTAACGACAACGATAAATACATAAATTTTTGAAAGTCTTTTAATTTCGAGTTGCTGTCGACTAACGTGTTGAAAACATCGCGAAATTGAAACCAATTCTCATAATTGCCATCGAATTCCGGCAAATTTATTGTAGGGAGTCGTACATTATTTATGTCTGTAATATTATTTAAATCCAGTGATTGGAGATTACTCACTTCGCTAAGTTGTACGTTTCTATCTGAGAATGACGCACTATCGCTAATGTTAATCGATTTTAATAATTGTTTACCTGAGGCCACTGCCTTATAATACATATTTTCAAATTCTTCACGTACCGTTTCATCATGAACGTTTTCTAAATCCGAATTTTCTATTTCATTTTGAACCGTTTCGAATTCGCTAAGTACCAGCTTGAGATTTTCTAATCTAAATTCTAGTTTCGTTATTTGAGATTCATCGAATTTCGCAATGAAATTCATAAATCTCGTTACCGAAGCTTTTAAGGCTCCACGCTTACGTACTAGATGTTGAGAAGACATCGTTGAAAGACTAACAAACCACAATGGTTACTCGCACAATGCATAAATAAGTAGTTAAGTAAGTAGGTTTTAATCACCAAAATAATTCGAAAAAGTCAAACTGACGTTACAATATCGGGTAAGGATGGAGACAAGAAAGGTACTCACGATGTACTCACGATTTTCGTATGTTGCACTGACCTTGAACTTCTACAGCATTCGTTTTCATAAGACCATATGGGCCATTTTCGTTCTTCGTACTCGTTGATTCACCAAAAATATCCGGCTCGAAGGACCAAAAATTATGTTGAGAGAAACCACAATGGTATTAGGGAAGATTTTAATGATACATGGAAAGATATAACAGACATTGACAACTGGTTTACAATTTTTGTTGTGTTGCTAGGTCGTTGTTTTGTTTTCTTTTAGATAGCAACTACATAGTATTTAGAAAATTAGTGGACTGTTGCCATTTTGCTCCAACAGATATGTACACTGTTTATGGAAACCTTCTACCTACTATATCGAAAATGCCCGAAGCTTGCCCTCCGATGCTCGGAAGGTAATATTGATAATCTGTGCTGGACAGGGGAAGACATTAGTTTTTGGCGGTTATACATAACTTATATTGTCTGTGATGTTAACCATCCCAGCTGTGTGTATGTTCTATAATTTTCTTGTAGGTTTTTGTTTCCTTCTTTCAATGTGCATTAAAGCGGTGTTTCTCAATCTATTTACACTTCCCCCATCTTGTAAGCGTCTATACATCGCGCCTGACTGATTGAAAATCACCAGGTTAAAGGAAGGTAGTCAAATGTAATGGATCGTTATCGTTCACGGTAATTTAATCTTTTTGCTATGATCTACTTTCGTGTATTTCATGTACGGTGATAGAAAAAACCCTTTATGCTCACGGAATTGGACATATGTTCTACATTCGACCAATACCCTTTACAATATTAAGGGATATTTTGCCTTAGAGGTCTGAGTTGCAACATTTTAAAAAATGGATACATTATTTGTTTCTTGGACTGTGTTCTCTCCTCTAGCTAGACTTGCTAGCCTTTATGCTGGAGGGTGTACGCTGGAGGTCCACATTTGGCCTTCATGCATAACAAGGTACCAAGGTACCTGCAGCTGTTCGGGGAAGAACACTGCTCGCAATGTTGCAGTATTCATGCTTAATACTGTTAGAGCACATATGTTAAGGGCCCTGTTAATTACGACACGGGGCTTATTTCACCGGTATCCAGCGTATCTAGCTTTGAGCTTATACAAACTTATAAGCAATTATCCTGCTTGAAAATGTAATATACATGAGAACCAAGGAGTAGAAGCACTGTTATATGAAGACACACAGTCAGTATACAATTTACGCGAAATTATCTAATTCAGAATTTAGAGAATAAAATTTAGCCAGGGACAGTTCAGCGAATACTTAGCAAAAGTACTTAGCTAAAAACAAGCGCTAGGTGAAAAGATTCAAACTTATAATATAGATTTATTATATGGTGATTACAATTTGGCTGTGGAAACATATGCTGTACATATCGATTTTTCCAGAAGTAAGCCTGGTAATTTAAGGGGAGGTACCTGAGTAAATTTTTCAGAAAATCGATTTTTCTTTAATTTTATTTTCTTGAGGTTTGTAGTTCAAAGAATATTGTGCATAAATTTATTCATTATATATTCTGCAAAGGACGACAGAAGGTCAAGTGCGCGGTCGATTGGATCGGCTTCGGTTTGTACTTTTGAAAAATCGATTTTAACTTCTTTTTTTTTTTAATATTCGAAGTACGTAGAATATTGTGAGAACATTTCATGTTGAAATTCCGCAATCGCTAAAATTATACTGAGAATTTACCGAAAGATCGTGCAGCGTCCGAACGGCCGAGCGCGTCATTTCTTTAACCACTTTTCGAACGCGGTCATCTCGAAATATAGTTTTCAAAGTCGGTACCAGATGTATCTCGAAAACAGCTTGTCCGATTTTGTCTAAATTTGGACAGAATATTCTTCGATAGTTTTTGTCGTTCGCTACGTAGGGGTTTTTCATTTGAATGAACCATTGCCTTTTTATGCAGTGGTTGCAATTCCGTCAAAAATAAAAATTTCAAAATAATCCTACGATGCGAATTCCTTTCTATATTATATTTCGAGAATCCGTTACGTTTTCATGTTTTGGATGAACCGACTGCCCGGAATCCTTGGCACCACAAGCCATGTCAACGAACAACACGTCTGATGCTGACCACAATAACAGCGTCTCCAGTCAACGAATTTATTTTAAAAAATTCCTAAACATGCCCCAATGTACATATTTTCTAATAAAAGAAACCTGGATCCAATCGAAAATTCTCGAAGTTTACCTGTTTTTCCCGCCGTTTACTTAGTTACCTCCCCTTAAGTGTAATATGCTATTGTATCTAAGCCAGTGTCACCTAAAATTAAATAAGTAGCCAATTAAAAAAAAGGTGTAAGATAATCATGGCACATGTAGATAAGTATATGTAACATACATATGTATATCTTTGAATATTTACATTTACTTAAAATCAACGTGTTCATTCACACGCGCATATTTCTATTAGTACGTATGCCTGCATGTATCACACGATAGTATTTACACCAGCTATGCAAGTACACAGGCAAAACGTAATTACATGGCGAATAGTATGGAGTAAGTAGCTTACGAGATATGTAAATAAATGGCACAAGGTTCACGTGCGGTGGTCTACAATGACATCCTCTTCAAGCTTCGACACCCTCGGGGATTTCATATACGCAGAGCCCTTTGGGCGACGTTAATGTCCCAGTCAGTGGGCTATGAGCTCTTCTGCAAACTATAGCGATTGATACAATGCACACAGAGAGAGGCACTACCTATACAAGGGAGTTAAATTAATAATACTTTAATGTTCATTCATAGCCATACTTTAGGTATAAAATAAATATGTACCTATTTTGTATAGAATCTTAGACAACGTTTTATTTTTATCATTTTTTATACTCCTATATTGACAGTAAAATTATAGTGTGGAGGAAATCATCGAATTGGTATTGTATTTCTTGTGTTTCTTGCTAATTGATAATTGTTTTAGAACTTTTTGAAATTATTGCAGTACTTGACACCTTAAGATACAACAAAGTTTTAAATTATATACAGACTTCGTCAACTTTTGTTTAGCCAGTGCGGAGAAATTTTTAGCCGATTCAAGTCAAAATAGAACAAGTAGAAAACGATCGAATTTATTTGTGCAATGTTTCACATCTTCCACGAGGGCTTCCGATGTGACCGTGTACTCGTTGCGTCTGTCTGTGTATATATAATTGTAATGTATATGTAACACATATGGAAATTTATGTTAGCAACGGAAGACCTGTGACGGATTTATATTTTTGAAGATTTGTAGATTGCTTTTCACATTAGCATAACCGTGGAAATCGGGCTGCAACCGACAACGTTGTACGAACCAACGAGAAAAGTTAGTACGTGGTGCGTTTCGCGCGGGCGTTCAGTCTGTAATGTTCATTATACAGCAGTTTAGAGTTGTGCAGTTTGGCCTATCGACTTTCAACGTTCCTGTTTCCTGCAATCGCTGAAAAACTGTGGCAAACACTTTATAAGTTGGAGTTGGACGATTTGGAAATTTGGCGGCATACAACCACCGCGCTTGTCCGCATACCGTAAACCATGTTAGAGTAATCGCGAACAGTACGCTCATTCAATGTGAAAGTAAACTAAAATGACGGGTCACAAGTAACTACGGACAAAACCAACATAATCTACTTGTATACGTCAAGCTAAACTGAAGTGTTAGTTCACAGATAATTACGAACAAAAATCAATAGAATCTATTCTCACACAAATATTACTGTTTCAGAACTTATAACTCGAAAACGGTGCGTTTCGGGGTATGAGTTTCTCATGAAAAGTTGCTTTTGTTTTTGCATCCCCTACACGCCGTACAAATTTGTAATACGTATTTATTAACACTCTGTGTATATATATATATATATATATATATATATATATATATATATATATATATATATATAGAGTATAATATATAAAATCGAGCGAAAAACTCTATTGGGGTGGTCGGTCCGTGAAATAAAAAGTCTCATTTGTTGAACCTCTATATTTCGTCACCGTTTGGTAACTTCATCAGGAGTATGCTGAAAAATGTGCTATCACAATGTTGCAACTTAAGGATTAAACTAAGACTTACAACTAGAGTAGATCACTAGCCCTCAGATACCACGTTAATATGTATCTGAGGGCTAGTGATCTACTCTAGTTGTAAGTCTTAGTTTAATCCTTAAGTTGCAACATTGTGATAGCACACTTTTGCAGCATACTCCTGATGAAGTTACCAAACGGTGACGAAATATGGAGGTTGAACAAATGAGACTTTTTATTTCACGGACCGACCACCCCAATAGAGTTTTTCGCTCGATTTTATATATTCTACTCTATACAGTACGGTCGAAATACATTTTTACTATATATATATATATATATATATATATATATATATATATATATATATATATATATATATATATCTGTGGATGTTTTTTTCATGTTTAATTTAAAACAATTCAGCAGCACTTTGATCCTGTTTGTGAAATGAAAAGAATAGTCTAAATAAATATTCGGCAGTCAGCTACATAAATATTTTGCGTCCAGTATCCTTAAACACTATCTATTATATATATTTAAATCTATAGCTCCTAGAGTGAACCGTATGAATGCTGGTAATACTTTAAGGAAACTTCGTTTACTCCACTTAGAAGCAGGATGTATTTTTTGAGTTCTGCCTATTCTTAGTTACCCCTAGATCAACTAATATAATATATGATACTACGCTTCATACTAGGATAGTTTCAACGGAACAAAAACACTTCATTCTTTTGCAAACTGGTGTTGATACATGGTACGAGAACCCAACCGGTCTACCTACAAATATTGAACTTTTCTTTTATTCCAAAAATTATATTGGCACCAATGATTTACCTACTCAATTATAACTTTGGTGTATTGAGGGCGAGTCGCGTAAGTGTGTGTGAGGACATCTTGTAAAGTTGGCATCCTTTGGTTTTCAGACATTATGATTTGCAAATTTTTCAGTGTTTGTTGTACAGTGTCTGCAATATCGAATCCTTCCCGTTTTGATGCTTCCGACTATTTAAAACCTGTTAGAACTGAGTATTACAATATTGCTCTTTGTTTTTATATAATTGTGTAGAATTTTGTATATCCTTTGAAATATTTCTCAAAATTTTCGAGATCTTTAAAAGTTGCCCAAAACTTGGCGTGACTCATTTCCTGGACTAATAGCTTGAGTTTACTTAATGCGCTCTCTTTTCTTCGTTAAATATTTTCTACAACTTTTATAGGTTAAAATTACTAACTGAACCATTGATGAATGAATTTGTTTAACGCATGTTATCATTAAAATGTGTTTTTTACCTTACAATAAAATAGTAATATTCAAGCGTGGCGTTTCCTTATATCAGTACGCATATTTCTCTCCTGTATTTACCAAACGTAGGTCCAGATAATGAATGAATGAGTTCAAATTTGGTCAGTAACCGATCAGCCAAGAGTAATCGAAAGATACAATACTACAGTTCATATAGAGTATTAGATATATGATTTATGGAAAATCAGATCGGTGCAGCATATAAAGCGGTATGAAACCGTGACAAGAAAGCCTAAGAGAGAAAAGAATAATTTTATACAATCCGTACGAATTAAATGAGTGGCCAATAGTTTGTAAGACCATGTGCTTAGACTCTATGTGGAATAAACTATAGGAGTTATTTTCAGAGAAATACAAGCGATCTAATATCTACTTTTTCCAAACTGACTTAATAGCCTGAAATAACTGTTGCGATCGGACTTTTCTGATATATTTGTGCAACTAGTGAATAATTTATTTCTACAAATACAATAATGTTCTATATTTTCCGAATTCCTAAAACTATTCTAATTATTAGGTTATCTTAAGTAAATGACTAGTTGGGAAAATCAATCTGATATGTATGTATAAATATCTGGTATGAAATACCTGGTACTAGGTATTTATTATTACAGCCAAAGTACTATTTTGGACTCGGTTTAGTGCGAATTACCGATTTCTAGACCATCGGTTAGAGAACTGCAAGCAGTGCGGTCAGCAATTATGCTGCAGATACTAGTGTAATGAGTTGTAATTGAGTTGTTACATATCTGTACATATGTATGTATATATGTATATGTCTGAATACATATGTCCGTTTCAACTATTATTAGACACATATATCATTCTACAAAAATCTGTTCGGTTATTATCATCAATTTAAAACTCAGATGCAATAAAATCTTTTGAGTATTTAAGGGTTAACATTTGATCTAACAGATTAAATTGATTGACAGTTCAATAAACAAATATTAATTCTTCAATCCAAGTTCGTAAAAGCATTTTAATTTCCTAAGATAATTATTTATCAATCCAAATACAATGTCTGTATTTAAGATTTCTGTACCTTCTCCGTAATTAAAAATAATCGTTAGTTATTAAACTAGAACAGCAGGGATTTTTTTAATTTTTATTGTAATTATCAGAAAATCAATTTGAAAAAATTATACTACTTGTAACAATATGTTATGTGTTGAGTATATATGTATACGGCCTAAGTATAAAGTTCCGAAACGTTCAACTATTTTCGTTATTTCCATTTTTTCTTAATTGGCTTATGTATACAGTCAATACTAAGCAATATGTTAATGATCTTATCAATTTATTTCATTCTCGATTTTGCAGATAATTAAGTTAGTTTTTACAAAAGAATCAGCCTTAATATTTATTCAGTTTCTGATGGAAAATTGAAAGTTACGTTAATATATATCAAACATGAAGAGCTTTTTATAAGAAATTAAAAGAAATAAAACGTTTTGAACACAGAAGTAGTGTTAATTTTGGGTTAATATGAACGTTCGAAATGTTTCTCGTATTTTTTTCAAATGGAGCAGCTGTATATCCTTTCATTTCCCGATGTAGCATAAAGTTACATTAAACTAAATTTAAAATTCAAACTAAAAATATTCATACAAAATTAAAATGTAGGTCTCCAAGGGTAGGCTAACAGAATATGCACGCAGCTCATTCACCTATATCGTTTCTCTGCTTATTCATGCATCTCAGATATCATGCTATTTTGGAGAACTATATTTTTAAATTCAGAGACACGTACGTGGTACTACAATATTGCCATCAGTGTTAGAACAAGAAAAGAATCATATGAGAAACGATCCAATTATCTAACTGCCAACAGTACCGATCCATATGAATGTAAATCTTTGAACGATGTGGTGTGTGAAGTTGTTTCTTGATCAAATATGGCAGCTGTACTTATTTATTACGGGATTAAGACAGAACTTAGCTTCATCCGAAAATCATCCTTGTCCCTGACGTACAACATGGCGGATGTTCTGACAACACTCAACTAGGCCCTAGAGCTTGATAGATTCCGCCGACTACTCTTCGAGTCTATTCTTCAAACGTCAGATGCCTACTTGAATTTGTTTATTTATTTGCCTTTCTCTGACGAACAATTCCAAAATTTACTTATTTATTGAAGCGACTACATACTAAGGTATACTGAGGTATTTACCCCTATTCTTGTCTTTAGAAAAGAAAAGAGAATGCTTTCTGATATAGGTACACAGATTTTGTTGAAAATTCGAAACGGCGTACATGCATTGGCAAATACGAATATTGTGGCAATATTAACCACGTGTTTGAAATAAAAAGGTTCAAATATTTTAGAAAATTAGCTAATCAATCGAATTAATGTTATATATAAGTTTTACTATTGCAAATATTATACCGAATGTAAGATATAACCAATTTAATAAAACTAATTCTCGTTATGGTGTGAAACCAACCCAACCCAACAATGTAGGGACTTAGTTGCCACGCAAATTTGGGGTTTGACTAATGGACACTAACCAGAAAAATTTGACAACTAACTTGTACTTGTGCTTAATTAGAAAACTACTTTCACTATTCGCAGACGCGCGTTTCGCGGTCATGCCGCTCATCAGTGCGACTGTGTGAAGTAGTTTTCATTTCTATAGAAGCTCTATATAAGCCCGGGTGTTAGATGTTCGTACATATGAGAGTTCAATTACGAAATTCGGCCATAATGTACTAATTACGCATTTTTGCAGCTATTTGATTCTACAGAAGCAGACAACTTGTTTTGCCACAAACTGCTGTTGTAGCTACGCGCGTCTGCGAATAGTGAAAGTAGTTTTCTAATTAAGCACAATTTTCCCACGGCGGGCTAGCCGAGTGCGCGATTGTAGCTACTACAGCAGTTTGTGGCAAAACAAGTTGTCTGCTTCTGTAGAATCAAATAGCTGCAAAATGCGCAATTAGTACATTATGGCCGAATTTCGTAATTGAACTCTCATATGTACGAACATCTAACACCCGGGCTTATATAGAGCTTCTATAGAAATGAAAACTACTTCACACAGTCGCACTGATGAGCGGTATGACCGCGAAACGCGCGTCTGAGAATAGTGAAAGTAGTTTTCTAATTAAGCACAATTTTCCCACGGCGGGCTAGCCAAGTGCGCGATTGTGGCTAAACAAGTTGTCTGCTTCTGTAGAATCAAATAGCTGCAAAAATGCGTAATTAGTACATTATGGCCGAATTTCGTAATTGAACTCTCATATGTACGAACATCTAACACCCGGGCTTATATAGAGCTTCTATAGAAATGAATACTACTTCACACAGTCGCACTGATGGGCGGTATGACCGCGAAACGCGCGTCTGCGAATAGTGAAAGTAGTTTTCTAATTAAGCACAATTTTCCCACGGCGGGCTAGCCGAGTGCGCGATTGTGGCTACTACAGCAGTTTGTGGCAAAACAAGTTGTCTGCTTCTGTAGAATCAAATAGCTGCAAAAATGCGTAATTAGCACATTATGGCTGAATTTGGTAATTGAACTCTCATATGTACGAACATCTAACTTGTACTTTGTAGAAAATTCTTTTTAAAGTCTGTGGACACTGTTAGTTTGTTATTATTTGTTCCCTAAAAGTGACACAGTGTAATCAACATTTGAAATCTATGTATGAGGTCGGCGACATAAATTCTCAGCCTGAAAGAAAAAAATAAACTTGGCAAAATAAAATTTTGATTTTTCAATATAATCTCTCCTAACTTGAATACGTTTCCTACAACGATCAAGGAATAATTCTATACCTTCGTAAAAGTAATCTAAAATTTTTCTATCACATATTACAGCTGCTTGTAACTCACTATCGTCCTTAAAACAATTATAAGGTAGATGTTCTAATTCTTGAAAGCCGTATTCGCGGATGGAAGTTTATGAAATAGCGACTATATGGACGGGGGCACTATCGTGGAATAATCGAACACCTTTTGTCAATTTTCCTTGAGGTTTGACACGGTACCTATCCTGCACTAATTTTCATGCATATCCAAATAATCATGGAGAATATTTGTTTCAGAAATGTTAGACTGTTAATTCCTTCACTTTCAAACGCCGATCTTCTAACACCATTTCTTCAATCATTGCAATTTTTTGAGGCGTTATCACTTGAGTTGGTCGACCGTAGCATTCATTATCTTCAAGTAATTCTAGCCCCAAACAGAAACACGTTCACTTTTTTTTTTACTATGGAATATGAAGGAGATAAATCACCATAAATGCTGTCTAAACGTTGTTTAATGTTATTATGCGTATGTTTTGGTTAGCTGCGACATTTTCATGTACTAGTCACGTTGTCTGGCTGGCTACTGAAAGCTACTACTCTGCTAGCCGCAGTAGATATATAGTGTAGACCTTACACATGTTCAACTATGATGCAGCGAAGCTTGAAACACGCTTGAACCTATATGGCGCCTATCTCTATATTTACATTGTATGACAGGTACAAATTTTTGTGTTCTACTTGTGTACTGCTTTTCATCATTATTAA
The DNA here is from genome assembly GCA_038088585.1 of Chrysina gloriosa. NCBI lineage: Eukaryota > Metazoa > Arthropoda > Insecta > Coleoptera > Scarabaeidae > Chrysina > Chrysina gloriosa. The sequence continues at coordinate 44,778,389 of CM076088.1, read as the reverse complement.
ACATGTAAGAATAATATTAAAATGATGTGTAATATTTAATAATTTAAAGGAAGAAGTAACCAGGAACTTTAAAGTATAAAGTAAAAATGGTTAACGGTTTTCAAACTCATTGGTTATCATCAATATCTTGCGTAGTGGTGAAGTCGAAACACATGTATATAGTTACAACCATCTGTGCAGATATACCTATTAATCCTCTTTCTTTCATATTTAATAATTTATTAGACCTTGTTTTCATGATTGTTACAGATATGAGTAGATATTCATTATTCTTTCAAGACTTCAAATCATAATAGTTTAGGTATAATTGTATCAGCAATTAAAGTTATAAATGATGATAATAAAATAAAATCTAGGAAGTTGTGGGTGCGAAAATTGATAGAATAAAACGGCACAAAAGCAACAACATTATCTTTGCCTCATAATCAATTTATATTTGAAGATGTACCCTCATATAGAAGTTCTTTACGAATGGACCGAGATTGTTTCAAAAACTTTCACTTTCACTTTCTTGTCACCTCATTAATTTCAAAGCAAGTGTACTGAGAATTTAGTTAATTTTTTTTTAAAGTAAAAATGATTGCAAATTGCACCGGTCTAGCTCGTAGATAAAATATAAAAGCATAAATTATAACAATTTATATTTATTAACTTTTTCGAAATATTGAACATAAAATCAAAAAAATTACCTATTTTAGTGTGTGTGAAAGTATAAGTGTATTTTCCGTTAACGGTTCTTCCGGTATCTCCTCTTTATCTGTACGGTGAGGTTCTTTTCTTACTAATACTTCTTCTTCTTACTAATATTTCTTCTTAAAACCCTTTTTTTTCTTTTGGAAATATATTTCAGACTTCTTTATTGACTTTTCTCAATTTTCAATTCAATCGTCGTTAACCAGACAAACTTTCTTTTTTCTCGAAATCAGGACGACACTGTTTTATTTCTCCGTTGTCCATGAATCCATATACTCTTGGTTATTTCCAGTAAATTTATGTAAGTGAATTCTTGTAATGCATAATTGTTGTAGGAAATGTGTGTTAAAATGTTAACAAAATTCTTTTTATACATTAAATCATGCTTTTATAAAATATTTAACTCTGGTAACATTTGTTAATACTACACAAGGCACGCACTTGATAAAAAGTGTCATTGCTCAAAATAGGTTGACAGTGACTCTATTATTTTTGCCAAGAAGGGAACAGTTATAAAAATTTTGAATATTTTATCCATGCTACTGTACGATTACAAATATTGTACCAGAGTGTTGTTTGGTAATATACTCTGCTCTCAAGGATAATTTGATTATTATTTACAGGCAAGTATCTAAGATATTTTAGATTCCCAGTACTAACAATAAAACTGAATGGGGAATAGTAGAATCTAACTTCTATATACGAGTATGTACATACATTCGAATTTTCTTAATTATCTAGGGACCCTAGATGGTAACATCACAATTTTCAAGCTCCTACAAGTGCCGGATCAATTTATTGGAATCAAAAACACAACAGTATTATAATAGTATTGTATGACTAGCGGATTCCCATTACAAATGTTTATATACTGATGTAGACGTCTATAAGTGTGTTGGTGATGGTGGTGTTTTTCAGGAGAGCAACTTAAGGCAAAATAATTTTATAGATATCCTCAACGATTCACCTTTGCTAAATACTCACATAGCATTACCTTTTATTATTCTTTTGTATGTATGTATAATGAAGCTCTTTCCATTTCGTAATTTAAAATACATGCAACGCATTTATGTATAACATTAGGTGCGTCTCTGGGAATGCGTTTGAAATACTGCTAACCGTTTTTATTTTATTTATATTTTTAATCACCATTAAACTTTGTCCTGAAAAGTGTGAATGTACATTTTTAGCCTGATATCAATTAGCACTTTTCTTTATTAACAGGAAGCAACACTTATGTATAAGGTTCGACAAACGAGTGCATGGTAAGTTATCAGTAAGTAGTGTCAACTGGACTGACGCTGTCCCTCCACTGCTTGTCCCCAGTTATATACAAGGCGCGATATTAAAACTCGGAGGAGTGATAGCGTCAGTCCGATTACACAACTTATAATGCACTCGTTTGTCGAACTTTGTTTATTTACCTGCTAAAAATATAGAGAAAACGAAAACGGTAATTTGATTCCTAGGTTGTGGTGAAACACTATCAGTTAAAGAACAGCATATGAATTCATTTAATACTGTTGGCAAGGTTCATGGCAACACCAACATGCCTAAATGATTAATTGGAATCAAATCCTTTAAAAAATTAAATTTTATGTATGGCCTTCATCTTCATGCATTAGTAGCAACTATTATTAGAGATAGGCAAGAAACTTGTTATTCAAACTTACATATATAAGTTAGGAGCATCAGCCAAAACTAGTTGCGCATATACAGGATAATCTGCGACAGATTAACGTGTCTTCTAAACTCTGTACCTATATCTTCAGACATTCTGAAAGAATTTGACATGTTGATAAAAAGAGATATAAAATACTATGTGTCTTAAGTTACAAATAAAGGAGTCATTTCATTTTTGTAAGAAAAATCCCCCTTTTGATGTTTTAATAAAATCACGTAATCAGATCAAATTTATACCACAGCATTTTCAGTTCGTTTGTTACAGTATACGATGGCTAATTTCGGATTATCTGCAATAACTGCACAGAAGGATGAGCTTTTGTGCATCATTCTTTGATTGATTGATTTGATCTTGGTTGATTACAAATACTTTTAGTATTATGCATTATACATGTGCCAAACTAATTATTCTCATATTTTCAATTTAGCCTCTATACTAGTGCCACATCGCATAGAAAATTAATTATAAGTACATCTACATACATATACAATTGTTCCACATTATATCCCTTTAAACTCTTACTTTTTATCTGAATTCGTTCCGGAAGTTCTTATCTTAGTTTAATTCTTTGGACATCATATATAGTTTGTGAATCTTTGCATTCTGCAGTGGTCGATTTGGCTAATGGTTTTACCCTCTAGAGATATCCATGTATTGCTTCTAGGAATCCTAGCTGAACAAATATCATACGGACTCTACCTGTATGAATAGTTTTATTTTCGGAGAAGGTACTTATAATTTTTCTATTATTTTCCATTGCAAAATGTGTTAATTTTCTTCCATTCTCGTTACTAAATTCAGGTTTACTGTTCCCACCTTTTATGTGTTTATACATTTGTTCTCATCCTAGCCCGCCATGATAATCACTAAGAAGAATTCTCACGTCATACTGTGGGATACTCTGGATTATATCTTCCAAGTTACCATAAAAAAGAGATCCTTTACTTCCTCGGATTTATCCTCAGTTGGGACATACACAGTTAGAAATGTTAGTTTTCTAATTCTCAGTTTGCATAATCTTCCCGAAATTGCGATAAACTCTATTACCTTCTGAGCCACCTCTTTCTTAACCATAAAACCTACTTAAAAAATTCTATTACCTACTGCACTACTGTAAAAACATAATCATCTATTGCAGTTATAAAATTGCCACGCTGTTTAGTTTCCTGTATACCTGAAAATGCATTATCGTAATCCTTCAAAACTTGTACTAAATTTCTTAAATATCCCTCTGTATATGTCTCCTATACATTCTTTGTTGCTATTTATGTTGTATTCTTATCCCTATTTTTTATCGTAGCTGTAATTTATTGTCTGGGTCATTACTAGAGTTTGTGGATGATGTGTTATCATTAAGTAGTGTAAATCGGACTGACGCTGTCATTTCTCCGAATTTTATTAATCAGTAATAAGTTGTCCTTGATAATTTATCATTGAATAATAAAATTCTGACAGCGTCAGTCCGATTTACACTACTTAATGATAACACGTCATCCATCTTTTTTACAAACTCTAATCATTACCATTTCGGAGACATAAGAAAATTTACACTTCTGATTTACATTGTATGATTTAAATACTATACAAAAATATATCCACCCTTCATTCTTTTTCTTCTTTACTTAGTGTTTAAAACTATTTTCAGTATTTCCGTTTCAGTTTCTCGTTTTATTATTTTCTCTAATTGACATTTCAAAGGTAAAATAAAAAAATTACAACTAAAGAAATAGTAGATATATTTTTATTTTGGAACAATGTTTTAAAATCCCCGTTTAAACAGTGGGCTAACAGGAACATCTTCATCAAATATGTTCTGCTTTAGTAATCTCAATATTATTCTCTTCTTGATCTAATATCAATTCTAAAGATGGCTGCTGATGTTGAGTATCAGAACACAGACTTTGTGTTCATTTCCGGTGAATAATATGTGATTTTAGGCGGCCATATAAAAACCAAGTTGATTTGTATATATATAAATCTGCACCTGCACCATTACGCATAATAGATTTAGCTTTAGTATCATTTTGTCTGTAGTTCTTGGATTTTATTTTTGAGTTCGAACGACTCTTTGAACTTTTATTTAATTTAATACTTTTTAAATATCCTGTCCTCTACCACTTTCAGGTCAATTAAACAATAAATCGGAAGGTAATGGCTATATTTTCAGAACGTTAAAATAATGTTTTCGGCAACCTTCGTCAATGAAAATATAACTACATACATATACGTATAAACAATAATTTCTTTTTATTCGGGCACTATCAACAAAATAACTTGCAATAGCATATAATGTTTAAACGTGGTGTATAATACTCCTAGAATTGAAAAGGCAGAAAGGTTAGAATACGGCTTAATAGGGGATATATTTCTACTAGTTACCAACCCGATTTCACAACTACTGGCAGCAATTCCTATGCGTTTAGGGAAAAGATCATTGCGTTTGAATTAAAGCAAATAAGAGTGTTACTAAACTACAAAAGAAAACACAGGATCATGCTGAACAACGAAAAAGCTACGAGTTTCAAATATTTAGCAAGGGCCTGTACTAGAAGTAAATGGAAATAAATAAGTGCAAACTAAATTAGGAACAGTCGACAGAATGTTCAACCACTTCAGAGAGAGATTAACACCATACATAGTACGGAGAATATAACTTTCTTTCGGTCATAGAGCAATGATCCTCATATTCCAAGCTATTGTCCAAAACCACACACAGAAACTTAATACATCTATCTTCGGGAAAAGATTCGCCATTGGGCTTAAGATACCATATGTCCCAGATCGAGTGGGATTGCATGAATAACTTTCTTATTATTGAAGATGGATTTTTTGGTTAAATGGAATATGTTTTACCGCTTTATATGCTGATTTAAAATCTGTCTGAAAAAGTTCAATATGTCAGAAGTTATTAGAAAAAAACAGAAACCTGTCATTTTCTTGAATATCAAGTATCTTCATAAGTATAAGAGATACGAGAAAAAGGTTTCATATGAAAGTTACTGCTTTCGATAAGACCAATTTAAAATTCATGTCGAACAAAAATTCAAGCTGGCTGCTTTTAAAGTATTCGTATCAACTTCCTTAAGTTAAATGGCTACCATATTGTGTTTTTAGGCTCCTGAATACAATTTTTCATTTTCTTCTCAACGATGTAAGATAACGTATGATTGAATAAAAAATACCAGTAAAATTAACTTATTTTACATTTTAGTCAAGTAGGCTTACATAATTCAAAGTCGATACGAGTACTTCAAAAGTAGCCACGCTTAATTTTTGTTAGACATTCATTTTAAATTGGTGTTACCGAAAACAGTAACTTTCATATGAAACTCTTTTTCGTATCTATCGTATACTTTCGAAGATATTTGATGTACAAGAGAACGACAGGTTTCTGTTTTTTTTTAATAACTTCTGACGGGTTTGACATTTTCAACTTTTTCAAACAGATTTTAAATCAGCGTATAAAGCGGCAAAACATATTGAAGTCCATCTTCAATAAGAAGAAAGTTCCCAATGCAAACCCATTCGATCTGGAACACACGGTATATGCTACAACTACTTACATTTATGCATGTACGAAGCTGAAAATAAGTCCTCTGACAGTTAAGGATGACCCCTTTGCTATAATGTCTATCGTTCATACACGATATAACATCGTTTACACATAGGAAAACTTCACTAATAGGTGCACTCGTACTATGTACCTAGTATCGTCAGCATATTGTGTTAACAAATATAAAGGAAGGTATCACGTAAGTTATTCATATAACTGTTAAATAGTGTGGGTCCAATGGATCACTGAGGTACACCACGAGAAATGCTTCTAGGAGATGAGCAGTATTCTTTAGTATTTCCTATGGACAAGTATTCTAACATAGCGACAATATATTGTTAGAATATTTTTGTATATTAATATATGTATATAAGAAAAGTATTTTCTTAGACAGTGTATCTTACTATGAAACCAACACTACAGTACGTTATCTAGAGATATCTAGAAAAAATTTACGCCAACATCTAGAGAGCACATAAAGCTCCATCGGGCAACATTCTCAAAAACAGTATCTTGCAAACCACTATCTTTTGACCATGAAACTGTCACTAGTTTACGTAATACAGTGTATCGGCTTCATCCACATATAAAACTCCTTTAGGTCTCTTTTCCAACCGCTTCATGCAATTTCATGCTTTCGTCGTTCCTTTCTTTCTTTTCTCTATTCTCCCTCAAACAACACATTTATTCCAGCATTCTTTTTATGTGTACCAACTATCTAGCTGTTGGTGCGCGTATTCATTGTGTGATTTCGGACTTTTCATGCATATTAATTACTTCATAATTTGAATAATATTTCCAATTTAATTTCGTCTCGTCCGGTCTGGTCATAATCCAAGTCTTGCTTAGATATGGTATTATAGATGTTATGGTCGTTTCATTTGGATCTTTAATGACCTGGACCTTACATCGAAAGGTAGAAAGGGTAAGAGGATTAAGAAAGAAGGTGCTCTAGATATATTTATCGCTCTCAATATTGATTTTAAAGTTTCAGCTGCTCTGGTTCCCTTCAAGTTTCCTTTCGCTATTTTTTACCTTCCTAGACCTCATATCTTATTTTTAATTCTGTATTATTATTCTTCTGCTTGAAACTTTATGAACTTATTTTCTCCAGTTACGTCTGCTTATGTCCATGTATTTTTTAAAATTTTCATTTATTAGTAAAGTAATTTATTTCTACTTCCCTTCCAAACTTCCTGAATGTTCTATTCAGTTCTTTCACTGCCGCTTATAATGGAAAATTAAACCTGTTGTTTCGATTTCGCTTCTTGTAATCACTTTCAGATTGAATAAGTCTGTCAACAATGGATAGCCCTGTCTCAATCATTTTTGACAGTAAACTGCTTTAAGCAACTCCTTTCTAATACAACTCTATTGGTTGTGTTGGTCGATGTAATTTTCACCAGTTTTATTACCTATTTTTTATTCTCTGGTAGATATGTAGCTTCAATTAATATCTGTAATTGATTTCAATAATTTTGTTGTATTCTTGTATTCCGATTATTATTATATAATACCATTAGTTAGATTGCTCATTCCTTTTTGATCGCTGATAAATATATATATATGGTGCAAAACGAATTTCATTGACACAGTATAATTTATCACAGCTACTGGATAATCATCCAGTGCCATGTATAGAATTATTATAATTTACCGGTGTACCAATGATATTTATAATATTAGCGCCGGTGGTGATTATGAATGCAAATCGCACGGGAGGTACGTCGCATCTGGATCAGAGGCTTACATAAAAATTCTGCCATAAATCGTATCTCAGTCATATGAAACATAAATCACACGATATCTTCGTTCGATATATGTGGATGTATCTCGTGATATTACCAAAATAATTCAATAAATTACTAGATCACAAAGATAAACTATACCGTGATTAGATATCTGCTAACAAACTGCTGGAGTAACTGCGTTCCACGAAATATGCTTACGATAACGTTCAAAGGTTGAAATTCATGAAAAATATTGTAATTATTAAAATATTTATTTTTTGTCTACATACTTTATTCAAGAGCGAAATGATACGTTTATATGAAAGTTGAATACGTAATATGTATGCAAACGTACCGAAAAGGATCGTGATTCTGAGATAATTGTTTGAGTGACTGTAGCTATCAAAAAAATGACAAATGGGTGTGTCGATGGAATGATTTATTAATTGTGTACACTTTAACATTATTCATTATATTTTGGTTATCTTATGTACGTATTAAAGTGACAGTTATGGTATGATAACGGGGTATTTTGTTGTAATTATAGACGTATGTATGGTTATTTAATTACTTGAGTTTTACCGCCGAGGTCACTTTAGTTTGAAAAAGTAATGTACCATTGTAACATTGGATATGTAACGCAGAAAAATAAAATTTCTGATTTGACAACTTTGTGCGCTAATTGAATGATATTTGGTCTTATGAATAATAATGAGTATGTCTCAAGTATGTTATGAAACTAGTTTTCTATTTATTACTCATCGTTGCTCGATGAGTATGTCGCTTATACTCGATAATTTGGAGAAAATAGTTCAAGTGGTATATATGAATAAACAAACTCCGTTTGATGATCTAAAATTTGCTATGAGTATATTGCCAATTTTTCTATGAATTAAAATTTGTTTTGTGCTATAAAGTGAAAATATACTTTAAAATTTTGAAGTCTGGTAGACAATACACGAAAGTCTGACAGCGCTAGAGCTATGGCTATATTACAGATGTAGAAGAACTACATGCCATGTGATAGTGAGTTTAAAATATTATATTGATCTAGTAAAGAAAATGTAGAATGGGTATCAAATCCCTTTTGGATGCAAAAATTGAGAAAGAACTGGTGCTACGTATAAATGAATAAAATGAAAATATTTGGTATATGTAGGAGACCCCGATTAGAGAAGGTATTAGTATTAACCAAACTTCTTTGTTGAAAATTGTGACAGAAGTTAGCAATGACTTAATAGAAAAACGTGGCCGATTGATAAAATTTCCTTACAAAGTTACAGATATAATACAAGCAAAACAGAGCAAACGAAATATACCTTTCCCTGTGCAATAGATATCATTGAATCCACTCACATAAGAATAAAAAGCGCCATGTATTTATGCAGATGATAATATTAATTGCAAACGATATCTTAATTAATGTACAAACCATGCGCAATTCAGATGAATGATTTGCCACAGTAAATGCCTCATGGACAGTATCTATTCACGGTTGCAAAATTTGGAGAAGCCTAGAAATTTATAATATTCTAAGGAATGATTTTCAGAGGTCCTGATAATTACCAGGAAATGTTAGAAAAGCCTAGAAAGGTTTAAAACGGGACATTGGGCTATAATGTTTACTGAGTATGAGGGTTGGAGTCGCGAGGAATGCTTTTAATGTATATTTCCAGTTTCTTACGTTACTCTTGATGAAATCTATTAAATGGTATCGGGTTGTAGCGTTTTAAACTAAATAGTTTTCGAAATGTTTGAATTTTGGCCCACTCATTGTCAGTCACAAAAACACAACATTCGATAAGGAATTGGGAGATATATGTGTTGCTTCATGTCATATCCGTCCTTCTAAGTCTGTTCAATTGTTAGGATGGTTTCTATAAACTTTGTCTTTCCAGGTAGCCCCATAAAATGAAGTCACAAGGTGTAAGGTGCATGGTATCCATGGTGGCCATTCTACAGGATCTCTGTGGCCTATCCAACGGTTCGGAAAGACTTAATCTAAATACCTACGTACATTTAACTGATAGTGAGGTGAGACCCCATCGTGTTGAAACCAGAGATTATCATTGCTAGGCAAGAGCACTCTGCAGGATGGAATTTTTGTTCTTGTAGTAACTGTAAATAACCATCGCCAGTAGGATTCCTAGGGATGAAAAAACGTATGATAATTTGATCACGACAAACCCCATCCACAATTGAGTTTCTCTGGCATTTGCGTATAGCTTTCTATTATTTGGTGGGGGTTGTCAGCAGGCTGATATCGACAATTGTATCTATTTAATCTTCCATTTAGACAGGTGGCTCCGTCAGAAAAGAATACGTTATGCATTTACAAAGTTTGGCAAATCATTAATTTACCCTATCATGTTCACAAAATTCTGCACCTCTGCCAAAATCATCTGCTGAGAACTCATGTACCCAAGTGGGTCTGTATGAATCCTGTTGCTCCTTTTTCAAATTGTTGTGAATAGAGCTTTTACTGATATCGCAATTTAAAGCTAGCTAACGAGTTGATGAATGGTGACATTCAACTACCTCTACTAACACGCCTTGTCTCATATCTTCGTTTGTTGCGACTTTAGGTTGACCGCTCCTCGGAACATAGTTTCATATTACCCGTTTCTCTAAAATGCTTCCAGGTTTTACTGACAACCGAGGAATTGGTTGTCGACCATTAAAAAGGAGAACCCGGTCCTTTTTTGATAAATAAACCATTTTATAGTATCAATTAGTTCTACAATTTTTTAGTTACATACAACTAAGATAGAGGGCGGCCAAACTAGGGAGCTCCTCATTTGTTTAGACACTTCTCTCACATTCTATTTACATTAGTCAACTCTCTTCAGAAAAAGCTCAAATATCTCGAAAACTATTAATTGCAAATGATATCTTAGGTCTCTTCAAGAGTAATGCAAAAACTAAAATATATAGGTTGTTCCGACATTATATCACATCGGTAAACTTCTCAACACACAATTATTTAATGAAATTCAGTGACGCGCTTTGCTAGCACGAGGCAAGGATTATCAAAACTATTTATTACTGAATTTAATTGAATAATTGTGTGGTGAGGAATTTACCAATGTGATATAGTGCAAGTAAATACACTGCAGTGTTTGCAGACACTATCATATGTTGTTACATTTTAAAAATATACACATGACGTCATCATTCAAAGCGAAGTTACCAAAGTAAATGTACACTACGTCCAAATATAGGCAAGATGTTAAATAACTTTTATTTAAAACTTTCTTTAATACAACGTCTGGATAAGGCTATAGAACCATTATCCATACTTTTTGGGCAAGCGGTATGTTTGGAGTTTGTACTTTCCAAGTCCAAAAAGGGTTCAACTCTGCTGGATTGGGTTCTCAAATTTATTTTTGTCCCGAATCCGCTACTTTTGTTCATTTAAGTGTCTGATTATATTACACAGGAAATATACATGATACATTCTATGTAGTAATCACTAGTGAAGAAAATTGCTTTTTAAACATTACAAATCTCTCTAATGCTTTTCCACATCTTAATTATCCAATTTTTTCAATTGTTCGTTAAAATCGTTTAAGACGTTTCGATTGAAGGTAGTTCATCACAGAAACGACTATTCCCATATGTTCAAACTACAATAACACCACATTATATCTCATTATTGGTTTTGCTCACTATATCTTTAAGAACTACCCACGAGCTCCCTTCTTAGCAATAGTTTATCGTTAATGCATACACTTGTCAAACAGTTTGTTGTTATACCTTGTATAAAAATTATAAGTTGAATCGTAACTTTTTATTTGTGCTCTATACAATATAAATTGCTTCGATGACTGCTTTAGTTGATCATATAAGTTGTTAGGTATATCAGACACTATGTTGAATGGTCATTCTCAGAGATGTAGGTACTTTTTCTAGGATACAACTCATTTACAGTACCCAAAAAAGTCTCACTTCAACTTGGAGAAGAGAACTTCACTTACTATTTGAAAACTGTCTTATTACGGGTCTTGATAGTTTCTTTGGGCTTCTCGTGTAGACGACAGTGTAAATATGGTCTATCTAAAAAGCAACAATAAGTGTTACAATGTAGTTATAAGTTATATTATTTTTCAATTCGAGGAACGTTAATCACCTTATTTAGATAAAATGGAAATATGCTTGGCACATCTAACATTACATTGTTGTAATATACCTATACACAGACCGTTATTTGAGTCCGATATTCAGGCAAAGTTAATCAATAAGATGGTAATACCAAAGAAGAGGGGCAGAGGATAAAGGAGGGATATACATAGCACATTTAGCAGGATAAGAGAAGTGCTGCAGCACACTTTATTAGTGACGACGAGCACTTGTCGAGGATCCGTGTGAAAGTGCAACTGTAAGTTCGAATAAGCGAAAGGTAAATAGCGCGTCAATTACATGGCCAGCGCCTTCATCTGCAAACAACTGCACTGATAGAGAGCGGGCGAATAGTTCCCCGGCGCTTCTACCCTTAGGCTGTGTCGTTGTCGCTCCGCGTGTTCGTTCACGTTGCACACGTATTACTCCACCGTTGCCGCTAGTATTGCTCTCGATGGTACTCTTTCTACTCTTCCGCTTGCTGCGAATAATCGAAACATCGACAACGTGTTTATAAGCACATGGAGAGACAATAAGTTTACGCTTGGCTCATATATGCCCTACTGCTAATGTCGGAGAGATTATCTGCACGAGTAATTACGAATATCCTGTGGATAATCCGCGTAGCGAAGCCATATTCTCGTCCTCTTCCTTGAGTATTGCGGTTTGTACTATAAATGAGTTTACACAGAGTTTAGAAAATTACATTAAATTCACAAGTAAATGTAAATAAGAACACAATTTTTCGTTTGTTTAATTATAGTACGATCAAGTAGATTTGAACCTCGGCAAATTGAGAACTAATTCGCCGTCCCCGTGCCCAACCCACCCGCGCCCCAATACTTTCCACGGCAACAAAGTATAGTCCCGTGTAATTGTTTATTATTTGCTGGTATTTGGGTTTCGTTACTTGTGTCTCTCTTGCATTTTTCTACATTTTCCATAATTTTCCCGCATTTCGAATTAACAACAGCTTTTATCAAAGGCATTACTTTCAAATAATAATAGCGCGCATGTAGAAAATTTCTAACCACACTTTTTCTGTGTTTATTTTATTGTTAAATTCGACATAATTTTCAGCTATTTAATCATGGCCAGTGCCAATTCATTCAAGGATGAAGTTTCAATTCTGTTTCAGAATCTTCTTAAATATTGTGAAGAAGAGAAAACAACTGGATCATATACCTTTCCCATTGAACAAGTAATGAAGCCTGTTGTTGCCATTACTAATAAATCAAGAAATATAATCATACGTATACGCAAAAAATGTTTAATAACGAAGAACCTAAAGAAGCAATACAGAGTACAATCGTCTAAAAATCAACTCATATCGGGAAATTCGTAACACAATTTTGGATGACGCAGACAGCTTACACTAAATTATTGGTATAAAAAATATTTATACATACATACATATAATTTGCAGGTGTGTGGTTCGAAATAAGATAAATTCTTTGTACACAGTCATGTATTAAGACTGTACCAACATTAAATATTCTCCATATCTACATGATTCAGGAAACTACTTTTACTTCCATTGTCCATTGCGTAAATTTATTTTAGAAATGGGGTATAAGTATAAAAAGTGTCAATCAAACAGACATTGTTTAATGAAGCGGCCAGATGTTGTGGCATAGAGCAGAATATTTACGTTTTATCTTGAAGTGAACAAACGATCTGCCATATGGTCATAAGGTATGTACCTTGATGAAAGTTATGTTCATAGAAATTACACCGTAGAAAAATGTTGCAAAGTAATGAAGTCAAGGGTGTTTTAAAAGAGGACGGTGCTCAGCAAAGATGGATTATGGCACATGCTGGAGGCAATATCGGTGTTATTGAGGGATATTTAGTACTATTTAAATCAAAAACAAAAGGTAGTGATTATCATGAGAATATGAATTTGATAAAATTTTCCAAATGTTTATGGCTATAGTTTAAAAAATACCACAGAATTCTGTTATAGTAATGGAAAATGCAGTATACCACAGTGTTTAGATTAATAAAGCACTAACAGCTTCATCAAAGAAAAATGAAATTGTATCCTGGCTACGCTTCCATATTATCTCTCCATGCTTAAATGTGAATTGTTGCAAATAGTTAAATGAAACAAATCTCCTCGTGATTAGGACATTGATAATTTTGCAATGACCCATGGACATACTATTTTGAGATTAGCACCGTAGCATTGCGAATAAAATCCAATTGAATTGATTTGGAACATAGTAAAGAGGAAAGTGGCATCACGTAATATAGATTAAAATAGTAATACAGAAGCTTTAATACGACGAGCATTCGAAGAAGTAACTGATAGAGTAAATGAGGAGCAAAATGAATTTATTATTCAATTAACTGAATCAGACAGTGCAACGGACTGGACAAATTTAGATACTGAAAATTAGTTTGGGCATCTTATGTATATATGTTTGCATTTAAAGTTTGTGTATATTACATAAAACTTTGTGTGAATGAGAGATTTCGATATTATTAAAACATTTTTTTAAATTCTGGATTAGTAACTCAAATCGTAATGTAATATGCATATAACGATTATGAAGTTTAGTTCACGATGAATAAAAAACATTTTGTATAATAAATAACGAATAAAAGTGAATTCCTTGACTTGCTTACATTCTATACCAAAAAATATAATATATATATATCTTCTAACCGGCAGTTAATTATTAGGTTAGAAACAATTTAAATAGGGCGCGTTAAAATTTATCCAGGGAATGTACCATTTAAATCGACTGTGCTGCTGCAAGTGTCAGTTCTATTTGGTTTCACTCATTGATATAGATATATAGTATAGAGTTCAGTGGTTTCACTATAGTGATTCATTCTTTCTCCTACGCAATGCGTCGTTACAAGAAGGCAAAAACAGAAAAGTAGAAAAGTCACCGCCAACCTCAGATTCTATCAACACAAAAATGTTTACTGCATATTCGAATTTGTGGGTGACCAAAATGTGATTGATGGGCGTGAATGATGTGGCATATTCGAATATGATGAGAAAGCTATAACAGAATTGCACCTATAACAATTAGGCAGGATCAGTGAAGAGAGGCAGGTAGTTTGTTGTATCAATAATATTACAAAAAGAGATAATTCTACATCTATGAGAGCCACTCTGGTATTTGCATATACCTGGAAGGTAATTGAAAAATATAAATCAAGCGGGAGAGCAGTAAAGGTGGATGAAATAAGAAAGCCTTTACATATGAAAGAGACCACTTCGAAAATAAAAACTCAATCAAGAAGTGGGAATAGAAGGAAATGTAACTAAAATCCAAAAGAAGAAAGCCCAGATTAAAATGGCCAAGAACAGGAAGACGTTAAAATATGCCAGACAACGTGACGGCTGTTTTAACGTAATTTATACATAGGACGCTAGTCCAAAATCCGGCAAAAAATATGCAGTTCGGGTATTATATATTGGTCTATTGTCTAGAAATTACTTCGGATCCCAGTATTTCTTACGACCTAAAACAATCGTTGTCTTAGGAGAATGATAAATCTTTAATCACTTACAAAATAAAAACAGTAGGAAAACTTAATTTCGAAAGTTGTAAGCTCTGAAAGCGATTACATTTTTAACAGCTAATTTCATTGTAGTGAATAATACAAACTATAGCAAATAAGTATTTAGTAAATGATAATGTTTTTTGTTACAACAAAATTATCATCTGATTAGAACAATGCACATCGCAGATATTTTTAGCATATTTTTTTCCCATCTTTCGATTTGTATATACATATGTTCAACTGAATAAATAAACTTAATGGATTTAGGATTACAAGCTTAGTTTATGGGACTACTTCGGTAATAATTCGAAAGATTGTTATCTTAACAATACTGAACAGCAATGTATAGATTTTGTAAGTTTATGGCGAAGGAGATTGATGTTATCGAATCATAGAGTAAGCAAATACATTTTCCATTATTAGATTTTCAATTGCTAAATACTTATCATGGTAATTTTTCGCAAATTGTTCAAGCAAATTCTTTAGAAAGAAAAGAAATTCCCGTTGTACTGTTTTGTAATATACACTTTTCCATTGCGCACTATTTAACGAACGATATTACACATTAGTAGTACTAACGGATAAAAAATATAATGATCTTTCATGTAAGAATACTAACGAATACAGTTAGGCGTTCGGGGATTAAATGTTGTGAATTTAACCCCGCCAGTGTTAGCAAAACTAGCTCCAGTGTCGCGCGATCGATTCGACTGGAAATTATTTGTAATGTCAAGAACGCTACTATTAGCGCGTCTAGTTTGGTTGTGCGTAGAAGAAACTGCAACCGCCTAACTGTACTAATGAGTTAAATATAGTGAGGCTCATAGGAGTATCACTTTATCCACACTCTCAGAAAAACGTGATAACATGAGTGTATGTAATACACACGTCACTATTACTTAATCCAAATCTCCTCTAACTTGTTTCTGTTATCATAAAAATATTTAATGAACAAAGTAGCGGTCAAAAATAGAGAATGGCATCTGAATTGATCCTCATGATTGACGCTGTTGCAGTTCATGTTTCCCTAAGATGAATTGTTAATATATATCAGATTGGTCAGTTTTCTGTTTTGTTTCTCATAGTGTACTGCGTGTGTTGAATTTGAGATCGCGAATGAACGCACTATACAAAATTAGACAAGGACGAGATCTTAAAGCAAATGCTAAAATGTTTACTTCTGCATCGCAAGATCTTTGCTACAACAGGGTTAAGAGCCAGAGGGTATGATATACTAAGCATTGCTTCTGCCAGGGGCAACATTATACCAACTCCTATTATATTAAGTTGAGAATAGTGCATCAGAAAGTCGCAAAAAATCGATTCTATTTTGCTTCATGACAAGTGAACTCAATTAGCGTGCATGAAGTTGTGACAGTTTTAATTTCGTCTGCAAAAAACAAGAAAGAAAACTCGCCAGTAATGCAACAGAATACTTACATGCAACATTGGTTTAGGAGTATAAGAACCAACCAGTCAAATAAGTTTAAATTAAAGCGATAATAAATTTGGAAAAAGCCCTTGATCGTATAAACAAAAGATATGTGAGAAAGAGGAAAATAGATGGATTGTAGAATTAGGAAATCCAATATCTGAAAATAAATGTTGTAAGAACAAACAGTGAAAAATTTGAAGAATGTACGCCAAGGACAGAAATGAAATAATCTAAGAAAAGCATGGGGATAATAAAATTGTGATATTAAAAATACAATAAACATACTTGAGCGAATTAATGTTTGCAGGTGATATAGTGATATTGGTAGAGTTAGAGGAAAAACTACATCAACTAGAAATACTAGGCAGAAAATCAACAAAGATAAATATCAGGTGATATTAACAGAGAACAAATGCATAACAAAATACATATACATACAATACCAAGCATCAGATCAATAACAAAGAAATGAAGAGAAAGACTAATAAATAAAGGAGAGGACAATTGAAATTGAATAAATATTTAACATATGGAATCAATATTTCTAGAAAAAGAAGAAAGTCCTAAGGTTGACAACTTTTAAACGACTTTCTCACATTAATCATGTATGCTATTATCCGTTTTGTTTGAGACTACTGCTTATTATTTTCATTTTTTCTTTTGTTGAGGTATTGGTAGTACATTTTATTGTTTTGGGTTTCTACTATTATATACTACAAAGTCATAACTTTTACTCTTCGTTTTCTTTCTCAAATGTATTTCAAAAATGTAAAAACAGAGAGATAGAGAGTGAAAGCCGTTATCAAATTGAGAAACCAGATGTTTAATTAATAGTAAAGTAAATTTAGAACACCATCAAGAATACTTTCTTTTCGCTTAAAATATTGCATACATATATGTATGTATGTAGGTACGCAGTTGTTATAATATGATAAGTAGATTCTTGACTGATGAGAAATGTGCAAGAAACATTCTCTGAGCAACAGTTAATATATTCTTTAATTATAGGTCCAGGTATATATATATATATATATATATATATATATATATATATATTGTCAGTTGGAGATGTAAATTGAAATTTTATATAAGGCCATGAATATATGTATGTAAGTAATAATCGTTAACACAAGCTAATTTCCTATTCCCTAATAAATAATGTATAACCAGAGATATTGTATTTGTGTAGATGCGCCCTGATTGTATAGTGACACAAAGGCAATATTAAACGTTCCCCGAACGAGGATTATCCCTCTCGCTCGATAAATATTGGGTACCATTAAATTAATCCTGCTTAAGGTGGATAATAAAGTATTATGTGCTACTTCTGTTCTGGTTGGATACCCGCGTTTTTATTTGGGGTTTTGTGAAACATGTATACCCACAATGAATACATAAGTTACAACAAATTTGCTAACTTAAGTTCCTTTATATTTTGGTAAGGTACACGATTTACTGCTGCAATAAGTAGAATTTTGTTTGTTTAATGTGAACGTGTATGAACGGTTGAATAATTCATATAATTATTTTACGATATATCGGAAACAATTATTCAAGAAAGATTTAGTGGAGACATCTATTTCTATCTTTGAAGTAAGTGCCTGATTAAAGTAGCATTGAAATACTTAAATTAACGATTGCTTGGACTTCAATCAGTAAATAGAAACCTCTAGAGAGTATAGCCCAGGTTTCTTAGAGGCGATTAAAGTTGTCAATAAAGATTAAAGAATAGAGGATTGTAGGTTGCGTTAATAAAATAACGAATGCCGATACCTCGGGGTTATCACTTAATGCTAGCAATTTTCAGATTCATTATGGTTTTCCTATTGATATTAGTAACCAGCAATTTCATTATTGTTTTGAGGATTTAATATATAGTCTCAGTTTCTTATAGTTTTACCGTTAATCCTTAAGCAATTCTTTTGTGACATGTCCTAATCAAAATAAATTGGAACCCAGATTTTTTATCGTTAAATTGTTGGGGAATTAAGTACACTTATACAAACAATAATTTAAATTGTTTGTTTGTTGGATCAAAGGTTTTATTTAGTTTTTAGATGGGATATTAAGCATCGCACAAAATTACATATAAGACGATAACGCAAGTATGCGTTTCTTTGAAGGATTAATTTTATTGCCTGGATTTGAAATTTATAAATATAATAATAATAAAATAAACGAACTGCATAAAATCCATTATCATAAATCTAGATCATATAAATCTGACTTTTGGTGGTAGGGTACAAGCTCTATATGCTACTATTGCAATTTATTGAAATAAACACATAAAAAAAAAAGCTTTATGACTTGTACTTATACACTACAATGTACCATATATATCCTATATATACATACCACATATAATGTGTTCTCTCGAATTTATTTCCGGATTTGTAATATGTAATACAAGCAGTCCCGACAGTGTGAACACAAAAAAGCAGCCGCTGTTCAGATTATCTCATATGATCATACTAATAAAGGTCAACTTTGAGATGACTATAAGAGGAATGATATGTATGAAACAAATATTGATTATTAATTTACATGTTCAAAACGTATGGTAAACAAAATACAAATAAGTGAGTATTTATTCCACTAACAATAAGTGTGCCTATAAAAGGTTGTTAACATTAGTGGATAGTACCGCTGTTCACCCTATCGAATACATAATACAAAAATTTCGTGTTCACAGTAACTTATTGTTCACGTTAACGTTTGTTCACAGTATCGCGACTGTACTCTTAGGCAGTCTATATAATAATTTTAATAAACCTGTCACAAATTTACTTAGGATAGAATGGTTAATCGCACAATAAACTTTGGGGGATATCTGAGTTTTTTAGCTGCATATTTCAATATCAAATTTCTCCTAGTTGGTAATGTAATGGCTGTCGCTGTTACTTTATCGTCATTCATTATCATTATCTTGCTCTTGGTTATGCTATTTTCGATTTTATGGATTTTATATTTCTTCTGCGTACATAAGTTTATTGTTCCTTATATTTTCTTTCTTGAAATTACTATTCGAACTAATTGTTTGGTTGGCTGTTATTACACTTTTGCAGGAGTTAGATTTAGGTATACTATTGTGGCTCTCTTTTTAACAACTTTCGTATACAGACTTTCGATAATTCCTATTATTATATATTAAGATGCTTTAATTATTTCCATATAACCAACAATCAAATTGAAGTAAAAATTAATTCGTCTAAATTTTAGTCGTGCAGTGGTGCAAAGTATTCGACTGTTGGATTGTAGCAATTGGTTGCTTAAGGGGTAACACCACTGTAACAGCATAAAAAGGCGCTTCTTTGAGAATTTATTTTGGGTGGAAGAAAAGGCAATACGATAATAATATTCGAGGAAGTTATTAAGCGCATACTTAAGTATTGAAAAAATTATCATCGATAAATACTAAAAAATGGCGGCGCCGGAGACATTTTCGCGAGGCATGTTGAACTTGAGGCGCTCCGCGGCACGCAGTGTAACTGATGCAAAT